>JAMXBD010000718.1:0-703810 GCA_024138025.1 Combretum micranthum
TGCAATGCTTAAATGGAAGAGAACCTCATAACAAGTTTAAAAACCTTTATTTACCTTTTCCTAGATACCCTTCCTCACACTTATATCAAACATTTTCCCTATTGTCTTCAAAAGCAAGCATAACAAGATAAAAATAGAACATAAAATGCAAAAAAAAAAAAAAAAAAAAAAAAAGAAATTTCCCAAGTTTCATAATTGATGGCAAATATAACAATTTGAAATAGTGCAATCATCATGAAACTTGATACATTGCTAAAACATCACTAGATATCTGTAATAGGTTGATATCAACATAAACCTAAAAATATATACTACAAGAAATATTACATTAATAACGTTTATAAAATGTCACTAAAATTTAGAAATACATAACAAAAAAATTTCAATAACATTTAATAAATGTTACTAACAAAAATCACAAAAGACGTGATATAAAAAGAAATATGTGACATTTGAAAATTAAACATTATAAATAGTGTAATTTTTTGTAATGTTTAAGCGTCACTAATAAGTAAATATTTAGTAACATTTACATGTTACTAGAAGTCATTATTAATTACGTTCAACCGTTACAAAATTATAATTAAATTTTGAAAAAATTGCAAATTACCCCTCTAAACTTTTTTTTTTTTTAACTACGGATTCGCTCATAACTTTCAAAATGAGCTTTTTTACCCCTTAAACTATCAAAAATTGACACATTTAAGAACACTTAACATTTTCTATTAAAACAATAGGGAGGTTGCAAAACATCCTCTCAAATTGTCATCTATATGCGGATTTACCCTCCTTAAATTCATCAAAAATGTTATTTGTTCTTAACTATGTAAATTTTTTAAAGTTTAAAGGTAAAAAAGCTCATGTTGTAAATTAAGATAGTGAATTAGTATCTTGGTGAAAGTTATGGGGGGTAATATGCAAATTCCCCTTAAATTTTTGTACATTAATTTGAAACGTCTCAAAAAGATATGATTGGTTACACTTAAACATGACTTAATAAGATATCTTAGCTACATTCAATCGATATAACATTATATTCATGTTTGTAATATATTTATATGGTTAGTGACACTGGCCAAGTTTCAACTCTCTTTTGCACACAACAAGACTATTCACATAAGTCATGTACAAGCTTGTGTTGAAGTTAGCAATACTTCTACCTCATACTTAGAGCTTTAGCCAAACTCTAATCCTCTCCAATAATGTTAATGATTTTTACCCATTCAAATGAAGTCCAAAACACCATAAACACCACTCAAAGATAGAGAATAGCAAAAGGAATTCAACCTAACCTAACCTAAATCAAACATGGGTTGTCTTACATGATGCACTTTCATTTGACAATGTTAGTTTGACGTTCTTCACCTATCCACTAGGATCCCCTGAGAATATGCCTTAGTCCTAGAGACTTCTTAACTTCTCCTAAGCTTCCTAATGTGGCTTCAACACGAGAAGAAGTGTTTTAAATAAGTTTATGCTCAAACTCAACTATGTATCTTGGACAATCTAGGCACTTAAACTCAAAATCTTCTTTTCTCATCTCAATCTCTTCATCAAAAGTTAGAGAGGGCTTTAAATTATAGAAATCTATATGGTGATCAACATCTCCATGCTCCTCATCTAGCTTAAAGAATTCTCAAAAACACCTATCTCTTCATAAAGCAATTTCATATTTTGAGAAATAAAGTTCACAACTAAGTTCTCATTTAAGTCCTCTCCACTCTTATCCAATTTTGCTTTAATTCAGTGACTATCAAGATCCACCTTATTTCCCTAAACTTCCGCTTTTTTACCCACCAATTCACGCTCACTACTAATTAATTCACTCATAGTTTTTCCACATGATTGCTCTTCTCCTTATAATTTGGATAATTGAATACAAAGGGTCAATGATAAAACGAAAAATATCAAATTTGCTACCTAACTTTGCACAAAAATTTAATTTATTTCTTAAACTTTAAAATAGTTAATTTAACACCCAATCTAATTTTTTTCAACTATTTTTAATTCTCCATTAGTATTGTTTGTTCTATTTACAAACATGAAAAAAGCAGCCTATTAGTACTACATGTTATTAGGAAAAGATATAAAATTTAATCATGTGTTGTTTCTTCCATATAAGTAAATGGAGCAAATGGTACTAAGGAGGTATTAAAAATAGCCATAAAAGTTTAATTTGGTATTAAATTGACCACTTCAGAGATTAGGTACTAAATTAAATTTTTGTAAAAGTTCAAGTACTAAATTTGACATTTACCCATAATAAAAAAATATGGATTAAGGTACTATTCCTATAATACGAAATATCACAGATGTCTCCTTGCTATTGAACATACTTAAATAACTTTCTTGATTCCACCAACTGTACTCCATCTTGTAATTAATAGCCACTAATAAAATGAATCAACATAAGAGGCTTCAAATCCTAAATTAAGAGCATATTCAATTGAAAAGAGAAGTGAAATGACAAAGAGAGACATAATGGTTAGATTAATAGGCGTTAAGCTTTCCAAATAATGGTGATCCATGGCAATAGCGCCAAAAACTTAATATGGTCAATCTCACACTTAAATTTCTTATTTCCAATCCATCTTGTGATCAATTAGCAATTATATCTACAAAGCAATAGCATAGCAATAATGAATACTTATCATTCCCACGGGGATCAACAACTACCAGTAGTCATTCATCACTATTATCAAACCAATAAATCCTAGCTATTTTAATTAATTATCTAAAACTAGTGCACTAGTTATGATTATCAACCAATCACAATCACAAGCTAAGATTATAACTTTAATTCAAATTATTCAATCTCAAAACTACCTAAAAGTTGAATCCCTGCTAAATCATTCATATAACTTTTTAATTCTTCAATTTTTAAGTTCTTTTTTGAACCGTAAATTCATCGATCAGATCAATACCTTTCTCAAAAGTACTAATCTCCATCCCTAAATCTATTTACTAGAGCCTCTTTCTACTCAACAGCAACCTAGAATCATATTAACTAAAATGATCAAAACATCATTCATAAAGAATTAATTTGAAGTAAATTAAAGCTAATTAAAATCACATAGAGGTTAAAGTCAAAATGGATAAGATAAAATTAGTTAAGTAATTAAACCCATAGTTTACACCTAAGTTGATTTATAAGCCTTAAACTAGTCAAATTACTAATTTTCCAACACATGCAAATCTTAAGGGTTAAGATGGTGTCATGTCCCCATTTCTTTTTTTTTTTTTTCCTTTTACACACACTTCTCCTCTTTTCAAATGCTCTCGAGGTATTTCCTAAGGTTTGTAAAACCCTAAAACCACAATCAGTGCTAATTAAGCTTAATTAGCTTTAGACTTTCGCTAACTAATTTATTAATTGTTTTACACTAGAAATGATGGGATTGAGGAAAGATTAGAAGGAGAAGAAGGAACTCAAGCTTCACAAAAGTTGCAATAAGGTAAGAGCTTGAAATTTTAAGGTCTTATTAAGAGTTTTTGATGTATTTAAGCTTAGAAACTAACATAAGCCCTACGGTACATGATTAGAGAAGCTAAAAATCAAGTCTAGAAGACATTTAGGCGTATTAAAGGGTATTTCCAATTGAAACAAGCTGCTAAAGGGAAAATACTATTGAAGGTAAGCTACCCAATCATGCTTAGATGATGAAGTTTGTGGTATTCTAGCTAAGCACACCTAAAGTGGCACGTAAAGAGGATTTTTTAAGGAAATATCATTGCTGGAAAATTGGGGTTTTTCCATTGAAATTGATTATGTAGTTATTATGCATGTGAATTCTTAAGGAATAACAAGTATTGGGATGCTTATGTGAATAGTGAGTGTTGTAAGTAGCATATGTGGCTTGGAAGTTTAAAATAGTTTGCTAGAAATTAAAAAAGGACTAATGGAATTAATAAGTTGACTATAAGTATGTATCAATTTTTGAAGAAACTATGAGTGTGGGACGAATTATAAGGTTAGTGGAAGGTTTGAGATTGGAACTGAAGGAATTTGTTGCCTATGTGTGCTATGTGGGTGTGGCATGAATGATTAATGTATGAAGTGACACCCTTTTAAATATGAAATTTTTTTTACAAGCATTAGAAACTGATGGTCAGGTGATGAATTATAAAATTATAAGTCAATAAGAAGGGCATATTGATGAATATGTATGCTTGCTGAAAATTTTAAAAGATTGTATATTCTATAGTTTAGAAACATTTATGAGTACAAATTGGAATACTAATTGTTAAGTATCTTGTATATATATGTCTTTAGTAACAAATAAGTGTTATGATTATAAATTGATGAATTAAGATATGTTTTAGGGATGTGGAATTTATAAAATATTCAACGAATGAAAAAAAAAATCAAATTTAGGTATTACTATGAATTTAGGACCAATTTACAAATTTTCCTCTTAATGATTAAAGATAAAGGATAGAATTGTCAAGTGAGAGACTTAAGGTTTTAGAAAGGGATATGGTGAGAAATCCTCACTCTAAATACATTAAGGATATTAATTTTTTATATGGTAAATTTAGCCAAATGAATAAGGGAAAATGGGAAATAAATAGGTATAGAGTATAAAGGCTCTTAGGTGACTAAGGGTTGGTTACAAAAAAATGAGATCATTAACCAGCCGATACCTCAATCCTTAACCAACTCAAAACTAAATAAATGATTTAAAAAACTTGACACTTAAAATGAATGACTTAGCTAATCTGGGAAATGGCAAAATCTCCATAACTAGACTAAATGTAAACAAATGAGTTGAGTCTTTAATTAGGATCCATAATTATGTAGACCATAACCTGTGTGAATTAAGAAATGAAATTGAGTAGTATGATCAAGTTAACTTGAGATGAGTCTAATGAGAGTGTTTAATTATGGAAAGTTAATTCTTCAAGAGACTTACTAATGGATCGTTTTTTGGGAGGGGATTAGAAAAGATTACCAAAATCCCCCATAAGATTGTATTCCACACTACCATAGCAATCATTCAATTCCCTTGGAGCTTTCACATCTCATGCACTACCTATACCTGAACTTTCAAATAAAGTGGACCATTTAGAGCAAAAATTTAAAAAGTCTAGGTCATACATAGTGGATTTCTTATAGGGACTAGCTTGATATGTTCATTCATCATTGGGCACACTTCCTACTTATGTCACATCCTCTGATAGTCACTACAACAAAAACGGTCTTTTGCCACTTTTTCAAATGATGTTATATGTACATTTAACGTAGCCAAATATAATCTGTTACATGTTAATAAATGTGTCTAATAAATGTCGCACAAGGTGTGTGGCAGATGGATTTGGTCACGTTTAAAACGCAGACGTGGGACAAAAAGTTTAAGCCACCAATTTAAATGCGACCAATCTTAAGATATTTCCCTATTGTGAAACATGGCTAATAGTGATAATTAGCCATGTTTAGTTTATCCATGGATATTACCCGCCAATTAAAATAACCATGTTTAAAAAAGAGACCATTCTAATAAATGACCAATCATTTAGTTATCTTAGCATCTTTTAGTGTAACCATTTATTTATATTAGCCACGTTTTCATATGATTACTCTATTAAATTAGCTACGCCTTTCATATGACTGTTCTATTAAATTAACCATGTTTTTAAATGACTGTTCTATTAAATTAGCCACGTTTAAAGTTAGCATCCAATTAAATTTGCCAAAAATATATATTTACTCCTATTTAATATGTGTTGGTAATAGGTATATTATACATGTGTTATTCCCTGCTTGATATGTGTTTGTGCACAAGTTCTACATCATACACATGTTATTGTCCAAATTTGTCAATGTAACTATTATATATATGTACACATAAGGCATCTAAATTTGTTGGTGACATATGAATCAAACAAAATTTTGTTTGACAATAATCTCAAATTTGCACTCTTAAGATAAAACCTATAAATCATTAGTGTTCAAATAACACAAATGGCACATATATAGTCATTAAATTCATGACAAACAATCAAAGCATTTTCATGGTTTTTTATATCCTCCATTCAAATGAAAACATTAGTGTCATAGTAGATTAAGATATAATAATTCCAAAAACATTCCAAAATTTTGAACTAAAATATTTTGTAAATTTGCTTTAAAAATCCGTCTCCTTCATCTTCATCACTAGATGGTGTAGGAGAACAAACTTGACCATTTGCACATCTTGTAACAAATAATTTATGGTAATAAGATCCAAATATATATAATTATTGGAAAAATTAAAATTAAAAAAAAAACAAAATGAAAATATAATGACAAATTCAACCTGAGCTACTGGTGTCACGCCCCAAGGGGTACCCTAAACGTGATAGTCCGCCACACTCAATATTAAAGCTTAAGTATGACAACCTTAGTCATTCCCAAAAGCTTTTATATTAAGTGTAAGGCGTGCTTTCACAACTTTAGAGGACCATATATGGAATTATGAAGTTTAAGAAGATATAAATAACACATTAAGAAAAGAGGATTCATAATAATCATTCATTCATATCAATGGTTTTACCAACTTAGGGACATTTTCCCCCGATCTCTAATCTATTACATGAATACTTGTACATCAATACTAATGCTACACTTTTATCTAAGTCTCTATTGCTCAAAGAGAAATTACCTGCCTGCAGAGTCCACGTGGCCTTAACCATAAGTAAGGAAACTGCAAAAGATATCTATGGGGGTGTAAGCTAATAGGCTTAGTGAGAACTATTTCCATAAATAACTTCTTGTAATAAGATTTCAAGCAAGTTGATTAAACAAACAAATGTAATGCAACAAACACGTAGGCAAACAAGCATATAGTTTTCCGGGAACTATATGTTGAATGGATTTGCACCCTCCATTCGGGGTTGGTGATACATAACCTCAATTCAAGTAGTTTTAGTTAAAAAGTTTTCATGCTCGCGAGCACTCATCGCCAAGCATTCCGAATCTACTTGATTGACCTTGCTTTCGAATCTTCCGCCAAGCATTTTCCTTAAGCCGCCAAGCAATCGCTTTCGGATCATCCGCCAAGTGTTGCTTTCGACATGAGCTTACTATCCTTCTCACCAAGGATAATAACCCAAAATGCAATGTGACTCACTTCGTGGTATGCATGAATTCATTTATTTATAAAGTCATAGCATAATTATTTTTGGAATTTAAGGCGATCAAAACTTCACACAAATCAAATGCTATACTAAAACAAACATTTAAAACAATTCTAGCTCCGATATTCTTAAAATTCTTTCAAAGAATTATTTTGCATACATATCGATTTATCTTTTCCTAATTCTAATGCAACTAATTTACAAGCACAACAAGTATAACATTTAATGGAAATAAACTCACGATACCATGTTGACTATTCCTCTAGTCGGATGAGTCGTTCACACACTCCACTTAATCGTAATAATCCTCGGGTAAAGGAATCCTTCCTCGAGGTCACCTAGCCAAAGAAAATACCCACAATGAGTATTCCTTGATGATTTTCTTGAAATTTGACAAAACAATGTCAAAAGAACGTTAAAGTTCGTATAAAGGAATGTTCCAACTTAAAATGGCCATAACTTGGTCATTTTAACTCGGAATCGCACATATAATATACTGATTTCTACCTACTCGAAAAGATCTACCCATTTCCAAAATTATTCCATCAAACAAAGCCATATAGGCTCCGAAAAAGTGGCAAAAAAATTCACCACGGTTTTTCCAAGTAAAAACAACTTTGGTTCAAGAAATCAAAACTTGTTTGATAAATACTTAGTTATCTATATAGTTGAAAAATTCTCTTTTTATAACTATATAACTCATATTTAAGCATGCTCAAATGTTTTTTTGTCCAATTATTTTTCTTGAGTAAAATGATGTTGGAAAAATAGTTTTCAAAATTGTTTTTGTAGATTTCTTGAAATGAATATCTTGTCTCCTTTTGTTTTCTAAAAAGGCTTTATGTTGGTTTTATTATTTTTCCTAAGTGACTTTTTGAAAATAAATTTTCTATTTTCTAAATTTCTACTATTTTAGAAAACACACTATTCTTCCTATTTATTTTTCTTGTACAAATTTCCTTTGTCTATTTGTTTACAAAAATCTTCTTTTGAAAATTTCTCATTCTTTCCTTATGTCTTATGTTTTTCATAAAATCATTCATGCATAGAAATGTATTTTCTTGATAAAAACAAGTACATCAATATGTGACTTAATAAACCTTTTTATAGTGGTTTCTAAAATTTTAGTGGTTTCTTCTTGTAACTTGAAAAGAAATAACTTTATTTTTGTTTTCAAACCATAGATTTCCTTTGTCTATTTGTTTGTAAAGGTCTTTAATTGAAAATTCCTTAGCCATTCATCTTGTTTATCTTTTTCATAAAAAATTATTTTTGTATCAACAAATATTTTCTTTTGAAAAAAAATAGAATAATAAAGGTTTAAATAGCTTTTTAGAGTAAAAGTAGTTTCTAAAATTATAGTGAGTTCTTTTTGTAACTTGAAAGGAAATGAGTTTATTTTTGTTATCTCATAGATTTTATACTTTACATAAACTTAATTCTAAGTGACAAAATCTTCTTTTGTTTAGAAATTAAAATTTTTAGACAACAATCTAAATGAACATGATAATGAGAATAATAGTAAACAAAATAACATAAAACGTAAATAATAAAGTCAAGTATTGGAGTCTTAGCTTTTTTTTTTTTTCAAGGCTCCCGGGACTAAGTAGACTAGTCCCAAAATAAAATAAAATGAAGAAAAAAACTTGTTTTGACTTGATGAAGACAAGTCTAAGACTAGAGACTAGTCTTAATTCAACAAGGAATAAATAAATAAATTGCAATGGAATAAATAAATAAATTGCTTTGCATGAATAATAAATATTGCAAGTGAGCTTATATGCTCTAAAGAATATGTATATATATAGATAATAATATATTAACAATAATAAAACAACATAAACATAAATGGATTGGCATGAACAACAACAATGAACATAATGTAGTTTCCATTGTCACGCCCCGAAGGGTACCCTAAACGTGGCAGTCCGCCACATATAATATCAAGGCTTAAGGATGGCTACCTTAGTCATGCGAAAGCCTTAGTATTATATGTAAGGCGTCAAGCACGGTAACAGGAGACGCTTTTGGGAAGCATAGTTTAAGCAAGTAAAGATGAACATACAAGAATCCAGAAATAAAATATATATCATTAATAATCAAAGGTCTATTACATAATTTCTTAGGGGCATACCCCCGCTAATCCCATGGATCGTGATAAACTTTATAACATCCAAAATACTACATTAAAGATTTCAAAGGAATTCTAATCTAAGTCTTTGAGTAGATTTCCTCCAAATGCTTCAATATATAAAACGTACATGGATACGGGAAGACCTCGGGCACAATAATAGGTGTTCCTGAGAATACAAATATCTATAGGGAGTAAGCTTATGGGCTTAGTGAGTAAATCCCAAAATTCATACTTGAAGAAAATTATCAATTAAGTTTATTATTCAAACATATGAAATGCAACAACCACGTGAGCATACAAGACATATGACTTTCCAGGAATCATATGTTGAATGAATTACGCCCTTCATTCGGGGTTGGGTATTCAGGCCAATTACAGCCACAATTTTTAAAACTTTTATAGATCTTACCGGCTCCTATACGCCATCAAAAACTTGTAGTTATTACAGGCTCCTACTAGCCACCAATTTTAAGTAGTTCTTACTGGCTCCTACTCGCCACTGACATGATATACTGGTTATGTCTACCACCACTATTATACACTTGTCCCACCAATTGTATAGTAGTGAATGCAATGTGACTCAACATATGAAGTGCATGAATAATTTCTTTAATTAAAGTCTAGTAGTTACATTTAACTTCTTTCAAGTGATCAATCAATTTCAAACATTTCAAGATATTAATTCACATACAACTTTATTACAATAAATCGAGTTTCGATATACTTAGTATTCTTTCAACATATTATCATACAATTCCTTTTGATTTTTCCTAAATTCTAGTGCAACTAATTTTACAAGCACAATCGAAAGTATGAAAAATAACGGGAAATAAACTCACTCAGCCATGATGACACCTTTCTTGAAATGGATGAGTCGTTCGGGATTTCCACTAATCGTAATAATCCTCGGGATATAAACAATCCTCCTCGAGATTATCTAAAAGAAAGAAGAATACTTAAGATGAGTATTTCATGAACTTCTTTTCTTGAAGATTCTAATTTTTTCTTAAAATCGCGGTAAAATCGTATAAGGGGAAATTCCAACTTAAAATGGCCATAACTTGCTCATTTTAACTCGAAACTTTGCGTATAATATACCGTTTTCTACCTACTCGGAAAGATCTAAGCATTTCTAAACTTATTTTCATAAAACTAGGTCGTTTGGGTTCCGAAAAGACAGCGACCAGATTTGCCACGAATTTTGCAAACACTTGTTTTCCTTCTAGTAAACAAAGCTCATTTGAAAAGATAAATATTTCAATTATTTTGTAAACTTTTGAAAGGTATATATATATATTTGTAATGACTCATAGCACATGTATGAAGTAAATGAAGTTGTCTCAACTTATAAAAAGTAAGGTTTTAAAAGACTTTGAACTTGAGATTCTATTGAATATTTATTTTACTTTTGAAATATCTTGAGTTATTGAGATGAATATTCCTTTCTCTAAATTTAATCTCTCGTAATTTCTTTAAATTCCTAAGGTGTGATTTTATTTTCAAAACTTGGGTTCAAAAAGTAATAAAATGTCAATTTTTATTTCTTGTAATGATTCTAAAAGAATATTTCTTGGTGAAAGATCAGTTTTCATAAAACCTTTTGTTTATGTAAGAAAAATCATTTCCAAGCATGTTCATGAGTTTTTAGGAAATTTATTTCCTATTTTTATTTGACAAGAACTTTTAGTTTTAGAAAGACACTTCCTCATCTATTTTTGTTGAGACAAAAACATTATGTTCATGCATGAATATGAATCATAAGCTATAGAAATATAAAGTAAAATAATAACTTGAAAGCTTAAGTAAATAATAAAGTAAATCAAGTATTGGGACCTTAGCTTCTTCAAGGTACCCGGTCTAAGAAAAGACTAGTCCCTAAAAGAAAAGAAAGAGAAATTGTTTTGACTTGATGAGGACAAGTCTAAGACTAGAATGACTAGTCTTAAAATCAACTTGAAATAAATCGCGATAAAGTAAATAAATTGCATGAAAGATAAATAAATTACAAGATAATGAGCTTATATGCTCTAAATAGTATATATAGCTATATAGATATATTAGATAGTAATAACATAAAGGAAATATAAAGAACATAAAGGAACATAAAGAGATTGATATTATGAACAAAAACAAAGTATGAACTTATTGTTGCTTTCTTAACCTTTATGGTTTTAGAAAACACACACTAAGCTCATACTAAGTAGATGAACATGAAGAATTCTTTGAGGAATTTCTTATCTAAAGGAAGCTAAACTAAGAAGACTTCTTGAAAGAACTCTTGAGAGAAATTGGAGAGAAATTTTTGTAGAGTAACTTTAGAGAAGAAGAGGTGTGAAAGAAGTGAAGGTATGAGGGGTATTTATAGGAAAATGTGGGAGATAATTTGTGTTAATTAAATAAATGAAAACAAAATAAATGGATGCATGAATGGGGGTGGCCGGCGCTATTCTTGAGCATGGGGAAGACCAAAATTTATTTTTTTTTTGTTATTTTGTTAATTAAAAGTAAGAAATGAGAGATGTGAAATTGTATTGGAAATGAAAAAGTGTAAGAAATAGGTGTATGGTTTGTAAGAGTAGGTTGTAAGAAAAAGTAGAGGTAGATGAATGGTGTAAAAGAGTAGAAAATAGTGTAATGTAAAAGTAGACATGACAATTTAATACCAGTAGTAAGAAAATACACGTATAAAAGCGATATCTGATATTTTTATCTATCGAAAAATTACGAAATTGATATTTTTGGAAATCTCATATTTTTACGAGTCTAACGGTATATTCGGAATATTTTTCCTATTCCGGGCTTCAGGACACGTTTTTCAAGAACTATGTCCGATCGGTTCAAAGGACACTCGAATTTTGAAAAACTGATATTTTTATAAAACTTATAGCTATTACGAACTATTACAACTAATTTTCCCAACTTCGTTTTCTAGGGCTTGAGAAAACGGCAATGCCGGACTTAAGCAGTTACGGTAAACTAGGGTTTGATTGACTCTGGAAATCCGGTTGACTTCCGATTAGGGTTTAAACTATAATTCGGATCCAAAATTTTCGGAGATTTACATCCATAACTTGTAGTCTTTAGAAACTCACACTATGGTCATGTAAAGTTACATGACATGAAGAAGAAGAAAGAAATATGAAGTGATTACCTACAGGAAGCTTTGGTATGGTTATGGGTTTTGGTTCGTTGGTAAAGGTTGTTGTAGAATTATTTGGAGAGAGTTTTGGGATGGTATTTTGAGAGAGTTTTGAGAGGAAAATTTGAGAGAGTTTTTGTATGAATTTGTGGGTAGTGAATGTGTGAAAGAAGTGAAGGTATGAGGGGGTATTTATAGGAAATGTGGAGTGATTTTTGTGTGATTAAAATAAATAAAATTGAAACAAGTTAAGGGAAGAGGGGGGCATAGGGCGCTGGCCATAGTGGAGTAAGAGGGGAGGTGATTTATTTTTTTGACTTTTTGATAAATAAAAGATGTAATGTGTAAAGTAGATGTGAAATAAAGTTATGAGAAAGATAAAAAGTTAAGGTTATAAGTTACGTAATGTGTAAGAATAGGTTAAGAAAAAGTAGAGATAAAAGATTGTGTAGAATAGTAATGAATAGTGTAATGTAAAGTAGATATGACAATTAAAGTACGGTAGTAAGAAAATACGCGTATAATAGCTATATCTGTTATTTTTAGCTACCGAAAAATTTTGAAATTGATATTTTTGAAAACCTTATATTTTTACGAGTCTAACGGTGTATTCGAAATATTTTTATTATTCCGGGCTCCCGGACACGCTTTTCCAGAACTGTATCCGATCGGGTTCAAAGGACACCCGAAATTTGCAAAACTAATATTTTTATGAAACTTATGGTTATTACGAACTATTCTAGCTAATTGTTCCAACTTCGTTTTCTAGGGTCAAAGAAAACGGCAATGCCGGATTTAAACGAGTACAGTAAACTAGGGTTTTGTTGACCTTTAGGGTTCCGTTTGACTTTCGGTTTAGGGTTTTATGCTAAACCGATTCCAATAATTTTGGGGTTTACAACTGGGATAATTTAAGCAAAGTTATTATACCATTCAAGTAAGCTCAACTAGTTGTAAAACAATAGAATGACAAAAGTTAAGCAAAAATTAAAATTTTATAAAAACAACATTGGTCATATTTTAGGGGCAACAACATCAGTCACTTTTTTAAACATTTTTTTGTTCCAAAATAAAATGTATCTGTGTTAATTAGGAAAATGACGAGTTTGCAAAGAAGTATAATCTACCAATGGGATAAAGGCATGAATACTGCATATAGTTTTGGATTTTGGCAATTTGGTATCCAATGTTTGATTTTGGGCAAAAAGTGCCTAGAATTTTAAAATCAAGGCATTTTAGTGCCTCTATCTACATAAAATTAGGCACTTTAGGCACCCATAATGCTTTGATTTTGAAAGTACAGGTACCTTTTTACCCAAAATCAAACATTAGGTACAAATTGCCAAACCGTGATAGTATAGGCACTTCTCTGCCTTTATCACTCTACCAAGCAAACACTTCTTTTTTTTTTTTTTGTCCCTCTCAGTTTAAATTGACACACAATTAAAATGCTTTCAATTGAACTAAGAAATTAATCAAAAGATCTTTTGTTCTAATAATTATCATCACTAAAAAACTATGGAGCAATCATAATCATAATCATAAATTTGAATCCTTAAAACATGCTTATTAGCAACAAAAAGACTCAAAGAGCAATGCAAACTCGTCACAACATGGCTATGTTACGCCACTATACATAGTCACTTTAATTAATAGAGATAGAATTGGAAGCTCACTAACACTATTGCATACATTTCATTGTCACACTAGCATTACAAAGACTTATCATCTTTTAAGCATTAAATGAACACCGATGACAAAAAGTTAGTAGAAAAAAATACACCTAATTCTTTAACTTCTCTCTAACTGCACTATAACTCAAAGTCCATAACTCCACCATATTTCATATTGGTACAAGATCCCTATTTCCTAGTCCTTCAATGATAGCTATTGTGAATGTAGCACGATGATAAATTAAAAATCAATCATACAAAGGAGAAAAATTACCTGTTGACCTTATTGTTCATGTAGATTATGTTTCTCTTGAAGCTTTGCTTGTGTTTCATGTAAGGTAGCTTTCAATTCTTCTATATTAATTCATCTTCATGAAGAGCTCCCAATCGCTAGTGGTCCATCTCCTCTTCCAAGATGATAGTCGATTCTTACACTTACATTGATAAACTGTCTACAATCTGCTGCAGAGCCTATGGATTATTAGAAGATTATGAATCCTCATACATCTTGACCATCATGACAACAAACACACATATTACCTATGACCCATTGTTTCATAGCATGTTTAAAATATGATCAAACCCAAAACTTACAGTCTTCTTTAGCTTGTTGAGAGACCCATCCACCTATACCATCAAGCCTTAGATCACAATACCGGGTTTACTTAAAAAACTCAATAACATTGGGTGGTTGATGATTTTGATTTATCTAAATATATTAATGCACAAAAATGTTTAAACACTTTATAAATTGTAGTGTTATATGTTAAAAATTATAGGAAAAACTTACTTTTTCGTTTTTCTGCTTTGAAATAATCTAGAGCTAGCCCTATGCAGATATTTCACACACTCCATGCATCCCCCCTAATCATTGATAGAGTCCACTATTGAGTACAAAAATGATCAAACTTATGTGATAATAAACTCAAAGTCCAAGTAAAATAATTGGATGTTGAATTTACCTTTGAAGATGGTTCGTTTGATTGCAGGATTGCCCTCTCTTCTTCAATCTCTTGAGTGCAGTACTCGATAAGTTTTTTCCAGTCCTCATCACTTAAACCGTTAGGTTTAGCAGCATCATTGATATTCATCTAACTTCTTTTAGCTCTGCCTCGATGGTTTCTGTACATACTTCCCATCCATTTGTCTGCAGCCTTGAACTTCTTATCATTCTTGGTTACATCATCAATATTCAACCGATTCTACATCAATCATGTAAATGAAGATGACATAATAACTTATCATAGCTACAAAATACCTTTTAATAAGTAAATATTTTTATCTTTACAAATACCTGTACTCTCATGCACATTGTTTTTCTGAAAGGGGGATCTTTCTCCAACCATCAACACGAAGGTGTAGTAAGTACCTACAGGCCTTTCCTATTTGAGATGTTAATTTTGCAGACCAATCCACTATTATTGGACACCCTCCTCAATAGTTAACTCAACCACCATTTTGCCCTTTCGTCTATTGTTTTCCTTCTCAAGTGTCTGTCCTCGATATGCATTCCTCTTGTGAGTGGACAATAATGAGTTCCTAGAAATATAAAAAAAATAATAATAATATATGTTCATATGCCTTATACACTTTTAACTCTTTGAATACACTTAATTCAATAAATTACCTTGAGGTTGAGTATGAGTAAATGAGTTGGTGCCTGTTGAGATCGCACGTACTTGACTATTATTGGTTTCTTAATCGTGCCACATTGATTTGCTACATAAAAAGAAAAATAAGAAAAAATATCAACATCAAGTATGGAATTTAGTATGAGATTTACAAATGAATGAATATGGATCATATGCATAAAAAATTATAAATAAAAAGAAGAATAAAAATTCCGTCAGATTTTATAGAATGAGATTGACAAAATGCATGAATATAGATCATAGCTAAAATTCCATTAGATTTCATATGTATCAATTTTAAAGGGATATAGCAGGTTATGATAGCCCCTGTTACTAATGTTCTTGCAGTAGTATAATTAATTCAAAGTATCTAAATTAATATAACTAAAAGATTCCACAGAAGCAACAAAAGCAAATCTTAAATATCATAGGAGCATGATCAACAAGCAACTATCCTTGTTGTGGCTGCATTGAAGGTCAACATGTTGAGCTCCTACTACACATCAAACACACTTGTGTCATATGTACAAGATTACAACTTTTGTTCATGAAATTTTGGTGAGCTACTGTTGTGGGAGCTACTCTGTGTTTTGCTCATGAACTTAGTCGGTGGTAGCTCGGTGTAGCTCAATTAGCGCTCAGCACAAGTTCTCCATGTGCATACCTTCTACTACTTGAAGTTGTTTGGTGCAGTGAATATTGGAAGCCTTGTTAGGTTGGTGCTTTTATTACTCTGAGGCTGCTCGGCCTTCCTAATGGTATGTGCGTATGGTAGCATACTAAATTGAAGTGAGCTAGAGAACTTAGGTTTAGCTGCTAGAGTTGTGATTGGTTTGTGTGATGTCCTAGGCTACTGGAGTGTTGCTCACTACTATTTTATAGCAAGTAAGGAGCTGTTATTGGTCGGGTTAGACTACATCCTCATGTCGGTGCTCTACTATTTGTTTGTGATGGACCACAGCTTGTTGTTGGTTATGCATGCTAAAGGTGTGAATTGGAGTGATGGAGCTTGCATGGGGCGTGCACTGGTGTGGCTTACTAGAGCGTAGAGTTGTTTTATTCTAGTATGGAGTGATGCTGATGATGTTACAAGATGGGCACTTGGCTGCTTGTGATGACTGCGCCATGGACGCTCGAGCTGTTGCTATGGTGAGCTACTTTGGAGGATCAAAGAGCTTCAAAGCCTAAAATGACCACTCGATGCTATGTATTGGGTGCACAACTCAAGACCAAGGGCTTTTGAGCTCAAAACAGGGCTACTCGATGTTACTATTGCTATTTCCTTGGATGGTTACTAGATTGTGTTGCTATGTGCACTCTTGGTATTGTGTTCTGTTGCTTGAGTGATCAATGAGAGCTCGACTAGAGTTGATCAACTGTTGGAGCGTGATGTTAAGCTTATGTGCTATGGCAAGTGGCTGGTCTGCTGCTGTTAATTGAGCTTATTGTGTTAAGTTGATATGGGGTTGTGTTAGTCGATGGTGTCCAAGAGGTGTTGTTGTTTGCTTGATTGAAGGTGCTGTTGGAGTGTATTACTAGCTTGTTCTTGGTGGGATGATGAAGTTTAGTTGCTCTTGGAGTTGGCTTGCTACTACATGCTTGGACATAAGCTGCTGCAAGTTGAATATGCTCGGTATGTGTGCTGCAGGGAAGCACTCAACTAACATGGCATTGAATCCCCTGAATTTTAGATAACCTGAATATGATACTTAATAAATTGTAACATAGAATCTTGGAGAACTTCGAGAAAAAGTCATAAAAGACCACTCCCGATTTTTCACGATTTAATAACATTAAAGTATAAAAAATTCTGTTATAATTAGAAATATTCGAATCCTTATAGATAAAGTTTTGAGACACAAAATGTAACTTCCATAATCATAATGATTAATAATCAAGATAAATAAATTTCTAGGCAATAAAAGACAATATTTCACAACATAAGCCAAAAATTCTACAAGTGATTATAAATAGCCTTAGATTACACATGTAAGAAGAAACAATTGATTTTAAAAGCCTATTGGTTAGAGAATGATAATTTAGAAAAGGATCACTAAAGTTCAAAAATATATGATAGGATTAAAAGAAAATCAATATTTATAAATCTAGACCTTAGATAAAAATATATGATGCATATACAAGATATATACTAAAGAAATATTTTCCAAAAGAATGTAACAATAATAGTATGATTAACACATAAATATGATAGTAAATTAGAATCCTAAATATATGATAGATATTGGATTTAAGATCCGATTAGACCTTAGTTAGAAACTTTATAGTATTGTGAACCTATTTATGATCTAAAAACCTTAAGAATCTAAATAAATAAATGCATTAAAAAGACACCAAAGATAGATTTTGTAATCTAAGTCAAGAACCAAGAATAAATATATACGTATAAATAAATAAATGGCTTTAAATTTTAAATGCATTAAAAGGCTAATAATTCATGGTATGTGTATAATAAGAATAACCTATTAAAGATAAAACATTAGGGATATGAATACCCAACGAAGAGCTATAAACAGACCTACAATTAATTATTTAGACTTCAAATAAAAATTAGACCACACCATCATTTTAGTTCGAAAATTTAGAGTCTGTAGATACCAATCTTATATTTTGACCTATCGACCCTAAAACCTTAATCGCGTAGAACAAAACTTTAGAAATACTAAATCGCGTAAATTTTAAACTCAAAATTTGAAACTCAACAATATTTTAGAAATATTTTAGGACCTTAAATAAATTGTTGGAAATAAAATTCTCATATAACTAACATAAATATACGCATAGGAGATAGTTTTGATGAAATTAGCTAGATATTTGAATTTATTAATATTTTCTCAAATGTTGTTGCAAGTCATGGTGAAAATTGGAAACACTTGGCCAGCCCAAAATTGCTCCAAGTCTCTCCACCATATGTAGCTAGCTTAAGGGAGTAATGATGGTCCATAAAGATACACATCACTAACAAATTACTTGGACAATTCCACCATGTAGCCTTGCTTAAGAAGTAGCTTGCACATGAGGTTAGAATTTAAACACTTAACTAGCCTAAATTTGCTACAAGTCTCTCCACCATGTAAGCTAGCTTAAGAGAGTAGAAAAGAGTATATGAGGTCAATTTTAAGACACATCAACCAATGAAAATGCACCAAATAAAAACTCTTAATTAATGCAAACTTGTTGAATTACTTAAAGGGACTTGTAGAACCGGTAAACAAAGATTTCTCTTCCTCTCGTAAAACAACACCAACAACATAATTTATTAAATAAAATAAATAATTAAAGCCTAGACTAGTTAAACCTTCCTACATAAGTTATCTCAACCCTTCATCCATAAGTTATTAGAAACCTTCCTCCATAAGTTGTTACAAACCTTCCTTCATAAGTTATCTTTGACTCCTATAAATAATGGACAACCAACAAAGCAAGTCCCACTCTCCAAAATTTCAAAACCGTGAAACACACAAAAATTCTCCAAAAATTGCAATTCCACTTCTCTTACAACAAATTGTCCCCATTTGAGCTCCCCATCAACCAAAGACCCATCAACCAAGACTCCATTTTTCTTGCAACTCCACTACAAGTAGTTATCAACCATTCAACAAAATAAAAGACAAGGGTAAGAATATATTGTAGTTAGTTATCTTATATTTAGAATATGATAAACTTATCTCCTTATCTATATATGTAGGTTTTGGTCTATATAAGAAAGAGAATTTATCGTCTCTCCCTAAACCATCAAGGTAATGTCTAAACCTATTCTACAAATTTACAATCTCCTTCATGTGTAGAAATTAGAAAATTAAAGGCATAGAATTGTCATAGAAATTCTACATGAATAGCTCCTTCAATTATGTTAATATTAAAATGAATGAGAATAATAGGTGATAGTCATTTTGATTAAGTTAGAATACCATATCTAGTAAAGAAACTATAAAGAAAATTAAACTTAGATTTTAGAAAACCCTAGATTCTAATTTTGTTGTCACTATAAGGCTATGACTCTAAAAACTTAATACATGACTTAGTTTAGTTCAAGGGCAATAGTAGAATATGTCTTTAATGTTATCAATAATAAAACTCAACCAACATAAACCCTAAGATGTCTAAAATATATATATATTATATATATTAAGCATATGATGCATGAAATTATAATAAAGAAACTTGTCATTAGGTATATTAAGAGTATGATAACAAGAAGGATTTTTGAATGAATTAGAATTAAAAGAGATAAACTATAATTTGGAATACAAAACAATACTTAGATGAATTTAAAAGATCATTGAACCATGTATTGATAATTGAAATTTAGATAAGACTCTCTAAATAATAGAAATTCTAACCTACATAAACAAATAGGGTTGACAAAATAAACAATAAAAGAAAATTTGTTATCACTAAAATATTAATGGACAATATAAATTAAAAATAATAAAACTCATTACCAATGATGAAAGCTTAATAATGACAATAGGAAACAAATATATATATATATATATAATATATAGGAAATTCTTACACCAACTATAAAATTTATAAGAGTAGGAGGAATATAAATTAACAAGTAAATAAGTTAAGTAACTAGCATATAATACGCAAAACAAGCTTTTTAACACCTATTTATACAACAAAATATAAGTTAAAATAAGTAATATAAGCCTACTTAAAGATTTTACACTAAAAACATGAATTTATAATTATTTAGGTCACTTTTTAGTAAGAAATAATTATCTATACGAATTTTGTAAAAATATAATGTATTTCATAAACTATAAAAATGACTAATTATAGACTACTATCGGAATAGAAATAATAAAACATTATAAACATTAGAGAAAAAAAAATATAATAATAATAATATAAATAAATAAAAAATAAAATAAAAATAAGATCCTTAAAGGATATAAAAAAATTGAGTTATTAGAAAGCTTCTATAATAAATTTTAGAATTAGTAAAATCACTTAACTCACTTAAACAATTTAAAAATAAGTAATTGATGTCTAAAAATAGTAGCTATGTCTAAAATATAAAACAAAGTATATAGAAAAACAAATAAGGTTGACAAACAAAGTAAATAATAATTAAGAACCTTAGTTGTTTTTACCTACATTAGAAAAAGCAAAAATTTAAATATTCTATATCGGTAAAATACTTCCTTGACATATAAGTACAAATAAGATCAAGAGAAGCAAAACAAAAATAAAATTATAACATAAGTTTCATCCAAGTAATGATCAAGACACTTAAAAAGAATTTAATCACTAAAGCTTAGTAGTAGATACATAAAACAAAGCAATAGATATGAAGTAAATTAAAAATATAAAACTGGAATAATAGATATCATAGTATAAACATTTCGAATACATAGTCATATAAGGAAAAATATACAAAATAAAAGAATAAACTAGAAAATGAAAGAGTATGTCCAATAAGCTTTACAATACCCATTTATTTGTTAAAATCAAAGTTAAAACAAATAAAATAGATCTAGGTTAAGATTATGCTATTGAAATTGGTATTTGAAATCATTTAAGACACTTTTCCTGAGAAAAACGAGCTTATACAAATTTTATAACTCGATCGAATAAAACTAAGCCCTTATGAACCTTAAAACCCATATTTAAATGACGAAATTAGGATTAAGATGATAAAGGTTGAGTTTAGGAGACAAAAGGGCACAACCGAGATTGTTATGCAAATATTAGTATAGTAATAAGTATCTTTTATCTCATTCTATAGGAGAAACAGATCAATCTTTGGAATTTCCAGTAGATTACTACGACTTAGCAAGGATACCAGGTGAGTAACTTTGACCTTATCACATTGATTGTGCTTGTAGCATAGTCGCATATGTAATAATATACTAATACTGTTATGCATATGGGGTTGGGTATATCGCATGGTGCTTGGTGTATGATTGGTTGCCAAAACACCATATTGATAGTAACAATTACATTGTATGATAATTAATGTATGAAGCATGTTAAGGTTTGTCTGTGAATTGCATGGACACTTAAGAACCTAACCTAATACTATTCGACTATCTATTGAATTGGTCATGCATTGCATAACTTGCATATACTGCATAAAAAAGTGTGACAGCCCGCTCGTATTAGTATTTCGGATCTCGGTTAATGCTTGGTTTTTCTAGATGTAGATTTCCTAGTTCTTCCAAGATTATCCTTGTTCTGTTCGGTTCCATGGGAACTACTTGGCAAAAGAAGGAACGCCGCCCATGGTATCGGCTTGAAATGACTAATACTTAATGGAGTCTCTTTGTTCCGAAAGGAAATTGAGTGAAGAAAATATATCTAATGAAGTGATAAATAAAGTAAGTACTGCTATTCCTATGGTTCTCTGTTTCTCCTGGGCGGGTGGGTCATAAGGATGTGATCCTTGACTAGGTTCCTTCAACCCTGATGTGAGGGCGTAAATCTACATCCTGTTTGGATTCCGGTTCTCCAAACTTGTAATTGAGCATATGTTTGATTGATACATTACACTTGCTTGATAATAAACTTGTTTGTTATTGCTTGATGTGTGGTTTGGTCAGGTTATCTCACTGAGCCGTGGTTTCGCTCACCCCCCACAGTTTTTATGCAGGAATAATACTTGCTGGAAAAGGGCTAGGAATGTGTGAAGAGTTTTCCATCAAACTCATTGAAGTTAGAAAGATAGATCACTATGAACTCAGAATATAATTTAGATAAACGATACAAACATTTGAGACTTTGTATTTTATAGGTTGAAACCCAATTTTTATATTTGGTAGGGGATACCGATTCTCTGCGATCTTGGTGAATGTGGAAAATCGATTCCATAGTTATGTTTCAATAGTATTATATGTATTGTATGATCAATGTATGAGAAGTTAATAAATAAATAGAGTCTTGTAATCTCTGACTTGCAAGACGGTTTTCATATTGCGGGTGCACACGTAATATGACAACTTCAGGACAATCCTACTAGGCCCTATAGGGTCATTGACAGGCATGGATAGCAAATGCTATCTACATAAGGAGATGAGCAAACTGCTGCTATGCTTTGATGGATGAAGCTACTGCTTTGTTAATGTGCTGGAGAGCTATTGTGGTGCTTTACTGGATGGTGGAATGTTATGTTGTTCTTCTATAGAAACTACTCTTGGACTAGATGTGATCTCATGCTCTTTGTAAATCTATGGGTGCAGCATTGCTATCCAAAGGTGCTTAGTAGCTGAACAGTTACTGTGTTGAGTGTTTTGCTGCTGCTGTGATTTGGAATTTCCAAATTGCACAAATATTGACATACCTAGCTCATGCCATAATGTAACTCAACATTTGTTGAACTCAATTAAATATGAACCAAAAAGCGTTATTTAATACAAATTAAAGATTAACTTAACATCATGATAGTGATTAAATGAGCATATAACTCTTATAAATTCATGGAAAAAGAAAGATGCAAATGCAATGGGTGATATGCTAGGAGCATAAATGAACCAAATATATTGCATTTATGATCCAAATGCAACAGTACATGTGCATATTTCACCATTCAAACGTGAAATTTCACTTTTTATAGCAGATATCATGTTTTAGATAACTGAAAAACAAACCTGGTTTGCTAAGAAATGTTAAAAATAGATAAGAGCCTTCTTTTTTAGTTTCTTTAAGCTTAAAATGAATAACGTCTGCTATATGTATTTAAACAAAAGTTATCTCAGCTTATTTAAACAAAGAATAACAAAACATATAATAAACAAAGTAAATCAACCCCTAAGCTCTTATGATGATATAGATAGGTATAAGACGATAAGTCTTTCTTGATCAGTAAGTTTTTAGAAGTTGTTGTGTTGAGATGTCTTTATGCGGTTTTGATGCTGGATCTGTTTTGGAGAGTTAGTGGTGATATAAAGTAAGTTGGAGTTGTTTTGGAGATTGTTTTGTTGTTGTTGGTGTTACAGCCTTGTTTTGCCCTAAAAGTGGATCAGTGGTGAAGGTTAGTGTAAGTGTAAAAGGGTGATTTTTTATACACAAGTATCTGTCGCGGCTTAATATTAAGGCCTTGATGTACCCTGCGATAGACACTAAAGGTAGTCATAGCAAAAAATAAATCAAGTGTTTAAAGAATAGCCTTAGTCACGGCCTAAAATCGATCCCTTGACTTGACTGCGACTGAAGCTGTGGGCTCTTTAGATGCCCTCAACTCCCAATTTGTTATGGTTCAACCTAAGTTTTGAGCAACAATATACCCCGCAACCCTTATTAAGTGAGCTACGACCCTTCCTAAGCTGCCCTCGGCCCCTAGTTTGATAAGGTTTGCATGAAACTAAGTGTTTCAACACATTAGCTTACAGCCAATTAGCATATCAAATTTAGGATAATCCATAAACACTGCATTAGTGGAAACCACAATAGCAAGCTTGTAGCACCCATTCTAAGCATACAACAATTACTTAACTAACGCAAATCATGTAATATAAAGCCTTTTTAATATTTGCTTTATGTTTACTTTACTATTTTTGTAAACACATTCTATTCTAAAGCATTTCAAATTTCTTAAACATTAACATGTATACAAATACTATTACATAGACATTGGCATTCCATTTTATTCACTAGGAAATGGAAGAACTAGTGCAGCAGTGCTCATAATGCAACCAGATTGTAGACCAGTATGAGGCATGTACAAACATGAATAGAAATGCTATCTACATAATATAGCATAGAAATGGTCAACAAGGACCCTACCTTGATTAGCAGAGACAAAACAAAAGAACATATCAATCTAATGAACAGGAAAATAAAGGAAAAAGGAAAGTCTACACATGAAACTTTCAGTTTTTTTATCATAAAATGAATGCATTAATTTTGAGACAACAATTTAGAAAGTAAAGAAAAAAAGGAGAGTCTTACCATGATATAACCATCTGATACTAGAATCAGGGCTTAGAAAGTCGAGCTAGTTGTCATTTAGTCGAGTTATATCTAGCAACAAGGTTGGGTTCTCTTGTCCGTGAAATTTGGTTGTAGCTGCCTATGTTCATAAGGTATTTATAGCAAAGACCAACTAAAAATGTACTAAACCAATGTCTCCTCATTGCACACAACAATTGATAACAAGTGATAACAAATGGAGCAATTGCAACATAGATTCTATAGCTTGAATAGACTTGAAATAATACATTAAAGAACCATGATTAACCAAGTTCAATCATAAAATAGCCAATCAAAACCATCTTAGGAAATATACAACACAATTATGGTCGTTTTTGCACAACTTTATGGCATTTTACACCACACCCCAATCAACTCCGACACTCATGTCTTCTAGATAAAATATTGACTTAGCTTGCGATGCCAACACATATGGATCATTTTCATACCAATTACGAGTAACCTTGATACTTTTAAATCTATCATATACCCGCACATGGCGATGCCTCTTATTAGTGTCTCACCACTTACGTTTAAATAAGAATACTCATTTGTTACTAAAATCCCATAAAAATCCATTTTTGTATCTCCTTCATTTCCTTCTACAAGCACCCCACTATTCTGAGTCTTCTTCCTCATATCAAATTCTGACGCATGAAACTGCATACTTGTATATCAATTTGTTGTATTTCTTGAAACATGAATTAGGTCTTATTGATAATGCGTACAATGCACTGAAAATTAGGTGATAACTTTCATAAAAAGTGCTCATTTGAAATAATGCCAAGCAAAATTTAGTATCAACACAACCCTATTAAACTTTGTTTTTTACAAAGTTGATGGCTATATATGGAGTTCATATTAATAGGAACTTACCTTCCTCATAAACCATTGATTAAATTCGTTTTTGTGGCATCCATCTATGTTATCTCCATATTGAGCACGTAAAATGGCTCTATGTTCACTACAATATGATGGTCACTTTGCTTAGATTATATGTAAGTACATCCTTATTTAACATAATATTGTACTAACTTTGAACTTACTCTAAATAAGGTTGAATTTCCTAACAATTGTTGATAATGTACCACTTGGCAATTTCTACCTCCTCATTTGACAATACCACATATGTAAGTGGGGAGATATAGCCAACCTTATTTGTGAAGACAACTAAGCTACCTTCTTCTAAAGAGTCCAAATTCCTATCTAGATAATTAAATGTTGTCTCAACTCCATCTATGTGAAGTGAACACCAAGTCAAGCACTCATGAACAAGATAAGCTTTCGCAATGGAGCCTTCTGGGTAAGATCTATTTTAAACAAACTGCTTTAAAAAGCCTAAGTACCTACAAATATGGATTAAAGGTATATGTTAAAAAGATGGACAACAACTTTAAAATGATAAATATTGAGTATGCATTATACCTCTCAACAGGATATATCCAACGATAAGCAACAAGTCCAACCATTAATGTCTCTTAAGGCAAATGAATGGCTAGATGCACCATTATATCGAAAAAGGCAGGGGGAAAGATTAACTCTAACTTACACAATATGGTGTTAATGTCACTCTGCATCTTTATACTTCTTCAACACTCAAATTTTGTCTACACGACCTCTCAAAAAAGTTCACAAGCTCGATTATGGCAATAGTGACATCCTTAGGCAATAATCTACGATTACCAACAGGTAATAACCTTTGAAATAAGACATGGCAATCATGACTCTTCATACCCAAAAGCTTAAAGTTTGTTTGATCAACACGTCTACTTATATGTGATACATAGCCATCAGGTAGTCTAACATTCCTTAGAAACTGGCAAAATTCTCCTCTCATTCGACCTTAATGTATAACTTGTATATGGCATTGAAAACTTACCATCGGCACGTTTTTGCAAATGTGGTTCCTTTCAAATTCCGAGCTCCTCTAGATCAAGTCTAGCTTTGTTAGTGTCCTTTGCTTTTCCCTCAATCCTCAACACTGTATTAACCATATTCTCGCATACATTCTTCTCAATGTCCAAGACAACCAAATTATGTTTAAACATTAACTTTGACCAATATGGTAATTCAAAGAATATTGACCTTTTTGTCCAATTGAATAGGGTAACATGGTGAACTCTTGTGGCTTTTGCTAGATGCTTTTCCATAACCATATCCACCAATGATTGTAATAGGTGAAGAATATCTTTACTCGAATATTGTTCTTGAGCTTCATGACTATCACGCATTCCATCAAATTTCAAACTGCGTCTCTACCTATAGTCAGTCGGTAACCACATTCTTAACGTACCCAATCTTGTTGTTAAGCCTCATCGATGATGTTCGACCTTCACATACTGGACAAGTAATGTATCCTTTTGTGGTCCACCCAGACAAATTCCCATATACAGGAAAATCATTGATGGTCCACATTAGTAACGCATGCATTTTAAATGAAGACTTCAAGTGTGCATCATATGTCCACAAACCATCAAACCAAAGCTCTTTTAGCTTATCAATTAAGGGTTGCAAATAAAAGTCAATCTCCCTCCTCGGTGCTTTAGGCCTTAGGATTAACAACATCATCATCATATATTCTTTTCATGAACATCCAAGGAGGTAAGTTATATGCAAGAAGCACCACAAGCCACATGCTATATGATTGGCTCATTAGTAACAAAAGGATTGAAGCCATCACTAGCTAGCCCAAACCTCACATTACAGCTATCATTTGCAAACTTTGGAAATTGACTGTCAAAGTTCACCCATGACAACCCATCTACTAGATGTCCCATAAAGTTTTCTTCTCTCTTGTGTTCTTCCTTATGCCAATGCATTTTTTGAGCAGTTTCAGGACTCATGAAAATGCATTGTAACATTGGCTGCAAAGGAAAGTATCACAATACCTTTTGAGGAATGGACTTTTTAACCTTATACCTAGAGGTACCACAAATGGGGCATTGTATAAGATGTTTGTTGTCACCTCCAAAATAAACAACAATCATATTTACACGTATGAATGTTATGATAACCCATGCCCAACCTTCTTAGTACTTGTTTGCAATAATAGGAATTAGGAGGGTCTCTCCATTAGGTATTGCATCCACAACAATTAGAGAAGCATTCCAAACAACTTGTTGCTCCACTTATTATAGACTTTCAAGTGAAGGAACTTAATTATAAAGGAGAATTTAGAAAGCTTACATCTCGGATAAAGCTCTTCTCGTGAATCAGCTCATAACCTATCTAAAAAATATAGTAGAATAGCAAATCCATCCCTAAGGGTTGAACCTTCAGCCTGATTTTCAACAAAGTCCCTAAATCATCAGCATCTCTTCTAACCATAATATAATCACCACTTTCCCCATTGTACCCCCTCTACATCAGGTGTCATTCCACATTCTCTATGACGAATCTTACCTCAAAATATACTACGCAATTCAATGGTCGGCGCTTTGCCATGATATATCCAGCATTATAATACATCCATCCCATTAACAATTAAGTGCACTTTGATCACATTCATGGTGTATAATTTGTCGTTTAGACATTTCTACATGGAAAATTTTAGTTGCTATCTTCCCCATATTTCAAGTGCAAGTACGCAATGAAATAATCTGCACCTTGTTCATACTCTTCACTTTCAACATCAAAAATCATCAATTTTTATCCATGTAGTCTAGCATAATTCAAAGAAAAAAATCAGTGAGAAAGATCAACCTTTCATAAAATTTATATGACATGTTCATGAGTTAAGGAAGATACATCGAGTACAATTTATGCCATGAGCACCTATTCATGATTTTGTCCATATGAAACATGAAGAGCAATTAATTTCTTCACTTGTATAGGTCATATTTTACATATCAGCATTCTATACAGTTAATTTATAAATCTTTCCATAGATGAGTAAATTACAACAATATCATTTACTACCTAGAACGTATAGTTAATAGCATTATTGCGTGAATATATAAAATATAAATTTTAATTATTTATTAACATAATGAATTCATCACATGGAATGTTTGTTTCGTACATCATAGTTGGAAAAAAAATCAAAGCAAATGCAGAATTGATCTAAGAATAACAACCTACCTTTCCGTTAGCTTAACTAAGTTTGGCTAAATCACCCTCAATTTCTTCACTCGCCTATTCATTAGAATAAGTAAACATAACATTAAGGATTGTTTAAACTAATATTGTAGAGACACATCTACATCACAGGAAAAGTAGGAATGATATTATAAATTCACTAAAGGGCCAAATATTTGCACTTTCAATTTGAATATTTCTTAAACCAAACAAGCATAGACCAAGACTATATATAATTCAAATCCTACCTACAAAGGTTGCTTTTCCATTTTCATAGTGCAAACTGGTGCATGTTTCAGCCATTAACAAATTAAAACAAAGAAAATTCAATTATTTATGAGCTTAAAGTTGCAACCATTTATTTAAGTCAATATGATTCCAAAGAATTGTAGAACCAAAGTTCGATGGCGCATTAATATATATATATATATATATACACACACCACATATATATCTCAAATGGTCCCGATTTTATCTAGAAGAATTATCTATAATTACTCTCATTCAAATTTAAAAATAAAAGGTATTTACCTTACAATAAAAAAAACATATATGAAGGTCCATAGATGTCATCACCCAAAACCAAAATTAATACTCAAATTTTCTCATGTTATTTTCACTACAAATACTTGCCATCAATGGTTTAAGCGTATTGCCTCCTTCTATAATGCATTATACTTGTTATTCTGTTTTATTTAATATGAACCATGAAATAAAATTGTTAAAAGAAAGGTATTTGCTAGACAATATGCTACCAGCAAACTTATCCAATAAAGTCTAATCATAATAATGTATATATTGAACACTACAAACATTAATTGTTACAATAAAATTGACAACTAAATTGCCCAATTGCATGATCCTTACTAGAATTCCAAATAACTTTGAAATTAAATGAAGAAATGTGAAGAGTCATTTTTCATCTAAAAATATAGCCTTTATTTGAATATTTGTTAACATTATCATGACTTTCTTCTATGTAAAGCCTATTCATATACTATTCCTCCTAGTCTTGTTGACGAAAGGTGTTCTCTTTATTCAAATATATGTTGAACCCAAAGAAACTTAACAAAATAGGCTTACTACATAATTAATTTTTATTGATGATTTCTTGATCTAAACAACACTGCTTAAACCTAGCCCTTAAGTGGCGAACTTGCCACTGCTTATATATTTCGGGCCTGCAAACTCTCTCTATACCTTCACATGCTACAACGGTTATCGCCTCCCATCCATAAAACTCTTTTTCTCATACCAACCTCTCGTTATTACCAGCATTAGTTGTAGCATCAAACATACCATACACTGCGGAGAGATGGAACAAAGCGTCACGGAACCTTGTAACTAAAAATGGCACATTGTAGGATCCATTGTTTATAGTATGATAAAAGAAAATCTGGTTTGATCTTCTTAATAAGACTTAACACTTCATCTCTTGGATTGTAAACTTCAACTATCTCATCATAATGACTATTGAATCGACTGAGGCAATTTAATGCTACCACTTCATATCTTTGTGTTTTTAGCTTCTCAATATGGATAGTCTCCCAAATCTTAGATGCAATATGATTGTATTCAAAAGGAACATTGAAGCGCTGGCAGTATCTTTGCAAATGATGACCAATCTCCTCGATTCTCTCAATGGGACGAAAACCCAACACAGGACTCTCTATCCTTGTGATGTGCAATATTAGCGGTCCACCTTCTCTTTCTAAGAGCTTCTGTATGAGAAGTGGCCATTGAAAACCATATGCAATACCAAAATCAATAATATGAAGCACTTTCGCATTGGCAACATGATTCAAAATCGTCAAGTTTGCAAAAGTGCTTCATATTAAGGCTTGCCTACATTGCATTGTCAAACAATAGTCTAGCATCTCTATAATTTTCTTACTGCATCTCTAATTGTGCCCATGCCAACCAACAAGCACAGCTTTTAGGATTGCATTTTGTCACCTACTAGAACAAATATCTTGCTTGCTTAGGCTAGTTGGATTTAGTTTCGAATAATGCAAGTGTTTGATATATGGACTCATTCCCACCACAACACTTAAGGCCTTTACCCAGCAAAATGCCTTACCTTTTTTGTGTTACCCTATTTAAGCTCTAGAACTACCTAGCCATGCCAGGAAGCAATATGTTTCTTATAAGCAACTGTAGCAGCATCAAATAATTCTCTTGATCTCCTCACATTGCCCATCTTATTCCATAACAACCTAACATTGCCATATGTAAGGATTTTCTCCTTGAGTTGTTTGACACTCTTTCTCATAAATAGCTCTAGCCTCTTCTATTTTCGATTATGTACTAGAATCTTCCCAAGTACCACATAAGAATGACCATCTTCTACCAATATAATAAACGCTTCTCAAGAATATTTGGTGCTTCATCATATTCATTACTCCTCGCCAAAACCTTCACTCTATACAATGCTAAATCCAAATTCACCATAAGCCTCTTCTCCTACACCGAACTCACTAAGTCCACATACTATTAGTAGATGAGTTTAAATGCTTGATGAAGTGTCATTTCTGTTTCATTTATATGGCCTCTAATAACTACTAGACTCCCATACTATTAACAGCTCATGAGAAATTCTATGTATCTAGTTTCCACAGTACCAAGAAAGTGTAAAATCCATCCATGATTGCTACTTTACAAAATAATGCAACAAATACTTAGAAAAAGATGGTCATGAGAACCAAAATGAAAGTAAAATAGACCATGTTCTCACCTGTCATAGAGTCCATTCAAATCAACTCCATTATAGTATTTCTTGGATTAGATAGTTTTGCTTTTCTAATCTCTACCAAATGTTTCAATATACCAGTCCTCTTTACTAAATCTTTATTATTATCTTTTGTGGTCCTACATTGAAGTCTTTCATGGAAGTATAGATGTTAGCTAATTTCATGGATTTGGCAAAATGCATATCTCTATCCTATATCATAGTCTAAAGTTTGAAAATGAAGTTGTTTTAAAGATAACCTAAAGTTGAAAGGTTTACATCAAGTGGACAAATTCATCAACCAAACACACATTACTTGTTTTGAATAGAAGATGCTCATTTATGTTAGTGATGGTAAAAATGAAATAAATTGATTGGAACTGAGATAACTAAATGGCATAACATTCTTTGAAAAAGTTGCATGATTTTGCAACATTGGCCATAGCCCATCAATACATGTGCTATCTACCAAGAAAGAAATCATCCCTTGATGGACATAAAAGTTTGATAGCCCTAACCTAAGGAGTACTTATTATTACAGCATTTGAGAGTATTAGGGTGCCCTTTAGGGAAAATTTATAACTAAACAGGACACATTTCTTCTCCATTTTCAAATACGTCACTTTGTAAAATTTATCGTTGCTTCAAAATCCATCTTCTACTCATCTAAAACACATATAACCATGCAATGAAACATAAAAAATCAAACATTTTTTAAATTTCATCATCAACAAGAATGTATTGCTTGCTATATCTAAACGGGGTTTAGAAACTTACAATATAGACTATAAAACTTGAGCTTTTTAGAAGTCCTCCATGCCTATCCTATTTTGTTTCTTGCTTCAATTCGCAAAGAAAGCTGCAAAAAAATAAAAACTTCTAGTGAGAAACTTTTGAATAGTTGAATAAAAATGAAGAACATAGAGAAACTTACACTGTGTGACTGCACGGAGAAGGAATGCTTGTTCTTCGAAGGCACATGGATCGGTCGGGAGTGGAGGTACTGATGAGTGAGGCACTGCATCAGTGGTGTAGGCGGAACTTTGGAGGTGGAGTAACAAAGAGAGTGTAACTAAAGGGTCATGTCTCACATTATAGTATGAGTGGTTTAATTTTAAGGAAAGTTTGAAATGGCGAGATGTTTAAGAAAAATAATTTTTATTTTTTTTAAAGAGGACATGAATTATTAAATGAAATATCAGTCATGTTTTATTTAACAAAGAGTTGCAAAATTAAAATGATGAATAATATAATAAAAAAATTTATAAACGTGACAAATTGTATATATTAAGGGACGTCTAAAGGATGTGGCTATGTTTTAAAAGATCGGATGTTTCAAACATCACCTAATATTAAAATTCTTGTATGCTACTCTAGCTCCACAAGACTGCTCTAAGTGAAAGGTAAGGCACCAACTTCCTTAGTTAAAACTCAATAGAAATATCCTAGTAGTTCGAATGAGGAAATGGCTAAAACTAAAGAAGAAGAGAGTGATGGTTAAGATGGATCCAAAGAAGAAGAAAGGGAAAAGGAAGATTCAGTACACAATGAAGAAGAGCATTCACTATTTTATTTTATTTTTTATTTTTTGGAAGACTTCTAGTCATTTGTTTAGGGTAATGGGCAAGTATTTGTGGTGAGTGCTCTTTCTGAGCAGAGTTTTTGATGCTTTTTCAGTTGATCTTTATAGGAGCTTGATAGGATAGGCTAACTAATATAACTATATATTAGCTATCTTTTGTTTTTCTCTTTTTTTGTGATTCTATGGAGCGTAAAATACTACTAAAAACTCAAATGTATGACTTGTTGCTATTATCTCCATGATCATAACTTCTTGTAGCTTTGTTTTGTTTTACATCTCAAAGCAAGGAAGTTTCCGTTCCTTTTCTTTTTACTTTATATTGTTTATTCTTTCCTATATGTATATGCTATAGTAGACATTAAGGACAATGTCTCACTTTAAGTATGGGGAAGGAATAATTGGGAGAGATGAAGGAAATAGGTCTTGTTTTGTTCTTTAATTTAGCATTGTGCACTTTTATTCAAAAATCCCCCCACTTAGGATAAATGATATTGAGTATTATGAAAAATCTTTAAATTGTACTCAATAGATTATTGAGTTTTGCATTCAAAAATCAAAAGCAACTTTGTGTCATACTCTCTTACTTTGGATTTTGCATACTTAGTTGAAATTGTATAAGAAAATATAGGTGAAGCAAACTTACTTATTGTTTAATAGTGGAATCTAGAGTTTAGAAGTGGGTCAAAGTCCTCAGTAATAGTTAATTTGTTTTATTTCTAAGTTTGTCAAGCTGTATATTTTCCTTTCAAAAAAATTTTAAGAGCTCATTTATTCTTTAGTAAAAAGGCAAATGACATAATTCACCTGGTAATTATCACACCCCAATAGGTACTCTAAATGTGATAACCCACCATACACAATATTAAAACTTGAGAATGACTACTTTAGTTACTCAGAAGCTTTCATATTGGTACAAGGTATATACTCACAACAAAAGGAGATCGATGAAGTTATGCATTTTAAAATAATAGCAGTGGAGCAATCAAAGCAATACTATTATGATTCATCAAAATTTAAGGTCTTACAACTTCTCGGGGCATTCCCCTGATAAATCTCCATAATAACAAAGTCTTTATAAATCAAATAACTAAAACTAAAAGATTTTTGAAGGGAAATCTAATCCAAAATCTTAAAAATAGAATTTCTCCAAAAGCTTCCCAAAATGTAGGTTCTGCTCAGATGGTCATGATGGTCTCAGGCACAAAAACAATGATCCTGCAACATTAGAAATCTATTGGGGAATAAGCATAACTAACTTAGTGAGGTATTCCTTACACAAAATGTACTCATAACAAAGCCATCAAACAAGTGAGTTAAGCAAGCTTATGAAATGTAATAACCATATGATCAAACAATACATACGATTGTCGGGTTTCGTATGTAGTGATGGATTTACCCCCTCATTGGTGGTTAGGGAAAGGTTTGAACCAAACCCCAATCGACCTCCTTGAAATCTTGCTCGCGTCTTAGGGTTCCCATGAACAGTACTACTAATCCCTGGGTTTTCCTTACCCAAAGTGATCGATCTGGCTCAGGCTATACCTTGAGGCTGTATTCTCCGAACGTCCTAAATCCTTAAGATGTAGCTAGGCAGCTTACCTTTCCGGTCCTACGCTGAGGAGTAGCAGCAAAATGCGAGATGATATTCTAAGTGATATACATGAACAATTTAGTTCTAAGGAATTTCCATTCCGTCATTAATACATTTAAGGCGATCAATCAATGTTTACACACATAGCAATATACATAGAGGCAATTATAACAATCAACAAATTGGGTTCCGATATACTTATCAATTTTTATCTTTTCCTAACATCTAGTGCTCTATCCTACAAGCCCATACGTGAATACATAAAACGTAAAGAAAACTCACTCGTTCATATCATAATCTTCTTAGTCATAGAAGTCCTCTAGAGGGGAAATCCCATATTCTTGTCACCTAGAAAAAAGAAATACCCAGGATGAGCTTTCATAGAAGTTCTACTCAAACTTTCTAATTCTATTTTTCTATGTTCGTCAAAATTCGTATAGAGGGAAATTCCAACTTAAAATGGCCATAACTTGCTCATTTTAACTCGGAATTTCGTATATTATATACCGTTTTCTATCTACTCAAAAACATCTATCTATTTCTAAGATTATTTTTGTCATAAAAAGTCTTTTGGGTCATGAAAAAGGTTGATATAGAATCTCCACAAAAATCCCAGCCCTTGAAACACAATTTTTAAACTTTTCTTTATCCCAAAAGTCCTTTAGCAAAAATATAGATATTTATATGATTGAAAAATCCATTGAATACATTATATATATATATAGACTCATATTACATGCATGATTTAATAGTGTTGTCTCAACGATTTTTTTGGTAAAACAGTTTGTCTTATGGTGTTGAAAACTTAAATCTTTACAATTTCTTTCTAAGTGTTTTGAAATAACATTATAAATTCTTGGGTTATTATAAATGAGTATATTCTTATAAATTTTGCTTTCTAATTTCTTTTCTAAAACAAATTAATCTTTTATAAACTCTTATGCTTTAGGATATTTACAAATTTTATCTCTAGTGGTAAAGAATAAAGTTCCTAAGATTTTTCCTAAGTTGTTGATAGCCTCAAATAATTTGAGTTATATTACATATTTTCTTTCTTTTAAAAGGCTTTGATTGAAAATTATAAATGAGTCTTTTCCTCTTATATTTCTATTTCCTAACTTCCTTAAAGATAGATTTTATTTCCAAAAACTTGGTCTTTTAAGTTTTTTACGAAATTTTTACTTAAAAGAATCACTTTCAACATTTTCTTAAGTTGTTGATATTATCTATTGTTTTTTAAACATATCATGTTTATATTCTTATATTTCTTTGAAAATTAGTTTATCATTTAGAAAATAGGTAAACTTTTAATCTCTAAGGGGATTTCTCATACTAGTGGTTTGAATCTTGCCTTAAATTTGAAAACTAGTTTAGTTCATGGTTTTTATTGTGGAGTTAGAAAAGAAATCCTATAATTAAGTTTTTAGGAAAAACATTTGGATATCAAAGAGTTATTAACACTATGTTTTAATAAACCTTATGTTACTCATCATACAAAGATAGTGTTTATTTCCTCAGTTAATTTCTTTGGTAAAAATCATCTTTTATTGTTATTGAAGAAAATTTATTATGGGTTTGTCTAAATTTTTAAAAGAATTTATAAAATACTTTTTCCATGTTTTTTATGATAAAATCTTTGTTTAATTTAAATTTAGATAATCCATTTTCCTTTATTAAAGAGAATTCCATTTTAAATTGTTGAGATAATATCATTATGATGATGCATGCACATGACTATGTAGTATGGAAAAGATGAAAATATCACATAATAATATAAGAAATATTATAGGGAGCAAAAATAAGCAAAGCAATAAGATCAAGCATTGGGAACCTTAGCTTTACCAAGGTAACCCGGTCATATATGGAAGCCTTAGCTTCATCAAGGCAACCCGGTCGAGTATTGGGAGCCTCAGCTTCATCAAGGCATCCCAGGACTGATAATAGACTAGTCCCAAAGAAAATGAAAATGAAAGAAAAAAAAAAAAGCAATAATAAGAGCAATAGTAATAGTAAAAGCAAGTTAATGAAAGTTAGTGAGCATTTAGGCTCTAATAAATATAGATATACATATAGAAAATAATATATAAATAAGGTTAAGTTAAGAGAATAATAACAATAATAACAACATAATATTATCATATAAATAAAATAATAAGATTGGAATTCTTGGCATGTGTAAGAACAAAACATGAACATGTTGTTGCTTCTACAACTCATATGTGTTTCAAGAAACAATACCATAGTCATGCTAAGTTACATGACATGGGTAAATAAATGATAGAAAGTTTACCTAAAAGTGTGTTTACGTGGTAGGAATAAGGTGATGAATGTAGGATTATATGGTTAGTGATATGTGATAAATGGTTTATGTGTAGAGAAGGATTTTGGAAGAATTTGGTTGAAGAGAGTTTTAGTAGAGAGGATTTGTAGAGAGAGAATTTGTGGAGTGAATTTGAGAGAGTTTTGTTATGTAAAATGAAAGTGTGAAAGAAGTAGAGAGAAAGGGGATATTTATAGATAAATATGAAGGGAATTATGAGTTAAGTAAATAAATAAAAAGAAAAGAAATGGAGGGAAAGAGAGAGGAGGGAGTGGACGGTAAAAGGGGAGGAGAGGGAGAAAAAATGTGATAAAATTAATTTTTTGTAATGAAAAGTAATAATATGCAAAGTATGGTGTGAAATAAAGTTGTATGTGAAAAGTAAAAAGTAAAAAAATAAGTATATAGGTAGTAAGAATAGGTTGTACAAAAAGTAGAAATAGATTAATAGTAATGAATAGTAGAAATAGTACTATGAATAGTAGACTAGACAAATAAAATACCGGTAGTAATAAAAAAACACGTAAACGACCTATATCTGATATTTTTAGTTATCGAAAAATTCTAAATCTGATATTTCCGAAAACCTTATATTTGTACGAGTCTAATGGTATTGTCGAAATATTTTCACTATCTGGTGTACCCAGGGATAGTTTTCGAAAATTGATCCCGTTAGGATCCAAAATACACTAAAAATTGGCGAATCTGATATTTTTAATTTTTCCTATATTATTACGAACTATTAACCACAATTTTCTTGGTTCCATTGTTTAGGGTTTAAGAGTGTAGGATTGTTGGATCTAAACACTAGGGTTTGTTGTAAACTTTATTTGACTTTTAGGGTTCTAGTTTGACTTTCGGCTTTTTATTTAGTCGTAAGATCATAAAATCTTGGGGTTTTTAGCTGTTTTATTTTTGGTTTGAAATTTATGTTTTACTTTATCTTTATGATTTATTTAATATTATTTAGTTACCAGGATTGTTTAATCGAGTCTAGGGTTGTGTGATTGACTCAGTTTAACTTTCGGTATTATTTTAGATTTTTTATTTCAAAATTAATTAAAGGGCTTAAGGTTCTAAAATTATATTGTTGAATATTATTTGGATATTCCATCTTAATTTATGTGCTTAGGGATCGTATAAATAAATTGTCTCATGTTTGGGTTTTGAGTCGAATGATCATTAAATTTCTATTTTTGTATATATATATATATATATATATATATTGAAGGTTCTCTTTTTCTTAAGGCCATGAAATTTTGTATTTGATATTGTTTAGGGTTTGGTTTTAACTTGGGTCGGCTTTTACGATTTTGATTTGGTATTTTAATTCCATGATTTATTTCTTAAGAGTTATGAAAGATTCGAGGGTTTACAGTAATCCTTCTTGATTATCTCTTTGGGAGAAAAAATGTGAATGAATTGTGATTAACTAAATAAAAAGGCTTCGTTAGTAAGGACGGGCTTTGGTCCCTTGGAAGAGTGAATTCTAACCTTGTTGCTAACAAAAAAGAAGCCATAAAAAGAAAATTCAATTTATATGGCTAGATCTTGGTCCCCTAGAAGAGTGAGATTCGTTCCTACCCACCCCCCAACCCCCCATCCATCAACTTAAAAAGATACTAAATGTGTTTATTGACTCAAGTAAGTAAGTCCAAGGGACACCCTCTTTTAGAGGGGATAACGTCTATAAACTTAGGTTACGAATCTAGGATTATCAGCTGAAAGCTCGCTACATAAGTCAATAAGCATAAACTAAAAAGAGAAAAGAATTAAATGAAAATTTTGGAAAAATCTAATAAAGGAGGAAATCCAGGGAAAAGATGGATGCAATATTCTTTTACTTTGGATTATTGTGCTTAAAGAGGTAGTTGAAGGGATTATGTGCTCTTAAGGTTGAAGTGCAATCGGGTCTTTTTTGCCTTGCCTGACTTTGTATTTACTTTATAACTTTGGAAGCTTTTGTTAAATGGTTAGGGTAAAGTTTGATATACTTGGATTAGTTTTAGATTTCTGATTTGTAATATACTGAGTACAAATTATAGTAGGTTTGAGTAGAAGGCATGAAAATTTGAAAGTTATTGTGTTCAAAATCAATAAATATAAATGAATGTTATCATGTGAATTAAGATTGCACTATGCTTTTGAGTATAATTAATGATGGATTTCATTTTCATTATTTATTTACTTGAGGACAAGCTAATGATTAAGTGTAAGGAAGTTTGATAAGTATCAAAAGACCCTTATTCTAGGAATTTATTTGGTGATACATTTCATGATTTTCATGGAATTTATCAAAGAAAATGATACTTATTAGATTAAAACGTAATGTTTAGGTGTAAGAGAAGATAAATGAGCTTAATGAAGATATTTTGATAGATTAAAGGAAGTTTTGACAAAAAATTGTACAAGTTGAAGATTATAACATACATGAGTTTCTATACAACCTGGATAGGAACAAGTGTAAAATAAGTTTTGTGACCAAAGAGCAACTTCAAGTGTATACAAGGAAGCTATACAAGCTATATAGATAATGGTGTAGAAAGGAACAAAAGTTCAGAAGGTCTACATAGGCTCCCTACACAAGCTATGAACAGAGCCATGTAGAAGCATTCCAGGCAAAATTCTTTGTTTTTATTACTACATGGGCTCGAACACAGGCCGTGTAAGATGGTTGTGTAGGAATTAATTTTAACCCTAACCTATAAATAGCCACCTTTAATCATTTGACGGGTTATTTTCTCTTTCTTGCATCGTTTAGAGAGAGAACTAGTGACTTTAGGGTAGAGAAATGCATCAATTCATTGAAAATCACAAGATAAGGATCAAGAAAGGGTTTTATCATGAATCATTACTATTTTCCTAGATCTTGTTCTTGTATTTCCTTACCTATGAAAAACTAGTTTGTTTTACCATAAGTCTTGAGAAACCCTAATCCTGATGTAGTGGATTGATTGCTTTATATAATGAAAGTTTATACACTTTGAATTCATTTATATGATTTGTTGGTTTATTCATTTAATATGTGCACAGTATTCATTTCAATGCATGATTTTTATTAAATTGATTGAAAGATCATTTAATAAGATAGATCTACATAAAAGATTAATCCGCTTCAAATGTGTATATAAATAAAGTGTGGATTCTTCTAACAAGTATACTGGGTCTGATCAAGTAATGCAAAAGTGAGTATAGTATCGTTCCCACGAGGATCACTTTAACGATTAGCCTGGTATTAGCTTCAACTAATATTTAGGTAATCAATTTTTATAATTTAGCTAATTATCTATTTCTACTCTAAAATAACAACTATCTTTGAATGCAATGAGAGTGCTAGGGAGACATATATCAAAAGGATATGGGAAGGAAAAGAACCTACCTTAACATTGCTAATCAACTTGAAATCATGTTATATTGATAATTAGACTTATGGATATTCATATGAAATTGTCAAGATCTAAAAACTCTTAATCAAGTTTCAATATCTTAAATTACTGGTGGAATCTAATTCTCAATTACAAATCTTCCAATTCTATAATTGGCTAATGATTTAAATCAACTTTCCCTAATCCCTTAGTGAGAAATCAATATAAAACATTGCATGAATAACAATGGACAATTTTTAAATCAGATTAAACTCCGCCGCTTTCGTAATTATTATTTAACCTTAATTATGAATTCCTATGAACCCTAATTTCCCTTTTGAGTTATCAAGATTCTTATAAATCAAATTCTCTACAGAAATAAGATGTATAACAAGATTTCAATATGAATATTCGCTAACCCTAACAACCATATAACATACTTTCAAAGATTATATTAGCATGTTTAAGGCTTCATCAACTTCCCATAATGAAAATTTAGCTACTCATGGATAATGATTCAATAATCAAATGAAAAATTGCAAATGACATAATAATCAATAAAATTAAATAGATGAATTGCATAGAAAAAGATTAGATATCACCAATTCAAATGTTAAGATCTTCACCTGCAAAATCTTTTCAATACAAGGCTCCAAATTCACACTCTCTCAAAATTTCTAACAAATCCTAACAAAGAAAGAAAAACTGCTTTAATTTGCATCTAATTTGTGTCCCCCAAATGTGAAGGAAACCCTAGCTTATATAGAAAGAATTCCAAACTTTTCATTTGAATTCTACAATTACAAAGGGTACGCCGGCAATTACGCTTTCAATGCCGGCGGCGTACACAGCTATGATGCTGGAACACTAGCAGCCTTGGCTTCGACCTTAACAAATTGCATTCTGTGGATGACTTACACCGCTTAAACGCCGGCAACGTAGGGTTTCATATGTCAATGTATAATGGAAACATCGAAGGCTAGCTATATCTACTTCAAGGCCGGCCATGTAGGTGACAGCCTTTAAATTTTCAATTCTGTGGATGCTCAAGGCCATCCCAACACCGGCGGCTTTGATTCCCAAAAAGCTGGCGATGGATGAAACTGCAGAAGTTGTATATTTCCCTCCTCTATACTGGCAATGTAGGGCCAGTGCTTAAATCTTGCTTACTGATCTTCAACCTATATCACCTTAAGGCTGACGGTAGAAAGGATAATTTTGCCAGCCTTTAAGTTTTTTATTCTGCTCCTCTTCAAAGATAGGTCAAGGCCGACAGCGTAGAGGTAGTGCTAAAGTTTTGCAATCTATTCTTCCTCTAGGCCGACTGTACGCCAGCGAGTTTGGCTCTAGAAAAGCCGGTGTACCCCTTAAGATTTAACAATTTCTTGTTCAAACTTCCTTGTTTGGCTTTCCTTGTTCAATTTAGACCTGAAACATTAACTTAAACGATTCTAAGTACCAATTCTAGCAATTTTCATAGAAATTGAGACAAACTAATCACAAATTGCACATTAAAAATTTGTGTAGAATATGATCTTATCAACTCCCCCACACTTGAACTTTTGCTTGTCCTCAAGCAAAATCATTAAGACCAAAAGTTTAAATCTATCATAGAATGTACAAACTCCAAATTTTCAGTTGAAGCATCATTTCTTTTGATATTCATGACTTGCATTTTAGTGCTTATTGCTCAAACTAAATTGGTTTTATGTAACTAGATTACTAAAATCAAAATTGAATAGTTAATCTAAACAAAACAAGTTTTAACCCTTATGTTTAACTAAAGAACCTTCTATCTAAAAGTAAATGTCGAGCCCGAATTTTGCTCCTTTTCTCCTAAAGGTCCCGATCCATATCAAACCCGACCCATTTGATATAGACCACTCGACAAGGAACCAGTAGGGTTTTCATAAAAAGCCCGATTTTTAGAAAAATATTTTGATTGGAGTCGACACCGGCTAAAGCCGGAAAAAGGTGAACCAAAAACCAAATGGGTGGTTTGGTTTCTAGTTCGGCTACTGGTCTGTGGGAAAACCAAAAATTGATGAGTCCGGGGGCTGGTACTTTAAAACCTAAACGGTTATCTAGGCTTGGATGGGCTTTAGAAATCTCGAATTATAGGGGCCAAAGAGGTAATTTTGGATTTTTTAATTTTCCAATTTTTTTTTGTTTGTTTATGCAGAGGGATTTACATGTTTACAAAAACATATACATATTTTTTGTTTTTGTTTTAAAAAGGATCCTAAAAGTTTTTTATTTTTGTGACCGCCCCGCAGGTGCCTACGTATCAGCTAGCCAGAATCAGGTCCCCGTAGTTCGTTTTGATTTTATAAAATTTTTAATTTGTTTGTATTTTTTTATTTTGAAGACCCGCCAAGTTTAAGTTATTTAACCATTTTTAAATTTGATTTTGAAAATTCCTAAAGCACCTAATTTTTGTATATTTTATTTTTTTTGAAAACTCCTAAAAGATATCTATCTTTTGAAAAACCCCATTTATTTTTTTTGTTAATTTAGAAAATAACTAAATGATATTATTATATAGGTTAAGAAAACCATTTTTTTATATTATTATACTAAATATACATATATATATAGGAAAAATTTTTTTAAGGGTAACTAAAATAGGCTAAATTATTTTTATTATCACAAATATAATCATACTCATATATACACACTTTTTTTTATTTTAACTCAAAATTTATTTATCATTTATATACTAAAAAATTTTTTATCCTAAATATGATATCATACATTAATACTAATAACTATAGCATGCATCTCAAGTATCTACATATTTATATATATTTTTTATTTTTTTTATATTATCATTACTATATCTATACATATATATTTTTTATTCATTTTTTCTTTTTCATTTTGCCATTTTCTGTTTCTTTTTTTTTATCTAATAATAATAATAATAAACAATAAAATGAATAAAAAAACCTTGAACTTTATGAATTTATCTTTGAAATGCTTGCCAAATTGATCTGATGGTGGTGGTGGTGGATCGGCTGTCGGTGATGGCGGCTTGGGAAGGTGGTGGATGCAGCTGGTGGTGGCTTGGGACGGCAGCTGGGTGCGGCTGATGGTGGCTTGGAACGGTAGCTGGATGCGGCTGGGTGTAGGAATTCCTTCTTCTCTCTCTCCTTTTTTTTTTCTCGGATTTTCTCTTTTTTTTTCGAAAATTTTTCTATTATCTTGATCTTGTATCTCTTGAGGAGGATAGGGGTTATGGTTTTTATAGAGCGGGAGGGGAGATGAAAGAATCACGACCATTAATGGCCGTTACAAAACTTGAATTCCACCATTAATGGCCGTCGGTTACGAATTGATTCTAAGGATCGGGGGTTACGAAATTTCCACCATAAATTCGTTTTTAAAGCACATTGATGATTGAATTTAAAGTAAATAGGTGCTTTTTGATCTTCCTAAAAAAAGAAGCTCGAAACGAGCTTAAACGCTCAAAAATGGCAGACGCGGAGATGAGGAAGACGACGCGCTTGTGGCACACGCGCGCGTCTTCCAAGGCACGTGAGATTCCGCGTCGCGTGTGCACTGCATGCGCGTAAAAAAAAATTGCACGTCCGCGTTCAGGGTGATTCGAACTCGAGTCTCTCCTCCAGCATTACATGCCTTAACCAACTGTGCTGATTTGCTTTCTTCGTTAATTAGGCCATTTCAATTGTATTTAACCCAATTCAAACCAGGCTTAATATAATTTAAATAAAAACGAGCTAAATTTGATACGAGTTTGTGATTCAAATTAATTTCCAACTATAGCCTAAAACATGACAAGACCAATAATCTTTTTTTTTATATTATTATTATTATTTTTCTCTCATTTTTTTTAAGTTTTAATCTTATTTACTAAAGATGGGGTTTATTATTATCATTTTTTTTTTAGATTTCTTAATTTTCAAATTTTTATATTCTTTTCCAATTTTGTAATTTTTGTTTTTTTTTAATTATTTAGCTAATTTTTTATTTTTTATAATTTTCAATTTTTTATTGTTTTTCTACCTTTTTTATAATTTTTTATGCTTTTTTTTTATTTTTATTATTTTTATTTTCTAAAGGGGGGCAAAAATGGGGTGTCGACAGCTAATACAAAATTCACTAAGGAAAAATACTCATTTAGACTTCACTGGACTTTTAATATGTATATACTCTTAGTAACACATAGTGAAAGTATCTGGTATCTACTTTTCCCCTAGAATGTCTCCTTCGTTATTATGAGTCTTATTTCAATTACTATTTTTGCATTCTTTTTATTTTCTTTTTTATACAAGCATTTATTTACTTTTTCAGATGTTTTTGCCTCCGTCCTTTTGTCTTTCAAAGTTCAAATATTTAACTTTTGTCTTTCCTCCCTTCTCCTTATAGTGAGTTCATTGAGTTGACACATCCCGGGTTCATCACTCAAGTGACCAGGTTTTAAAGGACCCCTAAGAACTCTTCCTCGCTTTAACATTCAAGTTTAAATACTCATAATTTGAAATTTTTATAATCATTAAAGTAGAGGCTATGCTCTTTTCTTTGTTTTCTTTTAAATGCAATAACAAATTCAAAACTTATTTTTATAAAGGATCACTAAGTGAAAAGCTTCATTTACCTCTTTCACTAAGTGTTTAAAGTTAGTGAAATAACTCTTAAGAGTATATACAGACTAAATTTTCCTAGAAGTAGACCTGTTTATTTTTCACAAAAAGACTTGACCTACTCTTAGATTTTCAATTCTAAAGTTAAAAACAAGGTAAACTTGTTCCTTAAAGATTTCACAACTTAATTTTAACTAAGTAAACTAGTCACAATAGTAGGTGAGTAAGGTACTTTAGCAAGCCATTCTCATTTTTTTTTCTTTGTTTTTTCAAGTGCTAACAATCAATTTCTTGTACAATCTCTAGATTTCAAGAAATATTTTGAAAAATTTTGGCAGAATTTTGCCATATTTTGCTTTAAGACCAAAAATTCACAGTGAGGTATTCAATTCAAATCATATATTCAATCAATTCAGCATATCATCTCAGCACAATTCAGTCATATCCTCAGCCATACAACTCCAATCATTCTCTATAATAGTATCCCTTCCCCCACACTTCAATCAAGCAGTGTCCTCACTGTTTCTTAGCAAAATACATTCAGTGGAAAGAAATAAAAGGTGCAATAAATAGAAATTGGTACTTTCCTTATTTTCTTTTGTTTCAAAGTCAGCAAAATAAGTACAGCTTTTGAGAGAGTTTTGGCTTAAATCAGCCAACCTATGATCACTACAAAACGAAAATAAAAGCAAAAGGAAAAAAAATAAGAAGCTATCTACTAAAATAAGTACATATTAGCATATATATATATATAGTCTACCCACAGGAACTTGGGTGGTCATAATAAGTACAGGCCAAATGAAAAATAAAAAAGCAAATAATCATCAAATGAGAGCTAGCAAGGTCTCTAGCTCTCTAGCCCTGGACTGGATCTATTAGTGTGCTCTAGGCTAGGTCTGGTGATATCATCTGGACCAAGTCTAGTGGTGTGCTCTGAGCTATGTCTGGACTCATAAGAAGTCTCATAGATCAACTCATTTCCAGCTACTTGATTGATACAGCAAATAGCAGCTTTTACTGCTTTAAAGATCATGTTCCTAAATTTCTTGTTTTCCTTGATCTCCTTGTCTTATGCTTCCCTAAGTTGTTTGTGTTCCTCCTTCAAATCTTGAATATCTAACCTAAGCTAATCCATGTCATACCAGAAGAAGTACCTGGAGGAGGAGGAGGAGTAGATGATGATGGAATGTCAGTAGGAGCTGTTGTGGAATGAACTAGAGGCTGAATATCCTAATCATGAATCTCATCTGCTTACTAAACTCCCCTAGGGACTTTGAGAAGCCCCCAGACTCTAAATGGTGCAGATGAAATCCTCTTGCTATCTATCCTCTCATCACTAATTGGTTCTTCAAATATACCCATTCCCTTCAACAATTTGGTGACGTAGCCTCCACAAAATAGGAACTTGGTCCTGGTGTCATCAACTGAACTGAATATGAAATTTGCTACTTCCACTCCGAGGTCAATTCTATAGCCTAAAATCAAGCTATACAGATAAAACATATCAAAACTAGTCACCTTGCTGTGGCTAGTTTTCTTGCAACTGATAGTGTGTGCAAGAATGTGGTGCGGCAATTTATGTTCCACTCTCTGAAGGTAGAGGCAAGTGATTTGGATGGAATGAATGGATCTGGCTGAGGACGGATCATCTGAGCCTAATAAGTCTCCTGATCCATCTCATTTTCTCCTTTTGGCCATGAATTAGGTAATTCATAATTTTCTTGAACATCATCATATAGACCAAGTACCATACCCATCCTTTTCAATGCTATCTCCCTGACCTCCCCATACACTTGAAAGGTAAAGGTGGAGTCCTCCTTATCCAAGTCTATCTTTAGAGTTGAGAGAAACTCAATTGTTAGATTCTTGTAAGCCGGTTCTCTCAACTCAAAAATTCTACTGCATGCTCTATCTTAGATCAAGTTCTGGATAGTTTCATGAATCCCATATTCTTCCAATAGACTCCAATCCAAATATTGACTATTCATGAAGTCCATCCTCAGCAATCTTTTCTTCCTATCCTTGGCATACTGTTGACTAGAAAGAATATTTCTAGTCTGTGAGCTAGATGAAGAAGCTTCAATAGTCTTTTGCTTCTTTTGCTTAGGTGCCATTCCTGCGAAAATATCAATCTTAATTATAATTGTAAAAGGAACTCACCACTCACAACATATCAGTATCAGAATTGTGTTTAAGCCAAAGCCTAAATCTAATGGATCAAGTCATAACATTTAAGAATAAGGCCTTCGATCCATTTAAAATTTTAACACAATTTTGATTCAAGAATTTCTAAAGCAAATTTGGTGAAATGCAGTTAACTATAAGCCTAAGACATGATAAACATGAAGTTGACATACTTGATAACTTGGCCTATCAAACAAACAAAAATTTCTAGCACAATTCTAATCCTAATCATCTTAGAGCCATTAAGTTGAATGCACTCATAATATATGCCTAAAACATGTTACAACATGAGTTTAAGAAACTAATTTTGTAAGCACATTAAACAATGGGAAACATGGCATGGAATTGGTGTTGACAAATCTACACTTGCAAAGTGGAATCAAAACTGGCAGCCTAAGCTAGCCAGCTTAGATTTAAACGCTAGGGAGGAACAATTCAATGTGCACAGGGAAGAAGTTTGAACAAAGTCAAATCACGATTTTCATCTTAAAACTTCATGAAACAATTTCCAACACATGTAAACATCCTAATTCACACATTTCAGTCCTCTTTAATCTAACTGTTAAACTTGACAAATGACTTGAATTCATATCATAAAATTCAATTTTTAAAAATCAATTTCTTTAAAATCTCAAAAGCCCTAATTTTCTTTTTCTAATCCAAATTTCGAATCCTAACCCTAAGAACTCTCATTACACTAATTAGGATCAAATTTAACTCACTAGCAACTCAATCTAACATGCATGTGACAACTAACATCAATCCTACCTCAAAATTCATCCAAACAATCAACCCAGTTCAACCCATTCCAAATTCTAATCCAAACCCTATTTTCCAGAATTCGCAGCAAAACAACCAAACAACTTAAACAATCAAAACTCAATCCGAGATCAAAACAACAATGATATTGAAAACAAAGAAATAGGGAGATAGAGATAGGAGCACTTACTTGATTGATTGAGCAAAATCCAAGTGAGTAGGAGATAGATTGAGTGAGTGTTAACAATGTGCTTGAGAGAGTGTTATGCGAGAGTAATGAGGAAGAGAGAGAGAAAAACCTATTGAAAAAAAATGAATTGCAGGACATACGCCGGCAAATCTGTCAAGTACGCAGGCGGCATCAGTGCCGGCATATCAAAATTTTAATTCTTGCCGAGAGCAAATAGCCGATGGCTTTCCCAGTTACACTACCGGTGTACAGGTCTACACCGGCTTCAATACTAACAGCTTTGAAAACCCAAGTGCCAGCGTTCATTTTTATTCAAAAGTCTTGATGTTGACTTTTACGTCGCCCAAAAACACTGGCAGTGTAAAAGTATATCAAGCCTGCCTTCCCATAATTTTGGGCTTGATATCAAACGCTGGCATTAAGCCGGTAGCCTTGAATCTCCAAGTGCCGGCATTCGGCATTTTCTCTCTTTTTTATATATATTCTCTCTAAGCAATTATAATATAGCTCTATCAGTGAAATTTAGTACTCTAAGAATTAGAATACTTACCTTGCAATTCCTTAGAGCCTTTCCAATTCAACGAAATTGCTCCTCATTCTCTTTGAAATGGAATCTCCCTTGACAGTTAAAAACTCAATTCTCCTCCTTGGTTGATCTATACATACTAAACACTAAATTAGCAAAAACAAAACAAATATGCTACTATTAAATTAGACATGGGTTGCCTCCCAAGAAAAGCTTAGTATAGAGTCGCTTAGCCCGACTTTCCTAGTTCTTTTCATGGTTCCTTGAGATTCATGACAGTGGTAGCACTATCATGATTTGCCCCCTCATAATAGTGTTTGAGCAAATCCCCATTCACCTTGAAAGTCCGATTGTTATCAGTTTTCAATTCCACTGCACCGTAGGGTCAAACATTGGCAATCTCAAATGGTCCTGACCATCTTGACCTAAACTTTCCTAGAAACAACTTCAAACGAGAGTTATAAAATAAAACTTTTTATCTAGGCAAAAATTTGACTTGATAATGTTCCTATCATGATATTTCTTTGCTCTTTCCTTGTAGATACGAGCGTTCTCATAAGCTTCATCCCTCCATTCAGCCAATTGATTCAATTGAAGCAATCTTTACTCACCTACAGCTTTTCCATTAAAATTGAGGAATTTTATGGCCCAATATGCCTTGTGTTCAAGCTCTACAGGAAGATGACATGATTTACCAAAAACAATCATATATGGGGACATTCCAATAGGGGTTTTAAAAGCGGTTCTATAAGCCCACAATGCATCATCTAATTTTGAAAACCAATCTTTTCTAGATGCATTGACAGTTTTCTCCAAAATTCTTTTGATCTCCCTATTGGATACCTCAACTTATCCACTAGTTGTGGATGATAAGGGGTAGCAATTTTATTGTAACACCATATTTTGACAAAAGTTTTTCAAATTGCTTGTTACAAAAATGTGACCTCCCATCACTAATGAAACTCTAGGTACCCCAAATCTAGATAAAAATATTCTTTTTCAAAAACTTAAAACTACTAGGCATCATTTGTTTGTAAGCAATAGCTTCAACCCATTTTGAAACATAATCTACTGCCACAAGTATATATTTTTTGAAAAAGATGAGGAAAAGGACCCATGAAGTCAATTCCCCATACATCAAAAAGTTCAATTACCAGATGTTGTTTTGTGGTAATTCATGTCTTTTTGAAATATTTCTAGTCCTTTAGCATTGAGCACATGACACTATGTATTTCCTATAATCTCTAAACAAGTTAGGCCAATAAAAACCAGATGAGAAAATTTTAGCTACGGTCCTTTAAAGACCAAAATGATCTTCTACTTCTCTTGAATGACAATGTTCAATTATGCTAAGCTGTTTAGATTCAGGTACACGTCGCCTAATTACTTGGTTAGCATACTTTTTAAACAAATATGGTTCATCCCAAAAGTAATTTTTCACATCATGCAAAAATTTCTTCTTTTGTGGATAGGACAAACCATATGGAATGATGTTGTTAACCAAATAATTGACAAAATCAGCATACCAAGGCAATCCTAAGATCTCTACTGCATGCAATTGTTCATCAAGAAACTTTTCATTAATAGGAATATCTAAACTATCAAATTCTAGTCTAGACAAATGATCAGCAATCACATTCTCAGTTCCCTTCTTATCTTTAATCTCAAGATCAAACTCTTGCAGTAACAATATCTATCTAACCAACCCAGGTTTTGCATCAACTTTAGTAAACAAGTATTTCAAAGCAACATGATCAGTATATACTATGACTTTAGAACCTATCAGGTAAGGCCTAAACTTGTCACATGCAAATATAACAGCAAGAAGCTCTTTCTCGGTTGTGATATAGTTTCTAAGAGCCTCATTCGGAATCCTACTTGCATAGTATATGGCATGAAACACTTACCTCTTCTCTGACCCAATATGCTCCCACAGCAAAGTCACCGGCATCACATGAGTTCAAAAGGAAGCTCCCAGTTAGGTGCAATGACTACTGGTGTAGATGTGAGCTTTTCTTCAATAAGTTAAATGTCTGCAAACATTTGTCATCAAAATTGAACAAATCTTTTTCAAGAAGATTACACAGGGTCTTGAAATTTTAGAGAAGTCTTTTATGAATCTTCTATAGAAGCCAACATGGCCTAAAAAACTTCTAACTCCCTTAACAGTTGTGGGTGGTGGCAACTTCTCTTTATTATCCAACTTTGCCTTATCAACTTCAATTCTCTCTCTGAAACTTTGTGACCTAGCACAATCCCCTCTCTTACCATGAAATGGCATTTTTCCAATTTAAAATCATATTTGTTTCTTTGCATCTTTTAAGAACAGGGCTAAGTTTACTAAGCATGCATCAAAAGACTTTCCAAAAACAGAAAAATCATCCATGAATATTTCGATAAAATTTTCAAGCATGTAGAAAAAATAGCCATCATACACCTCTGAAAAGTAGCAGGTGCATTACAAAGACTAAAGGGCATCCTCCTAAAGGCAAAAGTGCCATAGGGACAGGTAAAAGTGATTTTCTCTTGGTCATCAAGTGCTATAAATTTGATTGTAACCAGAGTAACCATCTAAAAAAATAATAATCACGCCTTGCAAGTTTCTCCAACATCTGATCAATGAAGGGAAGGAGGAAATGATTTTCCTGGTGCATCATTTAACTTCCTATAGTCTATACAAACTCTCCACCTGTCATAGTGCGAGTAGGAATCAATTCATTTTCCTCATTTCTCACTACAGTCATACCACCTTTCGTTGGAACTACCTAAACTGGACTAACCCACTTACTATCAGAGATAGGATAGATAATACCTACATCAAGTAGTTTCAGAACCTCCTTCTTCACTACCTCTTTAAGCATCGGGTTGAATCTGATTTGTGGTAGAACTGTAGGTTTGCACTCAGCTTCCATCAAAATCTTATGAGTGCAAATCATAGGGCTAATTCCCTTGATATCTGCAATAGTCCATCTAATTGCTTCTTTATTCTCCCTTAGAACTCCAAGCAACTGCTGCTCTTGTTCACCTATCAAATAAGATGAAACGATTATAGGCAAAGTATCTCAAGTTCCAAGAAAAGCATATTTCAAATGTGTAGGAAGGGGTTTAAGCTCAAGAGTTGGTGGTTGTATCAATGATGGTATTGTTTTGTTCTCACTAATGCCCAGTTCCTCATAGTATCTTGCTTTAATTTGAGGCACCTGCTCAACTTCTTCCTCTTGCTCATCATCACTCCAGTCATCCAGATCTTTCAAAACAGATTCCACGGTGTCTACACCTGCCTTTTCTTTAACAGACTCAGAGATAAGCTCATCAATAATATCGATAGTATAGCAAGAACCACTATCAAATTTTTGTCATTGCATCATAAACATTAAAGGTTACCTAATCATTCTCTACCCTTAAAGTAAGCTTACCTTACCCTACATCAATTAATGCTTTACCAATTGCAAGGAATGGTCTGCCAAGAATCATTAGGACTTGTCGATCCTCATCCATTTCCAAGATTATAAAGTCTATAGGAAATACGAACTTGTCAACCTTTAGTAGGACGTTTTCAATAATACCATGTGGATATTTGACACTTCTATCTGCAAGCTGCAAGGTAACATGAGTCTCCTTGCATTCTTCAAGTCCTAATTTCCTGAAAATGGATAAGGGTATAAGATTAATACTTGCACCAGAATCTATAAGAACTTTATCAAAGTAAAAGTCTCCTATAGTGCAAGAGACAGTAAAACTCCCCTGATATCTTTGTTTTGTTGGCAAGCTAGGTATATTCTTTTATAGAATCATGGAACGTTCTCTTGTGAGTACCACTAGCTCGCTCCCATCAATCTGCCTTTTCTTAGTAAGCAATTCCTTAATAAACTTTGCATATGAAGGCATTTATTGAATCACTTCTAAGAACGAGATATTGATTTGCAGCTTTTTGAAAACATCCAGGAACTTTGAAAAATGCTCATCTAATCATTACTGCTTCAATCTTCCTAGAAAAGGAATAGGAGGAACATAAGGTTTTACTTCAAGTAGTTTTTCCACTGGTTCCTTCATCTTCTATTTTCCTTTGTCTTTCTTTGGAATCTCCTCAGTTTCTTCAACTTTCTCCTCAACAGGTTCAATCTCCTTGCTACTTCTCAGAATTATGGCATTCACAGTTTTAGGATTTTCCTCTGTGTTGCTTGGTAAAGACTCAGATGGTCTATTACTCATTTGTTGAGCAAGCTATGGAATTTCCCTTGAAGATCTTGAATAATAGCTTGCTGATTATTGAGTGTTTTCTATGTGGTACTTATAAAAGTACTCAATAATTCATCAGTTTAAGGTTGATTCTGCTAAGGTAGAGGTAGGGCATTCCTTACAAGACCTTGCGTTTGAAATCCAGGAGGTCTGTAAGCATTGGCTTCATTTCTATAAGATAGATTTGGATGATTACTCCACTTTAGATTATAAGTGTTTGCATAGGGTCCATAATTAACCCTTTGAAAGTTTCCAACATAGTTGAGCTGCTTTCCACTTAATGATGATGTGGTACCATTAGGACAATCATAAACTGGATGTGGTCTTGACTACAACTCACAAGTAACAACTTGATTAGTATTCAAAGAACATGATGATGCAAGTTTACTTACTTATGTAGTCAGAGTTAGAATTTGAGCAGTGAGCTGTTGCATGGCTTCACTGTCTTGAATAGATCCCACTTTCGATCTTGTTCTTTCACAACTCCAGTTACAAGCACTAGAAGTTAATTCCTCAAATGCACTTGCTTCTTCATATGTCTTTCCCATGAGTGATCCTCCTGATGTAGCATCCACCAACGACCTCAAAGTCTCATCAATACTGAGGTAGAAATTTTCAATCAGAAGATTATTAAGAAGTCCATGATGTGGGCATTTTATAACTACCTCTTTAAATCTCTTCCAAACTTCATACAATGATTCTCCAAGAAACTTGGTGAAATTAGTAATCTCATTCCTCAATTTGGCAGTTCTAGCAGAAGGGAAAAATCTCTTCAAGAACTTCGTTGTTAAATCTGCCCATGAAGTGATGGATTCGGGTGGTTGGGAGTTGAGCCAAGCCAAAGCTTTATCCTTAAGAGAGAAAGGGAAAAGCTACATTCTTATGGCCTCATCAGTAACTCCATTGAGTTTGATAGTATTGCAATATTAGAGGAACTTAGCAATGTGCTCATCCGGTGTCTCATTACGGTATCCTCTAAATTGATGTGACTCAACTATTTGAATCAATACCGGTTTAAGCTCAAAAATGTTGGCCTGAACAGGTAGCCTTCTCATAGCGGGACCCAAACAGTGGGTACCATATAATCTCTAAGTGCTCTAGCAGGTGCAACTTAAATCTAATTATTGTTCTAATCGTTGTTTTGACCATTGTTGCCCACATTGTTCCGTGCTTCATTTTCTGCCATTTCTTCTGCTTATAGCACCTCCTCTCGCCTTTCGTTTACTCTTCTTTGTTGATGTAGAGTTGTTTCAATTTTAGGGTCAATTGGTAGAAGCTCCTGACTTCTACTCCTGTGCATGTGACCTCAGAAAGAAAAGAAAACAATCAAACCTTAGAAAAGCGCCTAAACTACTAGCAAAACTAAAGGTAGTCTATTATTAATTGGATTTCCCGGCAACGATACCAAAAACTTGATTCACTTGAAATGTATATATAAATAAAGTGTGAATTCTTCCAGCAAGTATACTGGGTCTAATCAAGTAACACAAAAGTGAGTAAAGTATCGTTCCCACAAGGATCACTTTAACTAATAGACTAGTATTAGCTTCAACTAATATTTAGGCAATCAATTTTTATAATTTAGCTAATTATCTATTTCTAATCTAAATTAACAACTATCTATGAATGTAATGAAAGTGTTAGAGAGATATATATCAAAAGGATGTGGGAAGGAAAAGAATCCACCTTAAATTGCTAATCAACTTGAAATCATGTTATATTGATAATTAGACTTATGGATATTCATACGAAATTGTCAAGATTTAAAACTCTCAATCAAGTTTCAATATCTTTTAAACCACAAAATAACCTAATAGCTTCCGCTAAATAAATTACTAGTGGAATCTAATTCTCAATTACAAATCTTCTGATTCTATAATTGACTAATGATTTAAATCAACTTCCCTTAATCCCTTAATGAGAAATCAACATAAAACTTGCATGAATAACAATAGACAATTTTTAAATTAGATTAAACTCCACCGCTTCCGCAATTGTTATTTAACCTTAATTTATGAATTCCTATGAACCTTAATTTCCCTTTCGAGTTATCAAGATTCTTATAAATCAAATTCCCTATAGAAATAAGATGTATAACAAGAATTCAATATGAATATTCCCTAACCCTAACAACCATATAACATAATTTCGAAGATCATATTAGCATGCTTAAGGCTTCATCAACTTCCTACAATGAAAATTTAACTACATATGGATAATGATTCAACAATCAAATGAGAAATTGCAAATGACATAATAATCAATGAAATCAAACAGATGAATTGCATAGAAAAAGTAAGATTAGATATCACCAATTCAAATGTTAAGATCTTCACTTGCAAAATCTTGCCAATACAAGGCTCCAAATTCACACTCTCTCAAAAACTCTAACAAATCCTAACAAAGAAAGAAAAACTGCTCTAATTCGTATCTAACTCATGTCCCCCAATTGTAAAGGAAACCTTAGCTTATATAGAAAGAATTCCAAACTTTTCATTTGAATTCTGCAATTACAAAATGTACGACAGTAATTACACTTTCAATGCCGGCAGCATATAGGCGACGTACATAGCTATGATGCTTGAACACCGATAGCTTTGGCTTCGGCCTTAACAAATTGCATTTATGGATAACCTATGCCGCTTAAACGTCGGTGGCGTAGGGTTTCATATGTCAGTGTATAATGGAAACATCGAAGGCTGTCCAGATCTACTTCAAGGCCAGTTGTATAGGTGACAGCCTTTAAAATTTCAATTCTGTGGACACCCATGGTCGTCCCAACGTCGGCAGCTTTGATTCCCAAAACAACGGCATTGGATGAAAATGCAGAAGCCATCTATTTCCCTCTTCTACACTGGCAGTGTAGAACGGTGCTTAAATCTTGCCTATTGATCTTTAACCTACACTGCCTCAAGGTCGGCGGCGTAGAGGACAATTTTGCCGGCCTTTAAGTTTTTTATTCTACTCCTCTTCAAAGCTGGGTCAAGGTTGGCAGTGTAGATGCAGTGCTAAAATTTTGCAATCTGTTCTTCCTTTAGGCCAACTGTACGCCGGCGGCTTTGGCTCCAGAAAAGTCGGCATACCCCCTGAGATTTCATAATTTCTTGTTCAAACCTCCTTGTTTAGCTTTCCTTGTTCAATTTAGACCTGAAACATTAACTTAAACGATTCCAAGTATCGATTCTAGCAATTTTCATGGAAATTGAGACAGATTATTCACCAATTGCACATTAAAAGTTGGGTAGAATATGATCTTATCAATGATGAAGTTTATATGTTGTTCTAGATGTATAAAAACATGAACTTTCTGCAAGAGGCTAAATCTTAATAAAGAATTATAATAATTGCAATCTTACATTTTCCTGTTAAGAAATACAATTCCATTAATTCATCTAAGATTAGAAATTAATATTCTTGAAAGAGATGTTAATTTAATTAAGGATTCCTATAGTTTAGAGGCATAGATACATCATTAAATGAAATATTTATAAGGATTGAGAATAGGGTTAGTAGTGAATCAAGACTGGGGCAGTTTTAGGATATGATATTGATTAAGAAAGTGCTCATAATTAATTCTATAGATTAATTTTAAGTAATTACTAGTAGTCAAGTTCATAGAATCTTTTTGATATGGTATCCTTATCCTCATGTGAACGATAGGAGTGATGAGAACATGAAGCAAAAGCAATGACATCAGCTTTCGAGGCATGTGAGTAGAAGAGGTCTTCCCTTGAGAACTAGCCCTTGATGGAACAATTCCTATCCTATTATTTGACAAGTACGCTTACCTAAAAGATTGATCATAGAATAAGTATAGGGTTAAAATTTATTGATTGCAATCAATTTGACACTAAACAATCTTAGATAAAATTTAAACTTAGGGTTCATCAAAACCTAGATAATAATAATTAAAAAAAAAAATCTAGTCCTCTCTAAAAAACATGATCAAAGGGCGCATAAAGAATAAAATGATGAAAAACATGCAAAACTCTCTTTAATTTATATAGTCTTGCAATATCCAATGATCTCATGTTTTCTCGACGTGAATAGCACTCTTTTTTCTTTCTAAAATGAAGCTAAAGTGATATATAAGTCTATTTTCAACAACTGGAGGTAACCGTTGTAAACTCTCGTTTTCTTAAGTAAACCTGAGTTCGATTTAGGGAAAGATTTAAAACCGGCAACCGAAATCCTAAAGGACTATCTTTGGACCAATCGGACCTAGGAATTCTAAGTCCAGCGATATCAAGAAGGAAACCCCAAAAGAATAAAAACGAGTTAACTCCGAAGTCAAACTTTAAATCGAAAAGTCAACCTGAAACCCTAAGTCAATAAAATCTCAGAAAACCCTATTGATTTAGATCCGGCAATCCTTGGTTCTCAAACCAAGGAGTCGAATATGAGTGGGAAGTGTAGATTGGCTTGTCTTAATATTAGAATGCTAAACAATATCCGATTAGTGAATTTTTTGCCTATTTCTAATCCGATCGGATATAAGTCTCGAAAAACGTGTCACGAGGCTCGGGATATTAAATATATGATATTAGTACCGTTAGATTCGTAATTTTGTAATATTTCTAAATATTTCGGTTATATAATTTTTCAGGTTATAAAAGTTACAGTTATAATGTCACGCCCTGAAGGGTACCCTAAACATGGCAGTCCGCCGTACACAATATTAAAGCCTAAGAATGACCACCTTAGTCACGCGAAGGCTTCCATACTATGTACAAGGCGTCTAACACATAAAGGAGACACATCGGAATGATACATTTTATGTTGATACAATTAAGTAACAATGTAAAGGAAATACAATCCACTATACTCTAGAAACAAATCACTATACTTCATATACAAATCATTCAACTTCAATTACATTCATCCACAGACTTCCCTACATAAACTATTACAAGACAAATCATAAAACTAGCTGATAACTTCAAACATTGTATTCTTGCCGAAATCCCGGAGTCATTCCGGCTCAACCAATTCGGTCCCCACTTTGCATTCTTGAGATAACCTGTTCATTTAAACAACTATTGGGGTATAAGCTACACTAGCTTAGTGAGAATTCCCTTAGTTCCGTACCATAACAAGCAAGTTATAATCAATCATATGCTATGCATGAACAAACACGTGAGCAAGCAATTATGTATGGGTATCCGGAACCCACACACAGAACGGATTTACGCCCTCCGTATCTTGGGTTAGGGATGGTATTGAAGTCTACACGACGCTGCTAGTCCCCAAGCCCTCGGCTCTTAGCACTCGCCTCGGCTAGGCTCACACATGGAATGCATCCCGATGCGCCTTAGTTTCCTATGAATGAGCTCTGATCCCGGGTCTCATTATCCAAACGAGTCCTCGGACCATACCGATCGACCTGCGTAGGAGTAGCACGCTACCAAATGCAATATGTCCGATGCGATGCATGATCAATTTAATTTTTGCTTAGGTCAAAATATTTATACATTCTTTAGAGTGACCAGCCAATATCATACACATAACAGAAATAATATGAACAGTGCAGTTATCCAATCAAATCGTGGTTTCGATATGCTTTAGTATTCTTTGGCATACATTCATCACAGTCTCATCATATATCCCATCCCCATTCATATCGATTTTTATCTTGTTCCTATAATTCTAATGCAACTAACTACAAGCACAATCAAGGTAACAAAACAAGGAGAAAACTCACTCGGCCATTGGATCACCGGTCTTCTAGTAAAATAATTCGGTGGCAGGGAATCGTCGATTTCGGGATCACCTAAAAAGGAAGAAATACTCTAATAAGTATTTCAACTCAAACTAATCAAACGATTTATACGAACTATCAAATTCGTAATTCTCGTCCTAAGCGGGAATTCCAACTTAAAACGGCCATAACTTGGTCATTTTAACTCGGAATCTCGCAAATTATATATCGATTTCTATCTACTTCGAAAGATCTATCTATTTCTAATTATATTTCAAGTTTTGAAAACTTTGAAGCTTCGAAAAGTTCGGATCAGATTAGGGCAGCAACAATTTCAATTTCCGAAAAATAGTTTTGTAAATGTTTAATGTTCCTACTATATAATTACTATACATGCAATATGAGTGATTTCCTAACATGAATGACATGAGATGAGCTTATGTATGCATGATCTTGATGATTTTTGCTAAAAGGAAATTTTATAACTTTTTATTTTGCAAGACCATAATAACAACTTACTTATGAAAAATCTAGTTTTCTAACTTTATCATTTCCATTTGTTTTGGATTTTTACTTAAGAAAATATAATTATTTTTGTCAAAATTGAGTCTTCATTATATTATTACTTATGACCTTCATTTCTACATAAAAATTTCCATTTTACACTTTGTAAACATGTTTTCAAGTGGGGTTGATTCCAAAATCCGAATTTGGTAAAAATTGGTTTTTGAGTGATTCCTTTAAGTAAAAATCATTTGATATTTAGAAAATTAGGGCTCAATCATACATAACCACTAAGGACTTCATTCTTACACAAAAATTTGCATTTTACACTTTGCAAATATGTTTTTAAACAAGCTTTTCACAAAAATCCGAATTTTGGAAAATTTCATTTCTTGCATATTCTTATGAGAAAACTTGTTTAATGCATCAAAATTTGAAGCTTTACTATCTATTGTCTAAGGACTTCATTTAACACATAAAACTTGCAATTTGAGCTCAAATACTAAGTGATTACATATGCATCATCTCAAATTACGAATTTGACAATTTGATCACTAACTCAAAATTTTCCATTTTAATTCCATTACTTGTTTTACACATTACTCATGCCTAAACTCATTTTAACTTGTAAAAATCATTACTTAATGATATACCTATTACCTATATACTTCATTTTTCACATGAAACATGAGTTTTGGAGTTGATAAATGGGTTTTAAAAATTGGTCTTGGTTGGGATCCGAATTTAGAAAATTTATTTTTGGTCATATCTTTTGATAAAATCTATCTAAGCTTATGAAAATCCATTCCTCACATATCCTATCCTAAGAGCCTTTCATTTCTTAAATAAAAACTTCATTTTTGAGTTGGAAAACATGTTTTTAAAATAGGCCTTGGCCAAAATCCGAAAATAGAATTTTTATTTTGAAAATAACTTTTGGAAATCACTTTTGATTCTTGTAAAAAGAAGTCTTGATGATATACATATATTAAGCCTTCATTTTCTTAAGTAAAAATTACATTTTGACACTTGGAAAGTGGTTTTTAAATGGGGGTCTTGCCAAAATACGAATTTCACAATTTTGTTTGAGTTCATAACTAAGATCTATACTTAATATGAACATAAACATAAAACAAATGCATGGTAATAAGCTATAAACATCATGGATCTAAACTTTACTTATCAAAATCTTTCATTTATGGTATCTATACCCTAAGCCCTTCATTTTAAATGAAAAATATACATTTTGAAGTTGAAAAACCACTTTTCTAAATATGGTTCCATTTTCATCCGAATTTTCAAAAGTTGTTTTTGTTGAAAATAAAATAGATCTTGAGTTTCCTACAACTTCCTACCATCATCATGCTATCACAAGTCATCATGAACATAAAACAAAGTCTAATGCATTTTATGAACTCAAAACTCTAGATCTAGTTTTCTAAACTAGTTTTAAATGCATGAATCACTAAGATGGACATGTGGATGATAGATCTATGCATAAATCATAAGAATAAAAAAATAACAACTAAATAACAAGATCTATGGCATAAACGAAAATCAAAGCTATAAAAAGTTAGATCTACAAAATATATCAACTTTAAACAAGAAAATAATTGTAATACAAGATAATAAAAGTAGAGAAAAGGAGTGTTTCATTTTTGGCATCATCATCCTAAGCTTTTAAGCTTATGGAAGGTCATTTGATGCATGAAACCTTCATTACACTTTACCTATATCACCTATGGAGCTTTGGGAAGAAGATTTGCTTAGAAATCTTTAGGAATGAAGTGTGGAAGCCATGGAAGAAGAAGGGGGCAGCTTGTTTTTCATGGAGGAACAAGAGGAAATGAAGAAGAAAGAGAGGAAAAATGAGAGAGAAAAGTTAAAGAATGAAAGAGGGAAAGTGAGTAAATGAATGAGAGAGAAATGAGTGTTTTAATTAAAGAAGAGAAAAAAAATAAAACAAGGGCAGCCAAGAAGGGCTGCTGCACGTGAAAAGGAGGGAGAGAGAGAATTTGTTGAAATTTGACTTGAAATTGAATGTAATTAATGTGTAATGTAACTTTTTAAGAAGGATTGAAATATAATTAATTTTAGTCAAAATGGAGTAAATAAAGGACAATGGCAGCCATAAAGAGGGTCAAAATCTGCCATGAAGTGTGGGTTAATGTGTAGAAAGATTGAAGTGAAAAGGAAGTGATATGTGTAAGGTGTACTTGAAGGTATGGGTTGTAAAAGTACTTTTATAATAAAATAAATTAAAATAAAATAAAATTAAAAATTTATTCCAAATATTTGTAGCAGATTTTTCATATTAAAATTAAATAATTATTTGAATTATTTTAGTATTTTAACAAATATGTTACCGGTATGATCAAAATACGCGAATATGGGCTATAAATAATATTTTTATAACCCGAAAAATTCTAAAAAATTATTTTATGAAAATAAAAATATTTTTAAAATATTTTTAATTATTAAATTAATTTATTTTATTTTTAGTATCGGGTCTTAAACAGAATCTGATCCCGTAAAGACCCGAAACGAACTAAATTTTAGAAAAACAAAATTTTCTATAACATATAAAATATTTATCTAAAAATATAAACTTTATAAGAATAATAAAATTTTGTAATGAAATAAAAATGAATAGTGCAAAAGACTAATCAATTACCGGTAATAATGGAAATACGATAAAAAGGTTATAACTGTAACTTTTATAACCCGAAAAATTATATAACTGATATATTTAGAAATCTTATGAAATTACGAGTCTAACGGTACTATTGGTATATTTTTTATATCTCGAGCCCGGGACACGCTTTTCGAAGTCTGTATCCGAACGGGTTCGAAATAGGTCAAAAATTTACCAATCTGATATTTTTAAAAAATCATATTACTATGAGCTATTCTACATATTTAAACTACATCTCGGCCTCTAGGGTTAGGGGCGCTAGATTGCCGGACTTAACTATTGTATTCCGGTTAGGGTTTCCGGTGATTTTCCGGTTTAGATCCTTTGCCAATTTGGAAACTGATATTTTATGTTTATACAACATATTTAATTTGAGAAATTTATTTTAAATTTATTTTTGTAAGTATTTAATATCTTTTAACGTTTTCGGAATTCTTGAATTGATTTATTTTCGAAAGTAATCGTTATTTGCTTTTTAATAATTTGTTTTTGGGCTTTATATTACCCGATTTTATAAGTCGGAGTTAAATATGGAATTTTTCGTACGTCGTGGTTTTGAATTTGAAGACCACTGAGTTCTATTTTATTTTTAAAGATTTTCATTTTCTCAAGATTAAGAAGTTTCTGAATTCGTTCGTTTTTGGACTAGTTGAAATTCGGTTTTAATTTGGAGTGATTTTTAGGGTTTATTTTCGAAGTTCATCTTGAAATTATTTACGAAATTTTCCGAAGCTTACATTAACATTTTATCGTATTTTCATTATTATCGGTAAATTAAGTGTCTAATCAATTTTTGTTTTCTTTTACACTCTTCATCAAATACAACCACCCGTACCCTATTCTTACATCCATACAACATATTTTTAATTTTACATCATTTTCTCTCAAATTTATTTTTTAATATATTTTGTACACAAACTACTCATTAAGTTTGAAAGTTATTATACAAAATAAATTAAAACACTCTCCTTTCTCTCTCTCACCCAAAACGGCGCGCAACCACCCCCCCCCGCCCCGCCCCCCTCACCCCAAATTCACTTTCTTTTATTTGATTTTTCTCCAAATAAATTATTCATAAAAACCCTAAATACTTTTTGTATATAAACTCTTTTTCATCTTTCACTTTTTGCTTTTCCTCATTTCTTGCAAAACCCACTTTTGGAAGTCACTTTCTCTCCCTCTCCTTTCCCTCCTTGTCGTGAGCCTCCTTGCTGACACACACACACACACACACATAATTTTTTTTTTTTTTTACTTCAAGTTCCTTCACCAAAACACCTAAATAGGTAATAGATCTTAACCCTACCACTTTAGAAACATGTAATGACAAGTTTATACATGTGTGGATCCACCAAAATCCCCATGAGCTTTATGCTAGGGATGTGGAAAACACTAGAACATGATATTCTTGTCATCACAATGGGTAGATCTTGTTATTGGAGTTGAAATATTATCCTTTTGCTATATCATTTGCTATCTATTATTTTTATGGAAACTTTGAGCTTATATTTTCATTTCTATTCTCATCTACACATTTTTCATGATGTATGTACATTCATAACATGAGTAGTATAGTAGATCTACTTGTTTAGAGTAGTTAAAATAAAATAGTTATTTGTTTTCCATGCATGAAAGATTTGCTAAATGTTTTTCTTAAGGAAAATATTGATCAAAACTCAAGATCCATTTTGTTTCTATTAAAAAGTTATTTTTAAAATTCGGATCTTGAAGAAGACTCATTTAGAAAACATATTTTCCAACTTCAAAATGAATGTTTCACATGTAAAATGAAGGGCTTAGGTAATGAGTATCATAAAGTAGTGATTTTTATAAGTTGTTCATGGTTTTACTAAGAGAAATTTTCAAAACAAGGAAATGATTTCAAAGGCCAAGTTAGATCTATGATTCAACTCCAATAAAAATGTAGAAATTCGTATATACGGTGAAATGCCAAGAAAACACTTGTTTTCCTACCCTAAAACAAGAGTTTTATTAAAGAAATGAAATTCTTAGGGAGTAGATTTGATTAGAACTTAGTCTTAGAAAGATTAAATGAGTTTTTCACAAGAAAAAATCTCAAAAATAATTTTCTAAATTCGGATCTAAAAATGATCCCTATTTAAATACCTACTTCCAAATGTCAAAATGAGTATTTTAATGGGAAAATAGAAGTCTTAGGGAATAGATATAATAAAGACTTTATTTTTATAAGAATAAATATGTTTTATCAAGATAGAAACTTAAAACAAAGGAAAGGTTTCCCAACTAAGATCAAACAATAATCTTATTTCCAAAAATTATGGAAAATTCGTCCAAAGGCAAAACCCACACTTAAACATCTATTTTACAACCTTTAAATGAAGAAATTTTTTGAGATAATGAAGGCATTGGGTATATAGGTCACCAAGACTTTATCATAGTAACAATATGTATGATTTCTTAAGGTATAAAGCTAGTTTTCTCAAACAAGCATTCATAAATTTATTCCAAAGTAAAAGTTTATCCAAGAATTCTTTTCAACCAAAAATCATTGAGGAAATACACATAAATAGCTCATATCATATCATGCATGATAATAACATGTAGATACTACATGTACATATGATTTACTTGATAGAAATAATGCAAATTTCACAAAACAATTTAGGAATCACAACTTTGAGTTACTGATCAGATCTAATTTGGACTTTCCAAAACATAAACGTTTTTGAAATTTAGTAATAACATCATAAATAGATAGATCTTTCGAAGTAGATAGAAATCGATAGATTATTTGCGAAATTCCTCTTTAAAATGATCAAGTTAAGGCCGTTTTAAATTGAAATTTCCAATTACTATAGAAATTATTGAATTTAAGAGTTTTATTTGAAAAATTTAGACTTAGTTATGGTATGAAATACTCATAAGGGTATTTCTTTCGTTTAAGTGATTTTGGATTCGAGGGAAAATTCTTGTTTCTGGATCGCTACCATTAGAGACTGGAGATCATGGCCAAGTGAGTTCACTATCTTTAAATTTTATGCTTGTGCTTGTAATCTTATTGGCATTAGAATTAGGATAAGATAAAATTTATTGTATGAATATGATTTCTATATAGGTGAATTGACGATAAGAATATCAAAATGAGCTTGTTGTAATTACTTGTAAAACTTAGTATAGAATTTATATGTCTAAAATGTCTATGATCACCCATAAATTGTTAAATTAATATGCCATGATCTTGTAATCAAATTGACCATGCATACCATATGTGAGTCATATTGCATAGGTTATTATACCTTTGTGGGAAGAAGACATAATAGCTAGGCAACGAGGGGCCTGTAAACTCAAATGTTGGCGTGTGGGCTGGAATTAAAAATATGTGTGGGTGGGCACATGTATCAACCGTAGTATAAATTAAAAATATGTGTGGGTGGGCACCTATATCAACCATAATAAAAAGTGAGAAAAATTGAAATTGTTGGTCGTATGGGCCTGAAACACCTAACCCCAAATGGAGGGCGTAAATCCATTCAACATAAGACTTCCATTTGGTCTTATGTATTGTATGCTCACGTGTTTGTGCATTTATATGATTGTTAACAATTTGTCTGTTATATACTACTGTTGAGCATTTAATTTTGGAAGTGGAACTTACTAAGCTAGCGTAGCTTACACCCCTATAGTTTCTTTCTAATGCAATTCCTGTACTTATGGCTACGTCCCTGGACCTGGCCAAATTAGGTAATGAGAGACTATGAATTATTTCCCTAGAAGTTCACAATTGGTTTATCTAGTTTTCACTAGTGAACCTAGAAGGATCAACTGTTACCAAAAAGGATAATACTTAGTTTTATGTGTAGCTAGGGAATGCCCCTTTAATGCTTTGTAACTGATCTTGAGATAACTATGGTTTATAGTTTTATGCTTATCCTATCAAATTGAACTATCTATCTCCAATAGTTTATGTATTCTATTGTCGTGAGGGGACGCCTTGCATACTAACATAAGACTTCTGAATGACTATGGTAGTTATTCTTAAGTCTTGATTAGCATGTGGCAGACTGTTACGTTTAGAGTACCCTTTGTGGCGTGACAACCGTTTAAAGTAGCGTAAAAATAGGCTCAACAAAGGCACTAATACAAGTCGCTTTCAAACTTGTGATTATCAACTTAGTGAAGATTTCTTTAAAAATACCTTCAACACAACCTCAACACAAGCTGTGTTTAGGACCCATCTTTAGCATAGCTACTACAAATCTAACTAACACAACCTTCAACATAGATTGTGTACCAGCTTATGTACTCATGTAACTCATATTTGGTTCATAGCACAGCTTCTTAGCACAAGTTTTGTTGAAACTTATCCACTCTCTGCTTCTTCAATCTTCAACAAATCTTCACAAAAACTGCTCTATCCAAATTCTTTTCTTGAGCTAAGAAATCACTTTAAAATCCTGAAACCAACATATTAACCAAACAAACACCTTTTTCCTCAAAATATTCATTAAAACCATATAATAAAGTTCAAAATAACCCAATTAAATAAGGATGTTCAAAAACTTATCATTGTCCCCATAATATCTAGGTATAAGCCACAACATCTAACTAAATGCATATTGTCACACCCCCCATAAGGTACCCTAACAGTTTCAATACACCATGTAACATACTGGAGTAATAGACATTTGTATTAATCATTTGAGGCTTCCAGAGAGGTACATGAACATCATATAGGTAGAATACACCATGGTGTGGACAATTATAACAAGATTAAAAGGTTATTTAAAATAAGAAACATAGCATTCATAAAGATCACACACAAGAATAACATTACATACAACTTTCATTAAATCCTTAGTCATTACATCATAACTACACGAATACTAGTCTATTATGGTTTCTTTACACATGGTTCTATGCGTTCTCCAGCCCATGTCTTGACTTCATTGCTAATTATATCAGCATCAATATCTTGGTGTATGACAGATCTAGTGATCCCTATAATCAAGCAAATCTATAAGAGAGTGAACAAACTATGGCTCAATGAATAACCAGATCTCAACACCAATCAAACAATGTCAAACAAGTTTATTTGATAAGTTTGGATAACCAAAATCTAAATAGGGTATAGATTTCCACTCGAACCAATCACAAGTAGTCCACGTCTATGAGAGACTAAGAACTAAGGAAGTAGAAGTATTATTCATCTTCTCTTATCAATTTATATTTAAGTGTCTTATAGCTTAACTTAACCTTAGAACTTAGAAACTCCACTAAATATTAACCAATTCATGCCAACACCATAAGGCGACATTCCTTCAAGTGCCTAATTAGTTCCTGTGGAATCGAACAGAACAATGATAACCTTATGTAAAACCATAATTTCATTTCTCTTTACTGGAAAAACTCAGTATTACCATGGAACCGAAATGCTAATACATAACAGGATCACCATTTAAATGCAGTTTATACAGTTGTGCAATGCATGTCCATTTAGTTTAATGGTCAATTAGGATTTATACCAGATTACTTACTAACCATACCATTCTTAAACAATCCTCAATACACATTGCACAATCAGTATCAAGCAAGTGATTATCACTTTTAATATTGAAACTTGTCATTCATCCAAACATCATATAGCATGGATCATTCCCAATCCCCATACACATAGCTATTTATAATTATAACTTAGAATATATCTCACTATTTTACAAACACAAGCAATGTGAAAAGATCAAAGTTCTCACCTATGCATCTTTGCTTAGTCATCGTAAGAAACTATTAGAAAATTTGGATCTTGATTTATAATCCCTATAAGATAACAAACATATATTACTAACTATATAACTAGATAATAATTCCTATTAGCGCCTAAGTATCCTAAATTATATTGAAATTTCCTTATTTTATTTGTCTTTTATCATTTGGAATTATAATGAATAAGTTGTTCTAATTTTACAACAGTTTGTTTATGAAAGTAAATCGTGGCCGTGAATGAGACCATGGGTAGATAAGGTAATTGATCACAGGTATTCGTGTATGATACAGCTTTAACCGCAAGATCAATTGCGGACACTACCTATACTGTGATTGAAGTTATATTCAAACTTCAACTTTCCTTTAATTTCAATCACAAGTACTCGGTATCAACTGCAGTTTGTAAGTGCAAGTGTGATTTTGGTCATGATTTGATTCACATTCTAAACAACAGGCGCATTCTACTTCACAAAACTAAACCCTTACCAAATTAATCCATGGGTTAAAGCACGGTGATGAGATAGAGACGGTGGCGAACAAGTACCTAAAGAAGTGGGACATAAACTAGTCTGTCATTGTTAGGTGATCTAAAGACCTTATCTTGAAGGAAACAAACTAACTCAAAAAAGCCATTACCTTTGGTGTTGATGTATGTCGCTTTTTGGCCAAATTCCTTCATTTAGGGCCTCAAACAGCTATTTTTAGTATTTATGGTATGTTTTATTTTATTTATATCTTTTTATAGGAGTGTTGGTTTTACACACCATCTATGGCGTTAGTTTTGTTTTTTCATGTACTTCGTTTGAAGACCTTTTATTTTTTGTCAATTTTCGGTTCTATTTTTGGCAGCTTTTAAGCTAACCTATATATTGTATGCCCTAAGGCAGATGGACGGTCACTTATCATCTTTTATTAGAAATACACTATTTGAGTCGTCTTTGTTCTCTTTCTCCCCAAATCTCAATTTTCTTGCATAGAATCTCGAATTTGATGCCAATTGCATAGGATCTCTCAGAATTAATAGGCTTTTGAAGATATCAAGCTGGCATTTGTGAGCAAATCAACTATTTGTGATAAATACTTTTGTATTCCTCTGCATCATATTGGTATTAGAGTTACATTCGCTGTTGGTAGCAATGGCACCTCGAAGACAAGCTAATCAACATCATTCTGCACTTGATGAGATCTACGATTACAAAGATCTAGATCAAAGGATAAGGCAGATGATTGATCAAAGGTTGGATGCAATATTGGAACGTAGATTGGTTGGCCACAGTAGAAGAGATTCTTGAGTTTAAGAATGTCCTTTATGATAAACAAGTGCAGCTGGTGGCAACTTGACGTTGTGGTAGGGCCACGGCATGGTGACAATAGATGAAATTAACCCAACTTAGATTAGACAAATCGAAAATCACTTCATGGGAGAAGATGAAGAATCACCTATGTTCTACATTTTTGCCCTACAATTTTCAGCGCTTCATGTACCAGTGATTGTAGAACCTAAAACAAGGCAACACGTCAGTTGATGATCACACTTTTGAGTTTTATTAGTTGGTTACTAGAAATGAGATTCAGGAGACGAATGACCAGTAAGTAGTAAGGTATATTGGAGGATTGAAGGTGCAAATATGGGTATTGTGAATTTTTTTGTCCCATTAATGTGTCTGTTGCTCATCGGAGGTCTTTGATAGTAGAGAAACAACAAAGAAGATCAAGTAATGGGTTTTTGGGTAGCAGTGTGACTGCGAGTAGTGGTAGCGGGGTTAATCATGCAGATACAAGGGTTACAAGTAGTGGAGTTGCTAGTAGTAGTACTAGTATTGGACGGTTTAATAAGCCTCATGCTAGTGGACCAAGTAGCAGTGGAATAAAGTGTTTCAAATGTGAGGAGCCTGGTCATCGACAATTCAAGTGTAGGAAGGCAGAGAAAAAAGCATTGTTTGTTGATGAAAATGAGGAGGGGAAGGATCATGCTATCTTTGAGGTTGGAGGGGATAGAGAACTTGTATTTGATACAGAACACGTGGAAGAAGAGATTCTCACAGGTGATGGCGGGAGAATCTAATGATCACAAGATCCTCTATGACGCCAAGGGAAATTGATGAAGATTGGCTTAGAAACAATATCTTTCAGTCCACTTATACAATTCTGAGTAAGGTGTGTCAATTCATGATTGATCAGGAAGCTGTAAAAATGTTGTTTCAACTGAAGCAGTACAAAAGCTGAGCACACAATTGGAATAGCATCCTAATCCTTATAAATCGGCCTAATTAAAAAAGGGAGGTAAGGCAAATGTTTCCAAACGAACACTGATAACGTTTTCCATTGGTTCTAAACATAATTACTCAATCTAATGTGATATAGTCACAATGGATGCGTGTCACTTGCTATTTGGAAGGCTTTGGAAGTTTAATAGGAGTGTGAACCATGATAGGTGGGCTAATACTTATAATTTTATATATAAGGGTGTGAAAATTGTGTTGGTACCAAACAGAGGTATTATTGAGCCCAAACCTATGGATGTAAGTATGAGTGCTAATATGTTATCTCTAGCAAAATTTGAAGAGGAGATGCAAGAGTCTGAAGTGCTATTCGCTCTAGGGGGCAAGGAGGTTACTAATGAGATAACAATGCCTGAGTTAGCAGCTACAGTTGTAGAGGAATTCCAAGATGTATTTCTTGAAGAGTTGCACAATGGGTTACCTCCATTGAGAGACATTCAACACTAGATTGATCTGGAGCCTAGTGAATCCCTTCTAAACAGGCCACATTACCAAATGAGCCCTACAGAGCATGAAGAATTGTGGAGGCAGGTGGAAGAGTTGCTTGCAAAGGGTTTCATTAGGGAAGGTTGAGACCATGTGCGGTTTCAACTCTTCTAACCCCCAAGAAGGATGGCTCCTAGCGCATATGTGTAGACAGTCGAACCATTAACAAAATTACTATCAAGTATCGTTGTCCTATCCCTCGTTAGGATGACATACTGGATCAACTAGGTGGTACTAAGGTATTTTCAAAGCTAGATGTGAAAAATGGTTACCACCAAATTCCCATTCAAGTTAGTGATGAGTGGAAGATTGCCTTCAAGACGAGAGAGGGGTTTTATGAGTAGCTAGTATGCCATTCGGATTGACTAATGTGCTAAGTACATTTATGTGGGTCATGAACAAAGTTATGAGGCCTTTCATCAGAAAGTGTGTTGTTGTATACTTTGATGACATACTGATATACAATGCTAATCCAAAGCAACTTCTCCAACATTTAAGGGAGGTCCATACTATTCTACATAGAGAGAAACTCTTTCCTGCCAAAAAGAAGTGTGTCTACATGACTTCAGAGATACTCTTTCTCGGTTATGTAATTTCTGCTGAGGATTTGCAGGTTGATGAATCCAAAGTAGAATCAATTAAACAATGGCCCAGACCCACTACATTAACTAAGGTCAGGAGCTTCCATGGTCTTGCATCATTCTACAAAAGGTTCATTCCACATTTCAGCAGTATTATGGTTCATATCACTGATTGTGTGAAAGCTGGGAAGTTTATGTGGACTGATGAGGCAAAACAGGCATTTGAACAGATCAAGAAGCGTCTGACGACAGGTCTGATTTTAGTGTTGCCTGATTTCCACCAACCATTTGAGCTACATGCTGATGCCTGAAGGTAGGAATCAAAGCAATTGTAAGCCAGAATAGAAGGCTGATTGCCTTTTTTAGTGAGAAGCTAACAGGGGCAAAGTTAAGGTATAGCACATATGATGTTGAATTCTATGCCATAGTGCAAGCTGTAAAACATTGGTGTCACTATTTGTTTCATAAAGAATTCATCCTATACACTGACCACAAGGCTCTAAAGCACCTACATAGCCAAGATAAGGCGTCAGCTCATCATGCATCATTGGTGGCATATCTAGAGCATTTCACTTTTGTGGTGAAGCACAAGAGTATGATTACCAACAAAGTTATTAATGCACTGAGTCGGCATAAGAGTCTATGGAGTAGAATGACTATAGAGGTAACGGGTTTTAACTCTTTCTCTGAATTACTTGAGGATGATCCTTTCTTTTCCAATATGCTTACAAGAGTCGGAGCTGGTGAGAGAACAGAATATGTGCTATAAGATAGTTTTCTCTTTAGGTGCAATCAGTTGTGCAAACTATAGTTTAAGGGATCAGATCATCCCAAAGTTATATGGTGAGGGTCATGTAGGCAGAGACCGAACCTTGCAATTGGTGCAGGCATCTTATTTCTATCTTATCATTCGTAAGGAAGTGGAAAGGTATGTACAGAGGTGCAGGATCTGCCAAGTATCCAAAGGGACAGCAACTAACGCAGGGTTATATATGCCGCTACCTATTCATTTACGGCCATGGACGGATGTGAGCATAGACTTCATTCTAGGCTTCCCATGTCCCCAGCGAGGTAATGATTCCATATTTGTGGTAGTTGATAGATTTTCCAAGATGGTGCACTTCATTCCGTGTAGGATGACCATAGATGCTATGCGTGTTGCATAATTATACTTCCGCGAGGTATATCAATTACATGGTTTGCCTAGCTCCATTGTTTCGGATAGAGATACACGATTTATCACTTACTTCTAGCGAAGTCTGTGGAAGATGGTTAATACCTAGCTGAATTTCAATAGTGCTTATCATCCACAAACAAATGGGTAGATTAAGGTGATCAACAGATCATTGGGAAACCTGTTGAGGAGCCTAGTGGGAGAAGATGTGAAGAGCTAGGATCAAAAGCTGAGTCAGACAGAGTTTTTACAAAATCATGTAGTTAACCATAGTATAAGGTTTAGTCCATTTCAGGTGGTTTACTGTGTTGTTCCATGAAGTCCACTTGATTTGCTACCATTACATAATATGACTAGAATTCATAGAAAGGCAGAAGATTTTGTCGATAGCCTACAGTAAATTCACAAAGCTATTCAGAATAGTTTAGAATAGACTGCAGGTAAAAACAAAGAAGTTGCTAATAATAAGAGGTAGCATGTGGAGTTTGACGTAAGAGATTATGTTTAGGTTGTCCTTACCAAAGATAGGTTTTCTACAGGCGAATACAATAGATTGTCAGCCAGAAAGATTGGACCAGTGAAGATCATAAAGAAGATTAACCCAAATGCATACAGGTTGAAGCTACCTAGCCATATTCAAACTGCTAATGTATTTAATGCAAAGCATCTCATCCTATACACTGGTGGTGACTCGGATGAAGACAATTCGAAGGTGAATTTTGTCCAACCAAGGAAGGATGATGAGGTGGAGATAGTAACAAACAGGTACCTAAAGAAGTGGGATAGAAACTGGTCTATCACTATTGAGTGATCTAAAGACCTTATCTTGAAGAAAACAAGGTAACTTGAAGAAGTTATCACCTTTGATACTGAGTTATGTTGCTTTTGGCTAAATTTCTTTATTTAGGACCTCAAACAGCCATTTTTAGTATTATGGCAGGTTTTATTTTACTTACATCTTTTTAAAGGAGTATCAGTTTTACACATTATCTATGGCGTTAGTTTTCTCTTTTCATGTACATTATTTTAAGACCTTTTTATTTTCAGTTTTGGTTCTATGTTTTGCTGCTTTTAAGCTAGCCTATATATTGTATGCCATAAGACATATGGACGGTCACTTATCATTTTTTTTTCAAAAATACACTATTTGAACCGTCTTTGCTCTCTTTCTCCCCATATCTCAATTTTCTTGCATAGAATCTTGAATTTGATGCCAATTGCTTAGGAATTCTTAGAATCAATAGGTTTTTAAAGATCCCAAGTTGGCATTTGTAAGCGAATAAACTGTTATGATAAATCCCTTACGTATTTTGCTACATCACACAGCCATGGATTGACAAGTGTAACTACTTCAAGTTTCATCACAGCATATGCTACAGTCGTGACCTGTAGAACTACTTCAAACACAACTATATTTAGCAAGTTTAGTAGCTAAACTTATATGTGTCATCCTTTTATTTGACTATTGTAGTATTTCTTTATTCTACTATATGAACCATCATTTTTTTTTTAAGTAAAGTTATACTTTTTCATAAGCTTTTGATAAGTATATAAAACTATACATATAATCAAATTCACAAAGTAAGTAAGTAGACACTTTTATTTTTCCTTAGTATGTTTAGTTTTAGTTCATTAACTCCTTACATCTATTAAACTTAGTATTTTACTTTTAAATAGTAAAATACATAAGTATACTAGTGTATTTAGTAACGATAACTTACTGTAACTTTGAAAAATAAACATTACCTTAGTTTGATTGATAGTCTCTAAATGATTGCTTCACTACTTCTTCAGAACGACTAAAGATAGTGTTTGGGTATGATTTTTTAGAGAATTTTTGTCATTGAAGATGAAAAGTTAGAGAAGTGGTTTGTATGTTTTTGGTATTTTTAAAAGAAAGTTTCATAGTGAAAAATAGTTGCAAAATGAGTTTTATGTTTATTTAGTTTTGCGGTTGATAAATGAGATCTTGTACTAATTAAATTATATTAGTATAGTAGATTTTTAAAATCATGTGTTTATCTTTTGGTGATGATTACATCTAGTAGGTGAAATTTTTCAAAACTCTTCTTGAAACATATTCCAAAGGATAGGTTGAGGGGAGTTCCTTTCCCCATAAGCCATTAAGTACATGCACAAAACCTCAAGAAATAGGTCCCATAGGCTACATTCTATGCTTTCGGTACTTCATAGAATACTAAAGACCTTTCAACTTGTGTTAACTAATCCGCATCTTCCTCTAGTTTCCTAACTATCCCTTTCAATAATCAATTTGACTTGATAAGATTGAGTAACATTGTTGTCGAGCCTGGAATTTTGAAAATCATCCGGTTCATTTCTTTTAACTGATTCACATTAAACCCTAACCCATTTAACATGAATTCTCCACTAGGGATTAAAAGAGGAAAAAAAAAAATTTGGAGTCACAACCAATAAAAATCAGAAAAAAAAATGGAAAGTTGGGATTAATGGGTCGGTTAATCCTAACTTGGCCACTAGTATGCGGAAATTTTGATTTAAAAATCAAACTTTAGAAAAAATACTAGATATCTGAGTCCGGGGGCTAACCTATTAAAACCTAAGCAGTTACCACTTTAAGTTTAAGATTCAGAATTTATCCTTTTCTAAAGAAACTTGCAAAAATATGTATAAAAATAATAGCGATATTCACAGGTCAGAAATAATTTTTAATAATTTTTTTTCATTTTCTTATAATATTTACAAAAAAAAAAAACATTCAAAAATTATATAAAAAAAACTTATAATTACATTCACAAATAATCACAAAAGTTGAATATTTATAAAGAAAAATTAATTAATAAGAAATAATAGATCAAATCCATTTTTACCATATTTAATTATTTTTCATTTTTTTTATTTCTTAGAAAAAACTCAAATAACTAATTAATAGTATTTTAGACTTATAATATCTAATTAATTAAATAAAAAATTATATTTTTTTTTAATGTCGCCTCGAAGGTGCCTACGTACTCGCTAAACGAGATCAGACAAAACGTAGTTTTTTTGTAAAAAATAAAAAGAACTTTAAATTTGTTGATTAATTTTTATTTTTAAGAACTTTTTCCACTTTTAAGTTTTTATAAATTTTGAATTTTTTCTGAAAACGAAAATTTTTTCTTTAATTCTGATCCCCAAAATCTAATCACTTTTATTTTATTATTTTATAAAAATAGGATTTTTCTAAGTCCTTTTATTAATTTTGAAAACACTTTTTGTATATATTTTTTAAGCAAAAACAAACATACACTTATTAACCTATTCATGAAAATTATTCAATAAATATCAAGACACATATATACACATTAATGCATTTTTCAAAAATATCAAAACACACATATACACATTAATACATTTTTGAAAAAAATATTCAAAACACATATATATATTAACACATTTATGAAAATATTCAAAAAAATATCAAATTTGCTAAAAAATAAATAAAATATTTTTTCTGATTTTTACAAATTTTTCTGGAATTTTTGGGATTTTCTGGATTTTTAATGATTTTTTTTAAAATTTACGTAATTAAAAAACTATATTTATAAAATAAATAAATTACAAACTAATCTGGACCGTTAGATTAATTCGAGCGAGAACTGGATCGTTGATCATGTTGAGCAATTCTACGCGTCTAATCGAATTGACTGGATCTGGAACGTCGATTTGATGATCTGATCACAGCCGTTGGATCTAATGATTAAACGTGGACCGTCAGATCTGTGGAGCGGATTGGATCCGGGTTGGAGTTGGGTCGGATCTCGGTTCGGATCTGCCCCAGTCGGGCGAAGAAGACGACGTCTTCTTTCGAGGCGGATTCCGGTGGCTGTGGCATTGCTCGGCCTCCGAGACCCTGTCGGCCCGATGTATCTTGCAGCGACGAATCTCCTGGAGGTGGTGGATGGCAACCAGATCGATCGTAGGTGGCGGTTCGACGGTGGCTCAACGATAGAGTACGGAAACAAAAATCCCAAAAAAATTTGCAGAACATGAAATTGTAAATTCGAGCAATTTCAAAACTCTAATCTACCAAAAACATTTCCCTAATGATTCTAACACTCTTTAATTGGATCGAAATCCTCTCAACCACTTCGAATTTGCGATTTTCGAAATTCGAACACTATATATCCTATTTTCCGATCTCAATGTTCTAATGTGTAATTTCTAAAATTCAATTGTCCTTTTGGCTTGTGTGGTGATCCTATTTATAGTGTTCGAATCAATTGGTTGTTTCGAAGCTTTATGAATGTTCAATTTTTTGAATCACGAATCGTTTGTATTTTTTCAAATAAGAACGATCCAAAATTGGGACTCGATTCGTGATTGTTTGTTTAAATTGATCACGAATCTTGTGTTTATACATCATGACTCCTCGATTGGGTGTGTTTAATTTGATCAATTGATACAATTTGGCCATATTCGAAGAAACATGTTACTTTGATGCGCTTTTTCAAAAAGAACAATTCAAAATTGGGACTCAATTCGTGATTGTTTGTTCAAATTGATCACGAATCTTGTGTTTATACATCATGTCTCCTCGATTGGATGTATTTAATTTGATTAATGGATATAATTCGGCCATGTTTGGATTTTGAAGAAACATGTTACTTCGAATTTTTCTCCAATTTTCATGCCACAATTAAGATGCGTTTTAGGATGAATTGATACATAATTTGTGTATAGATGTGATGTATCCCATGCCTAGTTTTTGTCTGTACACTTAATTTCGAAAAGTAACAAAGATTCATTGATCAAAAAGTGTCTCAAAGTAAATAAACCAATACGTCTTTTTGGGAAAGAAGGCAAAAAAAAAAATGAAGGCAAAAGGAGCAAAATCTGCCTTTGGCTGGAATCGAACCCAGGTCCCCCTTCCACCTGAACCCATTTGTTCATGGTCTGAACCATTAGGCCGTTAGCCTGTGCCTTGGTCATGTAGCCAAACCACTAATATTTAAGGCTTTTCAAAAATTTAATTAGACAAATAAAAATGAAAATTTGTTCAATTATATGTTATATTGAGCTCAAATATATTATTATTATTATTATTATTATTATTATTATTATTATTATTATTATTATTGTTGTTGTTGTTGTTGTTATTATTATTATTATTATTATATATTTTTTTGAACTCAACATGATACTAATTTTTATTATAAATTTAAGCCTTTTTTAATTGGGCAAAAATTGGGTGTCTACAATTGTACTTTGAGGTCTTGAGTCCTTAACAACTTCTTCTGCAACACCTACTAGTGGCGATTCAGTATGTGTAATGGTGGTGGCACAAGCAATTACTCTTTTTGCTATTGTCTATCAAGACTTAAGCACTACAAGATTAGGAATTGTTGTTGAAGCATAGCCTCACGTAGCTACTCAATTCAATCCAGTTGTTCCACCAGTTTAGGCACCTCCTTCAATGCTTGTTAAGGCACCTCTACTGGAGGCTGAATGAGTACTTCTTAATGGAAGGGTGATTTAAGTAGAGGGTTGTTGTCACGCCTCAAAAGGGGGCCTAGTAAGATTATCCTAAAGTTATCATACTACGTGTGCACCCATAATATAAGAACCATCTTGCAAGTCAGAGATAACAAGACTCTATTTATTTATTGTTATCTCCTACTTAGATGATACATATACATATAATGGTATTATTGAAATTCAATTATGGAATCCGATTTTCCACATTTCACCAAAATTTCAGAGAATCGGTATCCCCTGCCAAATAGTAAAAGTGGGGTTTCAATTCTACAAATTGTAAAGTCATAGCTATTTGTACAAATTATTCAAAATTGTATTCTAAGGTCATAATACCCTAGTTTTCTATCTTCATGAAGGTCTGATAGAGAGGCACTCTTCATACATTCTTAGCCCATTCCCAACTAGCGTTATTCCTACACAAAAACTATTGGGGGGGGGGGGGGGGGGGGAGGTAAGCGAAACCATGAGCTCAGTGAGATAACCAAAACAGACCACTCATCAAACAATAACAAACAAGTTTAATTAGCAAGCATATACCATGCAACAATCAATCAAATATATAAGTACAAGCTTGGATATCCATAATCCAAATAGGATGTAGATTTATACCCTCTTATTGGGGTTGGAACGAAGCTATTATGAGTGATATGCCATGCCCAGGAGAATCAGAGAACCAAGGAAGAACGGGTACTATAAACTCTCACAAATTAATTTTTAAACATTCCACTCTTATCCTTGAAACAAAAAAACTCCATTAAGTATTAGCCCTTTCATGTCGATACCATGAGTGGTGCTCCTTTGATGCTAGTTAGTTCCTGTGGAACCACACGGAACAAAGGTGCTCTTGTGTAGAACTAGGAAAATATCATCTATACAACCAAGCGCGTCACCAGAGAATCAAAATGCTAATATATAGCGGGGTCACCACTCCTTTAAAAATGCAATATATGCATATGATGCAATGCATGTGCATTTTCATTTATGATACCAATAGTTTTTAGTCAAATTTAAGATAATCATACAATTTATAGACAAATAATAACATGCTTCATACAATAATTATCATACAACAGAATTATCACTTATATTATGATAATTTGGCATTCGAGAATACACCAAGCATCATGTAATATACCCAATCCCGCATGCATATTAGTTGAATATATTATTTCAAATGCAGCTATACTACAAGCACAAATAATGTGATAAAGTCAATGTTACTCACCTGCTTATTTTGTGTAATCATAGTAATCGATTGGAAAGTCCTCAACAGTATCAAGATTATCTATTGAGATGAATAAAAATGTTCATTAATAAGACATAAATTATATAACTAAACTCCTATAAGTGCCTAAATGTACAGTATTGATATTTGACTTAATTTCTTTTACCTGTATTGGTCTTTTAAGGTAATGACCCTATGATAGCAGATATTTATTATTTAAATTTTATTTTCATTTTGCTTGTCTTGATCTTAACTAATATTTATATTTTTATCCACGATGTTTTCCTCATCCTTTAACTAAGTCTTACAGCCTTTGGTAGTAGATTTTTATCTATTATTTCTTTAGTTGTCAACCCTATCTGTCTTTTTAAGTTAATATTTTTATTATTTATAAGGTTATATTCTATCATTTAATTACCATTATATATATACATATATTAAATATTTATCCTACTTAAATTTTATTTTTAAGATCATAACATAATGGTGTCATAAAAAAATAGATAAAATAGAATAAAGAAATAAAATAAATTTAGTTTTATACATATACTTTGTTCATATGGATATATATACATATATATAGAAAATAGGTGAATATAAGATCAAATATGTTAATAAAATTAAGAGTGAGAAATGAGTGCGCAGGGGCTGGAACAGGGGCGCCCATGGGGCGCCTTTGGAGCAAGCATGGAGCGAATATGGGGTGCTCATTGAGCGTGTGAGGAGCACTCATGGGACGAGCACTAAGTGCCCAAGAAGCACATAATTAAGCGCTCAATGTGTGTGTGTGTGTGTGTGTTGAGTGTGTGTGACAATTTTAAGTAAGTTTTTGTTTTTATGATGTTCTGCTCATTTTTAATTCGATTTCGACGTATAAATAGCCTATTTGATAGTACTCTTTAAGTAATTTCTATTTGTGATGTTGTTTTCAAGAAAAGAAATTTGTAAGATTTTCAAATTTATAAATTAAATCTGCAATTTTCGGGTGAAACATGACAGCTTTAACTACAATTTGTTTTTATGACATCTAACTCATTTCCAGTCCGCTTTTTATGAATAAATAATTATTTTCATAGAATTTTTCTGTTACAATACATTAGTGATGTTGTTTTCATTAAACAAGATCTCTAAGGTGATGAAAAACACAAAAACAGCTCTGTAACTCATGAGAAATATGACAGCAACATATGAAATGTTGTTTTTATGATATCTAATTCCTTTCTTTTTCGTTTTTAACAACTGAGTAGTCGATTTCATAGGATTTTTCGTGTTCTTTCTATTGGTGGGGTCATTTTTGGCTTAAGACAAACATGTCAATACAGTTTATTAATTTAATGCAACGGTCTCCATGATTCGCTTAATAAACTCGGTTTGATTTCTTCTCCTCTTTGATCTAAATTAATCAAACCTTAGAGTTCTAAGTTTTCATATTGATGTTTTCATATTCCTAGATAGCCTTGTATCATCAACACGATAACAACTCAAATATTTAACTTCAAACAATCATCTATTCATCTCAAACATGGCAGCAACTTCCAATGCAACTCAACTCATCATCTTCCTAGTCTCTATTATGTAACCTCAAAGTTAGTATGGTTCTTACCTTGGTTGGATGGTGGATTATAACTAGCTTTTCCTCTTGTTGTGAACCGAATTTCCTATGTTAGAAGATAGTAAAATGAATGTTTGTAAGTTTAGGAATAAATTAGCTAAAAAAACATCATTCTTACCTCTAATTCTTGACTCCTAATGCCTTAGTGGAGTTAAGGAAAATTAGTAGGTATTTTCCTTTGGTTTGTTACTGTTGTTTGTAGGGTGAAAGAGGGTCTAATTGTTGTGTTCTATGTTATCAAGGAGTAGGGCTTATATCATGATTCAAAGTAAGAAGAATGGTGGCTATTTTTGCTTTGTTTTTTTATTTCTTTCTTCCTTTGCTGTTGTGGTGATGTTTTGGAGAAGAAATGGGGCTACATGAGCTGTCTAGGACATCTAATTTTTAGGCTACTACTTAGGGATTAAATGTGTTTGTCCTAGTGCTAATTACTACCTATTTATGTGCATCAAACAAGGAGTATAAAGTGATACATATTGGCTGTATTTTTTTATGCGAAAACAGGGGATGTTTTTTGTTGTTTTTCATCTGAGTTTTCCAGATCTTCAAGTCGGTTTTGTGTGTGTTTCTTACTTGATTTTACAAGTCAATGATTGACTATCCATGTGCACATTGAATAACATTTCATTGGTGGTTATTTAGGTCAAGATTTTTCAACTTCTATAAGCTAAATTCCTATTATATATGAGCCAAAATTGATGGAGAATGGGGGCTACGATTTTTGTCTTGGTTACTACAATTTTTGTGGGCTATTTGTTCCTCTTGTTGCTACTGTATATACGGAAGTTGACAAGGAAATTTGAACTAGTTCATTAAGTTGATTAAAGCTTGTATATATGTCTATTGGAGAGATTTTTATTAGAGCTTTGGGAGGTTGAATTGTCAAATCTTATGCACTTGCTTTGTTCCTCTAATTGCAGCTTGTTCCATGTGATTCCTAAGAAAAATTTAAGCTATTATACAAGTTGTTTTAAGCTTGTATTTTGTGTATTAAATGCCTAGCTTAGTTGGAGAGTGTTCATTGGTTTTTAAGTCTCTTTCATGTTGATTTTTCAAGTGCAAATTGTTTCATTTGGAGATGCTTTCAACTTGATTTCTTCATGCAGCAGCAACCAATGTTCCAGCCTTCATTCACACCGAATTTGCTTTATTTTGTATTGTTTAACACTTGTTTGGTTGATTAATTAAGTTAACTCAATAAATATAAAGTCATACACGTATTTATGTATCAGTTATATGAGAGTTTTATTTCTAAAAGTTTATCTAAAGCTTCTACAAAAACTCTATATTATTTATAAGTTCGAACTTTTAATTTAAAGTTTACACGATTAATTAATTTTTTAGTTTTATCTTACGCGATTAAGATTTTCTAGGCCTAATAAGTCAAATTAGGATTTTAGTTCCTATAGGCTCAAAATTTTCTAACTAGAATAATAGTGCAATTTAAGTATTTTTCTGAAGTCTAAATTATTAGTTATGGGTCTGTTTTTGTCTTTTATTGTTCTTAAAATGTAGAGCTACTTTTAATTATACTTTGAGTTACTTGCTCAAGATACAAAATCTTATCTTTGGTATCTATTAGAGTCAAAGAATTTTCTATTTGGGTTTTTAAATTATAAATGAGTTTATTATTACTCATGAGTTTATTCTAAAGTTTTTATTGGGACATAAGTTTAATATCTATTTTAGGTTTGCTACTCTGTTCAATTTTATTAGCTACAAAAATTCTCGAGGTTAAATGGTTAAATCAAAATTTTATTCTCTGTAGACTCAAAAATTTCTAACTAAAATATTGGTGTAATTCAAATATTTAATTAAGGTATAGATTTTTAAGTATTGATCAATTTTTTATCTTTTTGAAAATTTTATAATTCTATTGATTTATCTTTAAACTGTCTTTTTATAATCAATAAGTTCTAAAAATTTAATCATCTTTTATTGTAATTGAAATTTAAGATTAACTATGATTACCTGTCGAGTTATTGACTCATGTTGCAGAATTACTTATTTTAATAATTAACAATCATAAATTTTCTAAGGCTATTTTAGGGTTTTAAAAATATTAGAAATAATTTGGAAATCATTACATCATTGTAGAATTTTATTTTCTAAATACTAATCTTAGGATAAAAAGATTTCAAGGTTTATAGCAATGATCGATTGATTGTCTAAAATTATGGGTATTACATTTTGTGTTTCAAAACTTTTATTGGTAGTGATTCTAATTTTCTAACTATAATTAAATTTGTTTATGTTTAATATTAATAATTTTAAGTCGCGAAAAAATTGAGAGTGATTTCTATTACTTTTATTATAGTTCTTTATGATCCTATATTATATTTTTAATAATTATTATATTCAGGTTATGTAAAATTAGAGGGATTACAGTTGTTTTCGACAATAACATAGCTTTCAACTTTAGGTTTGCCTTGATTCCTAGTAGGACAGTTACCCCTTTTGTTAATTTTGTTAAAGGATATTATCTTAAGATTATCATTCACTTATATACATATTTTGTTTTTCCTTTTTTTTTTTTTAGGGTCAAGTGTTTAGGAATGTAAGGAAATTAATATCAAGCATAACATAAAAAAATAGGTTTAATCTTATCCATTCAATGCGAGTCATTACAAGTGTTTCAATACATTCATGTTAATTTTATATAAATAAAAGGAATAACATTTATGAACCAAATTCATTTAAGTGCATGCAAGTCTTTCTATCATTATAGCTTCTAGGAAAAGTAGCCTATAATTAATCTATTATTAGCTACTATGTCATCTCTCACAACTCATTTTAGTTTTTTTTCACTAGTCAATGCCTCTTCCTCTACTTCTTTTTCGTTTTCCTCTATCTCCTCTTTCTTATCTTGCTGCTTTGTGACTATCTTCTACCTCTTCTTTTTCTACTACTTTTTCTTCCTTCTCTTCTTCTTTACTTCCACTTCCTCATTGTCATACAACTTCACACTAGGGGCATCATTGTCAAGCAAGGGGGTTTTTCGTCCCCATAATATTGGGTTATTCATATTATCATCATCAAAGGTTGGATCCAAACCAATTTCTTGCCACTATTCTAAGCTTTGACTCCTAATGGTGATGAAACTATCAAAATACATACCTCAATTGATATCCCGCATGGTACTCTTAACCTCATTATTATTTCCAACCTCATTTTAGTGTTTCTCATCTATTACTTCAAACATTAGGGGTTCTTCCCCTAAACCCTTTTCAAGACCGTCCTTTAGAGATGTTCTTCTTTTATGTAGATTTCTTCACAAGGTAGGTTCAAACTAAGACCTTTCCCAAGCTAACCCCATGTGGGGATTGGTAAACCAACCTCAACTTAGATAGTTGAGGATGAACTGCAAAAGGACTTGTTTGGGTCCCCAATTCATTGGTCATAAATCATGGACTTAATAAGTCTAGGTGATTCCTAAAAAGAAAGGACAACGTTAAAATATTAAAACCAACAAATATAAATTAAAAACTAGTGCAAAAATTAGAAGAAAAGTCAACAATATTTAGACTATTTTCATGTGAATAGAAACAAATTATTATCTATTTGCAATATTTAATGTATTTTTCATAACATAAGAAATAAATGCAATTTAAAAACATGTTTGGTTTACTTTATGTAGAGTTCTACCAAAATAATAATTTCATTTCTTAATAATGTGAGTCTACTTGTTCTTTTTAACCTTTGCTAAAGCCGCTAGAGTGTATTCTAGCCACACATTACTAACATTATAATTAAAATGAGATGTGCTTATGTAAAAATAAGCATATCCTTAACCATTTCTTATGAAAATGAATTAAAGACAATATTATTCTTAAGACCAAATTTATTTTGAGTTCAAGATTTTTTTTTCAAAATTAAAATTTTACTCTTTTAAATGTTGTTATACACATAAAAAAACTATTCATGGGTCATTTCAAGTTTAAAATCAATTTGTGAAGCATCACGTCCACGTTTTACACTTGCCTAGCCTAAATTGGGCTAGAGTAAATTTGAAAATATTAAAACCAAACGGTTACCAACCTTAAATTTTTTTAATTAAATTCCATTCTTTAATACTCTAAAATTTGTTAACATTTTATATATTATAATAGTATTTACAAATAGTCATCAACTAAATTATAATTTACAAATTAATAGTATTTACATGTAATTATTAATCATATTAATATTTATAAAGTAATATTATTTACAAACGATATCCAATCAAATTAATATTTACAAACTAAGGAAAAAGAAAATCCTTTTTCATTTTTTAAGTCGACCCAAAGGTGTAACCCCCAAGTTTTTCCATGTTTAGAGTTGGGAAATAGAATTAAAAATCGGTAATGTTTTAGTATATAATTTTGGATGTATGTTTTGATTATTAGATTTAAGTATGTTAACATGTATGAAATTAAATAAATAAGATAAAGAATTCAAAATTTCATTTAAATCTTCTTAAAATTGTCTATTAGTTTAATTAATTTCAAAATTTTCATTACTTAAGTCTTTAGAGAACTAATAGTTCAAGTAACTAATTTCATATTGTATATCAATTATTTTACTTTTAGAACTTCTTTAGAAAATTAGATTTCAAAAAATTAATCTCTAAATTATTATTATAAAGAATTCCAATATAGATTTTCATAAGAAAATTTCTTTTCAAATAAAATTTATAAACCAAATTTGTTACAACTTTGTTTTTATTTCAATTAGTGGTTTCTTGATGCATTTTAATACAATTAATAAGTCTAATTTTGCTACACTTTTTGCCTTTAGATCCACCATAGCTATCACGTTGCACACACACATTCTATCCCTCTTTATGCCCCAAAAGTCAACAAATACTTATCTATTTATATAAGACAAAATCATTTAAAATTTATGCAAAAAATTTCATTTCTTCTTCTCTCTTCCAACAAACCCAAACCGTAAAAACACACACTCCATCTACACTCTCATCTTCTTCTTTTTCTCTTTCAAAATTTATCAAGAACTCAAGTTAGCTTCCATCAACAAGTCAAGACTAGCCTAAGGTAAGTTATAGCTTCCTTTTCCTTGCTTATCTTTGTGAATTTTAGGTAAGTGAAATCTGTGCTTGTTGGGTTTGTTGTTATTAGTGATGTTGGAGTTAAATGAATGAAGTGAAGTGTGGAGTTTGGTAGTTTAAGTCTTGGCTTAAGGAGTTATTGCTGTTTTGTTGGTTGGATGGGATAGATGTTGTGTGTAGTTAGTATAGAGTTTGAGTTTTTGGTGTAATAGTCATAAAGAGTTGTTGGAAGGGTATATGGTGCATGTATGTGAGTGAAGAAGTGTGTTTGATGAAGTTAAAGATCAAAACATGTGTTTGGGAAGTGAGAATTTTCAAAATTAGGAAGTTGCGAATCATGGAAGGTCCAAACCGGCCGTTTGGAGTGCTAGGGTGGCATCTGGAATGAGCCTTGGTCTTGTCATTTTAAGGGGTTGTGACAGCTTCTAGGATGGAGTCTGGGCCCATAAGGCCGTTTCAAAGGGTATAGTAGCTTCTAGTCGTGTCCTACCAGGGTGCACGGGCATGCACAAGCCCATGCTGGTCAATACGGCCTCCAACACGATCGTGCAAGCTGGTCAGGCTGACTCCTCAGTTTCACGTTTTTTTTTTTAAATTAATTAATTAAATATACATATATATGTTATGATATATATGTTTTGTTTCTTATTAGATGAAGGTAGTTGAGCTTAAAGTTTCATGATTCCTTAAAGATCAATGAACTAGAATTATAATAACCTAAGCTTAGAATACTTAAGTATTAATAGAAGTCCTTCATAGATATATGCTTAGAGAATTTTGTTTATTATTTTTATAGGGTCTTTCAATCAAGACTTGGACTTCCTAGCCAATTACTATGATGATTAGCCACTATGAACGGGTGAGTGATTGAATCTTTTCACTTACATCTGACTGTAATATAGATGCACATAATTTTAATCACAAATTGAATCAATGTATGGGGACAAGGAAATAATGCATGTTGCATGTTTGTTGATTGAATAATCTTGTGATATTCAAAGTGATTATTAATTGGTTGATATCGATTGATGAGTGAATTATGTGGATTGTCTAAGAATTTGAATGGTCATGTAATGAATTGAACTAAACCATATTTGACCTACAAATAAATTAGTCATACATTACACTACATAGCATATTTGCATATATTTGGTATTCACGTCACATATTATCATTTCAATTCTATGGTGATCCTTATATAAATCCAATGAATCTGGTAAAGATATCTATAGGGTCACCAATTCTACAGGAACTAAGTAGGCTTGAAGGATATCACTGATGAGGGTTGGTATGAATGATAAGATATATTTTGTACAAATCTTGATAATCAATTGAGCTAGAATAGATATTTGTTTTGATTAAATTTTATGTTTCAGGACTAATTTGGATAAAGAAATCAAAACAAGTGAATTTGAATTGAAAAGAGGAAAAATTGAAGTCAAGGCCGGCAATTCATTGAAAGCCGCCGGCTTTCAGACGGCGTAAAATCCAAGGCCGTTGCAGCACAGCCAGCTTTGCCCAGCACAAGTAAACAACATTCAAAGCCGCCTCAAAGCTGCCGGCGTAGAAGATGAAGAAGCCAGCGTAAATGAAGGCCGGCAGCCCAGAACTGAAAATCACCAGCTTTGAAGAGTTTCATTTAAGCCGGCATGAAAGCCGCCGGCCTTGAGGCAGTGTACATGGAAGAATTGAAGAGACATGAAGATGTCCAACACTTGAAGGAAAATGAAGCAACACATCTGTTGGAATGCCTACGCCGGTGTCAAAGCCGCCGGCCTTGGGACGGCGTTCGTTATAAATCTGCCCAACGCTTCATTTCTGACTACATACGCCGGCTAGATCTACGTTCAAAGCCGCCGGCGTTGAAGCGGCCTACATTGTAACAGATATTGAAGGCTGCCAGTGCACTGCCTGCGCAAAGGACAATTTGAAGATACGCCGCCTGTAAGCCGCCGGCGTAGGATCCATAACGGCCGGCGTACATTGAGAAACAGCAAAGCTCATTAAATGTTTTTTACGAAATTTTTCCTATAAATAGGGGGTCTTCCCCTCATTCTCAGAATCATCCAAGCAACCAAATATCTAGTACTACAAGTAGCTTTAGAATATTTAGAATAGGCATTTCATAAGAGATTTTGAAGAGATTTGAAGTTATACAAGATTTGCAAGTGAAGCTTTAGTATTTTGAATTGGTGATTTCTAATCTTATTCTTTTTATGCAATTCATATACTTGAATATTCTGATCATAATGAAATCATTTGCAATTTCTTATTTGATTGTTGAATCATCATCCATGAGTAGCTAAATTCTTTTTGTGGGAAGTTGATGAAGCTTTAAACATGCTAAGATGATTTTTGAATATGTTATGAGATATTTAGAATCATGAAATATTCATATTGAATTCTGATTATTCATCATGTTTTGGTGTATAAGAATTCTAATAACTCGGAAGGGAAATTAGTGTTCACATGAATTCATAAATTGAGATTAAATTGCAATTGCGGAAGCGGCGTAGTTTAATCTAGTTTAGAAATTATCCATGAATATTAATGCAATGTTTTATGTTGATTTCTCACTAAGGAATTAGGAGATTTTAATATAAAGTATTAGTCAATTATAGAATCGGGAGATTTATAATTGTAATTTTGATTCCACTAATGATTTATTTAACGGAAGTTATTGAATTGTTTTGTGGTTTAAAAGGTTTTCAAACTTTGTTTTTAAATCTTGATAATTTCTTATGAATGTTCATGAATCTAATTATCATTATAACATGAGTTCAAGTTGATTAGCAATAGTTTAAAGTGGATTCTACTCCTTCCCACACTTTTCATCATATCCCTCTCTTTAAAAGCTCATTGCATTTCATATAGATAATTAGTTAGATAAGTTAGTTTAACTTAATCATTTAAAGATCAATTGCCTAGATATTAGTATTAGTTGATAATTGTCTAGTAGTTAGTAAATCCTTGTGGGATCGACACTTTATTCATGCTATATTACAATAGAAGACCTAGTGCGCTTGCTAGAAATATGCTTTAAAATTCAATACTTATCACAGCACATCAAGTTTTCTGGCGCCGTTGCCGGGGATTTATTAATATTAGACTAACTTCAGCTTTGCTAGTAGTTTAGGTTTAAATTTAGTTTGAAATTTTTCCTTTTCTCTTTGCAGGTTATATGCGAAGAAGTAGAAGTGCTGAAATTCTACCTTTAGATCCAGAAATCGAAAGAACCCTGCGACAACAGAGAAGAAGGAACCAAAGAAGAGGAGCAATGGCCGAAAATCAAGATAACAACCAATTGCAACCAGCTGCTCCAAGGGCAATTCGAGACTATACGGTGCCTACAATTCAAGATCCCGCCATACGAATGCCCACTGTGGAGGCAAACAATTTTGAGCTTAAACCGTCCCTAATTCAAATGGTTGAATCACATCAATTTGGAGGATATCCAAATGAGACGCCAGATGAACACATTGCTAAATTTCTTCAATACACCAACACTGTCAAACTCAATGGTGTAAGAAACGAAGTCATCCGACTTCAGCTTTTCCCTTTCTCTCTTAGGGATAAAGCTTTGGCATGGTACAACTCCCAACCTCCAGATTCAATCACCACATGGGCTGATCTGACAAAGAAGTTTTGAAAAGATTTTTCCCTCCAGCAAGAACCGCCAGATTAAGAAATGAAATTTCCAACTTCACCAAATTCCCTGGAGAATCATTATATGATGCTTGGGAAAGATTCAAAGAGGCGGTCAGAAAGTGTCCACACCATGGTTTACCCGATAATCTACTAATTGAGAATTTCTACCTCAGTCTTGATGAAGCTTTAAGGTCATTAGTAGATGCTACATCGGGCGGATCACTGATGGGGAAGACATATGAGGAAGCTAGTGAGATTATTGAAGAATTAGCTTCTGCTGCTCATAATTGGAGTTGTGAAAGAACAAGTCTAAAGTAGCATCATTGGAAGATAAAGAAGATATCTCACAACTCAAAGCTCAAATGGCTACTCTCATCACTCAAGTAAGTAAACTCACAACTACAAATACTTCCAATCAAAAAACAACAAGTGTTTTGTTGTGAGATTTGCTCAGGACCACACTCCTCTTTTGAGTGTCCACATGGATCATCTTCAAATGACGAGCAGCTCAATTATGTGGGAAATTTCCAAAAAGGCAATTTTGGAAACACATATCATCCGAATATGCGAAATCATCCAAATCTTTCATATCGGAATGATGCCAATGTTCTAAAGCCACCACCTGGTTTTCAAGGACAAGGATATGTGAGAAATGCTCCACCTCAACAGCAAATTCAAACATCCACTGATGCATTACTGAGGGATTTCATTGTTACCACAACAAATTCACTCAACAATCAGAATGCAATCATTCAAGATTTGCAAGGGAAACTCCATCAACTTGCACAGCAAGTGAGTAATAGACCATGGGTCTTTACCAAGCAACACGGAGGAGAATCCCAAGACTGTAAATGCAATCACATTGAGAAGTGGAAAGGAGATTGCTCCAGTTGAGGAAACTACTAAAGATGAAGAGGAAATTCCCCACAAAACAACAAAGGGAAACGAAAGATGGAGGAAACTATTCAAAAACCACCTGAGGTGAAATCATATGTTCCTCCCGTTCCTTTTCCAGGAAGATTAAAGCAACAAAAGCTTGATGAGCAATTTTCAAAATTCCTGGATGTTTTCAAAAAGCTGCACATCAACATTCCATTCTTAGAAGTAATTCAAGGAATGCCTTCCTATGCCAAATTCATCAAGGAATTGCTGTCTAACAAGAGGAAGATTGATGGAAATGTGATACTCAGGGAATGTTCCATGATCCTACAGAAACAAACAACCAGTCTGCCCACTAAGCTCCGAGATCAGGGAAGTTTTACTGTTCCTTGCACCATTGGTGATTGCTATTTTGATAAAGTTTTAATTGATTCTGGTGCAAGTATTAACTTAATGCCTTCATCTATATTTCAAAAACTAGGATTAGGAGATTGCAAAGATACACATGTAACTTTACAACTTGCTGATAGAAGTGTAAAATACCCTAGGGGTATTGTAGAAATGTCCTAGTTAAAGTTGACAAATTCTTTTTTCCTGTGGATTTTGTAGTGCTTGACATGGATGAAGATAGGGAAGTTCCCATGATCTTGGGCAGACCGTTCCTTGCAACAGGAAAAGCACTGATTGATGTGGAACAAGGGCAACTTAACGGGTGATGGATGAACAGGTTACTTTCAATGTCTATGAGGCAATGAAGAAATTTGATGATGCCAATGCCTGTTACACTATCAATACCATGATGAGCTGGTTTCTGAGTCACTTGAGGAACAAACTGGTGTGGAGACTATGGAGTCTGTCTTAAGAGACGTGGACAATTGGAGTGATGATGAGAGGAAGAAGAGACAATGGAAGATGTACCAATGATCAAAACCAGATATTATGAATCTTTGGGTACAAATGAGCAAAGCAAGTTCCATCTTTGATGCAGCCACCAACCTTGGAACTAAAACCACTTCCTGACCATCTGAAGTATGCTTTTCTTGGAATTGGCGATACTTTGCCAATTATCATTTCATCTGCATTGACAGATACACAAGAACAACAGTTGATTGATGTGTTGAAAAAGCACAAGGAAGCAATCGGATGGACCATTGCTGATATCAAGGGTATTAGCCCTACATTTGCACTCACAAAATCTTATGGAAGCGAGTGTAAACCTACAGTTCAACCACAAAGGAGACTCAACCCGACACTTAAAGAAGTTGTCAAGAAAGAAGTTTTGAAGCTGCTTGACGCAGGTATCATCTATCCTATCTCTGATAGTAAATGGGTTAGTCCGGTTCAAGTAGTGCCAAAGAAAGGTGGTATGACTGTAGTGAAGAATGAGCAAAATGAATTGATTCCTACTCGTACTGTGACTGGGTGGAGAGTTTGTATTGATTACAGGAAGTTGAACGATGCCACTCGAAAGGATCACTTTCCACTTCCCTTCATTGATCAGATGTTGGAGAAACTTGCAGGGCATGATTATTACTGTTTTCTTGATGGATATTCTGGATACAATCAGATCTCTATTGCACCCGATGATCAAGAGAAAACAACATTCACTTGTCCTTATGGCACATTTGCTTTAGGAGAATGCCTTTTGGACTTTGCAATGCACCTGCTACATTTCAGAGGTGTATGATGGCTATATTCTCAGATATGCTTGAGAATTTTATCGAGATCTTCATGGATGATTTTTCAGTCTTTGGAAAGTCATTCGATCTATGTCTTGAGAATTTAGCCTCGGTTCTACAAAGATGCAAAGATACCAATCTGATCCTGAATTGGGAAAAATGCCACTTCATGGTTAGAGAAGGGATAGTGTTGGGTCACAAAATTTCTGCGAGAGGAATTGAAGTGGATAAAGCCAAAGTGGAGATTATTGAGAAGTTACCACCACCCACGACTGTTAAAGGAGTCAGAAGTTTTCTTGGACATGCTGGCTTCTACAGACGATTCATCAAGGACTTCTCCAAAATTTCGAGACCTCTTTGCAATCTTCTGGAAAAAGATGCGGTGTTCAATTTTGATGAGAAATGTATGCAGGCATTCAATTTATTAAAGGAAAAGCTCATTTCCACACCAGTGATCATTGCGCCAGACTGGGAGCTTCCTTTCGAACTCATGTGTGATGCCAGCGACTTTGCAGTTGGAGCGGTACTTGGTCAGAGACGAGGTAAGATCTTTCATGTTATATACTATGCAAGTAGAACACTGAATGAGGCCCAGAGAAATTATGCTACTACTGAGAAAGAACTTTTAGCTGTTATCTTTGCATGTGATAAATTTAGGCCTTATTGATAGGTTCTAAAGTTGTAGTATACACTGACCATGCAGCTCTCAAGTATTTGTTTGCTAAAGCTGATGCAAAACCTAGGTTGATTAGATGGGTTTTACTACTGCAAGAATTTGATCTTGAAATTAAAGATAAAAAGGGAACTGAAAATGTTATTGCTGACCATTTGTCTAGACTTGAATCTGATAGTCTCGACATTCCTATCAATGAGAAGTTCCCTGATGAACAGTTGCATGCAGTAGAGATTCTTGATTTGCCATGGTATGCTGATATTGTGAATTATTTGGTTAGTAAGATTATCCATATGGTTTATCATATCCTCAAAAGAAAAAGTTTTTGCATGATGTAAAATACTATTTTTGGGATGAACCATATCTGTTTAAAAAATGTGCTGACCAAATAATTAGAAGATGTGTGCCTGAATCTGATCAGCTTAGCATTTTAGAACACTGTCATTCAAGGGAAGCAGGAGGACACTTTGGTGTTCAAAGGACTGCAGCAAAAGTATTGTCATCTGGATTTTATTGGCCTAACTTGTTTCGTGACTGCAGGAATTTCATTATGTCATGTGCTCAATGTCAAAGGACAGGTAACATTTCTAAACGACATGAATTACCACAAAACAATATTCTGGTAATTGAGCTTTTCGATGTTTGGGGGATTGACTTTATGGGTCCTTTTCCCTCATCTTTTTCAAATAAATACATACTTGTGGCAGTTGATTATGTTTCAAAATGGGTGGAAGCTGTTGCTTTACAAACAAATGATGCCCGAGTAGTTTTGAAATTTTTGAAAAAGAATATTTTTACCAGATTTGGTGTGCCCAGAGCTATAATTAGTGATGGGGGGTCTCATTTTTGTAACAGGCAATTTGAAAAACTTTTGGCAAAATACGGTGTTACACATAAAGTGACTACCCCCTATCATCCACAAACAAGTGGGCAAGTTGAAGTTTCTAATAGGGAGATAAAAAGAATTTTGGAAAAAACAGTTAATGCATCAAGAAAAGATTGGTCTTCAAAATTAGATGATGCATTATGGGCTTACAGAACTGCTTTTAAAACCCCTATTGGAATGTCCCCATACATGCTTGTTTTTGGTAAATCATGTCATCTTCCTGTAGAACTTGAGCACAAGGCATTTTGGGCTATAAAATTCCTTAACTTTGATGAAAAAGCTGCAGGTAAAAAGAGATTGCTCCAATTGAATCAACTGGAAGAATGGAGAAATGAGGCATTTGAAAGCGCTCGTATCTATAAGGAACGAGCAAAGAAATGGCATGATAGGAACATCATCAAACGAGAATTCTTTCCTGGACAAAAAGTTTTACTTTACAATTCTCGTTTGAAGTTGTTTCCTGGAAAATTACGGTCAAGATGGTCGGGACCGTTTGAGATAGCAAAAGTTTTTCCATATGGAGCGGTTGAATTAAAAACTGAGGATGATCGAACTTTTAAAGTGAATGGACAACTGCTCAAGCATTATTTTGAGGGGGAAAATCTTGACAGTACTACTACTGTCATCAATCTTAAAGAACCATGATCAGGTCAGGAAAGTCGGGCTAAGCGACTTTAAACTAAGCGCTTCTTGGGAGGCAACCCATGTCTAATTTTAGAGTAATTTTTATTTGTTTGTTTTTACTAACTTAGCTATTAGTGTGGCAGGATATCTAGTATAAAAAAAAAAAAAAATTCAAAAGGTTGAAGGCCGGCTCAGAGCTGCCAGCCTTGAGCAAGCTCTGAGAAAACAAGGAAGGCCGGCCAAAGCCGCCGGCTTACTGCCGGCGTAAAGGAGTAGGTGAGCACCGCAAAAGAGGCCGGCAGTGGAGAGTTGAAGGCCCCGGCTTTGTGCCAGCGTATGAACACAAGATTTAGGCCGGCTAGGGAAGGTCTAGGCCGGCTTATATGCCGGCGTTGGAGTACAAGATTTACGCTGGCAAGGGAAGGTGAAGGCCGGCTTAAGGCCGGCGTATATTGCAGATTTCTTGAATTCTGAAATTTCCCGATGAAGGCCGGCATCTGGGATTCAAAGCCGCCAGCTTTTTGCCGGCGTATCCTTTAGGCCGGCAGCGTAAATCGATAAGCGGCCAGCTTTGACCTCTCGGTATGTAATTTTTTCACTTACACTGGAAGCCGCCGGCGTACATTGCAGAAATGCCGGCGTACATTATGCAGAAGCTTAAAAGAGGAATGGCCCCAAAACAAAAAAGACCAAGAACGGGTGATGCTTCTACATCGGGTTCAGAGACCCGAATTTGCTGTCCAGTCAGCAATATGCGAAGGATAGAAAGAGAAGGCTGGTAAAGAATGACTTTATCAACATCCAGTATTTAGACTAGTGCTTGCTGGATCAGTATGATATGGTAGATAAAATTCGAGGGATTATTCAAGATCCAGCGTGGCTGAGATTATTTGACCTTCAGGAGCTGCATACAAGAATCTGACGATAGAATTTGTCCACGGTCAAAATAATCCACAGACCGTGAGGAGTCCACCTTCCAGTTCCAGGCCTATGGACAGATACGGGAAGTAAAATTGAAGCAGATAGGCCACATTATGGGACTGTATGACAGTGAAGAAGAGAATCGGACTTTGCCAAATAGTTGGCCAGAGGATATGACCCAGGAGGCTTACTGGCCCACCTAATTGGTCCTGGATCAAATGAACACTTTGTCCCATCAAAAATCGTTGGCACGTCATTCAGTGCCGTTAGCAAGCTCTCCATCACATAATTGATCACACTGAGTAACAAAAAGACAAGTCACAGCAAGGTGACTACATTTGATATGTTCTACCTGTTTAGCCTTATTAGAGGTTACAGGATTGATCTCGGGGTGAGGTAGCAAATTTTATATACCGGCAGGCTGAGGATACGAGGACCGACGGGTGTGGGTTGTGGAGGCTACATCACTCGGCTATTGAAGGATGATTCTTTTTGAGCCTCCACAGGGATGATGAGGTGTATGAATGCAAGAGGATCACATCTGCACCCTTTAGAGGCTGGGGATTGCTGAAAAACCCCAGGCCAGCACAGCCAACCGGTACTGGAGGAGGTTGAGTTCCAGGATATTTTTCCTGGAGACGTTCCATTTGAGATGCCATCTACATCTGCTCCACCTCCTCCTACAGACGCTTCATCAGCATACGGTATGGACCAGCTTAGGCTGGATGTTGAAGAGCTGAAGCGTCAGAGTCAGGAGCTCAGAGATAGTCAAGAAAGGGAGAGAAAGAAGAACAAGAAATTCGAAAGACTACTTTGATGCGCTGAAGATGGCTATCTGCTGCATTAGCCCAGAGACGGGGGCTGGCATGACCTATCAGACTTCATCTGAGTCTCATCACTCAGATAGGCTCAGTTCAGAGCATACACAGATGGTCAGCCCCGGAGACACTGCGAGACACACACCGGAGCAGCAGCAGACAGAGCCCGGGGCCAGAGAGCTAGAGACCCTGCTAGCTCTTATTTGCTTTTATTTGATATCTATATTATTGGGCTGTATATTTATTGAGTACCCAAGTTCCTGTGGGTGAACTCATTTCTTATTTTTCTGCTTTTATTCTGCTTTTATTTTGTTTTTGTTTTTGTTTTTGTTTTTTGTTTTTCTTTGTAGTGATTACAGGAATCGAGCAAAGCAAATCTCTTGCGATGCCAAATTTTGATGATTACGAATCAACTGACTTCAGGGAAGTATCCAATTCATTTCTTATTTCTTTCCTCTGTTTTATTTGCTGAAAAACAGTGAGGTCACTGTTTAATTGAAGTGTGGGGGAAGGAATAGAATTACATGAAGTGCTGAAGTGTTGAATATGATCTGTTTGTTGTTGTTTATATTGAAAAATCTTCACCTTGTATTTTTGGTTTGAAAGCAAATCATGAGGAAATTATGCCAAAATTTTCAAAATTTCTTGAAAATGGAGATAGTATAAAGCAAAGAATGAAAATCAATGAAATTGACTTGAAAGTGTCTTACTCACCTGCTATTGTGATTGGTTTACTAAGTTAAAATTAAGTTGTAAATCCTTAAGGAACAAGTTTACTTTATTTTTAACTTTGGAATTGGAAATTTAAGAGCTGGTCGAGTCCTTTTGTTGAAAAATAAACAGGTCTACTTCTTGGAAATTTTAATTTGTATATATTCTTTTGAATTTTAACACTTGGTGAAAGAGGTAGAAGAAACTTTTAAACTTAGTGATCCTTTATAAAAATAAGTCTTTGATATTGTATTGCATTCAAAAAGAAAGAAGCAAGCATAGCCACTACTCCTCTGACTTGAAATATTGAGTTATGAGTATCTGAACTTGAATGTTAAAGTGAGGAAGAGTTCTTAGGGGTATTTTGAAACCTGGTCACTTGGTGATGAGCCTGGGATGTGCCGACTCAATGAACTCACTATAACGAGAAGGGAAGAATGGCAAAAGTTCAATTTATGAGCTTTGAAAAAACAAAAAGATGGAGCAAAAACCTCCAAAAAGAAAATAAATGCTTGAGAAAGAAAAAGAAAAATGAATGCAAAATATGCAAAGGAAGGAGACTTATAATAAAGAAGGAGAAATTCTAAGGAAAAAGTAGATACCACATGCTTTCATTTTGTGTTACTTAGAATATATATAAGATAGAAATCCAATGAAGTTTAAATGAGTATTTTTCCTTAGTGGATTAAGTATTTGCTTTTGAATTGAAAGTTCTTTTGTTAAAAGTTGAGATTAAAACTTGTTTTGTTTGGATTAACTCCTAAATTTTATTATAGTACTCTAATTGCAAGGAATTGTATGGTTAGAGCTGTAGATACAAGAGAACCAAGTTAAAGAAGTTGAGATTTAAACAGGAAAATTGTACTATCTGAAAAGAATTTCATATTATTCTTCATTTTGCTTGAGGAAAGCAAAAGTTCAAGTGTGGGGGAATTGATAAGATCATATTTTGTACAAATCTTGATAATCAATTGAGCTAGAATAGATATTTGTTTTGATTAAATTTTATGTTTCAGGACTAATTTGGATAAAGAAATCAAAACAAGTGAATTTGAATTGAAAAGAGGAAAAATTGAAGTAAAGGCCGGCAATTTAGCATTGAAAGCCGCCGGCTTTCAGACGGCGTAAAATCCAAGGCCGTTGCAGCACAGCCAGCTTTGCCCCGTACAAGTAAAACAACATTCAAAGCCGCCTCAAAGCTGCCAACGTAGAAGATGAAGAAGCCAGCGTAAATGAAGGCCGGCAGCCCAGAACTGAAAAATCACCAGCTTTGAAAGAGTTTCATTTTAAGCCGGCATGAAAGCCGCCGGCCTTGAGGCAGTGTACATGGAAGAATTGACGAGACATGAAGATGTCCAACACTTGAAGGAAAATGAAGCAACACATCTGTTGGAATGCCTACGCCGGTGTCAAAGCTGCTGGCCTTGGGACGGCGTTCGTTATAAATCTGCCCAACGCTTCATTTCTGACTACATACGCCGGCTAGATCTACGTTCAAAGCCGCCGACGTTGAAGCGGCCTACGTAACAGATATTGAAGGCTGCCAGTGCACTGCCTGCGCAAGACAATTTGAAGATACGCCGCCTGTAAGCCGCCGGCGTAGGATCCATAACGGCCGGCGTACATTGAGAAACAGCAAAGCTCATTAAATGTTTTTTACGAAATTTTTCCTATAAATAGGGGGTCTTCCCCTCATTCTCAGAATCATCCAAGCAACCAAATATCTAGTACTCCAAGTAGCTTTAGAATATTTAGAATAGGCATTTCATAAGAGATTTTGAAGAGATTTGAAGTTATACAAGATTTGCAAGTGTAAACCCCGGAAATTCTCAGTAGCTAGAAAACCCCAGGAGTTGGAAACGAAACCCTAATCCGCTCAGATTGAGTTTAGTGAATGGAGCCTAGGAACCCTAAATCCGGCTTTCCTTCGGTTTCATAGTAAAATAAATGTTATGGAGTAAATGAATTTGAATCATTGTTCTAAAGTACATTTCAAACCTTTGAAAGTTTTAAATTCGGGAATTTTTCAATTCCGGGCCTTCCCGAGCCCAATTACAGAAAAGCGTGCCCCGGGCCACGGATTCAGAAAAATGTTCCGGAATATTCTTTAGAACCGTAATTTTATAAGGATTCCAAAAATATCAATTTTCATAATTTTTCCGAGCTATAAAAATTACAGTTATAGCTTTTCCCGTGTTTTCGGAACAACCTAAAGTAGATGTCTTGTCTACTATTCACACAAGTACAACCTACACTACACACTACCCATACCCTATTCTTACATCCTTACAACTACTCATTTCAATTTTCTTTTCCAAGAAATTTTGTCTTTAAATAATTATTACATTTATTACATTTATTACATTTTCATTTACTAAATTACAAATTCTTTTTTTTTTAACTCACACACACACACACACCATGGAGGCCGGCGCCCCTCCCTCATTTTCCCCCTCAAATGAAGTATTTTTACTTCATTTTATTAGCTAAACCCTAAATCATTTGATATATATACTTATTTTTCTCTCTCTCTCTCTCTCATTTCTTCTCTTTTCAAATTGGAAAAAGAGATCAAAACCTCTCTTCCTCCTCCTCATTGCCGAGCACTTCCCTTCCCCATTCCCTCTCATTTTCCAACTTTGTTCCTCCTCTTTTTCACTTCAAGACTCCTTTGGTATGTTGATTCAAGCCTTGTTTATCCTAGTTCTTATCATGGCAAGACCATATCTTGTGTATTTCCTCATTAAAACCCCATGATGCCATGCTAGGGACATGGAAATGCATGAACAAGAATGTCAAGCCATCATAGGACATGGATCTAGTGTTTAGATGTGTTTTGTTAAGATTTCATAATGTTCATGCATATAAAGTAGTGATCTTGTATTTATATTGTTGTTCATGCCATGAGATCCATGTTATATACATCATATGTAGTAGATCTAAGGTTTAGACATTCACCACTTTATGTACATGCATGATCATAGGTTCATTTTTGTTTATGTGCTTTGTGATCATATAAATGAAGTCTTGTTCATGAATAGAGATGTTAGATAGTATATCTCAACATATAGATGGCAAGAACATTAAAAAAGGAAGGACTTTGTTGGATATGGAAAGTTGAAAATTCGGATGAAATGGAAACCCTACCCTAAAGACCTCCAAAATCAATTTTAAACTCATATTCCATAAGAAAAATGGAGGGTATGTGTAATAGACATGTTAAAAATTATTTTCATGAGTTTAGATGAGTTTAGGCATAATAATAATGAGGAAAACAAGAGGTGAAGTTAGAATGAAAATGTTGACTTTAAGTGTGTAGTCAAATTCGTAACTTTGTGTAATGCTAATTAAACACTTAGTATTTAAGTCTAAAATGGATATTTTATAAGCTAAATGAGGTCCTTAGATAATGTATACATTGAAGCTCCAATTTTTAATGCATTAGACTAGATTTCCCTTAAGAAAAATGTAAGAAAAGAAAATTTGGAAAATTCGGATTTTTACAAATAGCTCATTTGAAAACATGTTTACCAAATGAAAAATGTGAATTTTTGTGCATGAATGGAGGCCATGACTATTATAGACTTTGAGAACCTATTTTTAGTTAAATAATAAGTAGATTACAAGATTAAAAACCAAATAAACCCTAAGGAGTATAATGTGGGAAAATAACTTCTTAGAATTAGCCTTTATGAAACTTCCCCCCAACACTTAGGAGTTCCTAAAAGTTTATTACTACAAAAATCATCATGACCATGCACATGTCGAGTCCATTACATGGCATACACATTAGTAGTTCATTCCCATATCATTCATGCATGAATCATCATCTAGGAATACTTTTTATCAAAGACAAAGCAAATTTTCGAGATTGGGTCAATTGCGGGACAGAACTGATCCCACTGTTCCGTGACCCTATTATTTTCAAAACTTGGAATTAATACTTGAATTAGATAGGTCTTTCGAAGTAGATGAAGATCGATATAAAGTTTGTGAAATTCCGAGTTAAAATGACCAAGTTATGGCCGTTTTAAGTCGGAACTTCCAAAAATAGCGAGAAATCCGAATTCAACTAGTCTAGATGTATAGTTTGATTTAATTACATGGTGAGAATCTCATAGAGATTATTCTTGATTGGTAGGTGATTCCGAGCAGGACGACACTCTACCTCCCGATTATTATTATTAAGAAGTTTGGTGTCCCATGGCCGAGTGAGTTTACTTCCACTCTCAATTAATGCTTGTGATTGTAATGTAGTGGCACTAGTGATGTAGGCAAAGATAAAAGAAATTGTACAAGCATGATGGGGTACGTGGGAATTATTTATGTTGTTGATTGTTGATATGTGAATGGAGCTTAAGGTATATCGAAACCGGGTGTTAAGATATTGACTGTTTTACTAGAATCTTATGATGAATGTCTGCGAATACTTGTTGGTCACTTAAAAGAATTGAATTAATGACTATTCGACTCCGACTATAAATTAAGTTCATTCATGTCACAATGGGGTTGGAGCATTTGCATTGGTTGGTTTTTCGTGACCCATAAAACGAATGTGAGGTTAATCGTGATCCATAAAACGAATGTGAGGTTAATCGTGATCCATAAAACGAGCTTAAATCAGTTGACCGTGAACTTAAACGGCGTCGTAACCGCAGGATTCGTTAATCTGCTAACCGGGATGGAGGGCGCAAGTCCATCCACATATGATTTCCGGTTGGTCATATGTTTGTATCACATTTGTATGGTGCATACACTTGCTTGAATAATCACTTGCTTGAATGATTGTATTTAATTGTGTTATGGAAGTATTACTCACTGAGCTAGTTAGCTTACGCCCTATAGTTTCTATCTTTTGCAGCATGAGTTTATATGGCTTAGGCCAAGACAAGCCACAGCGCAGGTACCGGAGATAGGAGTTTCCTATAAAGTTTAATTCATTCCTTTTTGTATAGACTTCCATTGGAAACTAAGACTCTGGATGACGGTAATAGACTGTTATTCTTTTGCGGGGGAATGCCCCTTAGAATTTGTAAACTTTAACTTTATGTGTTTTGATTTATTATCTATGGCTAATGAATGCCTCGTTAAACTGTTTAACTCCATTTGTTGAAGTATTCTATTGTCGTAAAGGGACGCTTTATATCTACTTAAGACCTTCGAAGGCCCGTAGGGAACTCGAGAGTCTTACTTAGTATGTGGCGGGCTGTTACATTTAGAATACCCTACGGGGCGTGACAGCAAGTGAAGCTTTAGTATTTTGAATTGGTGATTTCTAATCTTATTCTTTTATGCAATTCATATACTGAATATTCTGATCATAATGAAATCATTTGCAATTTCTTATTTGATTGTTGAATCATCATCCATGAGTAGCTAAATTCTTTTTGTGGGAAGTTGATGAAGCTTTAAACATGCTAAGATGATTTTTGAATCTATGTTATGAGATATTTAGAATCATGAAATATTCATATTGAATTCTGATTATTCATCATGTTTTGGTGTATAAGAATTCTAATAACTCGGAAGGGAAATTAGTATTCACATGAATTCATAAATTGAGATTAAACTGCAATTGCGGAAGCGGCGTAGTTTAATCTAGTTTAAAAAATTATCCATGAATATTAATGCAATATTTTATGTTGATTTCTCACTAAGGAATTAAGTTTTTAATATAAAGTATTAGTCAATTATAGAATCGGGAGATTTATAATTGTAATTTTGATTCCACTAATGATTTATTTAACGAAAGTTATTGAATTGTTTTGTGGTTTAAAAGGTTTCAAAACTTTGTTTTTAATCTTGATAATTTCTTATGAATGTTCATGAATCTAATTATCATTATAACATGAATTCAAGTTGATTAGCAATAGTTTAAAGTGGATTCTACTTCTTCCCACACTTTTCATCATATCCCTCTCTTTAAAAGCTCATTACATTTCATATAGATAATTAGTTAGATAAGTTAGTTTAACTTAATTATTTTAAGAAGATTAATTGCCTAGATATTAGTATTAGTTGATATTGTCTAGTAGTTATAGTAATCCTTGTGGGATCGACACTTTATTCATGCTATATTACAATAGAAACCTAGTGCGCTTGCTAGAAATATGCTTTAAAATTCAATACTTATCACAGAACATCCAATGAAACGATAATACTTAGTGGAAATCCTAAGAATTAAGTGAAGTGAAAAAGTGATATATATATATATATGTATATATGTTTATAAGTAAAAATTGACATTAATGTCTGAAATGAACACTCCTTCTTTAGTTCTTTAGATTTCTTGGGTATGAAATATAGAGCTGGTCCTTCAACCCCTAAGAGAGGATGTAAATCCCCATGAGTTTGGGTTCCAGTCACTCCAACTACGTTTGTACATATGCTTGACTAATTGCATTTCATATGAATGTTAATCGAACTTTATATGATTTGTTATGTGGTGTTGGGTTTTTTTTTACTCATTGAGCTTTTAATGCTCACACTCTTTTAAATTATTGCCTTACAGGAATATAAATAGGAAGACCGACATCAAAACCAAGTGTAGGAGTTAGAATAGAAGGAAGGTTTACATATACATGCTTGGGAAGAAGACCCCGTTCTGTAATAGAAATTAGACTATTGTACTTGTAATAGTAAAAGTTATGTTTAGTTTTCCTTAAAGTTCTTATGCAATTTTGTAATGGTAAAGTCTAAGAAGACGAAAAGTGTAATAAATATGTGATGACTTAGATTTATATGTTATCTTTGTTTGTGGCTTATATCTATGCAATATTCTTCTTATTTTGGTCAACCATTGATCCTGTTTTATGTGTCCACTCCATATAGAGCATGTTAGTTATACAATACTTATGTAACCTTCTAAAAGCCTTAGTCGGTTATATGGTGTACTGTTACAACTAGGATATCATATGGGGGTGTGACAGAAGGTGATTATGTACTTGTTAATCAGGATAACAAATTACGTGGTTCTTTTTTCATAAAACTTTTAGTAGGTTAGTTTTTTTTTTTTTAATTTTTCAGAACACTTTTCAATTTAAGTTTGTTAATTTTTATGATTTTGGCAAAAGATATACTTTAATGTTATAAAACTTACAGAACTATGAAATTCTCTTTTTATTTTAGAAAATAGGTTTTTTTTTCTAGGTGATAAAACATTATATTAATTTTACATATTTATAGCTGAATTATTTACATGATCTATCATATTATTACTTTTCTTCTTATCATTACTATTATTACGTACTCACTCATTTTTTTTATTTTTATTCACGCATACTGTTTTTTTTTTTTTTCTATTTTCTTTTATCTTGTCTCTTGCTTTTCTCTGTTTTTTTTTTATTATTATTTTTGCTCTTTCATATTATATTAAATTAAAAAAACTCACCTGGCAGAAGTTAACTCGGGTGGAGCGAAGAGTTGTAGGTCACGGACCGAGCAGGCGCTGATGTTGGGAAAACTAGCATCTCCGGCGCGTTTCGGCTTAAGAGATGTCGACCAAGCCGAATTGGGCTTACAAAAACTCAGTGGAGTTGTTTTTCGTCAAAAGCAACCATGGGTGGTGTTTTGAGCTCGGCAGTAGTGGCTCGGTCGGCAATAGTAAGCTAACGACAACCTACGGTTCTTGAAGCAATTTGAAGCTACCAATCAACAGCCCAAACCTCCAAATATCTCCTCTCGTTGTTGATCTCTTCAATATCAGCTGCAAAATAGGATTCGAAGAAAAGAACTCCGAAATCCATAATTGCTAGAGCTTCTTTAACTTGTAACTTTTTGTGTATTTTTCATTCTTTCTTTTGCGATCCTCAAACAAGGTCCTTGGTTCCCTATTTATAGCATCCGATCATTGTAATTCATTGGGAAAGTTTTCCTTCGTCAAAAAATTGAATCTGAATTAATGAATAAATTGTTCGAATTAATGTGATTATCTTGATTCGGTTGTGATTGCTTAAAAATGTTTCAAATCTTGCTCAAAATGGAAACCCATTACATGAATGGTTATCAACGCAGCTCAGAATGTGCCAATCTTCATTAAATTCAAACAAATTTTGCTCGAACTTGCTCTTTGAGAATTAAGGCCGACATGGTTTTTTCCAAGTTTTACAGATGCTTATAGCCTCTATTCTCCCGATATTTCAATAATTTTTTCGGTTATTTTGATTACATGTCATGTCAACAATTACATTGGCGATTTATCTTGTTGAAATTTAGCAAAAAAACAAGGTCAATAAAGGTCTGAAAATGAAGACATCGAGCTCACAATAAGCTCAACATTTCGGAGGAAGAAGAAGGTGATCATTTGTGGTTGGCAATAGCTGGCCGACACATTTCATCTCTCTCCCCTTCACTTTTTTTTCCTTCCCTTAGTGTGAAAAATGGTAAAGCAAGTGAATCCCAAGGCACCACACACAGGGAAATTTTTGGCATAAATCGCGTATTTACACCCTAATTTTGGAACATAATATGATAAATTCGGTCGTATTCGTATAATATTATAATAATCAAATAAAAAAATTATCAAAATACAATAAATTTACCATATACCAAAATCGGATAAAATTACCATAATGTAGCAATTATACTATAATACAATGATAAATGTACAACACATAAATGTTATGAATAGTATTATTTACCATAATACAACAAGCTTACTAAGATCTAACAAATCTACCACTTACCACTTAACACTAATAAATAAACCATCATAATGGAAAAACACTTACTAGAATATAACAAATTTACTACATATCAAAATTAGACAAATTTACTATAATGCAACAAAGTTACCAAAATCCGCTAAAATAGCACATACCACAATAGACAAATTTACTAGAATGTAACGAACTTATCACTTCAAAATATTTACATAAAATCGATATATCAAAATACGATAAAATTTCATAATAAGACAAATTTACCAATTAGTACTAAAAAGATAAAACTACCGAAACACGACAAAACTTACCAAGGTATGACAAATCTATCACTTATTTCTAAAAGACAAACTACCAAAATGTGACAAACTTACCAAAGTACGACAAATCTACTACCTGGTACTAAAAGACAAAACTACAAGACAAACTACCAAAACACGACACAACTTACTAGAGTATGACAAATCTACCACTTAGTACTAAAAGATAAACTACTAGACAAACTATCAAAAGCGACAAACTTACCAGAATATGACAAATCTACCACTTAGTAAAAGACAAAACCACCAGATAAACTATCAAAACACAACAACTTACCAAAATATGACAAATTTACCACTTAGTACTAAAAGGACAAGATATCAGATAAACTATCAAAATGCGATGACATACCAAAATATGATACATCTATTACACACCAAATCAGATAAAAATTACCACAATGCATAAATTATCATAATTCAATAAAAATAATAGATACCACAATCGAACGAACTTACGAGAATACAACAAATTTACCATTTCTAAAGTTAGTGTAAATCAATCTACCAACAAGGTAACCTTACCATAACGAGACAAAATTGCCACTTAATGAGACACGATTAGTAGACATCAGAAAACCATAAACATACCAGAATCCGATAAATTTACCACTTGCCACAATTAGATAAACTTACCAAAATGCGACGAAATTACCATCCTGAAAATATAATGTTTTTAGTATACCAAAATTCGACAGCCACAATTTAATTGTATGGAATCTAACGGTTCGGATCACGTCTTAAAATTGGAACAAAACTTGGCAACTTAAGCCAAATCCATCCCACATAAAGAAGCTTACCAGCTAAGCTAGTCCATTTTGGTCAAAATACATTTAAAGATTTGGTTTGACTAAGCCTAAATTAGAATTTCGACAGGTAATTAAACTAAGCCCAATTTGAGTCAAAAATGGGTTTTTCTCTTTAAAGCATAATCGTAAATTTAAATTGCATTATTGGCAAATAATTTCTAAAAATATATGAGTCCCACTATTCGCTTTAGGTTAAAACTCATAGATTCATAAAATGGTTATCTCAAATCGAATTGGAGCACCACTCAAAGTTAAATCTCTTTAACTTGCGTCTTATTTTATGAATGAAAAAAAATTTAGTTAATTGGCAAAATATAATTTTCAAGGTCCAGTTTATCTTGAACTAGAGATGATCATAAGATATACAATTTAATTTAAATTTGGGTTTCCATTTAGAGCCCCTACTTTTTAAAACCGTCTTTTTTATAACCTTTAAAAATTGGATAAATCGTATCATGTCTAAAATTTTTCATTTTAACAAGAGACTCGTATTTTATCACATCGCTTATGCAATTTAAACTTTCAGTTAGGAAAAATCAATTGAACCGAGCAATGATAATGATTGGCTTGAACATGGTCATAATTCCAAATTATGGGGAAAAAAACGGGGTGTCTACACTATGTAATCAAGTTTAGTTGTTTTTAATGAATTATTGATTTACTGAATCTAACTGTGCATTCTTGATTTATTTCATGCATGTTAATTGTAAAATCACTTGTATGAATATATCTACATAATTAGAAAGAGTTGCATATAATTTTAGAGATAAGAGATGCAAATCTTCTATATTATGGTCAAATTTAACAGAGGAATTCATAGAATTTGATGCAAATTTATAAGTTTCAACTAAGAAGACTTTTCAATTAATCAACCAAGAATTGGAAATTGATATTCTTGATAAAAATATTGATTTGCAATAAAAATTTTCACAGTTCAAGAAAACTATCAATTGTATTTATTGATGTTTTAAGGATTATATAATAATTTCTAGTGGGATTTAAAATTTGGGTATATCTTGCGATCTCCTCATCTTTATTCATGATCTTGATTTTTCATTTGTGTTTAGTTTAGTTGATTAGTTGTTGATTCTCTATTAACTAAAGTTTTGATGATAACAAAATACTCAAGAAACTAATAATTTTATTTAGCGTGCAGAATTTTCTATATATATATATATATATAGTTTTAAGGCAGAACCTTCCACAGAACTTTAAAGAATCTTGATGAGCTTAAGATAAGCAGTTAATAAGTTATATTTATATGAGTTACATGTTTTGTTTATCATAAACAAAGTATACATAAGTTTTGAGATAAGCTATAATGTTCTCAAAGGATTTTCAAAGGAATAAAGGATACATAGAATGTTTTCTAGAAAGTTACTTTAAGGATAAAGCATTTTTCCAGAAAACAAGAACCTTTACTGGATTTTTTTTTTTTTAACAACAAGAGTTATTGTTCATCTTCTTCAACAAAGTCTACTACCATTCAAATGGATTCATAGGAGTATAATGAAGACCTAGCTCCGAGATAATAAGTATATTTGGGTAATATGCTTATTTGTTCCATTAAAGTCGGATTATATCCAAAGGGGATTTAAACGATTTTTACTTTCTCTCTCTACAAGCGGGAATAATTCTTCAAGGACAAGATTAGATACGATTTTCACAAGATTCAGGTCAAGGCAAGGGATTATTGGTATTAATTTATGACAAAAGCAAGATTATCTCTTATCTAATTTCATGGATCTTGCTAAGGAAATCAAAAGAAGATAAACATTATCTTCAAAATAAGATAATAGAGGAAGATAACGATGAAGATTGAGATATTAGCAATTGGTGAATTCACAAGTGCCTCGAAAAGCCTTGTTAATTTGACAATATATATTTATTTATTGTTTTCATTATTTATTTTCGATTACCTTCTCACATAAACATAATTTAAATGTGGATGGCATGCAATTCTTTATTTTTTTTAATTATTTTTTCTTATTTTTAAGACCTCTTTGATGATTTTCTAGTATCTGCTACTGTAATATAGTGAACCCATCATCGACCATTTGAAAATTGTGTACAAATGTGGTATATAGAATTTATTTGCTTGTTATTATAAACCAAATTAGGTGTACACTAATCAACATTAACATGTAGTGATTAAATACAAAATTACATTTTATGAAAAAGAAAAGTACAACTTGTTTATAAAAGCACCAAAACATTTTTTTCATGTTCTTATTAACTTCCCTTTTAAACAAAAAAACACACATGCTCAAAAGGAAAATTAGAACCTCTTACAATTTTTTGTATTAAAAAACACCTAAAATGTAATAAAATACGAAAAAGTTTTGAATCTATCCATTTTAATAAGCAAAATACATGAGGGATGTAGATACTTTCTACCACGAACATGATTTAATGGTGACTGTTATATTATAAATGAAAATTTCCAAATACTCAAGCACAAATTTTGATGCAAGAATAATTAAATTAACATCCTCTTTGGTTAGACAAAAAAACCTGGGTATAAAAATGCTTGAGAGTATTGGCAAAAGCTGACTCATGCTTCTAAAACAGCCTATCCATCCAACCAACTTTTAAAATAAGTAAAGCACATATATGCATGACCAACTGTATAGTCCAATAAAGAGGGAAATGATGACCTGCGTGTCAACTATAGCCAAACAATTGATTAACTTACATAGAATTCTTTAACACATAGTACACTTTGAAGTCTTTGTTATGGTAAGTATTAGATTTTTCTTTAAGTGATATGTTTATGCTTGCATGATTTGTTTCTTGTCTTTTCATGACTTGTCCCTTGTTCATGATCTATTTATGGTTAGATATTGCTAAAATTGGTGTTGTATGTGTAATGTAAGGAATATGGATGGTGCTGAAATTCCAATTGACATAGAAGACAATGCTAATCCTAATGGTGTTGAGGAAATTCCATCTTTGGCTGAAACTGAAAAGGAGGTGGCATCTAAAAACCAAACAAATACTTCATGCTCTCAAGTAGCGAGTACTGCAGAAGAAAGTAGCAATCCAAATAAGCGTAAGTGCACTTCTGTTGTGAATGAGATGCTAAAAAAACTAGCGATGGGAGGTTTTTGCTGAGTGTAAACATTGTAAAAAACAATTGAAAGCAACTAGTACAAATGGCACCAAACATTTGCATAATCATTTAGGGAGGTGTGTGCAAAGGAAAAAGTATGGAGCATTAGGCAATGTCTTTTGTCAATTGAGAGGAAAAATAGTGATAGTGAAAGTGGTTTTAGAGTAGCAAATTGGTCATTTAACCAAGAAGCTGCTAGGAAAAAACTTGCAATGGCAATTATTGCTCAAGAATACCCTATTTAAATAGTAGAGCATGAGCCTTTTAGGGAGTTTCTAAACACCATCCAACCCCTATTCCATAATGTAAGTCGCACCATAATGAGGAAAGAGATTATGGATATCTTTGGCATAAAAAAGGAAAATTTGAGAGTCCTACTAAAAGGAATTAATTCTCGGGTATCAATAACAACAGACATGTGGACATCGAACCAAAAAAAGGGATATATGACGATTACAACACATTTCATCGATAGCAATTGGAAGCTCCAAAGTCAACTATTGGAGTAAGTTTTCTTATTGCAATAATTTCTAGTTTTATTTCACTGTGACTAAAATTCTTTTTTACTATATCTACATTTTATTTTGCAGGTTTTTGTATGTTTCAGCTCCACATACAAGCGAGGTATTTGATGATTACTTGTTCAACTCTTTGATGAAATGGGGCTTAGATAGAAGAATATCTACTATCACTGTAGATAACTGTTCAACAAACGATGCGATGATTAGAACTTTAATGTTGAAGTTGCGAAAGGATGAGCTAATTCTTCATGGAAAGGTACTCCATATGCGTTGTCGTGCTCATATTATAAATTTGATTGTGAGATAGGGTGTCAATATTATAGAAAAAGCAATAGAGGATCCGTGATAGTGTCACATTTTGGTCAGCAACACCATCACGTGTGGAGAAATTTGATGGAATTCTACATATGATATGCTTGTTACTACCATTTCATATAAGGAAGTTTTTTATAGAGCTCAGCTTATGGACAAACAATATAAGTGTCTTCCTACAGATGATGATTGGGATTTAGTAGAAGAAATTTGTAAGAGGTTGAGAATTTTTTATGAAGTGACTAATCTTTTTTTCTGGTTCGCAATATCCAACTGCAAATTAGTTCTTTGAAAAGGTGATTGAAATTAGGGAGGCATTAATTGATTGGAAGGGCTCTATTAATTTGACTATAAGTACAATGGCTGAGAAGATGTTTGAGAAGTTTGAGAAATATTGGGATGATGTGCATGTTCTTATGGTTGTTTGTACAGTTTTAGATCCACGCTTTTAGTTGAAGGCCATTGATTTTGTATTTCCAACTGGTTATGGTGAGAAGTCTGCAGTGGAGATAGAAAATGTTAAGAAAACTTGTTACGAGTTAATTTAGGAATATCAAGCAAAGGCTAAGTCTCGCAATAATAAGATTATGAGTGGTTATCCTATGGTGCCTTCAATAAGTGGTGATGGGCCTAATGGCCAAGTAAATGTGCAATCGAAATTGGTGCAATACTTGACCGCCATCTCTAATGATGACCAAGTAAATGTAAAATTAGAGCTAGACCACTACTTGGATGAGCCTGTGTTGCCTTGGTCTTGGAATAATCATTTTGATATCCTTGCATGGTGGAAATCGAATAGAATCAAGTACCCCACATTACAAGCACTAGCTAGGGATATGTTAGCAATTCATGCATCTACAGTTGCTTCTGAATCTGCCTTCAGTACAAGTGGACGTGTAATTAGCTCACATAGAAGCTGACTCCATCCAAACACAATGGAGGCATTGATGTGTACTCAAAGTTAGATATCATATGGAAAAATAGATAAGAAGTTTAACTACTTAACGTTTATTTATGAAAGAGATTTTTATTTCCTATATCTTCCATTATGTTTTATATGATCTTTCTCATATTTTTGTAGGTTTTGATATAACTCAGATAGAGGATGAGATGAAAAATTTGCGTATTGAGGATTAAGAACAAATAAGCAAATATAGTAGGTTCTATAAAGTTATTGATTTTTTCTCCCTTCTACTACTTCATTGCTATGTAATACATTTTTACTTTTGTTGTTACTTGACTAGATGGCTTTGGCTTGATGTTGTTGGCTAATTGGTGACATCCTTGAAGATTGAGGATGGAGTTTTATCTACTGAGAAGGAAGCCAGCATTGGAATCTTGTATTTCTTTGTTTTCATATGGGGATATTTTCTTACTACTCTAAATTTTTATTTTTCTTTTACTTTTTCTTTTTGCCTGTAGAAGCATTATATGTGGGTAATGTAGCCATGTAGGTAATGCTTACTGTGTGCTTTTATTTGTTAAAGGATGGAGACTTTGAGTTTGTTTAGAAGTGTTTTATGCAAGACTTTCAAGCTTGCAACACTTCTAGTAATTAATAGTGATGCATTTACATGTTAAGTGAACATATTGGATGAATAGGTTCTACAAGAGACGGGACACAAAAGTGTCTAAAAGCGTGTTACGCTCTCATTTATATTTTTTTGTGTTAGTGGAAATTACATGTTTGAATCCATAATGTATGAAGAAACTTCTTAAGGCAATGACAGATTGAAATTGCAGGGTAAATTAAAACCCTCTCCTTTACGTTTTTGTGCTTTATATGGGATAGCTTGATAGCATGATATATGGTGATCCTAAGATTTCTCTTTTACAGGGACCATGGTGGTATTTTTGAGAAAATTAGAAGCTGTAAAAGATTTCAATGGCTTAATAGCATGTTGGGCCTCTTCTTCTTCTTCTTCTTTTTTTTAAATTGGTGAGAAATAGGCCTATTTTGATGGCAAGAACAGGTTGGCATTTTTGTATGAGCATATAATGGAAAAAATTAGTGGATTATAGTTCTATGTAAACATGCAATGCATCCTCACTATATCTAAATTAGGCAAAATGAGGGCATCATAGCCTTGAATATTTGTGAAATTATTGAAATAATTGTTTATCGGGTCGGGGCGAGTTTATAAACGGGTTCCTTAAAACCCCGTAGGAGCAAGTTTTGGGAATGGTGTAAAAAACCCTATCGAGTTTTTCTCGGGTTTTGGGATACCAACTAAGAATCGGGTAGGGTTTGGGTTGTAAATAACCTGTCCCAGTTGCATTCTTAACTAGAGGACAGCTGCGAGAATCGAGCAAAGAAGATTGCACAAGCTTGTAATTTTAACTTATTAGATATAGTGGAACAAAACCAGTCGGATAACGGGTCTCCGGCTCGAAGCTGGAAGAGTGTACTAATGCACAAGGCGGAACCACTATAAATTGTTGCCTGATCTTCTTTTCTCTATTCTTTTACTTTTATGTAATTTATTTTTATATTTGTTTAATTGGTATATTGTTCTCATTTTTCAAAACTGAAAGGGATCATTTTTAAAGGAAAAAATTTGTAATAATCGATTCAACCCCCCTTTCTTGATTATTATTTGGACCAACATTAGTTGATTGGTTTCACTCAATGTTTTCTATGAAATAATAGAGGTAAATGTTACATTGGCTACCTAAGCTTTAACTATTTATGCAACTAACTACTAGAAGTTTAAAAGTATCAATTTATTACTTATAAATTCCCTATGGTCATTTAATTGCAACAATTGACAAAGTTCAAATAGTCAATTGTAAAAATAAGCAAACTTTAGGTAATAAATTAACACTTTTAAACTCTGGATAGCTAATAGGAAAATAGGCAAAATTTAGGTTTTCACAATTGCCCTGTAATATAGACAAAGTAATTATTAATACTTATCGTCCTCATGGGAACAATGCTCGTGTAGTTGTGCTTAATTTCTGTACTGGTGTCTTGATATGTGCACTTGCATAAGGTGATTGTAAAATAAGATTAAGAACATAATTTAAAACTTTGACCACGAATTAGCTTTAGATACAAAACAATGTTAAGATATAATGATTCATAACATCAAAAAATAATCTTTATGTTTAAATGAGATTCCAAATTAAGCTATTGACTTTTACGCAGTATCACATATTAAATTATAAAAAGAAAAATAAAACTACATTAGAATCATTATAATTTATTTTAGAAGAAATCCGATACCTTAAACTTCCTTGATCCTCCATAGGTACTCAAAATTCACTTGATATAAATATACAAAAAAGGTACAGCTTGATTATAACACAATGCAAAACCAAATTTCAACTCAAATTCACATCTATAATATAAAATAAGAACACATGTGTGGGTCTATTTGTTTTGTTAGATAGAGTTCGGTTCAAGATCTGTTTTGCATTAACCAAGCATTTGTTGTTTAGGAGGAACATATTGAAAAATAGACGATCATGAAATTACAGTGACATTCAAAAATACAATTAAATTCCTTTTATACCCTTACTGTCATTATCTATAATACCCTTCTCTTCTTTCACACATTAACAATTATTCAATGTCTTACTCATTATACCCACCTTCGAAGTCAGGTTTGAAACTTTTTGTACTTCCCCCATCAGTTTGTACCATTGCAGATTCTCTTCGTGTTGTATGTTTGTCTTATCTTTACAAGATAAGCAGTCGAAGATTTGGTGTATAAGGAGGTAAAGAGTGAGAAGTTGGGTTTGAAGTGCTCCACCAGTCGTGTGTTGAGAGAGAGACAAACCATAGCTCATTTTCTTCTTCAAGTTCTATCATTTGTGTTTTCCCTTTTAATGGTTGTTAGAAGAAAGTATGTCGCTATTTGAATTTGTTTATTTCATAATTAGTGTGCGACTTTTTCATTTTCCTTTGACTAATGCAATTGGATCTGGGATTAGGAATGCATTTTGGGTTTATTTTCCTTTTATGGATCTTTAAATTCTTGAGAAATTTTACAACTTTGTTGATACTTTAGTTGATTTTGCAAATTTTTTAAGATTGATTTATCTTGGATTGCAAATTCAATGTTTTCTACACTAAGCACAAGAATAGGTACTTTTGGTTAGAATTCTAATTGAATCAAGTATATGTGGACAAATTTTTGGCATACAAGGAACTATAATTGGAGAAAACTTTAAATTATGTCATTGTGATGAAGGGATGTAAATAAGCTTAATTGCATTTTAATCCACATTTGATCTTGCACAAAACACAAATTTACTAAATTTACCTTTTTAAAATACGTCATTAGGTGGTCAATTATTAAGCAAAAGAGGGTTAAAAGCAATTATGAATTTATCTGTTTGATTTCTTTACATGGATTTTGTATTGAATACGAGAAGTAGAGGAAATCAAATTGAGTTCTTTTTTCTTGTTACAATTAGTAAGAATAAAGATTGATGTATAAGATGTAAAGTCAAAAGGGAAACAAAAAACAAAAAGATTGTAACAACTTTTCCAAAACCGGATAGTATCATTTCTTACAATTTTCATTCTTGGAATCTTAAGGTGGTTGTAACTGAGTGATCAGTGAGACTTATGATGCTTAGTGAAGAACTCCTTTTGTCAATAGAAATGTCTTGAAAGTTGTGATCTCTATAGAAGGAAGTTTTAAAAGTGTTCAAGGATTTGTGCTCTAATTTAACTCCAATTTCATAATGCTTCCATGGAGAAAGAATTTTGTAATATGGAAACTTGTTGTGTGTTATATCAAGTTATTATGCTTGTGGGAGGAAATGGTGTTGCTCATTGAATAGGATTAGGAGGTGTTCTCATCGTCAAACAAGGAAAATGGTTCAACACTTTGTTTGTTTTGGTTTTTTTTTTTTTTTTAATGATAGGGGTACATGTGTTTTCATCCATCCATTTAAATATTAAGAAGAGTGCTTCTTCATGGTCTTGTTTTATGCGAAGACCAAACTTGTGTTGTTGTTTTTATATTCATAGTTATGCTATATTATGTAGGTCTAGGCCGATACTAGAGGTACTACTCTAGCTTGTCGTGGATATTGTAAGTGAAAGTTATACCTATTCTTATCACATTGACATTTTCCAATTTTGGGAAGATGAGTGACAGGGCATATTAGAGTGAGAAGGACACGGTCACTTTTATTTACTTGTGTATAGAACAAGTCCAATTGGACATAAGTGTTGGCAAGCACTTAAAACAAGCTACTTTTCGAGAAATGAATATTAAAATGCAACAATGTAGAGAAAAATCATTTACTACCAAGCAATTACGTAATAAATGGATCCTTACGTAAGTATAAGACATATGGGTTTAGTTGGTGTGCTACGTTAGATCTAAGGTAAGTTGAAATTACCACATTAAAACTTACAATGCACCTAATGACTAGTGGGATGTAGCTGCCTAAATAAACACTCTTATCTCTTGTTTATTTTTGTCTGAACAATCACCTTTTTGATGTAGAAATACAAGAAAAGTAAGACAAAAAGTATTCTCCACTTCCGTGAAGAAGGATTAAGACCCAAGGATAGCTTTGATGAACTTTTCAATGGTATGAAGAGCACGAACAACAAACTATGGGCACTAAGTAACCCCACTAAAAGATAGTGCTAAAGGGAGTGGAGATTCCAATGAAGATCCATGCTTTATAGATCCTGAGGATAATTCTCCACCAATTCAAAATGAATTTGAAGATGATGATCCAATTCCACATGTGATGCAGGAAAGAGATGCTTCATCAAAAAGAAAGCCATTTGTTTCTTAAAAAAAAAAAGTGTGAGAAATGATGATACTCTAGGGATGATTTAACCAACAATTTGTGGGGTTTAATTACAACCTTACATGCAAGAAGTTCCAACGCTTCCATGTCTATTGGTAGTGACAATGATCGATTAGGTATCAAGGCGTTATTAAAGGAGGTATAGGCACCACCAGCTGTGGTAAATAACAGACAATTAAGCTTAGATACTACGGTTGTTCTAGTGGGCAATAAGTTTGCGCTATTTTTTTAGTAGCTACCTAGAAGATGAGCTGAAAATCATATTTTCTTTTGCATGAGATAGCAAAGGACACGGGGGATAATGAGCCATGACATTTGCTAATTTTTTCAGTGTATAACTATGACCATGTTATTATTTGACGTTGGTATTTATGAAATTTCTTTTCCAGCTTGAACTTATTTTTTTAATATACCATTTTGTTGTCAGCATTTATTTAATATTGATACCCTCATTGTTCATGTTTATTCTCCAACCTTCGCTTTTCCAACGAACAATGGATACTGATCTTGTGGAAGCAGTTATTACGATATCCGTGTTGTACATTATTATGGATCATTACTTGTACAAAGGAATTCCATGCTATAATTCTAGAAGAAGGGGATTGAATTTTATTAATGTGATTCTCCACCATCCAAATCCAACAAGGTCTCGAAACATGTTTCAAATGAATCCATCTTTGTTTTAACACTTGTGTTTGATGTTAGAACAATATGGTTTTCATAACAGTAGAGGTGTTGCAATCGGGGAAAATTAGGGATATTTTTATTTATTATCAGACATGTTGCTTCAATAAGAGTGGTGCAAGAGATATTGCAGCATTCATCGGAGATTGTCTTCTATCAATTTAATGAAATTTTCACCATAATAGTGAAGTTGTTGAAATATATAATAAAACCTAAGCATGTTAAATATCGTAAAATTCCTACATAAATACGATAGAATCTGAGATATCATCTGTTCTTTCAGGTTGTGAAGCTATTTGAACTTGTCACATCGCTAAGTGGTAATATGTAGATGTTGTCATAGTATTCAGTATTGACATGTCGTTTCTTTGTTTGCAATTTTTTCTAAGGTTGTATTATTGTATTGAATGACACACATATTGAGGCACATATTCCAAAGGATAAATGAATTATAAACACAGATAGAAATGATAAAGTGTTTCAAAATATCTTGTTCGTTTGTGATTTTGCCTCTAGATTTACATTTGCAACCGTAGGTGTAGATAACTAAAGCAATGACGCAAATATGTTAGTTCTTCTACTAGATGATCCTTGATTCAATTTTCTACTGGCACCCCTAAGCACGTATAGTTGATATGTAACACTTTATTTGGAAATATTGCATCTTATCTGAATTTCGTCCATTTGCTCATTAGAAGAAAAACATTACAAGTTAGCACTACTTAGTTGACTTGTGATTCCTAAATAAAAATGAGTTTTTGGCTCCTTACAAAGGAGAAAGATATCATGAATCTGATTTTCTGCAAGGTCATCCACTTCAGACTCCAAAAGAACTATTCAATCATGTCCATTTCTCTCTTAGAAACGATATTGAGTGAATATTCATAATGTGGAAGAATAGGTTCCATATCCTTTACAGCATGTCCGCCTATAAAATGGCTAAAAAAATAAAGATAGTAATTGCTAATGCAACTTTATGTAATTATATTATAACAAATAATGGTAATGATCAATACATTAGTGGTAGCTTTTTAGGAGAGGAAACTTCAAGATCATATTATACTATTGATAACGAAGCACTTGAGAGTAGTAATGAGCTTAATTAACTGCTGATTTATGGATGAGTTTTATGCGAGATTCTATTGCTAGTGATTTGGCAACATATTGAGCTCAACCATAAGATTTGCATTACTAAACAATGTGTCACCACTTGCTACCATTTATGAACTTAATTGTTCTATAATGTTTGTAATATAATAAATTAGTACAATGGCAATTTTCTTTTTCATCAATCTTAGTATATTATCTCTTTTCTATTTAAAAAAATTCCTTATATCTCTCAAGTTAAGAAAAAATATCGTTATAGTACTTATTTCCTTGAAGAAGAAGAATAACAGCAACATCAACAACAACAACAATAAGAGGATAGAAAAAAAATCAAATAATTTATCCAAACACTATGATAGAAATAGAAACCAAGCACATACAAATCAAACAGTTTCCCAAACACATGATTTTAAACATACATGAATTAGAAACAAATCAAATATAGATATGAATACATATAAAAATGAAAATCCAAACAAAACCTGATATAAGAAATATGAAAATATTGTATGACATACCTGCATGAAAGAGGAATGACATTTAAGGATAAATTCATCAAGAAAATTGCTAAGAGACTGCTAAAATACCAAATAAATGAGAAGAAAGATATCATCAAAAACCACTTAAGATAATAGAAAATTTTGATGGGACCGATCCCCCACCTATTTAACTACTGCCCCTAAAACACTATTGGACTATCGTTTGCATGCAAATTACAACTTTTTGTGGAAAAATTATTAATATTGAAGGTGTCTAGGATGTAGGCACTCAATGAACTCAACTACATTAAATTCTATACAAAGTATGATGACATCATTGAATAAAAAATTCACATAAAAAATGGAAGAACCACTTCACTTTTCATTAAAACCTTAATTCTTTTTTTTTTTTTTCCTTTCTCTATCATGTCTAAACATCAAAATTCATTAGATGTTGTAAGTTTTCTTCATTAAGTTTTGATTATAACAAAAAGGTTAAGTTCTTGATAACCATTTCAATCAAGTGTGCAGATTTAACATTGCATAACCAAAGATTTATCAAAATGTCTTTAAGAAGTTATACAAGAACTTATGCTAGAACTTTTGCAAGAGGCTTCAAATAGACAATAAAGTTTTTACATAAGTATCAAGACAATTTTATTTCAAAGATCAAGTATTTATGGATAAAGATCCAGCTCTACTTTATTAGGTGTATTTTGGTAGTACATCTAATGCATTCCACTTAAGAAGGTTATTAAATCCATGGGGATAAGATATTATATGAGTTTGGAACATAAGTTTTATTATATGAAGTCTAAGAAATTTTATTTTCTAGATTTTCACATGTATTATCAAATATATTTTCAGATACGAAGACATCATATGATTCTATTAAAGACAAAGTTTAAAGATAAGGTGTATTCCTATTAAGATAGCCGATGGTATGAAGATGACAATATATGCCATTAAGATATTGATAATGGATTAAATTCAAATTTTGTGGAGCGTTTCAACTTTCAGATAACAAAACTCTTCAAATATTTTTTTAGAGGCTTTCAACTTCTAATTTTAAATAAAGCAATGATAGTAAAGGATAAAAGATCATACTTAAAAGAATCAAAATAAGCTCAAGCAAATTTCGTAGGATACTCTTAAGCATTCAAACATTCAAATTTCAATCAGATAAGACTTGTTATTTCAAAGATATTTTTCAAGGAAGCTACGAGGATCTCAAAGAAGCTATTATACATAAAGAATATATAAGAAGTCAAAGTTCAAGTTCAAGTTCAAAATAGGCTTGCACACAAAAGAAGATCTTAAAAGCAAAATAGAAATCTATTATTGCAGTAGTAATCAGGCTTCTTTAGAATTTATTTCAAAGCACTTAAATCTTTTTAGATTCTATCATATCTCATTAATCTATCTTTACTCTTACTTGTGAGAGTTAGATTGTGTGTTTGGTTGAGAGGATTGCATCTTAGTTATAGACACCTCATTTTTACTCATTTAAGGCTTCAATTTATAATAAAAATTAATATTATATTAAGCCCACAAATTTAAAAAAAATCATCACAATAAATATATAAGGAAAAGAAAGAAAGAAAAAAAGAAGAATTTTTTTTTTTAGGCTTGATATAGTACTAATTTTAATTATAAGTTTTTTGGCTCAATTAAGTAGCTCATATAAATAGGTCTATTTAATTGGATTCATTTTGAAAGCCTTAAATACAATTTTTGTGCAAACAAAAACAAGGCATATGCCAACAGCCTATATGGATAAGTCACTAACATGCATAAAGTAGATTTGGGTTCGATTCTGCAAGGAGGTAAATTATTCTCTTTTTTTTCTCTTATTTTTTCTCATACGCTCCCATTGGCCATATGAGATGAGCGCATATGTCAATGAGCTGCCAAATGAGATAAACTCATATATCACGAGCGGTAGATGGGCGGTAGATGGGTGATAGATGACTAGTAGGTGAACGGATTGAGCATCTATAAATATCCGGTATGTATCAATGGAAAGAATAAGAAGAAAAAGCCAAAAAAAAAAAAAAAAAACAAGTAAACAACAAGAGGAATAAATGAAGAAAAAACAACAACAACAACAACAACAACAAAAGAATCATGGAAAGGGAAAAAAAAAAAACAAGGGCAGAAAAACTCCATACAAATCACAAAAATATCTTATTCGAGATTCTTGAAATTGGGCTTTTCAAAGATAAAGCTTCGACTTTGAAGGTTTCCAGACAAGATTAATCAAATTACTCCACGAATCAAGCCAAATCGGAAAAATTGGAAGTCAAGATCTTCGATCTCCATCGATGTCCGACTCCATTCTTTCCCTTTTCCATCCACGTGTCTTCTGATTCGGAAACAGGTAAGTTACTGTTTTTGCTCTTTTTAACTACTACTACTAATGATGATGATGATGATATCATCCTTTCCTTGCGCAACTATGTAAATCATGTAGCAGTGTTCCGTGAATTTGATTTTTTTTCATTTTTCTTAAGGGTTTACATTTTGTTCCAATTTTGAATATCAAGCCAAAAATTAAAAAAAAAAAGTAAGTAATTTATACTATATCATGCAATAAAATCAGACTTTGGGATGTGCATTAGATTGGAGTTGTCGTTGTAATATTTGATTTGATATGATTTTTGGGATAATGTAACATGTTTACCAAATTTGTCTTGTTTTGCTAATAGTTCTAAATGGTAAAATTGACAGTAAAATTGTAAGCATGAACTTGTAGTTGATGAAAATATTATAAAATCTCATTATACCATGATAATTTCAAATATTCAATACATATGTTAATAATATCATAAATTGAAAACTTGTCAGAGTTAAAGTAATTAGAGATGTAAATATTTGATATTAATAGCAACCTCGATCTTAGTACGAAATTTGAATTGATATGCACGCTCTTTTGAAATTTTCTGGCAACAGATATGGTTTCCAAATTTGACTTAAATTCATGATATTTAACTATATTAAATTTTGTAATCTTATCGTTAAAGATAATGTGTGGCTCTGAGAATGTATGGGTTTTGACACGTTGAATGTGCAATCTCTAGTTGCAACTTAATTTATGCGCTTGTTATAAAATTCCTTTTTCAATCTTTTTGCATTTAGAAAAAAAATATTAAAAAAACTAATAAAAACCTAAGCTAATAGATTTAAGGTTCACATAAAAAATAGTTATTTTTTTTCTTGAAAAAATAATAAAGCTTAATGAAATTAAAGCGACAAGAATTTTAAAATTAAAAATAATCAACAAACTTAATTTTTCCAAAAAGAACTACGTATTGTCTTATCCCGATTAGCGAGTACATAGGCACCTCCAGAGCGACATAAAAAATGAAATGTAAAAAAACCTTTTTTTGATTTATTTCTATTTTGAATTAATTCATAGTTCACATTGTAAGCTTTGATAATAAATTGTAAATATCAATATTATTTGTACTTATGTGTAAATATTATTGTAAATAATGATTTTGTATTCCTTAAAATTGCAATAACAACTTGTAGATATTACAATTTGTAAATATTTTTTTTTTACATTAGTAAATTTTCGAGCATTAAGAGGATAAACTTTAAACTTTAAATTTCAAGTGGTAATCATATGGTTTTAATAGGTTAGCCTTCGAATCCATAATTTATAAAGTTTGATTTACAAAGACTAATAGCTAAGTTAGGATTAACCAACCCATTAATACTAACTTATAAATTTATTTCGATTTCAATAGAGTGGCGACTCCAAATTGTTTTCAAAAAATTAAATTTGTTTTAATTCTTAGTCGGGGTTCATATTAAATGGGTTGGGGTTTAATACAAATTAGATTAAAAGAAATGAAACAAGAAATTAAACTAGGAAATAAAAAAAATTCAAGCTCGACATTAATAACTTATAGATCTATATTTAGCCCAAGGTGAGGCTTGAAACGGGGCAAGATAGCATTGGTGTTTGTAATATCTCAATTTGACTGGATTGGTGAAACAATCGATCCCCAGCAATAAAGTTGGAAGAGAGGATTAATTCACAAGGAAGAACATCTATAAATCTCACGCCTCGTTACATTCTGCACTTAAATGTCCTTGTTGATTTATCTCATTGCATTTGTTCATTTAGTTCCACATAAAAATCTAAAAATTTGAAAAAAAAATTAATAACAAATAATTCATTCCTCCCCTCTTGTTTGTTAATTAACACCTACAGATACTAAACATCAACAAACAAATTAATTAATCAAATAGTATGAAAAATTATACATAATGGAAGAAGTAGTAGTTTAGTTTTGTAGAGTAAATTAAAGTGTTACGTGAAGAACTAATGAACCATTCATCCCGTAAGCAGTCAACTAGTGAATATTGAAACCCTGGATTCAACTTTTAGAAGTCACACTAAAGTCCTTCTTTCAATTGCAAAACTAAAGCATAATGTCACAATCGTATGATAAAGAAAAATGAGAAGGAAAACTTCAATCACTATCAAAGTTATAAAAATGAAAGTTTTTATGGATGAAACGATTGGATTGATTCACATTACTAAGTCTAACACTTTGTGTGGTTATCATGGTGAGATTTCACAGGATTATAGACTCTTTAAACTATGTATAATGGGATTTATCATGAAGTGGAAGAGAAGATGCCTCGGGATGAGAAAAATGGAGAGAGGAGGAATTGTGTAAGTTCGTGCAACACCCTAAACTTAGAGATCTTTATAACCTGCTATGTATCTACAATTAATTATAAGCACGCTAAGGCTTTGAACATCCTGAAACCTACACTTGATAATTATTAATTTTCCAAACTAACAATATATCATACTGACTTTAAATCAATAGATGCATAGTAGTCAACTCCATAAATAAGCATAAGAACAATCACAAATCTACATAGCACTAGCATTAAATGGCTTACAGAGCCATCAAGCCAAAATAATAACTGGTAAATTATACTAAAAGCTATCAACATTTGGGATAAGTACATTTAAGATATCGATAATTTGAATAGTTAAAAAGAGGTATAGATGTTTGACAAAGTGTGTCAGATAACGTATCAATATTTTGCAAAATTATTTACTATGTAAACTCTTGGATTAGTTTTCAATTAAATCTTTTTAATTTTCTATCAATGACTAATTATTGATACCTTATTTGACTCACTTTAACACAAGTTGAAACCTTTTTTTAACCATTCAAAACATTGGTACCTTAAATGAACTTATACCTCAAAAGTTTATACATATTTTTACCATTTAAAATGTTGATACCATAAATGAATTTATTTCAAACATTTATACTTTTTGATGTAATTTAATAATATCTACCAATAAGCAACTTAAAGGTTGATGTCATATCGTATCACACTATTACATAAATATTAAACATAATCAAATACAATTTACAAGTCTTTATCTCCGTAAGATCAAAAATCTAATCTATTTATCAATTAAATAGTCTTCTTAATTAGCATCATCCTTATAGTCAACTACAACATTGTATACAAACACACTAAACTTCATAAGAGTATCTTTTGTATATGTAAAAGAGAAAGCAATAAGCTGAAGCCCATTATGTTATACTAACACTCACATGTGTATCGAAGGGAAAAAAAACTCACGTAAAATTACATATTATACATGCAACAAACATTAAGTTAATTATCGATGTAAATTAGTCTAACAAACATCACAAAGATAACTCAATACCTTAATTCGAACATAAGTGTGTGTGTGTGTGTGCATGTGCGTGTACGTGTGCATGCGTGTGTGCGTGCGTGTGTGTGTGTGTGTCATGCCCCGATGGTACCCTAGTAGAAGTAAACAAGTCACACTTGAATACTATCACTAGATTACCTTCAGAGAATAGCAAGTTTTCAAAACATCAGGATCTTTTAGTTGCTTGATAAGAAATGATAAATATATGTAAGAAATAAATTGGTAAATAACCGCTATCTTAATCTTAAAATATTATAGAACTATTACAAACTAAGTAGCCATCTTGTAGTTCATAACTGATACAATAGCACTAACTGATCTATCTTAAGAAAACATAACCATCATTCCCAAATATAACCATAGACTTCCAGCTCCTAAGATCTTACCCGAGCCATGTTCCTGGAAGTGACTAACCAGGGTCGAAGAGTAAACCTGAAAAGACTGTTGGAGTATGAGCGAAACCACGGCTCAGTGAATAACTAGACATATTATACATCACCATGTCATTTGCAAATCATATGTAATGCAAGCACTCAATCATATGCATAGATACAAGCTTGGATGATCTAGAATCCAAACAGGAAAAAAGATTTACGTCCTCATTTTCAAGGTTGAAGAACAATTACCTCACGACCCATCTACCAAGGAGAGGCTAAGTTTATAGGAAAATCAACGATTTCTCATTTTAGGGTTATCACTTTAAATACAATAAATTTAACTGACCATTTCCTGTATCCACCTTAAAAACTCCCTAAGTAATAATCATTTCAAAGTGATACTACGAGCGACGTTCTTCATTACTACTTAGTTCCCGTAGAACCAACGGAACAAAGAAAACCTTAGAAGAACTAATACTTTAGAAAAACCAAGCGTTAACAGAGAACCGAAATATTAATACGTAGCAGGCCGTCACCCATCTTTATATGCAATAATACAGTACGTGCAATACATGACCAGATTATTTCATTAATTCAATAATTCTTATTCAATTTTCTGGTGATCATACATTACACACAATCATCATCATAATACTTCATGACATCAACTCATTGTATTATCACTTTTGCAATGATAGATTAACAATCATACAATCAAATCACAACATACTTTCAACAAAACATTCGTTTGATTGTCTTTGCATTATGTATTCAACTACTTACAAGCACAAACAATACAATATGACTGAATTACTCACCTGCTCATACTGACTTAATCATAATAATCAGCCGGAAGATCTTCTAGGGTATCAAATTCACCTATTAGGATGAATAAAGTATTCATCAATAAAATATAGATTATATATTTAAATTCCTATACGTGGCTAGTGTCCTAATCTTGAAATTTATTAAGTTTTGTAGTGACTAATACTAACTTTATGTTATTCTATACTGAACTCAATATAGTAAATCATATTTATTTATTATTACTTAGTGTCGTTGTGTTTCTCCTAATTTATCTCATATAATTATTTTGTTATTTTTAGAAGTCACATTATTTGTAAATTTAGCTTATTTCAATTTCCATTCTTATCTATTTTATCTATTTAGAACAAATATTTGACTATTTATAATTTTTATTAACACTTAATATTTGTCTCTAATTCTAGGGTTTTAAAAATTATCAAATAATACATAAATTTATTCTAAATGTTTGTATCTAGTTGTCTTCTTAATAAGTTCTATATTATCGTGTATATATATAATATATGTTCAGTAGGCTTATTGTATATATATGTATATATATTATGTTCTTATCAAAATAAGTTTTCATAAAAGAAAATATGGGTGTACGCCGGCTCAACGCCGCCGGCTTTGAAGCCAAGGTGCCGGTGTTATTTGTTTTGCATACAAATTCATATCGGTTGCATCGGCTTTGAAAGCTATCGGCTTTCAACGTATACCGGACTCTACGCCGCCGGCGTAGAATCTCAGATATCCGGCCTTCGTTCATTTTTACGTGAAAATAATTTTTTACGTAGCTTCTATTCAGTGTAAGCCGTCTCTACACCGCCGGCCTATCCTTATAAGTCGCTGGCGTTGAACGTCTACATTGCAGGCTTATGGACAGTGTTAGCACTGTTCACCATCTTCCTCAATGATCTAATTCATATTTCTTAAATTTTTCACGTTAAAAACATTCCTAAACCATTCCTAAGTGTTTCTATGTCTTATATATAGACATACAACCACTTCTAACACTTCTACATACATATAATCTTAGATTTCGATCTTAATAGAGTACAACAAGGGTTTCGGATTTTTACCTTGGTTGAGCCGATCCGATGGAATTCAAAGCTTGTGTTTGTGTTGGTTATGTTCCTATGATTATCAAAAGTCAGTTCTAATTCTTAGATTTAAAATAAAACCATTCGAATTACATCAACTCACCTTTGAACTTGTTTCAAATATTTTTCGTACCAGTTTTTCTTCCGATTCGAACTTGGTTGATTCGAGCGGTTTGATTTCTGTTTTTAAGTTATTCTAGCTGCTACTTAGGAGTTGTTTTGTTCTGGAAAGTTTGAGAGAAGGTTGAAGTTGTTTGTTTGTTCATTAATGAACTTGAATATATATATATATATATATATATATATAAGAAGAAAGAGAGAAGCTTGTGGCTACGTTTTCCTTCGAATTTGCTTCGAACTTTCTCCTCATTTAGCTGTGTTTGATTTGTTTTTTTCATGGTCATTAATGAGGTTGATTTTGTTGACTCTTTTTGATTGGTTATGAGGTTGATTTTGTTGACTCTTTTCATCTATTATAAAATTATAACTATGACTAGTCTCATTTTTTTAAATTATCTTGAACTATAATGATATACTAGACTTTATCTCAATATAACACATAAAATGTAAATTCGTTGTATGCTTCTAACTAACATATTACCAATTATATAAATCAATAAGTAACTAAATAATAGAACTAGATTAATAAGTAAGACAAATAGAAAAGAAATATGCAGAAGTTAGATTACTAGAGGTTAAATTCTAAAATCTACCTTACTTATAGATAATAACAATTAAAACATCTTATAAAAAATCTAATTTTATTCTAATGAATAACACATATCTAAGTAAAAAATTTAAAAAACAACTAATTTATTTTAAAAAATTAATTGTTTTTAAAAATTGTGACATATATATGTACCATTAATAAAACAATTAAGAGTAAAAATAATATGTTTAATTTTTTTAATATATAAAATGGTTCGGTTCGGTTCATGGTCCCGAAACCGAAAACCGCAAACTGTTTGCTCTTCAATGAATCGAACCGCGAACCGAACTGTTTCAAAAAAGAATCGAAATTTCGGTTCGGTCCGGTCCTGTTCGGTTCACGGTTCGGTCGGTTTTTTTGCACAGCCCTAGCCTCATGGATCGATCCCTTTTCTTCATGAACAACACTGATGCTCCCCCTATGAGACACATGGCTGGATAAATCCTTGATCCAAAAGTTCTTGTAGTTGCTTCTTCAGCTCCTTAAGCTTAATAGGTGCCATGTGATACAGGGCTTTTGATATCGTTTCGGTGTTCAATATTAAGTTGATCTCGCGCTTCAGTGGTAATCCAAGTAGCTCGTTTGGAAACTCGTTAATGATGGGTATGTTATCTACTCTAGGCTTCTCCTTTTCCTCTTCCATAACATTAGCTTGGCTGTCATCTTCCATCATAGTCTCTTCATTTATCACAATTTCAAATGAACACAGCTCCCGTTCTCTTGTAACCGTTTATTTTCCTTTAAACACAACCTTCTCCCCATCATGGTTTCTAAAACTTTCTTCCCTCGACAATCTACTACGGCTTTGGTGCAAGCTAACCAACTCATGCTAATGTCTACTCTTTTGATCATATCAAGAATAATAAAATAAAACTTGTTGTAATCCTACAATCTAGCAAAGATAAACATACTTAACTTGTAGTATAGAATTAATTACGGGTGTCGTCCTCAAGGATCCATGGGTAAGTATCGGTATTTCCCTTTTACTATTATCTAGCCTAACTTAGCAAGATGAATAGACTAATTCTAATTTACTAATTATGATTAAACTAGCTAAAGGACCCTAATTAAAGATATGAGCACTTTTCTTGGTTTTTAAATCAATTCACAAATAATGCCCTGATAGCAATCAACAAACCCGAAGTCTACTGATGAAAGTCAAGTGGCAACAACAAAGGACTGGAGATAACATAACTCATCGGCCAAGAATTAGAGAATTGCCAGCCTTGATTATAGGTCTATTCATCGACATGAAAGCTACTAGCTTTCAAAAGTATGCCGTCGGCCTACAGCTGACTTCAAAATTCCACATAATCGAAATTATTAAAGCTGTCTTCAAGGCCACCAGCATTGAATTAAAAGTCGCCAGCTCTAAGCCAACGTATGTGGTTTAATAATTTTTACGAATTTTGTAATTTTTTTTAGTTTTATCTGTGTCCTTTATAATGTAATCCCTAGGGCAAAGAGACGTAGTCTATGATATCTTTTGAGATTTTGAGAACACTTTTGTGTGTGAAAACCTCTGTGGTGATTATGAATATCGAGATTTGATTCTCTTTATTCTTGAGTTCTTATCAATTCTTGAGTAGTATAGAATTATAGTGAACTCTGTTATTAGAATCTCGTGATTATTTTAGATCATGGTCCATATAATCTAATTACAATCCAGTTTAATTTTATTATTCGTGGAACCTATCGAACAATAATTTTATCCACATCATTTCTTTTAATTGTTCTTTTATATACTAGAAAAACCCTAAAAATGCTAATTAGGATTCAAGCCCTCAAGCTCATGTCATGCCCTTAGTTTTTATTTACCCTAAACCTTAATTCCTATTATAGAAGTTAATGAATGGTTAGTTGAGCCTTGAACTACAGGGTTTCTTGATTAAAATAACTACTCTCTTCAAGTTAATTGATTCCTAATCCTAAATTAGATAGTGGGAATTTCTTCCTTCACTAACGCTAATGTAAAATTACATGAAATTCAAGAACCCTAACTAAGATTGAATATTTATTGTAGAAACTCGAAGCCTCCCTATGTCTAGGTGAAACATGCAAATTCTTTATTCATGGATGATCTATCCTATTAGTTGAAATATATTTCTAACTAATAAGAATCAAACATGCAATAATATTGGTCATAAATAATCGTAAGAACAATTACATGAATAAACCTAAGACATAAACCTTTCATTAATCAATAGAAATTCAATACATGGTTTAGGGTTTCACAAAACCTAGGGCATACAAAGTCCACTCTTCCATGGAATAAACAATGAAAACAAGTAATGTAAAAGAGTTTAGAGATAGCATGGTTGATAAAATTCTCAAAAGTAATCATTTGTGACTCTGGATGTTCGTGCAGTAATTATCCCTTGAAAAGTTCTCCAAAACACATTCTTTAGGGCTTAGGAATGAAATATAGATCATAACCCACTAAAAATAATGAAATAAGGCGCTATTTATAGTCTATCAAACATACACAACTCCCTTACATGACTTGTGTACATGCGTCATGTATGCTAGAACAACATGGAAATTCTTCGCTAATCAATCGTACATGACCTCGCCATACACTACTCGTGTGCTTAGATCATGTACCTTAGAAATCCAATTTTTCCTCGCCATGTGCTCCAATAATCGTGCACTGGTCATGTATTCCTTGTAGTATACTTCTAACTTTGCAATAAAAGCTCCAAACTTCATCAAATATTCACCCATTTCATCATCAATCCTTCAAAAAGCTCAATTACTCCTCATTTAGCCCTAAAATGAGCAATTCATTCATTAAGTATCCTTTTCTTTTGTAGATCAATAAAATATCATATAAAATATGATTAATAAGCACAATTATTAAGGGTCTTATAAAACTTATCACATGCCAAGTATCATCTCATATTTGCTCATTTCTAACATTATCAAGTTAGTTATGGTATGGTGTCCTTGTATTTCTATAGACATTCCTTTAACATTTCTCTAGTCATTACAATGCTAGCCGTTGGCATTTTCACTCAGAAGTTAGTAGCGGTGTTAATTATGGGTAATTCAGTCTTCTTAGCCAGCCTAGTGGTAACAAACGAGTATATGGCTTTGGTATCAAATAAGACATATGCAGTTTCACTAGCCACCCATATGCTTCTTGCATTCAACACGTGCTAGTTACTAGTTGGTATGCATTCTACTTATGTTGCTTAACTATTATAGGTTTCAAGCTATTCAAAATTCCAATAATTGGTGCTAAACAAATAGTTACTTTTCAAGGGAATTTTTAAACAAAGAAAGCATCAGTTTTAGGGTCTAGGGCTAACCTGCGACTAGTCCGAAGTCATGGTCATCATCTTCCTCCAAAATAGTGAGCTAACATCCTTCATCATTGACCTCTTCACACATCCATTGGCCTTCTAAGTTATAGATCCTCATTTTGTACCCTGAGGTTCTAAAGAACCTCCTATTGTTGTTACCATTCCCATTCTTGACGAACATGGATCCTCTTGATGAATTGGTTGGCTTGGTTGGGGCATTCTTTCTCTTTAGGCATTCATTGGTAAAGTGCCCCGGTTATTTACAGATGAAGCAGATGTTGAGCTTTTCTTGGGGCATTCTAAGATCTTATAGTCAGGACTTCCATAGAATTAACACTTGTACTACAATTGTGGGCATGATTTGGGATAATGCTTTCCCTTGCACTTCTAACATACCACTTCAATTTTTGTTGACTCTTTTTTACTACTCTCCTTTCCTCTGAAACCTCCAAAGGACTTGAATTTCTTGGCCTTGAAGCCCGAACTTGATCCCTCATAAGGCCTTTTCCTAAACATGAGAACCTTTTTATCCGGTACCTTAGTTTTTTTCTTCTTGGCTCCTTCTACTATCCAAACTCTCTCCACTAACCCTTAAAAACTTTTGATATCAAACTCCTCCAATCGAACTCCTAACTCTTCATCCAATCCACTCAAAAGATTTGTCTCTTCGACTCCTCACTATGTTTATATGAAACTGGGGCATACTAGAGTAGTCGGTTGAACTCCATTTCATATTGTTTTGTGGTTCTACCTCATTGAGAGATGTATAGAAAGTTAACTCCATATTGTACTTGAAGGCTTCTCCAAAGGTAGTTCTTTAGGAATTCTTATCGGAACATATCCCAAGTGATTAGGGTTAGCAACTGCCAGCTTTTGGATTCCCACCATACTTTAGCATTGAATCAGAGCATATAGGTGCCATAATTGAGTCTCAAGTGATGGGCCACTTCGAAAGCAGTGAAGAATCTTTCCACTTGTGTTAGCCAGGCCCAAGCCTCATCTAGCTTGCCAAAGGCTCCATCAAAGATGAGATTACTTTTAATGAAGTATGGTAGAGTGCTTTTACAAGGTCTTGGTGGTGGTGGCGGTGAAAGACCTATAGCAGTTTGTGATTGTGCAACTGGGGGTACCGGTGCTTCAGGTACGGTTCCATGAGTATTAGTAGTTGAGCGTAGAGTAGGTACTGGGGTATTCTGGGTTTGTTGAATGAAAGTATTCAACAAGTTAGCTGGTTATCCTATAGCAACAAGGATGCCAGCTAATTGGTTTTGTGGTATTGCGACTTATAGGTTTTCTAGTTCAACTGGAGGATTATTTGAGTGACGTTGCTCACGATTTCTATATCTTCTTTATCAATTGTTTATGGTTAAAGCAAGTTAAGGTTCTATCTTTATATAAGTTGTTAATTGTACGAGATATTTGTAGAATTCACAAATTCGCAAGACAATAATAGAAATTAAGATCTTGCCAAAAAGTGCATAAGAATTTCACTAAACCATGATTATGGAAATTGAAAATTCAAGGGAAAGTAGTAATAAAAGAGATTGCAATCAATTTAAAGAATAAAAGGTAATTTTATTAACTCTAAATGGAAAAACATTACAAAAGCAACACCAACAACATAAAATGACACAACATCATATTATGTCATGCATAAAGAGAAGACACACTTTTGGACTTTAAGGATTGCTCATCTCACATATTCCTACTTCGCTTCTTGCTACTCCTTTAAACAACTTGCTAACACAAAGCAAAAGTTAAACGTTTTCTCTTAGTATCCTATAGAGAAGGAAAAATTCAAGCAACATTGGTTTATCAAGCCTTTGTGTTTCTTGTTCATGAATTCCTTTAGATACCTTCTTACTATCATCCTCTTTCCTTTTCTCCTTTATACGAAGTTCTGGCTCACTTGTCATAGCTTCGTTCATGGGTTGTTGTAGAGCTTCTTCTTTCAGGTCAAAATCAACCATCACTACTTTCTTGTTTGGGCCCTCATCTCTATAGTCATTCCTTGCATCGGAGTATGAGATCGGCTTCTTCGTAGAGAGGCTTCACTTTGCTCATAATAGGCTCGCCAAATTCATGCACTTAGGTTCTGCTCATGGTTTTCCTCGGGATTCTAACTATGGGTCCTCATCAAGATCTTCCTCTTCTTCCTTTTCATTCATCGATTCATCTTCAGTCATGTCACCATCCCATGTGGCTTTAGATAGAAGAGGTGCCACTTGATTCAGACTGTTCAATTCGAGAATGACATTTCATTATACTCCATACTAGTAGAATTATCCACCTCCATTGGAATAGTTCTACTGGGTATGGTCAGAGAGTTCATCGTGGGCATACATAAAGAGAGGGCTATTTGAGTTCCATATTCAAAAGTTTAGGAAAGATGAGGTTCCTTCATTCCTAAGGATGAAAGTCATTTCTTGCAACATGGGCTCCCCACAAAAGTAGGATATAACTATTTCCATTCCATAAATGACTTCTATATCAAACCAAATTTCTCTCCTTTTTGGATCATACCTCATTCCTTCCACAATAAGCTCCCACATTAATTGTCTTAGTCCTTTTTTCTAATGTCCATACATCTCCTTGAGGGATCGAGGTAGTCCTACTAAGGCGAAATCTTCACACAATACCTTAAGTCTTAATCGATATTCCACAAAAGTCTCCTCATAACTTTTCTTAAAGTCCTAGGCTCTTCCTTTTACATCACCTAAGGTGAGCTATTCAAAAGACAAAAGAAAGGGCATTAGTCCTTAAAGTTCAAACCTTCCTTCTATCTCCAATCTAACTAAATCTTTTACTATCCTTCTTTACCTAAGTCTCTAAATTCCACTTGTATTGTCGTTTTCTATTCTTACTATTCCTATACCAACTTAAACTGTCATGCCCTAGAAGGTACTCTAAACGTAACAATCCACCACACATAATACTAAAACTTAGGAATGACTACCTCGTTTACGCAAAAGCTTTGATATCATGTGCAAAGCATACTTTTACAACAATAGGAAATGCCAATGGGATAATGCAATTTAAGAAGAAGACAATGTATTAGCATACAAGAAATTATGAACATAATTGCATGACCTACCCTCGTCAAATCTTAAACATTACATAACATTGAGTCTTTCTAAGAGTAACTATATCTAATTTAAACTACCAAAGCTTATATAGAGAGATTTTTGTAGAAATCTACCCCCAAAATCTTCCACTAAACTACTATAAACTCCCCAATGCGAGTGTTAAAGTACCTGAGAGAAGATTCATCTGGGATAAAGCTACAGGTATTCCTTATTCAACAAAAATCTATTGGAGTATAAGCATAACTAGCTTAGTGAGATAAATTCTCACATCACGTACTCATAATCAATAGCAAACAAGTTTATTAAACAAACATATGAGATTCACCATCCATATGATCAAACAAATACATACGACAGACCAGAATCATATGTATAATGGATTTATGCTCTCTATATCAAAGGTCAGGAAATGCTCTGATAGGGTCCGTTCAACCAAATAAAACTTCTGATAATAAATAGGTTCTAACCAATCGCCACTATTAGTATTCAAGCTTCACGCCCAAAGTAATTGATCCTGCATGGCTCTTCCATGAGGTTGTATTCCCCGAACGACTTAATTCCTCATACCAGAGCTAGGTACTTAACCTTTTTTCGGTCCCATGCATAGGAATAGCAGTGAAAAGATATGTGACTCAACAACATGCCATGCATGACCAACATATTATTTTGTTTCCAACCATATTAAGTATCCATTTAGAGGTAGCCATCAAGATAATCACACGCCTATCAATGTAATAAAGGAAAGAGAGTATTAATCAACAATTCAAATTCTGATATACTTAATATTCATTCACCAACATAGTGAAACACAATCATAATCCCATAATATCCCACATGCGATTCTATTTTTATCTTTACCCTATATTCTTGTGCTTTACTATACAAGCACATATAATATACTTGAAGTGAAAACTTAATAGAAATAATAATAAGAACATAAAGATAGCAAAAATAAAAATGGGAGTCTTAGCTCAAAATCAAGGCTCACTGGGACTTGAAATAATCTAATCACCATATAAAATAATTAAAAATGAAATAAGATAAAATAAAAACAAGTGAGAGTCTTGGATTTTTTTATTAAGGCTGTCTAAGACTTAAAATATTCTAGTCTCATTCATACGTTATTATGAACCAGTTCAGGATTAGAAGTTAACTAGTCTTATTGTGACTTGAAATGAACAAGTTTAAAGCATGTAAATAAATTACTTGAAATAAAGAACATAAATAAACAAGTTAGATTAGTGAGCAATATACTCTAAAGATTATAAATACTTATATATACATATTTAAGGTGTAACACATGTCTACAGTCTTTATAAAAAAAATACACAAATGCAAATCATACAAAAAAATTACTGAAATAGCATTGTTATATCACATGTTGAAAAAGAGATATAAAGTTTTATGAGTATCACATCTTGGAAGTGAGATACAGTGACTTACTATGTAAAAACTTTTAAAAATGACTGTATTGCACATTAGGTGTGCAATATAGATTTGGGATTGTATCGCATCTTCAACAGGCAAGACATGTATAATTATTCGTGTATCGCTTGTTGGACATACAATACAGGTTTGGCGGAGTATCGCATGTCCAATATGTGATACTCAAGTAATTTTCAAAAAAAAAAATTATTGCACTTCTAAAGTGGAATACAGTGATACTATTTTTGTAATTTTTTTCCACAATTTGATTTTAGGTATTTTTTTTAAAAGTACGATATACATGCAATATTCTCTATATGTTCACATATAGAAAGTTAGATTAGTAAACAATAATAAAATGATCCTAACATCATAAACATTAACATAACATTGTGTGACATAAACTCAATATGTTATCTTGTATTTTCGTTCTCCAACATCATGTATCATGGGGATTTTTATGGAAATTATTTAAAGATATACACATATACATATCACATAACATAATATATGGAGAGGGTTTAGTGTGTTTATCTAAATAAAAAGATGAAAGAAAATTTGAGAGAGACAAATGGGGGATGAGGCCAACATAAATGATGGAAAAGGGGGAGAGGAAATTTTGAGAGAGTTTTAAGAGAAAGATGGTTTGTAAAGTGTGGGAAAAATGAAGATTGAAGGGATATTTATAAATGAAAACGAGAGGGAGTTAAAGATGGAAAAATAATTGAAAAAGAGAATAAAATAGAGAGATAATGGAAGGGGTGTGGTCGGCAGTTTACCAAAGTAGAAGAGAGAGAGAGAATAGAAAAATGATTAAAGCAGAGAAAATATTAAGAAAAATATAATAAAATATGGTAATTATATGGTAATTAGATATATGTAATAGTAGGTTATATAAGGTATAAGAATATGGTGTAAGAGTGTAAAAAAAAAAGTAATTGATGTGAATAGTAATTAATAGTAATTAAATAGTAGAAAAGATTAATTATTTATCGATAGAAAGTAAAATACATGTATAAGTACTATAACTGACTTTTTTATGATCCGATAAATTTTTTTATGATATTATATGGATATCTTGATATTAGTTTAGTATTAATTGTTTGTCGGAATATTTTGCCTTAATTTGCATGTCGATGATCAAATACAAAAACAGATATAAAAAGGTTCGAATCAATTTTAGTTTCAAGAAAACATATCTTCAGGGCACAAGTCTTATGCTTGACTAATCTTTAAGGTTTTCATGTTTTTCTACTTCATTTAGGAATTTAGAGTTCTAGAATCAAATATGATCCGGCTTAGAGTTTACTTGGTTTAACTTTAGGGTTCCGGTTCTAATATCGACTCTAAGGTTTCACTTATAAGATTACTGAAAAATCTAAGGGTTTACACTCATGGATGAACTTTTAAAAATTGCTATTGGGCTCTTTTTCTATCATGTTGAAGCTTGGATTGGTAAAGGACTTGGTTACTTTGATTCCTAACTGTTTTGGCTCTTGGTTTTTAGCTAAAGTAGACTGCAACTTAGGCATATGAGCTACAGTTGTAAACTTTTGTGCTCCTGCTACTTTTTAGATTCTCGTAACCATCCTAAGCTTTGTTCAATAGCAATTTTAGGTTAAGAAGACTCAAAATCTGCAACTATCAGTTTTATCAACATGTTCTTTTGTTATAAAAATCAAAATTCTCTTTTTATCTAAGCTTGAATTTCTATTACAAATGCTCAATTTACTTAAGTTCAGTTGGCATATTACAAATAAAGACCTTACTTGATTTTTCTAACGCTACAATTGTATATTACAATAACAGTATAATGGAATATAAATAAGTTACTTAGCCATTTGAAACTCATTTTACACAATTCACCACAATTAGTCAAACATTGCATGTAAGAACTAATTTTACAGTTTCAGCACTTGTCTATATCCTATTTTTTACCTTTTTACAGAGTTTTGTGCAATTATCCTAGAGTTTGCATTCTTTCACTTTTATGGTGATTTCACGATAAGATTCCCATGAAATTGATAGATTTGTGTCATTCAGTGCAAGATAAATGTGTAAAATATGCAAATTTATCATGTCACACAAGGTTCATTGGGTCACCACAATAATAACATAGGTACTTCTACCTATTGATAGCATTCATGCCTTTATCCTAAGCATGTGCAAGTAGTAAGCAAAGTATAGACTTATCTAGAATGTTGACTCTTCCTGAACTCTATAACTTGGGTTATCATGCAATTGAAGTATCTGGAATTGTTAACACTTTCAAAACTTAATTGTAGTTCATATTTCTATAACAAACATCTTAACATCACTATTGGTGGTTTAAAGGAAAGTAACGTATCAATTTAAAAATATAATTCAATATTTAATAATATCTAAGTTTCAAGGTTTTATAGTAACATTAAGCTTTAAATAAAGAGGATGAATAAATCTCAAGTGCTTTTGAGAAGGTAAAATATGAGTTTAAAGAAGTTATGTTGAACACAACCTAAACATGACCATGTCAGAAGGTCATGTTCTGAACAAGAGCTTATATGACCATGATGTTTTTCAACATGAGTTGAAATGAGACCATGCCAGGTCTTGCAAATCTTAGAGGCTCAACACAACTTGAACATGAGCTTTTGTTGTGATTGAGTTGGCCTAATAACATCACATTTGTAATTTTCCATGGTTCTTCCATAAAAATCCAATTTTTTTGCTATTGATGGGGTATATTTTGTTGTAGCCTAGCAGGCCAAACATAAACCTAATGGGCTAGTAGGCATACAAAAAGCTCCAATAGGTACTTCCACCTATAAGCTCGACAAGGGACTTAACCCGACAAAGACCTTAACCCTAGCCTTGAGCCCTTTAACCTCATTCTTGAGCTCCATAAGAGCCTCAATCTCGTGAGGGCCTTGACCTCTTGCAATTCTTATCATGACTCCATACTTGGAGGCTTACAATAACACTCTCCACTTTGATCTCCATAAGCAAGTCTAGCTACCTTCACATTGATGTACGATCGCCATCTAGGGTTTGAGACCATCTACCCCAATATAGGCTTAGGCTTATGAGAAGTAAGACTTTGCAGCCCTACAGTTATGGTATAACCAAAATCTATGAATAGACTTTCAACCCCAAAGGTATGAACATCTTATCCAATATAATCTTAACTACTTTCTTCTAAGCTATTTGATGCTTGCATTCCTCTCAAATCCACTTGCTAACTTAAGCATCATAGTGGTTATGTCAAACAATCCCCTCAGGGTACCAAACTGTCACACCCTAAAAATGGGCCTAAATGGATAACCTGAAATTATAATATCACATGTGCAACCGTAATATGAGAACTGTCTTGCAAGTTAGAGTTCGCAAGACTTTATCTGGATAATTACTATTTAAACATATAATATGAAATTATATTTGTGATAAATAAAGTAAATCTGATTTCTTACAGTCCACCAGAACTGCAGAGAGTCGGTATCCCCTACCAAAAAGTAAAATAGAGTAAAACATCTACATTTTACAAACTTGAACCTACAACATTACATTTCTAATCCATAAACGAAGCTTATATTATGCAAGAGACAAAATCCTAACAAACTATACTGTCTATCTATTTCTCATAACACATTGTCTTCCATCATCAAGGGTTCTTCTCCACACCGATTTATCCCCAAACCAAAGCCTTCGCTATTCCTGCAATAACACTGTAGGGGTGTGAGCTCAAACATAGCTCAATGGATAACAAAATCAAATCACAATACAATCAGTTGTCAAACAAGTTTTATTTAACAAATATATGTAATGCTCACTTAACCATATAATATGCACAGTTTGGATTACCGGAATTCAAACTAATGGAGATTTACACCCTCTCTTAAGGGTTGAAAGACTGAATACAAGCCATTCATACCTAGGAGAACTGTGAACTAAGGAAGGGGTGCATACTCAACTTAAGCCTTCAGCTCATATGTTTCTTAGCACAAAAATCATTTCTTTATACCATAGATATAACCGTCAACTGCTCCTTAGATATCGCTAAGGAGGGAGGATTTCATTTTGAATACTTTTCATTGAAAAATAACTTCTAACTACTCCTTAGACTTAGCTAAGGATGGATGATTTCCTTTGAAACTCATTTTTTTGAAGCATAGCCTCTATTTACTCCCTAGACAAGATTAAGGAGTGAGGACTTCTTTTTGAAATAATTTTGTGCATAGAACCAAAAATATGCTTCACACCAATCGATCATCTTTTTAAGCCTCGTCTCCTCACCTAACCTACCTGGAGGAATAGCTTACACCAGAGCCCCATAGGACACGAGTAGTCTTTTGGAGAATGGCCCACTTCCTTAGAACCACAAAACCTTCCTTAAGTATTAATCCCTTAAGCTGATTCCGACACAGGCGACATCCTTTGGTGCCTACTTAGTTCCCACGAAGCCAACAACCATACTAGTAGCCAACAACCAGAACCGCTGTTCCCAACATGCACTATTATAGAATCGGAATATTAATATGTGACGTGAACCCCTACCTATGCATAAATGATGTTATGCAAGCAATATGAATTTCAGACACTCAACAATTCTTAATGCACAATTTACACAAAACAAAGGTTATCACTCAATTCAATCACCAAACAGCAAACAAATCCTCAACCCTATGCATAATCAGTTATATTCGCATTAACTTAAGTGCAGCTATATTACAAGCACAAGCAAGGTATTGAGATTATTGTTACCCACCTGGTATCCAAGCTAAATCTTAACCATTCTCTAGGAAGACCAAAGCACCATCCCCATCAATCATCCAATCATCCACAACATTATGATCATCACCAGATCATCATCCTTCATATAAAATCCAAACAAGAATATAAAGTTGGCTAAAGGCTAATGAAAAGAATATAACATAAAAGTAAACATCTATTCATATACAAGGCACTCATTTCTTGACAATCTTAGTGGAGTTTATTAAATCAACTAATTCTAGTTATATTATTATTTCATTTCATTTATAAGAATCATTTTAATTCAAGTCCAATAACTCATTCGTTTGATATGTATAAACTATATTAAGTCTTATTTAGTTACTAAACTAGATTAAGCTAAGTGAGACTTAGGTTTGCTAGCTAAGTGAGACTTAGGTTTGTTAACTAAGTTCATTTTGTCTAAGAAGTCTAAACTTGTTATATTAACTCCTTACTCTAATGGTCTTGAAGAAATCATGATATTATCAAGCTTAACTACTTATACACAACTAATGAAACAATTCCATTTTAAGCTTTGTTATTCCTAAAGTTTCTTAGAATTTACAACATAGCAATTATAAGATTCTTTCTAAGCTTTTTATAGCATTTGAAATCACTTTAATCCAAGTTCGAATGATGAAATCATGATAAAATCAAGTTAACTTGACAAAGGAAAGAAGAACAAAGGAGTTTTTGATCCATACGGGCCGTGCTAAGGGTGGTGGCGATCACCATGCCCCATATCAAGGAGCATGTCGAAATTGGAAAGGGGGCAGAGGCTACCACACCCCTTACCACCACCCCGTGTTAGATCAACAGCGACTACCACACTCCCTGCCACGGGGCGTGTCAGCCTAGAAATGCATCCCCTGTTCTTCTTCTTCCTTTTCAAGCCGCTTTTCTATATATTTTAGTCATCAAACACCATCCCCAACACCATATCAACTCAGCAACATAACCATAACACTTCTACTCACATTTCTACTTCTTATTTAATTAATTCATATCATCAATTCCTTTGATCCACTGATACTCAATCTAACTTAAATTCTAGCATATACTCATATATCACAAATTTACAAGTTCATACTCAAGCTTTACTCATAACTAACATTAAATCATCATATAACAACAATCACAACAACTAAAAACAAGAGATAACATCATATTCACATGGTTGATGAATTTTCAATTTCCTTTTCTTCATCACAACTACTACTACAAGGTTGATGAAGCTTCCTCTAGCATATTCCTCACTTCCTAACTTCCTTCCTAGCTTTAATCTCTCTTATAGTCTTCTTAGGGTTGAGATTTGTTAATGGAATTGAGAGAGAAGAAGAGAAGGAGAAGAAAGAAAAGAATCGTAGGAGAAAAGAGAGAAGAAAATAATGAAAGGGAAATAAGGGCAGAAATTAAAAGAGAGAGGTTAAATAGGATAAATATAAAGTTAATTAAGGATTAATGACATTGATTTAAACTTGTCAGATCATTATCTTAAGCATTAAAAATAATTAGAAAAAGATTTTAGAATATAAATAAGTAATATCATTAACTTGAATTGCAAACCAAGTTTAAAAGTTCAATTTTGTAGAATTGATATTTAGTTAAGTTTGAGCTTAGGAACTGATATTTTTAGATAAGTAGGTAATCTCAAAATTTATGAAAATTAAAAGTATAGAATTTAAATTATAGAAACTACCTTAAAGTATTTTAGAAATCTAAATATTAAGCTCAATAAAATCTTGGATCATTTGTAGATCAAGAGGAATGGATATCCAATTAAAATCAGCTAATAAAATAGTTTAATGTGGTTTGATAAAAACATAATCAAAGTAATTAAACCAAATGAAAGAAATAGAGTTCAAATTTGTTAACTAAAAGAGATTAAGAAATTTGATTCATGGAATGGATAATTGAAATAAATAGAAGATTGAAAAGGAGTATTTGGAATTCAATTTCAATTAAGTCTATTACTAATTGATTATATCAATCTATTCATTTATAACCTATAATTCACATTACTTATTTTAATTAAACTATCTAAACTCAATTATTAATTACACCCCAATCAACTTCAAGATTAATCATTCATTAGTAGTTGACATCAAATTAACTTTAGTTTTTGTGATTCAAAGGCTTTTAATTTTATTCTCCTACTCACTTTCATTGTTTTATTCCAATTAATTTAGATTGAAAATTGATATTGTTTCCACTTTCATTGCAATTCTAAATTATTGAATAATCCATTATTTATTTATTAATCGTTCATTTCTTTAATTATCCTCAATGTTTTGTTTTATAACTTTTGTTATTACCATTACTAACTTGAATCTCATTTCCAATTATTAAATATATATATATATATATATCTTAATTTCATCCTTATTATTTTTATAAAATTTTATCTCAAAACATAATAATTCAAATTTTTATACAATCATCAAATTATTTAAATTTTAATATATTTAAATCACAAGAAGTTTGGAATATCTTTCATGACTTTTCTTAAAACTTTTTTCAATAATTTTACATTATTTTCTTAATGATTATTAGTTCTGAATTGTATGAATTTAAGTAATTACACTCTTCCTCCCTTAAAAGAAGTTTCGTCCTGGAAACTTGCCCGTATTTGATTTTATACTTCCTCCTTTATGAAAAATCATATTTGAAATTTTTATACTTTTTGTCTAAATATTTAGTTAATTGAATTTCATTCTTCGAAACATTAAATTTCACTTAATAGACTTGTCATATTATTAAGTTCGAAAATATTCCACCGTTTATAAGTTTTATGCTTTCCTTTCTCTTTGATTTCTTGATTTTGTCAACATACCAATACATAACATTTAGAGAGAAATTTCCTAATTTAATCTACCATTTTTCATTAAAAACAAACATATTCACGCATTTCACATCATTACTTAAAAGCTACTCCAGATTTTTAAAGGACTTAAGGGGCAAATCTTATGGTTTGGCTAAATTATTTGTGCTCTACTTGTATTTAATTATATTCAACTTAAATTCATTTTGAACACAAGTACCAATATCACAACAAGATGATTTAAAAGACACTATACACATATTTCATAAAATCATTCATTTATTATAATCAAATCTAATCTCAAGTAAACAGTTATGTAATAACATTCATAATCATATAACAATCAAACATTTCATGAGAAAATAAGTGTGTGTGTGGTGTGTGTATTAATGATCAAGATTTCATATAAAACATTTATCATGTGAAATTATACATTTGCACAACATAACATAGCAATAGATTATGCATTATTCAAATTATTTCCAGTCAAGAAGAAGTCCTCACTCCTTAGTCTTGTCTGGGGAGTAGATAGAGACTATGTTTCAATCAAATGACTTTCAAAGAAAATCCTCTATCCTTAGCTAAGTCTAAGGAGAAGTTAAAGGTTAATTTTCAATAAAAAGTATTTATAATGAAATCCTCCCTCTTTAGTGATATCTAATGCGCAGTTGACGGTTATATCTATAGTATAAAGAAATGATTTTTGTGCTGAGAAAGATATGAGTTGAAAGCTCAAGTTGAGTATGCACCCATTCCTTAGTTCACAGTTCTCCTGGGCGTGAATGGCCTGTATTTATCCTTCAACCCCCAAGAGAGAGAGTAAATCTCCATTGGTTTGGATTCTGGTCATCTAAACTGTGCATATCATATGGTTGAGTGAGCATTACATATGTTTGTTAAATAAAACTTGTTTGACAACTGATTGTATTGTGATTTAATTCTGTTATCCACTAAGCTATGTTTGAGCTCATACCCCTACAGTGTTATTGCAGGATTAGTGGAGGCTTTGGTATAGGGATAGATCGGTGTGGAGAAGAACCCCTGATGATAGAAGACAATGTGTTATGAGAAATAGATAGATAGTATAGTTTGTTAATATAAGCTTTGTTTATGGATTAGAAATGTAACGCTGTAGTTTCAAGTTTGTAAAACGTAGATGTTTTACTCTATTTTACTTTTTGGTAGGAGATACCAACTCTCCGCAGTTCTGGTGGACTGTAGGAAATTGGATTTCCTTTATTTATCACAAATATAATTTCATATTAGATGTTTAAATAGTGATTATCTAGATAGAGTCTTGCAAACTCTGACTTGCAAGACGGTTCTCATATTACGGGTGCACAAGTGATATGATAATTTTAGGTTATCTGTCTAGGCCCGTTTTTACGGTGTGCCAGTGCCCCTAACCATGTATTAGCTTTACAAATCTATCATGCTCCAGTACACATCACTACAAGTGATTCATCACTGTAGCATAGGTCATACACTTGCAATTTATCAATTAAAACTCTTTCAAAGGTGGAAACCAACACTGCATTAACATTCTTAAATCATGAATAAGATTTGAACAATAACTTATTTGTGATTTTTTTTAATTTTTATTGATAAGCATTCTCCCACTTCAAAGCCTATAATCACAATCTCAATTAATCCTCCAACATTGTTATGCATTTTTTTCTATTTGAAATCACCACTAATATCTCTTACATAGTCATGATTTACTAGAAATAAGATTGGACAACCTAAAAGTAAATGCCCTCTTTTCTTATTGACTTTTGAGTTCTAAAAATTATCAAATAAAGTCACCTTCCTCCTTATTACAAAGAATGTTTAAGTACAAGGAAACATCTTACCCATACCTTCTTGGTCGATTCCTACACTGAGGAAAGAAGTTTCTTTCTTTATAGGATGAGCAACCGCGAAGAGGGAGAAATATTATGTTGATTTATAAAAGTAGTTATAAGAGTTAGGGTGTGAAATAACTCCTTTTGAATTTTTTTATTTATTCTATAGGTTATTTCTGAATTGCCTTTAGAAGTATGGAAAAGTGTGAAAGCGCTTAGGAAGAGGAAAATAGAGGAGAGAGGAAAACGTCGATTGTTAAAAAGAAAAGTTAGAATGGTGGAGATGAAAAATGGCAATATTTAAACTATACTTTAGATATTTGGGGGGAAACTATAATTTAGATATATTCAAGTGGAATAAATGGTATTTTCTTAATATTAGCAATAGATACAAATGTTTATGGGGGTAAAATTATGAAAACTATTTTAATTAACCCACTAGATTTGTTTGGATAGAAAAATGATAAAATCCCATTGGTCCAACCTATGCAATTGAAGTTCTTTTAAGGATTTGTAGGTTAAGATGCAAAAATGATTTTTCTCTATGTTGATTTTCTTAGGCTACCAAAAGAAATTCATAGTCCCTATAAAAAAAAAGAAAAAAAGAAAAAAAGAAAGAATAAACTCATAATTGAGTGGGAACTTAGTCTCTTAGAAAGGGATTACTAAATGTTGGGCTTGGATTGAATTATAGACTTTATGGGGATCATAAGCTTAAATCCTTAGATTGTAGCTTACGAAAACAAATAGGAAAAAATGAGATGAAACTTAAAAGAGAGATTCTTCGAGATAAGGGTTCAACGTAACTATCCATTAAAAAATCTTCCAAATTCAATCAAACGGTCCATATTTCATCAGAATAAAAATCTTATGTCATATTTAGTATGTAGGAATCGTTTGGAATATAATTGATTGAAATTAAAGAAATATAATGGAATAAATAAAGGATGACAAATCCATCCCTTCATTTGGATACGAGTACGAAATAGAATTGGAACATATTAGTTTCTATTGGAGTTTACTAAAAATATCATTTACAAAAAATAAGATAATAAATTCATATAAGATAAAAAAGGAATTTAAGTAAAAATCTTTAATAGATGGTGGAAAGAAATCACCATTTTACCTTCTCAAATAAATCATCGTTAATCATCGTTCTAACTTATAACGCTTTCAAATATAAGAAAAGGAATAGAAGCTAGAATTACGATTCTATAATAATTGATTCATTTAGAAAAATGACAAAAAATGTACTTGAACTTTTAAAAAAATAATTAGATACCTGAAGTTTGGTTTTGAGTAATTTGGTATTTAAAAAAGTTTTTCGTTTATTTTTTTCATATCTAAGGTTTGGTTTTAACAATTTTAGTATTTAAATAAACTTTTTATTGACTCTTTTTATACCTCATTCCACTTACTTGGAATATAAAAAAAACAATAAAATTTTTTTCATATATAAAATTATTTAAAACCAAAATTTTATGAAAATTCAGCATTCATTTTCATGTTTACCCTTTTCAAGTATACCGAACAAGGTTGGAGGGTTCTTGGGAAAAAAAAAATAGTATTAGGGTTTCTTAGCCCCACTATAAATATCCTCTATCACCTCCGTTCTCCGGTGCGGTGCAGTTCCTTCCTGCCCCCAAAAATTAAAAAAAAAAATTCTATTTTCTTTCTTTCTCTTTCTTGTCTCATCATCTCGTCGTCCGATTCCTCTCCGGTTAATCGGCCATCCTATCCTCATTCTATCCCAAAAAACCTCAAAAATATTTATTCTCTAATTATTGTTACCACTAGGAAAGTTATCCTTTTAGGTTCTGAATTTCGTTTAGGTCTGTGTCAACGGTTGGAAAAAAAAAAAAAGGAAAGAAAGAACAAAAAGCACCAGTTTTAGAGGTACGGTTTAGTGTGTTTGTATCGAGGAAAAAAAAACATGGCACAGATTCAGTTGCAGCAACAGGGGCCGATGCCTGGAGCAAACGGTGTTGCGGTCGCCGGTACCGGTGCGGGAGCGGCTGCAAATCAGTTTCCGCCTACGTCTCTCTATGTCGGCGACTTGGATTTCGCCATAACTGATTCGCAGCTTTATGACCTGTTTAACCAGGCTGGCCAAGTTGTTTCGGTTAGGGTTTGTAGGGATTTAGGGTCCCACCGGTCACTTGGTTACGGTTATGTGAACTACAGCAGCCCTCAGGACGGTTAGTTAATATCTTCTTCTTTATGATTATCTTTCCGTTATGATTTTATTCTTACCTTTCAATGGGTATCAATTGTTCAATTGAAATTCGTCATTGGTACCGTGGTCGCGACGGTCTTTACTGCAGCTTGCTTTTTGCATGTGTTCCATGTCATGTCGAATCTGTGCAAACAATATTTAAGTATCCTATTATATTTGGGCTAGTAAAGTTGTATCCTTGCAGTCTTTTGGTACTATGGATTGATATGTAGTGATGGAGGATTAATATGGAAAAAAAGGGTTGACGAAATTTAGTATGGGTAATGTCCTTTTTGTGTATACAAACAATGGCATATTTTGTTTATTTAATGTACTATTGGTTGGTGGCTAATTGCGATTTCAGAAATGTGCTTTAAGGGCATAATGTATTTTCTGAAGTTGATCGAGTTTGTACTAGCATGGCACATGGTGCATATTTTGCATTGTAGATAATGTATTAGTAATTTTCTTAATAAGTCATGCTTATGCATTCTGTGCTGCGTTGGGTGATTTTCATCCAGCGCATCACGTCTTCGGTGATTAGTATATGGAAAAACGAGTAGACCTGATTTAGAATAGGTAGTGTCTTTTTATGAATATGCAAACAGTAACATACTTGTTAACTTAATGTTCCGTAAGTTGGTGGCCAATTGCATTTTCTGAAATGTGCTTTAATGGCTTAGCATGGTTTCACCAATATGGACACATAACGACTGAAGCTATAATAGCATGGCAATATTCTACACTTTGCGGTGCAAATAGTGTATTAGTAGTTTTCTTTGTAAGTCATGCTTACGCATCCTTTTGCTCTCTCAGTGATTTCTTCCAGCCTACAATGTTGTCCATGGTTAGTATATGGAAAAAGGGTAGAGTAGTTCAGTATAGGTAATGTTTTTTATGAATGTAGAAACGTTAACATGTTTGTTAACTTAATGTACTATTAGTGTGTGGCTAATTGCATTTTCCAAATTTTGCTTTAATGCCCCTAGTCTTGGTTTCACCAACACGGGCATGATGGTTTTTCCATAGTTGATTGAATTTGTAATAGCATGGCACATGGTGTACTTTTTGCATTGAATTTTCTTTATAAGCGCGCTTTTGCATTCTGTGCTGCTCTGAGTGATTTTCTTCCAGCTATGACGTCTTTTGTATTTAGTATATGGGCGAATATACAAACAATAAACAATAACATATTTGTTAATTTAGGTTTGTTATTTGTTGGTGACCAATTGCATCTTAATTGTGCTTTAATGGCCCTAGCATCATTTCACCAACACGGGCATAATACTTGGTTGGATTTTGTAATAGGGTGGTCACATAGTGCATACTTGCATTACAAGTACTGTATTAGCAATTTTTTGAAGTCATGCTTTTGCATTCTGTGCTACTGAGTGTTTTTCTTTCTGCATATATCTTATTCACTTAAGTGTTCGATTGCTGCTGGTATCGTTAAATTTTTTATGGCTCTGCCCATATATAGGCTAGATTTCTGTGGATCTGTTGTTGGTTCATTATATTTATGCGTAATGTCTAAACCCATTCCTATGTGATCATGCAGCGGCCAGGGCAATGGAGCTGCTCAACTTCACTCCACTGAACAACAAGCCTATCAGGATCATGTATTCACACAGGGATCCTAGTATTCGAAAGAGTGGCAGCGGCAACATATTTATAAAGGTATTTTTCATTTGCTAGCTGGGATTTTGTTGCACTTCTTTCTCCATTTATGGTTTGAGGATTTTGCAAGTTTGAAAGGTGTTGTACTGTGTCTTTCTAATTTTTGTGGTATATGTTCTTTGGTAAAAGCCTTGCAGTTGCTTGGGAACAATACAGTAGTTTATTTATTTAAATAAAAAAAATGCCATGCAGCAAGTATTTTGTTTCTGTTTGTTGGAATCTGCAGAATTCTCTTCCTGGTTCTTTCTGCAATATTTAATTAATTCTTATCTCATTCTTTCTGTGCATGTGCTGTAGAACCTGGACAAGATGATTGATAACAAGGCATTGCACGATACTTTTTCTTCATTTGGCAACATCTTGTCCTGCAAAATAGCTACTGATGCTCAAGGGCAGTCAAAGGGCTATGGTTTTGTGCAATTTGACAATGAAGAATCTGCACAGAAAGCAATTGACAAGTTAAATGGGATGCTCATTAATGACAAGCAAGTTTATGTTGGTCAATTTCTTCGAAAGCAGGAAAGAGACAGTGCTCAAACAAAGACAAAGTTTACTAATGTGTATGTGAAAAATTTGTCCGAATCAACTACTGATGAGGAACTGAAAAAAACATTTGGTGAATATGGTACGATAACAAGTGCTGTTATAATGAGGGATGGAGATGGAAAGTCGAAGTGTTTTGGTTTTGTCAACTTTGAAAATGCAGATGATGCTGCCAATGCTGTGGAGGCATTGAATGGTAAGAAGTTTGATGACAAGGAATGGTATGTTGGCAAAGCTCAGAAAAAGTCTGAAAGAGAGATTGAGCTGAAGGAACGCTTTGAGCAGAACATAAAGGAGACTGTGGACAAGTACCAAGGTGTAAATTTATATGTGAAGAATTTGGATGATACCATTGATGATGAGAAATTCAAGGAATTGTTCTCCGAGTTTGGTACTATTACTTCTTGCAAGGTATGCAGATCATGGCTTCCAGTTTGAGGCTTGCTTATGTTTGCAATTTTTATCCCTAATTAGTTGCAGCCAATCTCAATCTTTGGTTACTAGGTTATGCGTGACCCTAATGGAATTAGCAAAGGTTCTGGTTTTGTAGCATTCTCATCTCCCGAGGAGGCATCCCGAGCTGTGAGTAGTAATGCAGTTAACTTGTGTTTTTCTACCCTCTCAGTTGTTGCTTATTTATTTTTTTTTCCTGCTTTGGCTGTAGCTTGCTGGGATGGCTAATAAGATGGTTGTTAGTAAGCCCTTGTATGTTGCAATTGCACAGAGGAAGGAAGAAAGGAGGGCAAGATTACAGGTATAAGCATATCCCATAAATATGTGGGAAGACATTTAGACAAACTATATACTGTTGCTGTGCGGTCTTTTGGTTTGTATTTCTTGTGGAATGTTGCTCTTTACTTTTCTGTTAATACAATATCGTTCAATTTGGAACCTTTTATCAGTGCCTTGTGCACTAGTGTAGAAGCTAAAACATGTATATATTCAAGAATGGTTTTACATTTAATGAAAAAACAATGGGATGGGAAAGTGTAAAAGGTTTGCCTTTTTTTTGGGATAAATTTTAAACACACATATTTTGGAACATTATTTAGTCGGAGATTCTTTGCTTCTCTATGCACTGATGACCTAGGTCTATACATGTTCATTGAAATCTTATATCTCTGAGACAATACAAATGCTCTACTGGTTGTACCAGGCTCAGTTTTCACAGATGAGGCCTGTGCGATGGCGCCTTCTGTTGGTCCTCGGATGCCATTGTACCCTGGTGCTCCAGGTATGGGCCAGCAATTTCTCTATGGGCAAGGTCCTCCAGCTCTTATCCCTCCTCAAGTGAGTAATGAACAAAGGTGCTTTTGTTAGATTATTGCATATGATAATTAGCCTAAAGGATTTTGCTGAAAGTTTGGGTGAATCGGCTGTTTATTTATTTATTTAATGTAAGGGAAGTGCCTGACATGTTTCTGGAATATAATTATGGCCATTGTATCTGAGAATGCCTTTTTTGGTTGCAGGCAGGATTTGGTTACCAGCAGCAACTTTTTCCGGGTATAAGGCCTGGAGGAGCCCCCATGCCAAACTTCATGGTTCCACTGGCCCAGCAAGGTCAACAAGGACAACGACCTTCTGGTCGTCGTGGAGCAGGCCCAGTGCAGCAAGGTCAACAGCCTTCTCCGCTAATGCAGCATCAGGTGAGTTGGCACTTGCTTCCCCTGCTCATTTATATTTTCCAACAGCCATGTTGAGGTGAATTTTGTTCCTTGTGCTAGATGCTTCCAAGGGGCCGTATGTATCGCTACCCTCCAGGCCGCAGTATGCCAGAGGTTCCTATGCCAGGTGTTGGTGGAGGAATGCTCTCTGTTCCATATGACATGGGTGGTATGCCATTACGAGATCATTCTGTGGGCCAGCCAATGCCTATGCAGGCTCTGGCTACTGCTCTTGCCAATGCATCGCCTGAGCAGCAGAGAACAGTATGTACATTACTTTCTATATTCTATGGTTCAGATTGCTAATTTTTGTGGCTCATTCTTTTTTTTTATCCCGTTGGTTGCCTCAGATGTTGGGTGAGAGCTTGTACCCCTTGGTTGATCAGCTGGAGCGTGAAAATGCAGCCAAGGTGACAGGAATGCTTCTGGAAATGGATCAGACTGAGGTACTGCATTTACTCGAGTCACCAGAGGCTTTGAAGGCGAAAGTCGACGAAGCCATGGATGTCCTCCGAAAGGTTGCTCAGCAGGCTAACAATGCCTCGGACCAACTGGCGTCCCTCTCTCTGGAGTAAGGACCTTGTCCATAGGTGATGGATCTTGGGCGTTTGATGGGCCAGGGGTGACAACCTTGTCTTTCTTGGGCTTTTGATATGTGAGTTATGGTGTTCCACTGATGATGTGATGGAGTATTTACACTTTGGATGCTAAGTTTTAGGTTGAATTCTTTTATTTGTTCCAACTTTTTCGTGATGTTTTGCTTCATAACGTTGCGTCTAGGATTTGGGATCGCTGCTATTTTCATACTTTTAAAATTAGATCTCGAGTATTTAATTTATTCTGGTTTAGTCGTACCCGTCTGCATACACAGGTATTCAGGTGCATATGCATGCATAGAATTTGAATATCTATTTTTTCTTTATTTCGGTTATTACATGTTCGGGGTGCAGGCTTACTCAAAGTTCAATGTGGAAGCGCCTTTCCATTGGCATGGAAATTGGAAACTTTGGTTCATGATGTGCACCTGAATCGGGTCTGTGGGCTCGTTTGTTCTAGGATTAGTATGGAATTGTCTTTGCCCTTGGGATAGAAATTTTCATATAGAATATCCACCTGAGTAGGGCCTGTGGGCTGGTTCTAAACCATTTCGACTTTTGAGTTTTCTTACCATGGGAAAGGATTTAATACTTGGTATGCAATATGCATTTGTATATCGGTTCTGATATTGGCAAATATCTCATTGTATCTTTCAAAAATTGGCTTCTTAAAAAGTAAAAAGATGTGCTTAGTTAAGGGGTATTTGTGTGTTAATATTAGTGTGTTTCAATGATAAAAACAAATAAACCATGTGTTAAATATGAGGTAAATACTTCATGGACAATTTTCTAGTCATGTACGTAGATACTCTAGTTTTGCTTTAAGATAGTTTTAAACAAAATAATAATAAAAGAAGAAAAAATAGAGGTAAAAAAATATAAAAAGGGTTGTTGAGCATCTATAAATAGAACACACAGTTGAATCACATATAAACGCTCGCTCTAAAACTTGATTCAAAGAAATTCTTAGAGAGACAGCGCTTGAAGGCAAAATTTTCCGATTTGGAGAACAACTTGGTTCAATTGATTGGGATAGAAAGAATCAGAATAAGTTCACCTATCAATTGATAGCTTTGTTGAGTCTTCAAGTTGCTAGAATTTGCTTCGACCACCACTACTTCGTCGATTGCAGATCATATAGCTCAAAACCACCACCATCCGCCTGTTTCAGACGAATTGGACACCATCGGAGTGTTTAAACGCTCCAAGCCGATCTATCCGACAAATTCACAGCCAAAAACTACGATCGGGACTGCCAGATTGCTGACCGCCAGTCGTCACCTGTTGCGACTACAATCTAAACTAACCCATTCGCTTGACATCTGATTCGACTCCATCCTAATCCGCTATTCATTTCCCAGTTTCAATCCGTGTGCATTCAATGCAAGTCCCAGGACCATCACCATGACGTCGCGGAACTTAATGATGTAGGTATGGCTACTATCTTGGATGTTCTGGGCGGAGGGCTCGAGGAGGAGCAAGGAAGTACGATCAAAGTGACAGGAACTGAGGACTTGGGTAGTTCGAAAGAGATGATAATGGCTGACAGCAAGCCAAATGAATGAGGATTCTAGAATGAGGCCGTAGGTCCTTGAGCGTAGGCTGAGCTAGTGGGCCGAATTTCATTCTGCAAGTGGACATTGGTTAAAAGCTAGGTGGACCGATAATTAATTAGTGAACAAGGGCTTAGCCCATTTCATTTCTTTGTATTTCTGTTTTGTTTCCTTAATTCGCCTGTTGTAACTACACATGTGTTGGCTGATGTGGCAAGCTACCCATGTGGTTGGTTAGGGTTATTATGCAGAATATTCCACATTCCTTCTGAGTGTGTTATATTAATATCTGTATGAGTAACAATATGAATCAATGAGTAATATGAATTAAGCTTGCATTCAAGCGTATGTTCTCTCTCTGCATTCAGAGAAAATTGTTCAATCATTAGCTAACATACCTTACCTACATCAATTGGTATCAGAGCCATCAATAGATGGTTGAGACCCGAGAAACAAAAAAAATGGAAGAAACCATTCGCGCCATCTTTAATGAACAGTCAGACAAACAAGAAAAATGGGAAAAATCACAAGCTGACAAACAGGAAGCTTGGATGCAAATGTTTACAAGTATGATTCAAGGGCAACAAGAATTGTTGGATAAACACGGAAAAGCACTTCGTGAATTATCACAACAACTAAATGACGTCTCCAAGAGAACCTCCACTGGTACGAAAGAGTTAAGCACGTCTCAACCTGAATCCAGCAAGTCCAGCGCTGATCACAGCATTGGTACTACTCCAGCTGCATCTGATAAGGCCAAAACCCATACCACTCAGCAAGATTATAACTATCAACTGCCAGTGAAATCTACCAAGTTTGAGTTTCCTACCTTCAATGGGGAGGATTTAAGATCTTGGCTGATCAAAGCTGAGCATTACTTCAACTTGGATTCAACTCCACCTCAGTTTCGCGTGCAAATTGCTGCAATGTATCTGGAGGACCGAGCTCTTCATTGGTATCATCATTACTCACACAATCGCAACTCGAACACTCCTGTCACTTGGGAGGAGTTTGTGGTTGGCCTGCAGACAAAATTTGGAGCTAAACATTATGAAGATCCAATGTCAGATTTCAAAGAGCTATTCCAGAAGGAGTCCCTACAAGATTACATAGATGAGTTTGAGTGTTTAGTGACCTTGGTCCAACTTCCAGAAGCTCATCAGGTTAGCTGTTTCCTGAGTGGTTTAAAACCCGAAATCCAATACCCTGTCAGAATGTTTAACCTACAGACATTACAACAAACCATCACACTAGCCAAATTGCAAGAATCCACCCTCACTGTATCCCGTAGCTTTCTAAAAACATACGGAACCCCCAGTTACCCAAGCTACCTAAACACTAACCATAACTCAACCACCACTAGTAACCATTCCAAACCAGTAAACACCAGTTCTAGTACCACAAAACCATGGACAGGAATCCAATCATTTGTAAGAACCAATTACACCAAAAGCTACCCAAGCATTCCCACCTTTCCAAACACCAACCGTAACACACGCCGTCTCACCCCAGAAGAATTGGATGAAAAAAGAAAAAAAAAACAATGTTTTTGGTGCGATGAGCCTTTTGGTCCTGGTCATAAATGCAAACAAAAGGGACTCCGATCTATGATAATCGAAGAGAGTGTGGAGCAGGAAATCACAGCAGGAGAAATAGGGAATGACACCAGTGGGTTGGAGGAGGAATTGTCGCATCTGACATTGTGTTCATTGGGTGGAAATTTGGATGTTGGAATAATGAAACTCAAGGGTTATTACAAGAAAAGGAAGCTCAATGTGTTAATCGACAGTGGCAGTTCCTTGAATTTCCTGGACACATTTATTGCTCAAGGATTGGGGTGTACTGCAGTACCTACTAAACCCTTTAAGGTTGCCTTGGCTGATGGCTCCTATTTGGAATCATAATAGAGTACCTGATCTGGAATTGTGGCTGCAAGGCACTAAGTTTCACGTCGAGGTCCATCTACTTCCTGTGAAGGGGTATGACCTAGTATTAGGTATACCTTGGTTGGCAGCACTAGGAGACATCAAGTGGAATTTTCAGAGCATGACCATGGAATTTATCCAGGGTAATGACCTACGCAGATTGCATGGGGACAAGGAAACATTAGAATGCATGGACAGCAAAGAGGTGGACAAGTTGGTCAGCAGGAGCAATACTACCTATCTATTACAGTGTTGGTTGGTACAAGGAGAGAAATATCCTCCGAACACCAATCTGTTTCCTTTACCCATCCTGAGCTATTGGAACTAATTGATGAGTACTATGATTTATTTGAAGATCCCAAGACGCTGCCACCTATTAGGGACCATGACCATAGCATCCATTTGAAGGAAGGAGCTCAACCTATCAATTTAAGACCCTACCGCCACTCAATTGCTCAGAAAGATGTATTGGAGGATATGATACGAGAAATGTTGCGGCAGGGCACTATCAGGTACAGTCATAGTCCATTTTCTTCTCCGGTAGTGCTTGTAAAAAAAAAAGATAACTCTTGGTGGATGTGTGTTGATTATAGGGAGTTAAATAAGTTAACTACTAAGGACTGTTACCCCATACCCTTAGTGGAAGACTTGTTTGACGAGCTGTATGGTGCTAGTTATTTCAGTAAATTGGATTTGAGGTCGGGTTACCACCAAATTCGTATGAATCCTAAGGATGTGTATAAAACAGCTTTTAAGACACATGACGGACACTATGAATTCATGGTTATGCCCTTTGGCCTAACAAACGCACCATCTACATTCCAAAGGCTGATGAACGATTTGTTTCGCCCTTATTTGAGAAGGTTTGTCTTGATATTTTTTGACGATATCCTTGTGTATAGTCAAACTATTGAGGATCATATTGGACATCTCAAGCTAGTATTAGAAGTGCTGCGTAAGGAACAATTGTTCCTGAAGAGAAGTAAGTGTGTGTTTGGGGTAAGGCAAATTGAGTATCTTGGGCATATCATCTCAGAGCAGGGAGTCACCACTGACCCTGAAAAGATAACAGCAGTGTTGTCTTGGCCCAAACCCTAGAATGTCAAACAACTGAGGGGGTTCCTTGGCTTGGCTGGGTACTACCGATGGTTTATACAAGGTTATGGGCTGTTAACAAGACCTCTGACTCAACTACTGAAGAAAAACAGTTTTGGTTGGAATGAATTAGCTGAGAGGTCCTTCAATATGGTGAAGGAGGCACTGGTTAAGGCTCCAGTGTTGAGGCTGCCTGACTATTCCAAACCATTCATCCTAGAGGTTGATGCTTGTGATGATGGATTAGGAGCTGTTTTAATGCAGGAAGGTTACCCAATTGCATACATAAGCAAATCACTTCCAACAAGACAAAGGGGGTTATCCATCTATGAAAAAGAGATGCTGGCTTTAGTGTATGCAGTGGACAAGTGGAGGCATTATCTAGTGGGGCGCCATTTCATAATCAAGACAGATCACCAAAGTTTGAAATACTTGTTGGAGCAAAGGGTAATTACTCCTAGTCAACAGAAATGGTTGACTAAGTTCTTAGGATTGGATTATGAAATCCAATATAAGAGTGGAATTAGCAACAGGGCAGCTGATGCCCTATCTAGAGTGTGTGGAGCTGACCTACATACTCTTGTTCATACTGTGACAACAGCTCCAGATTTACTAGCTGAAATCCAAGAGAGTCTATCTCTACAGTCAGAATACCAAGTGATGATCCAGAAGTTGCAAAAGGGTGAAATGATCCCAAACTATACATTGGAGCAAGGGATCTTGAAACGAAGGGGAAGGATAGTAATTAGTCCCAATGAAGATCTAAAAAGAAAAATAATGGCCCTATACCATGATGGGGTGCTGGGAGGACATTCTGGCTCTCAAGCTACATTTAAAAGAGTAAACTCTGTTTACTATTGGCCAGGCATGGAGAGGTATGTGAGACAATATGTACGGGAATGTATAGTGTGCCAACGGCATAAGTATGAGAATATTGCCTCACCAGGGCTATTACAACCTCTGCCTATACCAGAAGGGTGCTGGACTGATATCAGCCTTGATTTTATAGAGGGATTGCCGCGATCTCATGGGAAGGAAGTTATTCTGGTAATTATTGATAGGCTGAGTAAATATGGGCATTTCATCGCCTTGGCTCACCCTTACTCAGCCCAGGATGTGGCTAGAGCCTACTTGGATAACGTTTATAAGCTCCATGGGTTACCCCAAACAATGGTTAGTGATCGTGACCCTATATTCATTAGCCATTTTTGGAGTGAATTCTTCAAACTACAGGGGGTAGAGCTCAGGTTATCGACAGCGTACCATCCACAAACGGATGGCCAGACAGAGGTGGTGAATCGTTGCTTAGAAACTTATTTGAGGTGTACTATTGGGGAAAATCCTAAGAAATGGAGCGAATTCCTATCAATAGCTGAGTGGTGGTACAATACAAACTTCCACTCAAGAGCTAAGACTACACTGTTCGAAATACTATATGGATACTCCCCACCCATTCACTTGCCTTATATTTCGGGTGATTCTCGTAATGAAGCGGTTGACTCACTGTTGACAGATCGTGAGAACGCGATCAAGATGCTAAAATTCCACTTGGGTAGGGCTCAGACTAGAATGAAACAATTGGCGGATCGGAAGAGAAGTGAAAGGGAATTTCAGATTGGTGACCTAGTATGGGTTAAACTACAACCTTATCGTCAATTGAGCTTACGCAAAGGGAAAGACAGCAAACTTTCACCACGGTTCTATGGTCCTTATAAAATTAAAGATAGAATCGGAAAAGTGGCGTATAAACTAGACTTACCAGAATCGTCGACTGTTCACTCCAGCTTCCATGTGTCGCAGTTGAAGCCGTGGGTTCCAAGTTCCAACCATCCAGCTACACCTTTGCCGCATCCTATTTGGACAGATCCCCTGGAGCCTGAAATGATTCTCAACAGAAAAATGGTTAAACGAGGGAACGCAGCAGATACTATGGTTTTGATTAAGTGGAAAGGTAAGCCTGAAGAAGATGCTACCTGGGAGTTCTATTCCGACCTCTCGCTTCGATTTAAGGACTCACCCTTGTGGTCAAGGGTTCCTAAAGGGGGCGGAACTGATGTAGGTATGGCTACTATCTTGGAGGTTCTGGGCGGAGGGCTCGAGGAGGAGCAAGGAAGTACGATCGAAGTGACAGGAATTGAGGACTTGGGTAGTTCGAAAGAGATGATAATGGCTGACAGCAAGCCAAATGAATGAAGATTCTAGAATGAGGCCGTGGGTCCTTGAGCGTAGGTTGAGCTAGTGGGCCGAATTTCATTCTGCAAGTGGACATTGGTTAAAAGCTAGGTGGACCGATAATTAATTAGTGAACAAGGGCTTAGCCCATTTCATTTCTTTGTATTTCTATTTTGTTTCCTTAATTCGCCAGTTGTAACTACACATGTGTTGGCTGATGTGGCAAGCTACCCATGTGGTTGGTTAGGGTTGTTATGCAGAATATTCCACATTCCTTCTGAGTGTGTTATATTAATATGTATGAGTAACAATATGAATCAATGAGTAATATGAATTAAGCTTGCATTCAAGCGTATGTTCTCTCTCTGCATTCAGAGAAAATTGTTCAATCATTAGCTAACATACCTTACCTACATCACTTAAAGTCCCATCCATGTTAGGCCAGCGTTCCTCAGAGTGAAGAAGAGAGATTTGACTCGTCCTATATTCGTTAGTGATCCGCTCGTTTCTCAGACTTATTCAATTGATTAAGGCTGTGTCGTCCCTTTATTAGGTCGTACGTGATTTTTTTTTTTTTAATTTGTTCTATTCTCCGATTATCATTGATTATTGATCTCTTTTTGCAGGTTCGTGGAATTATTAAATTAGCTTAGTTTTTCATTGTGTATATATGGCTAGAGGAATCAACATGTCTTCTGTGATTATTAATTTTGGGTTTGTTAACATATTTGATTTGCAGAGCCTCCCCTTAGTAAAAAATTATGCGCTAGTCATGAGAATTACACGACCTATCACATTGCTGTCAGATTGGTATTGATATTTCATGTTTCGTCGAAAGTCCATATTTTAATGAAAATTGCATTTTTTTTTTAAATAAAAAATATCTTCCTTAAAAATCGCAGTTTTGTTATGTTAGGATCATATCGTATGAAAATTTATTTTTGTCACTTAGATATTTTTCATAAGAAAAAATTGCACTAATTGGTGTTTCCAAAATTAGAACATGCATTTAGAGTTTTTAAAATTGGACTTGCAAAGTAGGCATCCTAGGAACTTTTCATTAATAAAATTAATTTGATTAAAAAAAACTTAAATCTGGCAATTTTTTTAGAGATTAAAATCTATCCAACAAACTGAAGTCTTATAAAATCAAAAGAACTATGTATTGTTTGATCTCGATTAGCAGGTACGTAAGCACCTCCAGGGTAACATAAAATGAAAAAAGTCTTTTTTTTTTTTTTTAACTCTTGTCAATATTGAATTGATTCATTGTTTATTGTAAATATTGTTTTTATTTGTAAAATATGATGATTAAACTGTAAATATCACATTATAAATTTTGGAGAATTAGAAAGGTAAACTTTAATTTAAGAATTTTAATATGGTAACAGTATGATTTTAATAGGTTAGCCTTCGAATTAAAAAAATCTCTGATTTAACAAAGTTAATTTTAAATCAATTTTTTTGTGGGCTAGTGACTAAGTTAGGATCAACCAACCCATTGATCCTAACTTATAATTTTTCTCGATTTTGATTGGATGATGACTCCTAAAATTTTTGAAAATCAAGTTTTTTTTAATTCCTAGTCGATGGTTCGTGTTAAATGAGTTAGGATTTAATACGGATCGAATTAAAAGAAATTAAGCCGAGAAATAAAAAATCCAGGCTCGACAATGTAATAAGAACTAATAAACCATTTGATCAATAAGTAATCAACTAGTGAAATTCTTTTTTATTGCAAAACTAAAGCACAATGTTGGAGTCATATAATAAAGAAAAATGAGAAGGAAGACTTCAATCACTATCAAAGTTCTAAAAATGAAAATTTTTATGGATGAAGCGATTGGATCGATTCAAGTTACAAAGTTTGACACAGTGTCGTTGCCATGGCAAGATTTCATGGCATTGTAGACTCTTTTTAACCATGTATAATGGTACTTATCATGAAGTGGAAGAGAAAATGTTGGAGGAAGAGAAATATGGAAGGGAGAGGGAAATGTGTAAGTTCATGTAATGCTCTAATCTTAGGATATCTATAGTCTGCTACGTATCTATAATTAACTTTAGGCATGCTAAGGCTTCAAGCCCTCTATAACTTGCATCTAATAATTATTAATTCTCCAAGAAAACATATATCATATTGACTCTAAATCAATAGATACACAGTAGTCAACTCCATAAATAAACATAAGAACAATCACAAATCTAAATAGCATTAACATTAAATGGCTTAGAGAGTTCGTCAAGCCAACCTAATAATAAGGTATATTATACCTATTGATGGTATAATCTTGAGCTTGGGCCTATTTGAGTTGAGTCTTTCATTTCACTGGGCCAGGCTAAAAGACATGGCTTTAGGCTTCGTTGACGAACTTTCCTCCTCACCAACTTGAGCGTAATGCCCAAATGGCTTTGGGACACTTTTGCTCGGATACAACACAACTCGGTCGAGACTAATCCGCATAATATGGTATCGTGACACCACATTATCATCCTCCCACCCACTATGAATATAATCGCCAAGCCAACTAACCACGTACCTACTAGCTCACGATGAACACAATGGACAAGCTAACTGTCCACTTACCTATGATTGACATAACCGCTAGGTTAGTCCTCTATAAATATGATCGGATTACTTCCGATCAAGGTAATGTCACATAATAACCATCTTCTCTAATTTATTTTATAGGCTTTTTATGGCAAATACTAACTTAAGCATCGGAGTGACCGTGCTCAGCCTATGCCCAACGTATCACTAATGATTTTTTTTTTTGTTTTGTAGATTCTCTTGTATTGTATTCCAAGCCCATTATCAACTGATCCAACCTCTACCGAATTTGAGCAAACGACATTTGACATCATCTATAGGAAGATTCAACCCTTTGTGCAAGAATTCTCTTATACTTTTTCCAAACATAAAAAAAAAATAATAATAATAATCTTACCACAAATTTCACAAAAAAGTGAAACCCTCATACTTGACATGCCATCTTGCACCAGAAATAAAAGACAATCCTAGGTGGTAGCCCTAAAGGTAACCTGAACTATAACTCAAGGTCACCTACTTCCATGAGACACAACGACTCCCAGGTACAACCTAGCATTCAACCAACCTCCAATAGCCTTACATAACTGGATCACCTCATCCACCTAGAAGACATGCTCTATTAAGTGGTAGAACAAAATATTGAGATTATTAAATGCAATATGGACGTTGAAAAGCGCCCTAAGGAGTTGAAGTTGGGGATGTCGGGATTCCAAGCTACACCAATGCAGAGAAACTTCGCCACTTCAAGCAGACCCTAACCATGCTTATGAAGCAATCAACACGCCTACCAATGTGACTAGATCGCATTTGCAAGTTTCCCATGGCCATAAGAACCTTTTGATTACACCTGTGACATAAAAAGCACAAGTCCAACTCCTTCGTTGGTGGAGCTCCCTATGTGCCACTAAAAAGAATTTGAGGAGATGACCCTTGAGGAATTGGAGAAAGAGATTAGAAAAAAATCTTAAAGATTAAGGAAAACAAAAAGAGTGCCCTTACTCCCAAAACGACTTAAGTGGCCATCAAGACACCCCTAGCTTAATCAATCATTAACAAATCATGGCCACCAGGGATGAAGCTACCCATGTTCAAGTTTTATGATGGGATGACTAACCTAGATGAGCACCTCACAAGGGACAAGGATCAGATCCTAGTATTTGGGTTTATTGACACGATCTTCTATAAAGTGTTCCCTGGGACATTGGAAAAGGCAAAGAATGGTTGGTTTCACCAATTGGCTTACTGTTCCATTACATCTTTCAAAGGCCTTTTCACCGTGTTTAGGATTCATTTTATAGTGAGAAGACCCTTAAAGAAGGATACTTCCTCCATATTCCTAGTAAACCAAAAAAGGGACAAGTCCCTAAGAGATTATATCACTCGAATCAACCAAGAATTCACGGAAGTGGATGGCTTTGACCTCAATCTTGCAATATAAGTAGCCATATATGGAGTTTGAAAAAACAAGAACCATTTCCAATCCCTTACCAAAAACAAGCCCAAAACACTAGAAGAATTCTACGAATGGGCCAGCATGTACATACGATGAGAGGATTTTATAGCAGCCTAAAATGAAATGGAAAAATTCCAAAAGGACCACCTACATACTTAGAAATCTAAAGGGTTAGCCAAGGATTGATTAGTCTCAAAGAAAAAGAAAGACAGAGCCTAAGGTAAGAAAACGTAAGGAAAATGAAGGTACTTTGAATCCAATTTCCTCCCCCAAAGCAAACCACTGGAAGACATTTTCCTAGAAATCAAGAACTCTAGCATCTTACCCAAATCAACCAAGATGCTTGGTGACCCAAGCAAAAGGGATGCTAACAAGTATTATGATTACTATCAAGATGCGGGGCATAACACTAATGGTTGCTATCAACTCAATACGACACTATAAGAAGCCCTTAGGAAAGAATTTCCGATAACAACATTTGGCTAATCCAAAACACCATTAAAAGACTTAACCAACAAAGAAGGAGCGACCATCAACAATACTCTAATGATGCACGGATCAACACGCTAATGACATGGCTCGTAAAATAGTCAATATCATTATCAGAGGACCACACTTGATGAATCTCTCATGATACTCTAGATATGACAAAGCAAATGAAGTAATGATTATGGTAAAGAGAGAAAAATTGGATATGACTCTCGAATTTACCAAAGCTGACTTGGATGACGTTAAAAGTGAGGGTAATAGTTTTCGATGTGATGAAAGTTCTATTTGACACGGGGAGTAACTTGGACATCATTTTCAACCATGCCTTAGACAAGCTCTAAGATGAAAACATCTAGAAGAGGCTTAAGCTATCTAAACACGAGATCTTTGGATTCAATAACCAGTCGGTCAAAGTTAGAGGAATTATTACCCTATCAATGAGGTTAGGAGACGACAAACATAAGGCCTAGAAATGAGGTTGAGTTCTTAGTAGTAGACTGCTGGTCACTCAAGAACATGATCATAAGCCAACCGACACTCTTCTTGTTCTATATGGTCCTTTTACCAGCTCACCTAAAGGCGAAATTCCCCATACTAAATGGAGTTGGCATTTGTAGGGGGGAACTGAGACTTATTGCAGAGATTATATGTTCAAGCTCTAGCAAGGGACGAGGCATGTTAAATAGATTCGCTCCCAAACCAACCTACCTACAGGAAAGCAAACAAAGAAGAAGGGGAGGATGAACTAACAGAAGCAACTGAAAACATTTTACTCTGCTTCAACCTCTTAATGGTTATAAGAATCGACTTTGCATTACTGGCTGACATCAAGGAGAACTGATTCATTTTCTCTAGCATCATCATGATGTATTCGCTTGGAAACCTATCGATATGTCTGGGATAAACCTAGTATTCATCACCATAAGCTTAGCATCGACCTAAAAATAAAGTCGATACATCAAAAGCAATGCCCCTTCGCGGCTATATGACAGGCCGCTGTAGAAGAGGAAGTCTAGAAACTTCTAAAAGTTGGATTCATCCTAGAAGCAAAGTACCCCACATGGCCTGCCAATGTCGTCATGGTGAAAAAAGCCATCGGTAAATGGAGAATGTATGTTGACTACATTAATTTTAAGAAAGCATGCCCAAAAGACTGCTTCCCATTACTAAGAATAGACTAACTGGTGGACGCTACATCTAGGCACACATTATTAATCTTCATGGACAACTTTTCTGAATATAACCAAATAACGATGGAACCAAAAGATTAGGTGCATATATCATTTGTTACCGACTTTAGCATATATTAGTCCAAGGTTATGCCCTTCAGCTAAAAAAATGTCAGAACCACCTGCCAAAGGTTGGTTACGACAGTATTCAAAGAACAAATTGAATGAAACATGGAGGTCTGCATGGATGATATGATCGTCAAAAGCATATGCATAAAATACCATCTTCAGAATCTCCGTGAGACCTTTGATAGGCTGAGAAGATACCAAATGAAATTGAATCCCCAAAAATGCATATTCGAGGTTTCCTTTGGAAAGTTTTCTAGGCACATGGTTACACAGCAAGGAAATGAGGCAAACCCCAAAAAGATCAAGGTTGTGCTTAATATGATGCCTCCCAAGACAATAAAGGAGGTTCAAAGACTTATTGGCCGTATCACAGCTCTGAACCAGTTCATATCTTGAAGCGCCGAACGATGCATCGAATTCTTCAAGATCCTTAAGAACCCGACCAACTTCAATTGGATCAAAGATTATGATAAGGCTTTTATGGACCTAAAGAAATTCCTTACAACTCCCCTAGTCTTAGCTAAACCCATACCGGGAGAAGAACTGTTCTTGTACTTGGCGATGGGCAGTAAAGCTATTTCCTCCATCCTTGTTAGGGTAAATGGATGTAAGGACATACCGATTTACTATATCAATCATGTCCTCTAAGGGCTAGAAGAGAGATACTCCAGGGTTAAGAAATTTACCTTAGCTATTATCCTATTAGCAAGGAGGCTCAATGTCACGACCTTAAAGGGAGCCTAGCCTAAGATATTCCTACACAAAATCCATAAGGGTGTGGGCTAATTCACATCTCAATGAATAACAAAACCAAACCACACATCAAACAAGCGTCAATCAAGTACCATTAACAAGCATATGTAATGTAACACTCAACCATATGACATGCACATTTGGATGATCGGAATCTAAACCAATGGAGATTTTCATCCTCTCTGGGGGTTGAAGCATAGCTAGTCATTCACGCCTAGAAGAATATAAGAACTAAAGAAGGAGGATTTCTTTTCAAACTCATTAATATTTATATTAGTAACATAACCTGAACTTCACCTTAGAAAGATCTAAGGGAGGAGGATTTCCTTTTCAAACTCCTTTTATTTACATATATATTAATAACATAACCTCAACTTCATCCTAAAATCTTAGAAATCACACTAAGCACTAACATTGCACGGCTAATACCTACATAGGCGACATCCTTTAGTGCCTATTAGTTCCTAGAGTATTGACAACCCTATGGCATCCAATTAGAGAAACAGTTCCACTGACATAGCTTAGGACTACTAAAGAATCAAGATGCTAGCACGTGAAGTGATCACCATGCTGATGTAAGTATGTTGTCATGTAATGTGTGTCCATTTAATTAAATGATCAAATACTATTAAGTCCATTTATTAGGGTGACCAATCAATTAACAAACACTCATAAAATCCAATCATTACAAACAATGTGTGATAACTTTTATGTTAGTAATTTATCAATCAAAGCAATCACCAAACAATAGTCGAATACCCAATCCTTACACATAGCCAATTATGTTTATATTATTATAGATGCAACTACCTGACAAGCATAGACAAGGTGATGAGGTCATAGTTACTTACCTATCATCCAAGATAAGTCATAGTAAACCCTTGGGAAAACCAAAGGTTGTGTTGTTCTCCTATAAAAAAGGAAAAGAAAACAAATAAACACTCAAAACGTTTCTTAACATATACTTTATTAAGTTTAAGTATTCAAACTTACTTTTAATTCATTATATTAAGTTTAAGTATTCAAACTTACTTTTAATTCATTATATTATATTTGATTGAAACATAGGCTTTTATCAAACTCTATATGATCAGACACTAAGTAGGAACCCTACCATGGCTACGAGAATCGCCCCACCAAAGATATGGATAATTCTCCATTGTCTATCAAATTATTTCTTTTCTTTTGTTTAAATCCTTTTATTACAAAAACATCATTATTCTTCATCACTCACATAGCATTTTAATAAGTTATTAACTTATATGAAAAACTTATTTTGTAAGCATACATTTGAAACAACATATTCTTTTTATTAAACGTGGTTAAACCTAACATATTTCATCTAAGCCAAATGCAAGTTATTAAGCCTTTATTACTTAATCTTAGCTAAGTTAATTGAACTTAATCAATCTAATTCATTTTAGCTCATTAAAGTCTATTTAGTCAAGTTGAATTTAGTTTGATTAACCAAGTTCATTTTATATTCAAGATTCATTTTATTCTTAAAACTATGTTAAATCTAATTTGTTATTAAACCTATTAATTCCCTTATCATTCTTAATTATATAAATTGACTAACCTATTATGTTAATTATCATTCATCTATTTCATTTTGTGAAGTTTGAATTGCTTTTGTTTGGGTAAAGCATTTTAGATTTAATGTGTTTGGGTGATATATATCGTAAACAGTGTATTAATACTTGTTAAATTTGTGTTTTAAAGGTCTTGGAGGGTTAATTAAGGTTAAGGAATGAATCGAGTCAAGTCTCATGAGATTTAGATGAAAAAGCAAAGTTAAGAGGGGACTGGCAAAGAACACGAGTGGTACACGGGGAGATATATCTCCTAGTGTTCTAATACATGGGTGGTACATGGGGGGACGTATCACCCCGTGTTTCTTCTTTGTTTATGAGTCATAGAGATGTATGAGGGGAATACGATTGCATGCATCTCTCCATGTTCTTCTAGGTTTCAAGGCATTTTTGGAAATAAAGAGAAGCACGGGTAGATACATTCCCTTTTGGTTCTTGGCCGTGTTGTTTTGGTAAACATGTCTTTTTTTAGTTTTTGAGGTCAGAGAGGAGCACGGTTGGATAGGAAAAGTCGTGTTCTAGTTGTGCTTCTCCTCAGGTAGGTTAAAATTATGTGTTTTTAAGCAATATTGAGAAGCACAACTTAATACAACTCTTCGTGCTCTTCTCGTGCTCTTTGCTCTAACCATTTTCTTAAAAAACTTAACATATAACTACTTGTTTTATATCATTTCTCAACATCCAACATCCTATATTCATCATATAAACTTAGAATCATCATCTATAACATCTATAAACATGTTTCTATTTCATATGTCATCAAAATCCCAATTCTAACATGCATGGTCTCACTTAAGTTTTAACATATAACTTCACATATTACAAGATTACATCTTCCATCTTAATTCCTACATATAACTAATATCAATTCATTATATACATGCAACAACAACAATCAAAACAAGAAAACAACTAACTTACAAGTTTGACCAACATAAGTCTCTTGATCTTTGCTACTCCTCCTCCCCCTCCTCCTAAGTTGATATGGCTCCTCCTCTCTCAACTTCCATCTTCTATCTTATTTTTCATCTTCTCTTTCTCTTTTAATTTGAGATTTATGATTTGTCTTTAAGAAGGAAAGTAGAAAAATGAAGAAAAGGAAAAGAAAGGGAAAAGAGAAAGAAGAAGATTCGGTGAATAAGAAAAACAAAAGAAGAAGAAAAATATAAGGCGGCCAACAGTCAAAGTAAATAAAAGATGAAGTTAAAAATATTTTCAAGTAGGGGTTTTAAGTCTAAACCTTTCAGATGATTTTCTTGAATATTGAGAATACTTGGATAGTAATTTCAAAATTTATAACATAGAAATTAATAGATTGAATTCAAAATCTAGTGTAAAAATCAAATTTGTAAAAACTTGATATTTAGTTTGAGTTTGGGCTTATAAATTGATATTTTTAAATAAGTAGATAAACTCAAAATCATGGAGATTTAAAAGATAAAGTTATACTAAAATTCAAGGGTTTAGAAACTTACAAAACACTTTAATTACATATTTAAAAGTTTACGGAATCAAGATAGAAGAAAAGAAGTTAAAATGAATGATTATGAAAAATTCACTACTTTTGTTCATTCATTTGGTAATTGAAAGAAGAGAAGTTCTAGTTAAAATTGGTTAAGATGATGATGAAATTTGTTTTGTTATAAAAGATAGTTAAAGTAACTAAACAAATGGAAAAGGAAGAGAATTTAAATTTGATTGTTAAAGAAAATTAAGGAATTTGATTGATGAAATGGATAATTGAAGCAATTGGATAAATAGAAAGGAATATTTGAGTTCTCAAATTTTAATTGAATCAATAGTCTAATTTGATTGTATTAATCTATCTTATTATATCCTATAGCTTAATTTACTTGTTTTAACTAAACTATCTAAGTTTAATTTATAATTTACATTATTGTATTTTTTTACTATATTGATTTGGTGTTTCTTATCATTTTCATATTTATGAAACATCTTGATATTTGAATTATTAAATTTGACATCATTTCTTTATAATTATTTAATTTCTTATCAATTATTTTGACAATTATCAGGAATGTTATATTTTATAACTTTTACTAATACCATCATTTAGTTAAAGTTGAAATTAAGATAACTAATTTTTTGTTTGATCATGTGTATATATATATATATATATATATCGAATTTTACTCTTTTATATTTATGAGGTGTTGTAAGCCCTGGCAAATTTCAGTAAATAATTCCAAAATAAACATCGAAGATAAACTCTAAAAATGATTCCAAATTAAAACCAAACTTCAACTAGTCCTAAATTACGAACGAATCTAGAAATTTCTTAATCTTGAGAAAATGAGAATCCTTAAAAATAAAATAAGAACTCAATAGTCTTTAAATCTAAAACCACTATGTATGACAAATTCTATACTTAACTCCGACTTGTAAAATCGGGTAATATAGAACCCAAAAGCAAATTATTAAAAAGTAAATAACGATAAACCTTCAGAAATAAAACCCAATTCAAGAATTCCGAAAACGTTAAGAGATGTTAAATACTTAGAAAAATAAAATTTAAAATAAATTTCTCAAACTAAATGTGTTGTATAAACATAAATTCTTAGTTTCCAAATTAGTAAAGATCTAAACCGGAAAGTCACTCGGGAACCCTAAGTGGAATATAGTAGTTTAAGTCCGGCAATCTCGCGCTCTTAGCCCTAGAGCCGAGGTATGGTTTAAGTGTGTAGAGTAACTCGTGGTAATATAAGGTCGCTTAAAAATAGCAGATTGGTAAATTTTTGACCTATTTCGAACTCTTTCGGATACAGACTTTAAAAAGAGTGTCCCGGAGCTCAAGATATAAAAAAAATAGACCATTAATACCGTTAGACTCGTATTTTTATAAGAATTTCAAAAATATCAGTTTTATAAATTTTGATAACTAGAAATATCTGATTTTGCGATTATATTCGTATTTATTTACTACCGATAATTAACTAGTCTTTTACACTATTCACTGCTATTCGTTACACAATTTTTTACACTACTCTCGTAAACCCTTATATTTTTAGGTAAATATTTTATAGATCATCGAAAATTCTGTTTTTCTAAAATTTAGTTTGTTTTGGGTTTTTACTGGATCAGTTTCTGTTTAAGACCCGATACTAAAAATAAAATAAATTAATTTAATAATTAGAAAATATTTGAAAAATATTGTTATTTTCATAAAATGACCTTTTAGAATTTTTCGGGTAATATCAATTATAGCTCATATTCACGTATTTCGATCATACCAGTAACTTATTTGATAATTCATTAAAATAAATAAATAAATTATCTTATTTTAATTATGAAAATTCTGCTACAAAAATTTAGAATGCATTTTTTCTATTTTTTTATTTTATTTATAAAAAAGTACTCTTATAAACCCATACCTATAGTACACTATTCACACATCACCTCTTTTTCATTTTACTCTTTCTACACTTCACTTATCACTTCATGGCAGATTTTTAGCTCTTTTTGTTGCCCCTTTTGTCTTTTGAAACACTCCAAATTTGATTAAAATAAACCTATTTCAATCCTTCTTTAAGAAGTAACACATATACTTGGTTACCCATTACAACTTCAAGTCAAAGACCAACTAAATTCCCTTCCCTCTCTCTTCTAATATTCATGCCAGCCATGGTAGATGTGTAGGCTGCCTTTTCTTTTTATTTTATTTTATTTTATTTTATTTTGAGTGTCTTTAACTCTTCGTATCTCTCTATGTGTACCCTCTCTCATTCACACATTTAACCCTTTACCATTCCTTGCAATTTTCCTTTCTATTTCCTCTCTTTCTCTCTTCATTTGCTCTTGTTCTTGCAAGAGGAACTTGCTGCCCCCATCCTGTATATGAGCTCCCATACATATTTCTTCAAGATCCTTAAGTAAAACTCTTATTCAAAGCTTCCATAGTTGATGTAGGTGGAGTATAGTGAGAGTTTCATGCATCAAATGACTTTCCATAAGCTTAAAAGCTAAGGATGATGATGCCAAAATGAAATACTCATCTTACCCATGATTATTCCCTTGTGATCTAATTATTTTCTTGCTAGAAATGGTTATATATTTGTAGATCTAACTTCTATGTAACTTTAAGTATGTTTATGTTTAGATCTATGAGTTTATAGCTTACTACCATGGATTTCTCTTACATTTATGTTCATAGTAGGTTTAGATCTTGTTTTGAACTCAAACAAAAATGGTGATTTTCGTATCTAGGCAAGAGCCATATTTAAAAACCCCTTTCCAAGTGTCAAAATGGAAGTTTTACTTGAAATAATGAAGGCTTAGTGGGTATATATCATCAAGACTTCATTTTATATGATTCAAAGGTGATTTTCAAAGATTATTTTTCAAAACAAAAATTCTATTTTGTGATCTAGACCAACGCATAGTTTAAAAACATGTTTTCCAACTAAAAAATGAAGATTTTATTCAAGATATGGAAGGCTCTTAAGATAGGATATGTAAATGATGAATTTTCATAAGTTTAGATAGATTTTATCAAAAGATATGTCCAAAAAAATTTTTGTAAATTCGGATCTAAACCAAGACCAATTTTGGAAACCTATTTTTCAACACAAAAATGAAGCATTTGTTTAAAATATGAAAGGCTTATGGAATAGGTATCAATAGGAGATGTTTTCGATAAGTAAATGGTAGATCTACTAATAGAGATTCTCAAAATAGGAAGAGATTACAAAATATAAAATTTAAGTTTTATCATAACCTTGTGAAATTCGTATCTAGGAAATGATGATATGAAAACCTCTATTTTTCAAACTCAAAATGAAAGTTTTACTAAAGGAATGAAGTCATTAGTGGCTAGGTATGATTGAGCCTTAAGTTTCTAAGTATCAAATGAGTTTGCTTAAAGGAATCACCACAAGAATAATTTTTACAAAATTCAGATTTTGGGATGAACCATATTTAAAAACATGTTTAAAAAGTATAAAATGGGAATTTTTATTGAAGAATAAATGCCTTAAGGAATATACATAATGAGGACTTAATTTTAATAAGGATAAATAAATTTTATCAAGGAATTTTTCTAAAAACATGTGGGAATTGTCAAGAATGCAAGATTAGCCTTTCTAAGTTGATTTTTCAAAATGTCTTACAAGAAAAAAGTTTTCTAATTTTTTTTATTAAATATCATCAAGAACATTTACATATATATCTCATGACATATAATTTATGATAGCAACTTGTTCATATTGCATGTATACTTGCCTTGGATAGTAGAAACTTCATAAATTTTCACAAAATCAATTCTCTAATTTGGTTTTCGCTACTGATCTGAACTGATAAGATATTTTCAAAGCTTAAAAGTTTTCAAAGCATAAATATGATATTAGAATTAGATAGATCTTTCGAAGTAGATAGAAATCGGTATATAATTTGCTAAATTCCGAGTTAAAATGACCAAGTTATGGCGTTTTAAGTTGGAATTCCCGCGTAGGACAAGAATTACGAACTTGATAGTTTGTATGAGATAGAATGGATTAGTTTTGATTTGAAATACTCATTTAGGTATTTCTTTCGTTAGGTGACTTTGATTTCGAGGATTCATTACCACCGGATTACTATTACTGAGAGACCGGTGACCCATGGCCGAGTGAGTATTCCTTCCTGATTCCATTTATTATATGTGATTGTAATGATAGTTGTATTAGATTTTAGGCAAAGATAAATGGATAAGTATGGTGGGGATAAATGGGAATTATGTATGGTTGCTGATGATATGAGAAATTGAAAATAAGAATATTGAGGCCGAGTGATTAACTAATGGTCGTATAGAAGAATTAGGATTTATTGTCTGTAATTATTGATTGATAACCTAAGGAATTGGCATAATTGACTATTTAGAATTGATAAGTAATATGGACTCATTCATATCACAAATGAGGATGGAGCATTAGCATTGGTTGGTTGCTCGTGATCCAAAATCAGAGTAAAAGTTGGTTAATCGTGATCTATAAATGAAATAATGAGTTGGTTAATCGTGATCCACAAATGAAATTATAAGTTGGTTGATCATGATCCAAAAAGGCATATTTTAATAGTACCGTAGTATTCGTTAATCTGCTAACCCGAAATGAAGGGCGAAATTCCATTCACATATGATTTCCGACTAGTCATATGTCTGTTGATTCCATCTGTTTGATGCATATCACTTGTCTGATTAATCACTTGCTTGTATGATGTGTTATGAATGTAATCTTGAAAGTTTTCACTCACTAAGTTAGTGTAGCTTATACCTTAATAGATGTTTAAATGAACATGTTGACTTAAGAATGCCACTTGGGGACCGAGATGTTTGGAGCCAAGAATGACCTAGAGGTTCCGGTAAGAAGTAAGAATACTTGAAGATATTAGCTAGGTTTTGCGGATCGCTTTTTAATAGTTTTATGTAGTGAAATCTTTTGATGAATTGTAATTGAAGTATAATGAATTATATTTCCTTTACATTGTTACTCAAGTTGTATCAATATAAAATGTATCACTCTGATGTATCTCCTCCATGTGTTAGACGCCTTGTACATAATATGGAAGCCTTCGTATGACTGAGGCAGTCATTCCTAGGCTTTAATATTGAGTACGGTGGATTGCCACGTTTAGAGTACCATTCGAGGCGTCACAGGTGTTACTGCGAAGTTAAAAAAATTTATTACTTGAAATTTTTGTTTATAACAATTCAAAAAATTTAAAAGCTAATTAAATTATTTATATTTTCATATTTTTAGATCGCAAAAAATTAAAAGTAATTCTTATGACTTTTCTTAAAACATTTTTAAAAACTTTACATTATTTTCTTAATGATTATTATATTCAAGTTGTGCTATTTTGGGTGATTACACTCAGGCCTTATTTCAAAGTGCATCAAGTGACGACCATTATCAACTAACCTCTCTACACTATCCTCCACAAACCAAATGCATCAGGTTGCATGATGAAGTATGCAATCGAACTGAGCTCGTATGGCGTACTCTTTAAGGCATGCAATATTGCAAAAGGTCAAATTTTGGCAAGATTTTATGGTAGAATGTACAGGCCCCCCAAAGGAACCCCTTAGGGAAGGTAAACTGGAACTGACCCTATACATCGATGGATCGTCAAGCCAATAAGGCTATGAGCCAGGATTGATTTTACATGGCCTTTACAATGTCAGGATCTTGACTGAAAAGAAAGAATGGACATTTGGCACCTACATCGAATGGAAAATAAAAGGACAAACATCATCGCTCCCTTTCCAGCTCCTCCACAAACCGGTCAATCTGGGAAGCATGTAACCCTTCGCTCACCACTCCACTTGTCAGGCTAGTTGGGGGAGTCCCTGTACCGGGCAACCTTAAGCTTGGTTACCTCTGACAAGAATGGCTCTCAGCCTTGGGTTGATCAACTTAATTTATGGAAGTAATGTCTAGGACCAATTTGAATGGTGGATCCTTATCAAGGTTTTGAGTCACCTGCTTCCTTTCACAAACCTCATCATCTTCCACTTTAGCATACTCATCCTCCTCCAACACCACGACCCTGACTGGGAGCCCATAAAATTGTGCTACAAGAATAATGACCATGTATATACTGGATAATCTTGTTGATCACTCCCCATTCTATTCCTAATCGTCGCTCCACTTAGGTCTCACTATTGGAATAATCATCAAGGGCATAGCTCGGTTGACCATCACAAGGACAGCGGTCGAGAGCTATGAGCCTTATCCAGGTCTTCATAAGACTTCTCCAGGTCTAGCTTAGCCTTAGTAGCTGAAGCTTTGAACTCATCCTTCTATAGCATCAATGTTGTTTCTCGGAAATGAAAACCAGATCAACTATCTGCCAGCTCCCTTCGGCTATCCTCCAACAATTGTTGTCGCTGATTATTCTTAGCATAAAGCTCCTGATTATTTGTGCAAATCTCATTTTTCTCCTTGTCAAGCAGCCAGATCTCACTTTGAGATTTAATTCATGGCTTAGACTGCAACTCATCAATTTTTCTATCGGTAGCTAATTTCTCTTCCTTATAGTGGTTGGCCTGCAATCGCTCATTTGAAACCTCTACTCAAGGATGGCATAATGAGCCTTTAAACCATAATAAATGGCATGGTACCTAGCATAAGTATTATAATAAAACCAACTCATGATAGGAATTAAACCTACCTCCTTCAAATTCCTGTCTATATCGAAACGCTCTGACTGTAAATGATCAATCTCTTGTTGAAAAGTTCTACCACATAACACTACCTTTGTAACGCTCTCAGCAATTCTTTGCAAATAGATAAGAACATAAACAGGAAATAAAGAGAGCCTTTGGTAGAAAAACAAATCCATATTTGGGGACACTCACATAAGCAAAATACCATAACTGATAGTACCCTTCCAATGGGACACCTAAGGAAAACGAACAATGACCTTTATGCAACAATTTAACTTTCTTGATTGGGCCATGCTAGATAATAGCTAGAGGAAGGGTAATAATCGGCTCATACATTCTCTCACCCTCAACAAGAATAGGAATGTATTCCTCATGGTGATCAAATCGATCACCACTAGATCGTCTGGACAATGACCAGTGCCTAGAGGATTCATTACTCCCATAAGTGCACTAGCAACCTTACAGTCATCTCCTCTAACATAAGGAAACTTACTACTAGTAGGAGGAACAACAAAAACCTTAGTATCATCTTGACGAGACCTTTTTGCTGGGGTCTGGGATAATTTGGGCCTTGTTGGGTGTCGGCCCCCAACCCAACGCTTCTCCTCTTGGAACCTAAAGATGCTAAGGGTGCCTTCCTTTTTTTGGTTGTCAAATCCTCAATAGCCGAATGGCTACCCTGAGAATCCTATCTTCTAGTCGATCTCTTCCCTTTTCCCCAGGATGGGTTGAGATCAAGGAATTGACTAATATTTCCAGCTCTTCCTTTTCTAACATCACCTGCAAAAGAAAAAGAATAAGTGATCGAATAAAGTTATGTAATGCTGGGTAAAATCACAGCGATTTCTTCCCAAGCAACACTCCTTAACAAATAGATAACCCAAAGTGCTCAAAATCATATTGGAATAATACCTCAGGCATCCTTTTATCTCTCTTTAAAGAAGGCCTATGGTATGAAACAATGCTTCACTCCATGTAGAATCTCATAACCTCGTTAGTATTAAGGAGGCTGACACCAATCGAATGACGCCATTCCATAAAAGACTTAAGTTACGCTAAAATCTCTTGATCATTAGAAAGCAGTACACATTGAGGAAAGCTTGGAGGCAAATTCAAGTAATGGGTCACCATGATGATTTTGCCCTTCTAATCTTTCACACTTGAATCTAACTCGTTGAAAAAAATGCGACTCTTTTCTCTATTGCAGTTGCACCCATTCATTATTTGGAAATTTAATCACGAAGTAGTATTGAAGCAATGGGGAGAAGGTATTCGACATTGGCTTACGCATAGCACCTCAAAAGCAAGCAATAACCTTCATGAATTTGGTATTAATAGAGACGAAATCCAATTGAAATGGTTTGGCACTTCCTCCTGAAAATCATATGAAAAAAATGCAAGCTAAAGCCTAAACATTTAAATATAAACATAAAACCTGGACCCATGGACCAGGGTTACTCGATCGCTCGGCCTCAAAGAGTAGCAATATAATCATAGGTACCTCAAGAAAGTAACGATCCTGTACGTTAAAGAGCATCTTTAAAAGCCTCACTATGAAAATTATTAGGCCCCTTACCCAAAACCTAAGTTAGAAGGGGAATCAAACACATCCCTAAGATCTCCCGCTTCTACTCTGGCCACCTCATGAAAGTCTACCATAGGACTCAGTCACTGTAAATAATTGGGCACTATCATAAATAAGGGTAGAATAATCATCTATAGCAAGGCTATATATGCTTGCCTTACTTTCAATGACTTTTGGGCAATAAGGGTAATTTGTACTGTTGAAGGAATAAGGGAAGCAACCTTAGGGTTCCCCTTGTGAGAAGTCTCATTGACAGTACAAGACGAATTACAACTCTTACCAACCATTGTAAAAAATGTTGAAATATGATCACTAGAAGAAGAAAAAATACAAAAGATGTAATTGCCTGCCTTTGATGGATATTTATAGACCCTTAGGAAAACCGCAAAAAAAGGAATGTAATGATAAAGGAGAATAAAGAAGAGTTGCCCCTAGTCGTTGGATGCACTTTGACTACGAATCGATGACTCTAGTTAGATTACATAAAATGACGTCGCCTGACAGGGTACAGAATAATAACAGTAGACCATGAAGCGTCACCACGCTATGCTTCCCCGCCAAGAACATTTCCTCCTTACCAATCTGAGCAATGTCCAGATAGCTTCGACACACTTCCGCTTGGATACACTATATGTCACGCCCTGAAGGTACCCTAATAGTAGTATATAAGCCATACTTGAATACTATTAGTAGTTTACCTTCAGAGAATGACATATTTTCAAACAACAGGATCTTTTAGTTGCTTGGATAAGAAATGACAAATACATGTAAGATATAAATTAGCAATTAACTGCCAAAATAAGAAAAGGATGTCATAAAAGTATTACAAACCATAATATCTCTCCATAACTTCCTTCAAATACATTACTGATAAGCTTTAACTAACTAAAATATACTAGAAATAAAAGATAACGTCTTATCCCATCTGTCCCTTGAGCAATCAGCTTCTAGGCACTTACCGGTGCCAAGCAAGGTCAAAGTGTAAACTTGAAAGGATTGTTGGAGTGTGAGCGAAACCACGAGCTCAGTGAATAACTAAAACTTATCACAAATCAAACAAGTTAATTAATAATCATATGAAATGCAAAAATCAAGCAAATGAACAAGTATAAGCTTGGAGTATCCAAAGTCCAAAGCAAGATGGAAATTTACGCCCTCTCATTAGGGTTGAAGGAACCGGTCCTAAGACCCGCCTACCCATGAGAGACTAAGCATACAGGAAAATCTACAATTTCTCGTATTAGGGTTATCACTTTTAGTTTAAGATAATTTGACTGACCATTTCCTGTACATACCTTAGAAACTCGCTAAGTGCTAGTCATTCCAAGTAATACCATAAGCGGCGTCCTTCGTTTACCACTTAGTTCTTATAGTACCAACATAACAAAGGTAACCTTGTGTATGTCTATTAGCCTTTACGCCTAGGCATACCAAGCATTATCATAATCCCAAAATACTAACATGTGATAGACTACCACGCTTTTAATGATGCAATTTATGCAATTCGTGCAATGCATGTCCATTTTATTTTATGGTACCAATAATTCTTAATCAAGTTCAGGTGACCAGCCAATTTTACATACAAGCAACATGCTATGCAAGCAATAATTTCATACGATATTCCATCATCACTATTGTTATAGTAGCTTAGCAAATCAACAGTTCACACAATACATAATCCTCATAGCCTATACAACAACAATTGATTATTATCTTGTATTTAAGATACAACTAAGCTACAGTCACAAGTAATGTAATAAGACTGAGTTACTCACTTGCTCATCTTGATTAGTCGTAATAATCAGCTGGAAAGTCTTCACAAGTATCGAAATCACCTATTTAGATGTATAATATATTCATCAATAACACATAAATTATACACTTAAACTCCTATGAGTGACTAAGTGTCCTATATTGATATTTGGTTTTCTGCCTATTACTGTATTAGTCCTTTAACGGTCTTAAGGAACATTTAATATTTTGTATTTGTTTTCGTTTTGCTTCTCTTGATCTTGTTCTAATATTTATATATTTTTATCAGATATCTAAAAAACTTTTATTAAGTTAGTCGACCACCTAATATTACAATTATTAACAAATTTGTATCTTTTCTTGGTTAGTTTATTATAACAACTATTATTCGTTTTTTTAACATTTAGTTTTAACGTGCTCCTCTTAATCTACTTTATATAATTATTTTCTCATCTTTAGTAATCACATTATTCATGATTTTTGTTAATTTAAATTTTCCACTGATGTAGGTATGTGTGTATATATATCGAACAATTTTAATAATTATGAAAATATCATTTTTATTTTGTAAAATATAATAAATCTATTAATATAGAGATTAATAACATTATTAATCAAAATAACTTTACAATATGATTACTAATTTTCGGAAATAATAGTATTAATAATAATCTTAATATTGCCAATAATAATTATAGTAGTAATAGTATCAACAATTATTAATAAGTTTTGTATTAATATCAATACTAGTAATTTTAAAAATAATAGTAATGCAAAATATTAATGTTAGTTGGTAATAATGGTATTAGTAATAGTAATTTTTAATGACAATATTAGATATATTAGGAATCCTAAATATCATAATATTTATATTATCTTAAACATAATCTTACAACAATAACATTAATAATTCTAATATTTAATACTAGTAGTAACAACAACAACAATAATAATAATATAAACAATAATATTACTTAAAAATAATTTAATGATAAAATCACAAATAATAATAACATTGATAAATATCATTTATTAATAACATACGTAATTTAAGTTATACTTCTAATATTTTCAAGAATAACAGAAATTATAAAAATATTCATAATAATATCAGCAATTATAATAATAATAGTTGTATTTGGAATAATTAAATTAAGATTAACAATTATTATTATTATTATAAGCTCTGCCAAGAAGACAGTGGAATCCGTAAGTCCACTTCCACTCGTTTTCATTGATCTCTTTTTTTAATTATTATTATTATTATTATTATTATTATTAACCTTGTCGAGAATAAGCACAGAATTCACATGAACAGTACCAGACAGAATTTTTTGCATTTCCTTGGTTACTGTTCATCATCTTCAAACTTGGGTTTGATTTGATTTTGTTCCATTTACACGTCTAAATCAATTCTAAATCATTCATAAGCATTTATATATGTTATATTTACACATATATCAACTTATAACATAAAAACATGTACATGATCTTTGATTCTCTGATTCAAATGGTGCAACTAGAGTTTATGAGATTTTACCTTGTTGGGATTGATTTGAGTGTTTTAGATCGTGTTTTTGAGTTGTTTTTGACGCTAAGATCAACAAGACTTCGTTTGGAACATTGTTTTAATAAAAACTGATTGAAAAACACATCAAACTTACCTTGCTTCTCTTTCATCTAAGCTTGTGTTGAGTTTTAATGGGGTTTGTTTGTGATATTTGTTTGTGTGTGTGTTTTGTGTGTTCTGGTGGTGTGCTAGGGTCATGAAATTAAGAGTGTATGGATACTTGTTTGGTGTAAATTAAAGTCTTGTTGTTATGTGTATTGAGAGACATATATATATATAGAGAGAGAGAAAGAGAGAAAGATGGAGTAGAAGATGGCGGTTCTTGGGCAAAATTTCTTCCAAATTTTACGTATGTGTTTGTGTGCTGCATTTATGAATCATGGACTTGGACAATTTTGATTGGTTAAGTAGTGTGTTTTGTTGACTAAAGATTGAATTATTGGAGCAAATTGGAGAATGGATTTCGGCTGGGGAAGTTCAAGAAGATATTGGCCAAGTATTTGCACTGTATGTGTGTATACTATGTATACATATTAATATAATAATAGTTTAGTTAATAGTTATCTTAATTTTTAGGATAATTTATCAAGCTAATCAGGTAAAAATAGCGTTTATTTGGAAGTTTTTGTCTAAAGGTATTTTTATAGGGTTCTGCAAAATTTTAAGATTGTCAAAAGATACAACTTTGAGTTTTAAGTTTACACGATTAATTATTTTTAGAGTTTTGGTTTTCGCGATTAGAGTTTTGGTTTTCGCGATTAGAGTTTTATAAGCTTAATAGGCCAGTTTTTGTTTTGGGCCCTAATAGCTTAAGAATACCCTAACTAGAATAATAGTGTGATCCAAATATTTTTTTGAAGTTTAGATTATAAGATATTGATCTGTTTATATTTTTATTGTGAATTTATAACCCTAATAGTTTATCATTTAATTATCGTTTTTTAACTATAAACGTTATCGGGTATTTGCTTTTGAATAAGCTTAAAATCTTATTTAGATTATTTCTCGTATCTTGAGTTTTGATACCTACTATGATATCTTATTAGTAGTGTTTGATACTAGTTAAGAAGCTTTATTTTAGGGTTTAAAACCATAGACAGGACCAGTGCTACTTATAGTTTCATTCTATATTTTTGGTTGGTTTCAAAATCAGCTATCTGTTTTCTATTTTATTTTTCTATCTATTTTTATTTGTATCTATATGAAAAATCTTGGGGTTTACACTATGACTCGGTTAAGACCAACCTTCATAACATGGTATCATGGCACTACACGATCAGCTACTTGTCCACTACGAATATAGCCATTAAGCAAACTAGCTACCTAACTACTCAACCACGATGAACATAACTGCTAAGCCAACCGTCTACTCACCCATGACTGACATAACTGCTAGGTCAGTCCCTTATAAATATGATCGAACCACCCCCGATTAAGGCAATGTTGCATAACAATCATCTTCTCTAATTTATTCTATGAGCTTTATATGGTAAACATTAACTTAAGCATCGAAATGTCCGCACCGAGCCCATACCTAAAGTACCACTAACAATTTTTCTATTTTGTAGATTCTCTTATATTATATTCAAAGCCCATTATCAACTAATCTAGACCCTACTGGATTTGAGCAAGTGACAATACCAAAAGATATCAAGGTATGGGGGTAAGTTCATTTAAAATACTAACTATTTGAGTAGTTAAAAAAGAGGTATAAATGTTTGGTAAAACGTATCAAATAAGTATCAATGTTTTGCAAAGTTTAGTTAAGGTGTTTACGTTTGGATTAGTTTTCAATTAAATCTCTTTAATGTCCATCAATGATCAATTATTAATATCTTATTTGACTCACTTTATCAAATGTTGATTTCTCTTTTAACCGTTTAAAACTTTGGTACCTCAAATAAATTTAACCATCAAAAGTTGATATATTTTTTTAACTAATTAAAACATTGATACTTTAATTAACTCACCCCTAAATATTAGTATCATTTGATATAATTGACCTACTAATAATATCTACCAATGAGCAAATTAAGGGTCAATGCCCTATTGTAACACACTATTACACAAATATTAAACATTATCAAATACAATTGATAAGTCTTTGTCTTCATAAGATCAACAATCTAATCTAGTTGTCCATTAGATAATCTTCTTCATTAGTATCATTCTTATAGTCAACTACAACATTGTATACAAACAAATCAAAACTTTATAGGAGCATCTTTTGTATATGTAAAAGAAAAATGGATAAGTTAGAGCCTGTTATGTTATACTAACACTCACATGCTTATTGGGGGGAAAAAAAAAACTCATGTGCAATCACATGTTATACATGCAACAAACATGGAGTTAATTATCAGCGTAATTTAGTCCAACAAGCATCACAGAGATAACTCAATATCCCGCTTCGAACATAAGTATATATATATATTTATATGTTAGATATTGGATATCCTTCAATAACCTCGACATTGGAACCACTTAAATCTACCTACTTCATTTTATAAATGCAACTCCACTCAAACAACGACATACAAGGATAATCGGGTTAATACAACAATAGCATGGGTACTCCTCACCTATTAACAACATTTACCTAATGCAACAATCAATTATTATAACTGGATAGTCAATTAATACGTTTATGATTCTATCCTAAGCTGTACATGTGGCAAGCAATATATAGTCTTACCTGGAACATTGAATCTTCCTAAACTCTATAACCTTTTACCTTGAGTTATCACATAATTTAAGTATTTACAACTGTTTACGCTTTCAAACTTACCTATACTTCATTTTTCTATAACAAACGCCATAATATCACTATTAGTGGTATAAAGAAATGTAATGTATCAATTTAAAATTAGAATTCGTTAATTAATTTAATAATATCTAAGTTTCAAGGTTTTACAATAACATTAAGTCTTAAATAAAGATGTTGAATAAATTTCAAATGCTTTTGAGAAGGTAAAATATAAGTTTAAAGAAGGTATGTTGAACATAACTTGAACATGACCATGCTTGGAGGTCATGTTCAGAACAAGAGACCATGTAACCATTGTGTTTTTCAACACAAGTTGAAACAAGACCATGTTGGGTCATGCTGGTCTTAGGCTTAACACAACTTGAACATGAGCTCATGTTGTGATTGAGTTGGCATGATAACATCACATTTGTAATTTTCCATAGCTCTTCCATAAAAATTTGATTGTTATGCTGTTGATATGGCATATTATATTATAGCCTAACAGGCCAAACATCAATCTAATGAGTTGGCAAACATATGAAAAGCTCTATCAAGTATTTCAACCCAGAAGCTTCATAAGGGGCTTAACCAAATGAAGATCTCAACTTTGGCCTTGAGCCCTATGAGGGCTTCAACCTTGTTCTTGAGCTCCCTAAGAGCCTTGGTCTCACAAGGAGCTCAACCTCTTGTAGCTCTTGTCACGACTCTGCACTTGGAAGCCTACAACAACACTCTTCGCTTCAATTTCCATGAGTAACAAGTACAAGTTTGGCTACCTCCACCTTAATGTAGAACAACCACCTCAAGTTCAACCATCTACCCCCATATAGGCTTGGCATATGAGAAGCAAGACTTTGTGGCCTCTCAGTTATGGTATCTAGGTATGGACATCTTATCCAATCTAATCTTAACAATTTTCTTTTAAGCTATTCATTGCTTGCATTCTTCTTAAACCCATTTACTAACTTAAGTATCAAGATAGTCGCATTAGACAACCCCTCCTAGGACACCAATAACCATGTATTGTGTTTATAGATCCATCGTACTCCAGCAAACATCATAACCTATGACTTACCATGATGTGATCCTAGAAGCCTCAATTTTTAAGCCGTCCAATTTGAATCTCAACAAGCCATCCGAATGGATGAGAGGTGGATGATGAAAGCTTCAAAGATTAAAACAAGAGCCAAGAGAACCAAAAGAGTTGATAGGATAGTTGGGATTCAAATGATTGAAGATTTTCAAGTCTTTTCATTTAATTTAGGTTGCGTCTTTTCATTTATTTTAGGTCGCGTCTTTTCATTAATTTAGGTCTTTATGTAAGCCTATAAATAGAGGCTCCACTTTATGTATTGGCAGATTATCAAATTGAAAGAAAACACTTTTATTGAGAGAACTCTCTCTTTTATTCTTTGCGAAAGAACTCCTTTTTGATTTCTTCAATCTAAACGTTTGGGGAAATCATCTAGATAACTTAGGTTTCAATCAACAGGTTTGGTTGGGGTCTAGTTCCTATTCATCACTTGTTTAAGACGATCCTTTGGGGATTTGATTTCCACGACGATCGTAGGGTTCTAGGTTTAATATACCTAGGATCCTCATCATTTGGTATCAGAGCTTCGGCTTCTTGAATCAAGTAAATCTATCCTTTTCATCATCTTATTTTGATTGTTATTATTTCATAGTTTTCAATTTCGTATTATATTAAAAAAAAAAGGAAATTCGTGTAAAAAAAAAAGAAAAAGATTTGATTTTGATTAGTCTGTTGTTAGGGTTCTTTTGTGAAAAGTTGTGATCTTTTGATATAGGGTTTAAAAAAAAAAAAGCTTTGATTTTTAGGGTTCGATTTGGATTTGGAGAAAAAAAAAAAAGAGGACTTTAATTTGTTGTCGAGGGTTTGATTTTTGCTATCTAAGGTTTGAGTTGTCTAAAAAAAAAAATTAATTATGAGTAAAGTGCAAGTGAGAACTAGTCTGTTGAGGCATGATGTTGATGAGATTTCTAGTGATCCTAAATTTTACACTAGATGCCATGTAAACCATATAAAGGACAAAACATGCAGTTTGAGGATTGATGGTGGGTGTTACACAAATTTTGTTAGTATCTTGATGGTAGAAAAATTGAATTTGAAAACTAACATGTATCAAACACCTTATAAATTAAAGTTGTCAAAAGGGTATGAAGAAATTCAGGTGACTGAGCAGGTTCTAATTTCTTTTTCGATTGGCAAGTATAATGATGAAGTCTTATGTGATGTGGTACCAATGGAAACTTGTCATATTCTTTTGGGACAACCATGGCAATTTCATAGGAAAGCCAGATATGATGAGGACAATAATCGATATTCTTTTGTTTTAAATAAAAGATGGGTGAAATTAGTCTCTCTTAATCCTTTGGAGGCTTGTATGGATCAGATGACAATAGCTCAAAGTTTTAGAGAGAGAGAAAAACACAAGCGTGAGAGTGAGGAAAAGTGTGATGAAAACACTTTGGTGAGCACTGAGGAAAAAGAATTAGAGTGTGAAACACTAGAGAGTTATATTTGTTTATCAACTAATGATTTTTCTTTTCCTAGTGAAATTGATTCCACAATGCAGGGATTCAAAGAATTGAGTCCTCAAGAAGATCAAGATGAAATAGAATATCGATCTAAATTCCTTCTTTGCAATTTAAAAGTGTCTAAAAGCGAAGATTCGAGGACGAATCTTTTCGAAAAAGGAGGGAATGATGTGATCCTAGAAGCCTGAATTTTTAAGCCGTCCAATTTGAAGCTCAATAAGCCATCCAAATGGATGAGAGGTGCGATGATGAAAGCTTCAAAGATTAAAACAAGAGCCAAGAGAACCAAAAGAGTTGATAGGATAGTTTGGGATTCAAAGGATTGAAGATTTTCAAGTCTTTTCATTTAATTTAGGTCGCGTCTTTTCAATTATTTTAGGTCGCATCTTTTCATTTATTTTAAGTCGCGTCTTCTCATTTATTTTAGGTCGCGTCTTTTCATTAATTTTAGGTCTTTATGTAAGCCTATAAATAGAGGCTCCACTTTATGTATTGGCAGATTATCAAATTGAAAGAAAACACTTTTCTTGAGAGAACTCTCTCTTTTGTTCTTTGCGAAAGAACTCCTTTTTATTTCTTCAATCTAAACGCTTGGGGAAATCATATAGATAACTTAGGTTTCAATCAATAGGTTTGGTTGGGGTCTAGTTCCTATTCATCACTTGTTCAAGACGATCCTTTGGGGATTTGATTTCCACAATGATCGTAGGGTTCTAGGTTTAATATACCTAGGGTTCTCATCATATCACTTGCAACATATGTTGTAAACTTGCAACTTATCCACATAAACTCTTCCAAAAATAATAATCAACACTCCATTGACATACCTAATTCAAGAATAAATTTGAACAATAACTTATTTGTGATTTTCTTCTAATTTTTATTAACAAGTGTTCTTTCACTTCAAAGCTTATAATCACAATCTCAGTTGATTCTCTAACATTATTGTGCATTTTTTTTTTCAGTTAGAAATCACCACAAAATCTCTTACATTATCACGAGTTATTAGAAACAAGATCAGACAACCTAAAAGTAAATGCCTTCTCTCCTTATGCAGTTTTGATTCTAAAAATTATCAAATAAAGTTATCTTTGATCATTATCGGAACCTTTTACGGACCCATTGATAGGATTATCTAGTCAACCATCTAACCATTAAAATAAATATAATAATTAGAATATTAACTATTTTAGTGGTTCGATCACAAGTAAGTATGGTGTGAGCTGTTAAATAGTCGATGGGACCATAGAATTTCCTATCCTTCTCATTACAAATAACGTTAAAGTGTAAGGACATCTTACCCATGCCTTTTTGATCGATTCATACACCAAGGAGAGAAGTTTCTTTCTTTATAGGATGAGTAATTGCGAAGAGAGAAATATTATGTTGATTTTGAATATACAAGAGTAGTTATAAGAGTGAATGTGAAATAACTCTTTTGATTCGAGCTTTATTTATTTGTTTATTTATTCTCTAAGTTATTTCTAAATTTCTTATAGAAGTATAGAAAAGAGCAAGAGCGCTTGGGAAGAGGAAGATGGAAGAGAAAGAGAAAAACGTTGGTTATTCAAAAGAAAAGTTATACCTGTGGAGATGAAAAATGACAATATTTACACTATGATTTAGATATTTGGGGGAAAAAAAACTTTAATTTAGATATATAAGAGTGGAATAAAAAGTATTTTCTTAATATTAGTAATAGTAATAGATATAAATGTTTTTGGAGTAAGATTATGAAGACTATTTTAGTTAGCCCACTAGATTTGTTTGGATAGAAAAATGATAAAATCGGATTGATCCAATCGCTCCAATTTAGGTTCTTTTAAGAATCTGCCGGGTTGGGATGCAAAAATGATTTTTCTCTATCTCGATTGTCTCGGGCTAGGGGAAAAAAAAATAGAAATCCACATATGAGTGGGGAACTTGGGCCTGGAAGGGGTTCACTAAATGTGGGGCTGGGTGGACTTTATGGGATCGGAGCCTCGAATTCTTAGATTACAGCTTACAACAACAAACACAAACAGAGAAATAATGAGATGAAACTTAAAAGAGAGGTTCTCGTGACATGGGTCCACATGACCATCCATCCAAAAATTTCATAATCCAATCCAACGGTTCATGTTTCATCGGAATAAAAAACTTAGGTTTCCTTAACCCAACTATAAATATTCTCTCTCACGTCCTTTCTCCGGTGCGGTGCAGTTCCTTCCTGCCCCCGAAAATAAAAAAAATTTCTATTTTCTTCTATTTTCTTTCTTTCTTTATCTTCGTCTCATCGTCCGATTTCTGTCCGGTCAATCGGCTTCTATCCTCATTCTATCCCAAAAAAAACCGTAAAATATTTCGTTCTCTAATTATCATTGCACTTGGGAAGTTGTCGTTTTAGGGTTTCTGAGTTTCATTGTAGGTCCGTGTCAATCGGAGTTAAAAAAAAAAAAAAAAAGAACAGGACAATTTTTAGAGCGAGAGTGCTTGTATCGAGGAAAAAAAAATATGGCACAGATGCAGCTGCAGCAACAGGGGGCGATGCCTGGAGCAAACGGTGTTGCTGTCGCCGGTGCCGCTGCCGGTGCCGCTGCCGGTGCTGGAGCGTCTGTAAATCAGTTTTCGCCAACGTCTCTCTATGTCGGAGACTTGGATTTGGGCATAACTGATTCGCAGCTTTATGACCTGTTTAACCAGGCTGGCCAAGTTGTTTCGGTTAGGGTTTGTAGGGATTTAGGGTCGCGCCGGTCGCTTGGTTACGGTTATGTGAACTACAGCAACCCTCAGGACGGTTAGTTAATATCTTCTTGTTTATGATCTTATGCGTACTTTTTGCATCAATTTCTCAATTGAAATTCGTCATTTATACTATGGTCGTGACGGTCTTTACTGGCATGTTGCTCTTTGCATGTGTTCCCATGTCATGTGGATTCTCTGCAGACATTTAAATAATTTGATTGAATAGAAAATTTAAGTATCCTTGTAGTCTTTTGGTACTATGGATTGATATGTAGTGATGGAGGATTAATATGGAAAAAAGGGTTGACGAAATTTAGTGTGGGTAATGTACCTTTTGTGTATGCAAACAACGGCATATTTTGTTAATTTAATGTACTATTGGTTGGTGGCTAATTGCGATTTCAGAAATGTGCTTTAAGGTGCTAGCATGTGTCATCAGCACGGGCATAATGTATTTTCTGTAGTTGATCGAGTTTGTAATAGCATGGCACATGGTGCATATTTTGCATTGTAGATAATGTATTAGTAATTTTCTTAATAAGTCATGCTTATGCATTTTGCGCTGCTCTGGGTGATTTTCATCCAGCGCATGACGTCTTCCGTGATTTGTATATGGAAAAACGAGTAGACCTAATTTAGAATAGGTAATGTCTTTTTACGAATATGCAAAGAGTAACATATTTGTTAACTTAATGTTCTGTAAGGTGGTGGCCAATTGCATTTTCTGAAATGTGCTTTAATGGCCCTAGCATGGTTTCACCAATATGGACATAACGACTGAAGTTGTAATAGCATGGCAACATCTTGCACTTTTTGCGTTGCAAATAGTGTATTAGTAGTTTTCTTCATGAGTCATGCTTATGCATTCTTTAGTTATCTAAGTGATTTCTCTCCCAGCCTACAACGTCGTCCATATTTAGTGTATGGAAAAAAGAGTAGACCTAGTTTACTATAGGTAGTGTTTTTTATGAATATAGAAACATTAGGATATTTGTTAACTTAATGTACTATTAGTGTGTGGCTAATTGCATTTTCCAGATTGAGCTTTAATGCCCCTAGTCGTGGTTTCACAACCATGGGCATGATGGTTTGTCCATAGTTGATTGAATTTGTAATAGCATGGCAACATGGTGTACTTTTTGCATTGAATTTTCTTTATAAGCATTCTTATGCATTCTGTGCTGCTCTGAGTGATTTTCTTCCAGCTATGACGTCTTTTGTATATAGTATATGGGCGAATATACAAACAATAAACAATAACATATTTGTTAATTTAGGTTTACTATTTGTTGGTGACCAATTGCATCTTCTTAATTGTGCTTGAATGGCCCTAGCATCATTTCACCAACACGGGCATAGTGGTTCTCATACTTGGTTGGATTTTGTAATAGGGTGGTCACATAGTGCATACTTGCATTACAAGTACTGTATTAGCAATTTTTTGAAGCCATGCTTATGCGTTCTGTGCCATTGAGTGTTTTTCTTTCTGCATATATCTTATTCCACTTATGTGTTTGATAGCTGCTGGTATCATTAAATTTTTTATGGCTCTGCCCATATATAGGCTGGATTTCTATGGATCTGTAGTTGTTTTTCATTATATCCATGTTTAATGACTAAAGCCATTCTATATGATCATACAGCGGCTAGGGCAATGGAGCTTCTTAACTTCACTCCACTGAACAACAGGCCTATCAGGATCATGTATTCACACAGGGATCCTAGTGTTCGAAAGAGTGGCAGCGGCAACATATTTATAAAGGTATTTTTCATTTGTTAGCTGGGATTTTGTTGCACTTCTTTCTCCATTTATGGATTGAGGATTTTGCAAGTTCGAAAGGTGTTGTACTGTGTCTTTCTAATTTTTGTGGTATATGTTCTTTGGTAAAACCCTTTGTGGTTGCTTGGGAACAATACAGTAGTTTATTTATTTAAAAAAAAAAAAAAAGCCATGCAGCAAGTATTTTGTTTCTGTTTGTTGGAATCTGCAGAATTCTCTTCCTGGTTCTTTCTGCAATATTTAATTAATTCTTATCTCGTTCTTTCTCTGCATGTGCTGTAGAACCTGGACAAGATGATTGATAACAAGGCATTGCACGATACTTTTTCTTCATTTGGCAACATCTTGTCCTGCAAAATAGCTACTGATGCTCAAGGGCAGTCAAAGGGCTATGGTTTTGTGCAATTTGACAATGAAGAATCTGCACAGAAAGCAATTGACAAGTTAAATGGGATGCTCATTAATGACAAGCAAGTTTATGTTGGTCAATTTCTTCGAAGGCAGGAAAGAGACGGTGCTCAAACAAAGTTTACTAACGTGTATGTGAAAAATTTGTCTGAATCAACTACTGATGAGGAACTGAAAAAAGCATTTGGTGAATATGGTACAATAACAAGTGCTGTTGTAATGAGGGATGGAGATGGAAAGTCGAAGTGTTTTGGTTTTGTCAACTTTGAAAATGCAGATGATGCTGCCAAAGCTGTGGAGGCATTGAATGGTAAGAAGTTTGATGACAGGGAATGGTATGTTGGCAAAGCTCAGAAAAAGTCTGAAAGAGAGATTGAACTGAAGGAACGCTTTGAGCAGAACATAAAGGAGACTGTGGACAAGTACCAAGGTTTAAATTTATATGTGAAGAATTTGGATGATACCATTGATGATGAGAAACTCAAGGAATTGTTCTCCGAGTTTGGTACTATTACTTCTTGCAAGGTATGCAGGTCATGGCTTCAAGTTTGATGCTTGCTTTATGTTTGCAATTTTTATTCCTAACTATTTGCAGCCAATCTCAATCTTTGATTTCTAGGTTATGCGTGACCCCAGTGGAATAAGCAAAGGTTCTGGTTTTGTTGCATTCTCATCTCCTGAGGAGGCATCTCGAGCTGTGAGTAGTAATGCAGTTAACTTGTGTTTTTCTGCCTTCTCACTTGTTGCTTATTCATTTTTCCCGCTTTGGGTGTAGCTTGCTGGGATGTCTAATAAGATGGTTGTTAATAAGCCCTTGTATGTTGCAATTGCACAGAGGAAGGAAGAGAGGAGGGCAAGATTACAGGTAAAAGCTTATCCCCATGTTTATGTGGGAGGATATTTAGACAAACTATATACTCCCACACCCACACCCCCACACCACCACACCCCCCACCCCCCCCCCCCCCCAAAAAAAATAAAAAATAAAAAGTAAAAAACTATATACCCTTTTTTGCAGTCTTTAGGTTTGTATTTCTTGTGGTATGTTGCTTTTTACTTTTTTGTTAATGCTCTATCGTTTCATTTGGAGCCTTTTATTGGTGTGTTGTGCACTGGTGTAGAATGGTTTCACATTTAATGAAAAAGCAATGGGATGGAAAAGTGTGAAAAGTTTGCCCTTTTTTTTTCTTTTTCAGGATAAATTTTACGAACACATATTTTGGAACTTTATTTAGTTGGAGATTCTTTCCCTCTTTGGGCATTGATGACCTAAGTCTATACATATTCATTGAAATCTTATATCTTTGAGACAAAACAAATGCTCTTGTGGTTGTGCCAGGCTCAGTTTTCACAGATGAGGCCTGTCGCAATGGCGCCTTCTGTTGGTCCTCGGATGCCATTGTACCCTGGTGCTCCAGGTATGGGCCAGCAATTTCTCTATGGGCAAGGTCCTCCAGCTCTTATCCCTCCTCAAGTGAGTAATGAACAAACTTGCTTTTGTTAGATTATTGCATATGATAATTAGCCTAAAGGATTTTGCTGAAAGTTGGGGTAAATCGGCTGTTTGTCTATTTATTTCATTTAAGGGTAGTGCTTGACATGTTTCTGGAATATAATTATGGCTATTGTATCTGGGAATGCCTTTTTTGGCTGCAGGCAGGATTTGGTTACCAGCAGCAACTTTTTCCAGGTATAAGGCCTGGAGGGGCTCCCATGCCAAACTTCATGGTTCCACTGGCCCAGCAAGGTCAACAAGGACAACGACCTTCTGGTCGTCGTGGAGCAGGTCCAGTGCAGCAAGGTCAACAGCCTTCACCACTAATGCAGCATCAGGTGAGCTGGCACTTGCTTCCATCATGTACGTTCATTTATCTTTTCCAGCTGCCATATTGAGTTGAATTCGTTCCTTGTGCTAGATGCTTCCAAGGGGCCGTATGTATCGCTACCCTCCAGGCCGCAATATGCCGGAGGTTCCTATGCCAGGTGTTGGTGGAGGAATGCTTTCTGTTCCGTATGACATGGGCGGTATGCCATTGCGAGATCATTCTGTGGGCCAGCCAATGCCTATGCAGGCTCTGGCTACTGCTCTTGCCAATGCATCGCCTGAGCAGCAGAGAACAGTATGTACATTGCTTTCTATATTCTATGGTTCAGACTGCTAATTTTTGTGGCTCATTTTTTAATATCGCGTTGGTTGCCTCAGATGTTGGGTGAGAACTTGTACCCCTTGGTTGATCAGCTGGAGCATGAAAACGCAGCCAAGGTGACAGGAATGCTTCTGGAAATGGATCAGACTGAGGTTCTGCATTTACTCGAGTCACCAGAGGCTTTGAAGGCGAAAGTCGAGGAAGCCATGGATGTCCTCCGAAAGGCTTCTCAGCAGGGTAACAATGCCTCGGACCAACTGGCATCCCTCTCTCTGGAGTGAGGATCTTGTCCATAGGTGATGGATCTTGGGCGTTTGATGGGCCTGGGGTGACAACCTTGTCTTTCTTGGGCTTTTGATATGTGAGTTATGGTGATTATTGATGATGTGATGGAGTATTTACACTTGGATACTACGTTTTTAGGTTGGATTCTTTTATTTGTTCCAACTTTCTAGTGATGCTTTGCTTCATGATGCATCTTGGATTTGGGACCTTTGCTATTTTCGTACTTTAAAAAATTGAACTTTGAGTTTTAATTTAATTTCAATCTGGTTTAGTTGTGCCCCTCTGCATACACTGGTACTCAGGTGCATATGCATGCATAGAATTTGAATGTCTATTTTTCCTTTGTTTCTGGTTAGTACATGTTTGGGGTGTGGGCTTATTCAAAGTTCAATTTGGAAGTGTCTTTCCATTGGAATGTAGATTGGAAAATTACGTCCATAATATGCACCTGAATAGGGCCTGTGGACCCGTTTGTTCAAGGGTTAGTATGGACTGGTTCTAAAGCATTCTGATCGTGGTAAAAAATTTAATTCTTTGTGTGCATTATGCTTTTGTAAATCGATTCTGATCTCGGCAATTATTTCAATAATATGTATTTTTGAAGCCATAGATCCTTTTCTGTTTCATTAAAGAGCGATGTGGAATTCTGATAGGATGTCGTATCAACATTAAAAGTAGAACGACTAATCATTCCTCTCTCCTTTTAGGATTTCCTATTAACGTTACTGCTCAGGACGAGAACGTTGTTTTTTAACCGTCTGTCAGCCAATTCAGAAGGTTTTTTTTTTTTTTTTTTTTTATGTATTTTTATTTTTGTTATTCTTATGATTAGGGGTAATTTTTAGCGGATAAAAAGTTCTTCTCATGATAAATAGTAATTCTCGGAAAGAAATAGAACTTTTCTCTCTGTTTTATATTTCTTTTTTTTTTTACATTACATTTAGCAGATACTAGTTGTGCGTGTATTATAGATTAGTAATCTCTCCATGAATCAATAATAGCTGCACTAAACTCCTAGTTTCTGATATAGATTATTTCGACTTTTTTTTTTCCCTCCTTTTTGATTTTTCCAGTTGATTTGTTTGTTTTGGTTTTTTTCTAGCAGATATAGATATTTTTTCAAACTTTTTGCTAATAAATTATTTATCAACAAATATATATAGATAAAAAAAAAGTTGACAGTTCTTTGTCAAAAGAACAAATAGAACAAATATAGATAAAATTTAGATGCAAATTGAATATATTTATACACATCATTTTAAAAAATACAGATACAGAAGAAAAACTGACAATCCACAGAGACCCAAAATCTTAAATTTCTGTGAGGAATTGAGGAATTGCGCATAAACTCTTTCTGTTTTGATGTAATCCATTAGGGTTAGTAGTCCCTTGTCATAGAAAGCAATTATATAATTGGACCTTATCTGTAACGACCGGCCTTGCTTGTGACATTGGATTTCATTATATCGTGGCAACCGTTTCAATCCATCAAATTTGAGGATAATTATGAATATAATCTTTTACATTTGCTCCATATGGCTAATCATGCTTTAGCCAAAAGCATGATTATTATGTGACAGGCTTGATTCAATTATAATCTGTCTTTGTCCTTGACAACTACTTTATGGCTGCTACATTATGCATTTTTTCTTATGGGGATTATGATAGGTTATAATGCTTTGAAGTGCTATAAACATCATTATTTGCAGTTAACATAAGTATAACAAGAATTTAAATGTATTCAGCAGGCTCTTTAACTATTTCAGCTTGACTTACAGATTTGAATTGAATAAATTATGTTTTAGCCGAGATCGAGTTTAAACTAAAGAATTCACTGGATTAATTTTGAGCTTTCAACTATTCCAATGACGTGCCATGATCCTTGAGAGAAGCTAACTCAAGAACAAATTTAAATTGATTTTCAGGTGGTGTGATCTTGCTAAGAGACATTTTGAGCTTGATTCTAACATTTCAATAGTGAGACTAATCGATTCATTATTTTCATTGCGACAAGCAGTGGAATATAACATAACGTAAATTTTGATGTGAACTTCCCCACCCCCCACCACCAAAAAAAAAAGTGTTTGTGACATTTAGATAGTTTTAAAGTATTATATTATTAAATAAATAATTTGAAGTTGCTAAACAATTTATAATTTTTACATCTATAAATAAAAATAAAAATTGTTAATTATCATACCCACAGAAATTATCGTAATAGATGTTTATTTTTCAAATGGTAAAAATTTAAATTACCATAATAAATTTAATAAATGAAAATTCGATTAGATATGCTATTTATTAGCATCAAACATTATGTACAAAATTAATAGAAAAAAAAAAGGACAACAATCAAAGTTAAATTATTTTGATATGTCGATATTATACCAATTTCATAATGGCCACCTAGCACCTATATTACCATGGAAGATGTTTCATTGGCCATATATGATAATAACTAGTACTTATTTGATTTTTTGGTAAAATAATAATGGTTATTCTTATAAACTTAGAGGAAAAATCGTCACCCCGCTTTTCAAAAATACATCGCTTACCCCGTACTTTTATATTATTGATTATTTTATATATTATATATTATAATTTTACATACACCAAAATGGCTAAAATAACGAAAAATTGAAACAATTTACAAAAATTTATAAAAAAAATATTGAATAAAAAGAAAGAATTGTTCCAAACATTTGTTATATATACATATGTATTTAATAACTAAACTAATTGTTTAAACAAAAAAAAAGAAAAAAAAATTAAATTAAATAAATGAATGTGGGAAGAAGAGAGTTTCTAAAGACATTCCAAGCGTTATTTGTATAGCTTGGATGATGTGCATGTTTACAATGTGAGAAAAAACTAAAACAAAAAAGAAAAAAAGTTAGACAAATTGGAAATTAAAAAAGAAAAAAAAGGTTTTTCAATTTGTAATTGCATATAAATAGGACGTTGATGACTTTCAGAGATCGACTCTTATTTATTTATTTATTTATCATTTTTAAGTATCATGTAAGTACTACGTTGCAACCATGTCAGCAATTAACTAACGACACTAGTTTAAAATATCTTATTTGAATCCTTTTATATAATATTATGACTTCCTTTTAACAACTTCAAACGTTTAAATAAACTTATTCTAAACGTTGATAACTTCTGGCATAATTTACTTATTTATAATATATAAGAATTTGTTTATATGTGAAAGTTGAAATTGATAACAAACATCTATAATATCTATTTATGTGATATTAAATGAAATTATAGAACCCATAGACAATTCCAAAATTAGTCACCTTATAGATATTCATATATTAATTAGTCAAAGAGGATAAATAACACTTCAACATAAATTATAAGCATAAACAAATATAACCAAAGTTCTTTAAAGTAAAATTTTTGGAAAGGTAAATTGCAATTAATAATCTTAAATGGAAGTGTTTGTACACTCACAGAAATGAAATATTGTTGTTTATTTTTTTATTAATATTATTTTATAATTTTTAGTAAGAAAAGTAACAAATATCTTAAAATTTATACCTTCTATCTTTTGAAATATAGATTTTAGAGTAGCTACAAAATGTAAAATTTTTATACCCAAATTCTACCGTACGACAGCATGTTTTGAAATATTTGTATCCGTGTCCATCATGTATTGCTCGATTCTTACCCACCCCATTCATTCGAATATAATAAAGGGTGAATGCCCATTCCTCGTTAACGTTGGATTTATTCCCCGGTTGATGGTGTACAAAATCTCCAAGCATAATCCTCCAAAGTAAAAAAAAAAAAAAAAAAAAAAAAACTACTCCAAGCATTACATTATTAATTATCTCGCATTTACTAACTAATTAAACGATCTATAATATGTATTTTTTTTATTGAGTGTTTTTTCGCCCTTTTTCTATTCCTCTGTAAATAGCCAATAGAATCTAACCAATTTAATTTGTTAGATTGGGTTTGTTTAATTGGATTTCTGTTTAATTTGATTCGGATGATTTTTTTTTTTTTTACTTATTCATTATTTTAGTGTCATATTTAAAAAGAAATAATAGAAACTGACCTTTCCTTGCCATGCTTAAAATATTAAATCATTAACTTTTCTTATCCAGCTTACGCCTGTAAAGTAACTGTTTCTTATTATGAAGAAGAATAAATGAATAAATAATATGGGGATGTTAGGTGGTGATGGAAGCTAATGGGGCTATATTGCTCCATGTCAAACGTGTATAATGATACACAACTTGACGATGTTCTTTTCTTAATCAATTTACGGCAATAGAGCTTTTCAACAGTGTTTTCAAAGCTTTAATTTTCAATTATGTGATAAGCTTAACCATTCTTCTTTTGCTAAAGATAATAACGCCAATGCTTTTGACCCATTTTTCACCCTTCTTCATCGATGACTTCACATTATTTTTTCATACGCTATATCAACAACTTGTTTTTTGGACATTTCCTAACCAATTTACGTCATAAAATAAAATTAAAATATCCACCGCACATTTTCACCGAATGGTACTGCTTCAGATTTGTTTGTATTTTTTCTGTAAGTTTGTAAGATTTATATATATATATATATATATCTCTTATTAAATTTCTATATTCTTTATAACAAGCTGGATTTGATTGTAGTGATTACATACGTGCAGCGTTTAACTCAAGTTACGCATGATTTCAAAGGAATGACTTCGCATTAACACGTAAAGATGATTTAGGAAGAGAAGACATGGAGTGGAGTAAGCAATCTCAGAGAACTCAAATGCACATGTGACAAGCAAATGAGCTAGTAGCATCAACCATCTCTGGAATTAGAATTCGACAACACAAAACGTTTCTCTGGATCTTTAGAATCTTCTAAATAAGGAGGATCCTTTGGGTGTTTATGAATTATGATGTTTGGCTATTGATGACATCCATTGGATTGCATGGCATGTCGACAATCAAGATGGGTTTTCCTTTTTATGAATCCCTCTATAGTCTCATCTTGAGTTTAAGTTTATAGAGAGTTTCTTTTAAGTGTATAAACTTTTTCGAGAAAGGTTGAGAGTGGACAAGCTGATCCAACAATCTTTACTCCAAACCTATCATATCAAATCTCACTTAAGTCATCTGTGGATTCTTTAGGCCTATCATCTAGCCCAAGAGTCAAATCCATATATTTCTACATAAGAAAAAAAAAAAGATATTAAATAATGCTAAATTTCAATATATATGTTTGTGTAATTGATGGAAATAAGAAAAGTTTGAATATTTTTTCTTTGAATTGGTGGCAATCATGTTCATTTTATAGTTGTTTTTCATTATTGTGATTGCTGTGGCATTTTAAAACTTTTACTCAAAGTCACAATCTTTCCATTGAGTTTTATCATTTCGTTGCATGTTACCAATTGATCATGGGAAAGTAACGGGCAAAATTCCTGTATATTTTGGGTGAATTCGTAGTTTTTATGGAATTTGTGATCTTTTTTCTAAATTCTTTATTATTTGTATAAAAAAATTCGTAAAGCTAAAAGAAACTTTCTTGACTTTTCTTTTGAGGAGCCCTAAGCATCTTTTTGAAAAATCATACAATTTTCAAAATCCATATACATTATCTGTAACCCATACACAAGATAGACAAATGCAATGAAAGAACTTTATTATATATATTGATTATTATTGCGATTTCTCTCTAAACAAAATTTATTATTAATTTAAAAGATTCAGCATCCTTGACAGATGCATCTACAAATTAAGTTAAGGGTTCCTATAGTTAACCCCATTCATTTAACTCCCCTATCCCACCATATGCTCACACATGGTGACTGATGAGGTGGGTCATTTTAATCCTTGTGTTGAGGCACAAACTTGTACGGATGAGTCATGAACCTTACATTCCCACCTTATTAGAATATAAATAAACTAAAGTTGTCATTTTGTCAACCGCCCACCATTCCCACCTATCTCGTAAAAAGAGCATCCAAAGATGAAGTTTAGGTTTTGAATACAACATAGGTCCCATCTTAGGCCACCTTCTATGCCCTTTTCTTAAGCAACCAAGCCTGCCTTCATTAGCACCAAGCTAGCTAGCCCATCACCATTCCGCTCATTGTGCCTAACTTTCATTTTATGTTCCCTTTTGGCTGAAAAAAGAGTCAAATGGCTTTGTCTTGTCTATTTATGATTTCTTATTGACTAGGGTTCCTCACCTTGCTTGCTAGTAGCTAGTGAAATTTATTTTTTGTTTTATAAGTTTTGGCATGCTTATCTCAATGATGACGCTTAGGGTTGTAAACCATTTAATCCAAATTTATTTCACTATTTGACATCATAAGAAGCAAAAGAATCTTAGCTTTTACATTGAGTTTAGATTTTTGTTGTATTAAACTTTTGCTTTATCGAAGAAGTAATTTCTTTTTGTGAATGAAAAATGATTTATGCGCTATTTTGAAGTACTTTTAGGAGAAATTCCACGATCCCATCCCGTTATTAGTTTTGACGAGATCGATCCCATTGACAATTTAACCACTCAGATTACCAAATCGTGATCACACCACTAAAATAGTTAATATTCTACATATCATATTTATTTTAATAGTAAAATAATTGATTGGACGGTTCTGTCAATGAGACCGTAAGAGCTCCTGTACGTTTAGGATATTCCTTAGAAATTTCTAGCATTATAATTGAAATGCCCTAAACGTCCCTCAAAAAATTTATATGAAAACTTTATCAAATAAAGATAGAATTCAAAATAAATAATAAATGAAAAGTTATAAAAAATATAATTATATAAAATAGCAAACCTTAATGGCTCATTCATTTTATCAAATGGAATAAGAAGTGAATTAAATTCCAATTCAATAAGAATGCAATAGAATTGTAGACATTCACTTGGTATTAAAAATAAAAGTAATTATTAGAGTAAAAGTAAAACATCTATAATGCACATTATCTTTATACAGAGAGATAGTAATTGTATAGGTGATAATTTTGAGATAGAGATATTTATGACAATAGGTAAACGATTGCATGACGATTTATGTATGTAGAGGCATGGATTTTTTTCTCATTATTTTACGTAATCACAATTCATTATAAATTGTAATCCTCGTTAACTAGACATTTTAATAGCAGCTTTACATAGAACGAATTTTACTTAAGTGAATGAGCTATAAGTTTACCCCCTCTCTAAATACATTTATATATAAGGAGAAGTTGCAAATTCTTCCCTTAAGCATTTACCTAGGTGAGGATTCCCTCCTTAAACTTTTAAAATGAGCATTTTGACTCCATAAATTTAAAAAAATTAACACAATTAAGGTCATTAAACATTTTTAGTTAAAACAAGACGAGGGAAGCAAACTTTTATCTATGTATGAATTCATTCCCTAAACTTTCATCAATGTAGGATTTACCACTCCTCAAGTCATGAAAAATATTAAGTGTCCTTAACTATGCTAATTTTTGAAAGTTTAAGGGGTCAAAAAGCTCATTGTGAAAGTTGAGGGGGCGAATCCACAACTTGGTAAAAGTTTAGGAGGTAATTTACAAATTCCCCTATATATAATTAGGGTAAATTGCACCAAAAGATATCAATATTTTAGAATAAGTTCATTTAAGGTATCAACATTTTAAGCGTTAAAAAGACCTTTCGAAAAATGAGTCAAATGAGGTATCAACGTTTCAATTAAGTTTCTTAAATTTTCATTAATGATTAATTATTAATACTTTATTTGACTCATTTTGCAAAACATTGATATCTTCTTTTAACCATATCAAATATTGATACCTTAAATGAATTTATTTGTAAATGTTAATTCGTCTTTTTTATCATTTAAAATGTTAATACCTTAAATGAACTTACCCTTAAACATTGATATTTTTCAATGTAATTTACTCTATATGATTATTTATACTATATAGGAGCTTGTACATCCTATTGGGGATTCGTCCAATACACCATTTAATTTTTAGAATGGTTATATTACTGAACACAATGGGAATTTCAATGAGAAAACTTCTTATTGCAAATGGGTAAAATACACCAAAAAGGTATTAATGTTTGGAGATAAATTCATTTAGGTATCAACGTTTCAAGTGGTTAAAAAGAACTATCAATATTTTACAAAGTAAATTAAATGAGGTACTAACGTTTTGCAAAGTTCATTTAAAGTATTAATGTTTCGAGTAATTTTAAATTAAGTTTTTAAAATTTTCATTGATGGTCAATTATTGATATCTGATTTGACTTACTTTACAAATATTGATACCTCCACTTGAAATATTAATACTTTAAATAAATTTATCCCTAAAAGTTGATTGCTCTTTTGAACTAGTTGACATGTTAGTACCTTAAATGAACTTACATTTAAATGTTGATATTTTTTTATGTAATTTACCCTTCTACAAATTAATGATCAAAAGAATCAATCCAAAATATACGTGCTTGATGATAATAGTAGTCAAAAGCTAAAACTCCTTAATTTTTTTATGGATGTTTATATCACATATGGCATATGCTAAACTCAACGACCTATGTACTTGGAAATAAAGAATAAACAAGGAATAAAAAAGTTATACTTTGGGAATTGTATTACTAAGAATAAGTTAGAAATTATGTAATCCAATGTTTACTCTGTCTAAAGTTCTATTTTCAAAAGTACATATTTCAATAATTATTTCACCTATTAATTGTAGAATTAAGTTAGGAATAGAACTAAAAATACAATTGTCTCTATTTGACCATTTTTTTAATGAATTTAAACTTATTTAGAGTTTCTTCTTCTAAAATATAACATGCACAATTTCTCAACCTTCCCTCAATCCATCCACCCCTAATCTAACCTTAATTTGAAAAAAAGAAAAAGAAATGCCTTAATGTGACATGTGTTGTATTAATTTATTTATAGATTATATATATATATATATAGAGAGAGAGAGAGAGGGATAAGCTCTCAACATAGATTAAAATATAAGATTAATGTTGTATTTGGTACTTGAACTTAGATAATATGTGTGTTAATCCATCTGCTTATTTGTCTAATTTTCTAGTTTTTCATTAGCTACTTGACATGTGTCATTTACTTGTTTGCCATGATCATCATCTTAGCTAATATAGTTAGCTTTATTAGTTAAAGTAGTCTTAATCAACACATTAATTCAGATCAAATGTGACATTAATCCTTAATTATATATAATTAAATGGATGCAAATTATTAATATTTAAGTAGTTGAGCAAAAGGATGGTCGATGCTAGAACTTTGAAAATTGTTTTGAAATGTTTGGTGTATGAGGCTCTCTGAAGTACTCTTTATTTTGTCCTTATTTTGTGATACCACAATTCTTCTTAACTAAAGTGCACTTCAATTGATCTAGTTTATCCCCTCTTCTATGCATACATTCCATCCAAAGTCTTTGTTTGCCAGTAAATATAAATTACTATTTTGTGTAGGATTTTAAAAGTTTATACACTTTTTTTTCTTTTTGTCTTGATTTCATAGAATATACTTTAATAAATTCTAAAGATCTAAGCTTGACTCTAACCCAATTATGTAACTTGATTCAATACTTTAATAAATCTTAAAGATTAATTTTTTTAATATCAAATCAAGTCATAGAACATGATTATATCCTAATTTCTATGATTCCCATAATCAACGTATATAGTAAAAGAATTGATGATCTTTACCTCAAAGTTGAGATAAAAGTCCAACCATATTGTAACCCTAGTGCTATAAACAATCTCTACCACAATCAACCCACTAATCCTTTAAATCATTTGTAAACATCGACCTATTAGAATTTTTATTTCCATAACACAATACAATAAAGGTAGAACCACTTACTAATTTAAAGAACTAAAAAGATCCTTCAAAATCTCACTTAGCCTATATGCTTATTATCTAAAGATCTCTTAATTTAGTAACAATTAACAACTTATAACTCTTAAGGCTTGAGATGATATTGATAATTATGTAAAAGAAGAGGTGATGGAGAACCAATTTACTTTGATAGCAAATGATGTACATCTGGTTTGCTCTACCCAATTGATGCAGATCTAAGATTCATGTTAGTTGATATTCGAAATTTGGGAGACAACTTTATGTCGAAATTTTAGATATCTTCTTTATTGTTTTTAAGATTTAAAGATTTGGAGCTATGGTGAAATTAGTGAAGTGTTACGGTTGCTTTGTGAGCATTAGAATTTGGAAAAACTTAATAAGCTAACTAAAGTAACTAAAACAACGAAATGTTCTCATGAAATTAGTTGGAAGCCATTCTTGCTCGAACAAGCTAGCCTGAGTTTAGTCTACCTATCTTCATTGACCTCCTTTGCAATCTTGTGCAATGACTTCTCATACATGTATCTTTCCCATTTCTTTGAGAGTATTCAAAATGTGACTTGACTGGTCATGGTAAGAGTGGGCATTATCATCCTCCTTCTCATATAAATATATATATATATATATATCATTCATAAAGCCAATGTTGAATAAAACACTTCTCATATGATATAACTAATCACTGTTGGCTGTAATAATGTACCATGGATGATTAAAGTTGAGATTTTGAAAGGGTAAGTGTTAAGGTGTAATAATGAGCCATGATGGGCTTGTTTTGTTTTATTCTTACTAGAATAATTCATAAAACCAGATTTACCATGTGTCATGACACAACTCCCCTAAACATATGTGATACTCCATAGAAATAACATCACAAAATTGTATCTTATAGAACATTATCAAAAGAGAGAGTTATTATTACATGTATTGTTACAAGGAATACCTTATTGTAATGAATTATCTCATATGGAACATGGATGATTTATGAATTTTAATTCTAGTTCTTCTACATTAAAATTTGAAAATAAATTTTGGTAAAAATTACTTATAAGTAAAAAATAATTAGTTTCTTGAATCCATTTTCAAGTATAAAATATATTTTTCATCTCTAAACCAATTTAATATAATTCAAATGCATTCACTCAAGATCATAAATGAATAAATCTAATTATAGACCACCCTAGCAATAACAAACCTATTAACTTAACCTTAGCTTCAAATCTCAAATATGAAAAATTACAATGCACTTGCCATGATTTTCTCCATGGAACTAAGGTGAAGAACTAAGGCTTTTATAGTAGATGATAGGGATCTAGCTTGTTTGATATCAAATAACATAGATTTGGCTTACTTTGATGCCATGTGATAGTGGATTTTGGATTTAAGGCTTTAATATTGAATTATAAATTAAAAAGATGGTAATTTCATGGGTTTTTAGGTTTTTATATAACACTAAAAGTAAATTAGACATGAACAAAATAAATAGTAGGTATGGCACACTAGTATTAAGAGTAAACCGGTTTTTTGTTGGATGAATGATTGATATGACATGCAATCAATAAAACTATCCTGAGGTGTTAAATTGATACTTATATAACACAAGGGTTCTAAATAAAGGTTTTCCATGATTGAAACTAGGTAAGAACCGAATTTAATAGAGTTTGAAACATTATTTCTCGTGATGAAAAGATATCCATCTCATAAACCTATCACAACCTGTAAAGATCTAATGACAAAAACTTAATTAATTTATTCAATAATTGTCAAATGAAATGCTAAAAGGCTTGTTTATAGGGCCATAAAGACTATAGTGCTCCATGTGTGTTTAATCCCAAGTGGATTTTGGGAGAAACTTTTTATTGGTTGATAAGGTTAAGGTAGTGAATACTATACCAACACTAGTTAAATAATTTTGAATCAAATGGGTAAAAATTTCATTGGTGTCTATCAAATTGGTTACTGACTACATTTTTTATGGGGTAGTTAAATGATAAGCCTATTTTAAGAAGAGGTTTAGGAGAGCGACAAAAGGGAGAAGAACACGATCCAAATATAAAGTCTTCTAGTGAAGACATCACAAAGGAAGAAGAACATAATCCAATTATAAAGTATTGTGGTGAGGACATCGTGTGTTTAAGGTATGGGGAGGGAAAGATTATGATATCCTATATATATTAGTCTTACATGAATTGTGGGAGTAAATGCATTTTAGTTTATAATACTAAGGTAGTAAATGTCATGTTAACACTGGTTAGAAACTTAGGTATTTATTTGTTATGTCATTAGTTGGTTTACCTATAAATAGGCTAGTCTATTCATTGTCATATAGTCTAGTTCAATTGTTTTTAGCATCAATATATTGTCATTAAACTATGAGTATTGAGTGAATTGATATTTCTCTCTTTATTTGTTGTGTGTTATTATTAATATCTATAGTAGATCGTGATGAACACATTAATTGAATCATGTGATTTTTTTAACACTGGTAGTTTTATAATTTATGGTTTCTATTGAGTTAAAATTTGGATCACAACCTAGTTGTTTTTAATATTTACACCATGTATCAAATATTAATTATATCAATATCCTAATTTTTTTTTCTATTTATATTTACAATTAAATCCAAAAAATAGAAGATTTTACATTAAATTGGTAACTCTTACCTAGCATGCATCAATTTAATATTAGGTGGTGGGTGCGAATCCAAAAAATATATATTCCTACTCTAAAAGATTTGTATATAGTAGTGAGCATGATTGATCCATAGAGATTGGTAAAATTTATTTCTATCAGAATAATAGATAAAGAAAAGAAAGGGGGAGGGGGAGGGGGAGGGGAGGGGGGGTGTGTGGGTTGTGTGTGGGTGGGGTATTGTGATTTAAGAAAACAATAGGATTTAATATCAAGGTGTTTCTTGGATAAATTGGTTATGATCATTAACAAGCTCTAACAACCTATCTTTTATTACTTTTTTGATAATCTAAACAAGCTCCTTGATGATTTCTCTTATTGATTAAACAGCCCTAAACAAGCTCTTAGGTTTAATCTAACAATAACATGAATAACAAGAGAGTACCAATTCTAGCTAACAAATCATATGATGACCTATTTAGATGAGACTATATATCTTCATAACATAAAAAATTACCTATCTTATAATCAGTCATGTTATTGTGTCACACAGATTAGAACAATTGAACAATTATGTATTCAACATTCTAATTGACAGTATATTACGTTGCTAATTGAACAAATGGGCCCTAATATGTATCAATCAAACAAGATAATAATAAAACAAACAGAAGATATATAAATATCCAAAATAAAAATAAGAACAAGACAAATTAATTAGATGTCACAATCCTTGAAGAACCAAAATGCAACAATGCCTTGGTTAGAAAATGTTTTAGCCACTCAAATCCATGAAAATGTCTCTCTTTAAGGTTTTTGAAATTTTTTAATATCAAATGGATGATTCTCTCAAAACAATGACATAGGATATTTGTAGAAGAAAACAAGAAATTTGGTTCACACAACGTATATCGGTAGTTTCCCCATGTATGCCGTCGGCCTACCTTAACAGTGTTTGATGTGAATTGATTTTAGAAAAAAGTTAGCCGTTAGTGTTCTTCTTCTTTTTGCTGGTGTAGATCGTACGCTGGTGGCAACGTCGGTAGCCTTTCTTCTCCAGTAGCCAGCGTATGTTTTAGAAATTAAATGCTGGTAACTTTGCTTATTAAAGCGGACCGTGTTGATACAGGTGTTAATGTTTTTATTATGTGTATGTGCAAAGCTAGCGGCATAAACTGCAATTTTGTTGGTGTACTAGAGTTGATGAAGATTGTTGCAATTTTTCTGAAGAAGTCGGCTGTGTTGGTCTTTTAATTTAGCCAGCATTGGTTGCTTGTGATGAAGGCCGGCTGTGTTGACTATTGGCTAGCCTTTGATTTTTCCTATCTTTTTTTATTGCATAGATCTCCTTGTTTACTTCTATTTGTAATCTAATTTCTTCAAGACTTGAATATGATATTAATCACACTTAATTACCAATTCCTCATAATTTTTATAAAATTAATGACAATTTAACATGCTTCCTTGAATAAAAATTGAGTATAATGGGTCTTATAATTAGATAAATTACACCAGAAGGTCATAACGTTTGAGGCTAAGTTTATTTGAGGTCACAATGTTTTGAGTGGTTTATTTAAGGTCATAATATTTAGGGAAGTGGTCAATTGAGGTCACCATTGACACGTGTCAAACATAGCAAATCTTTTGAGTTTTAATTGAATTTTTCTCGTCTTGACATATATCAATGGTGACCTCAACTGGCCAACTTTTCTAAATATTGTGACCTCAAATGAACCATTCGAAATATTGTAATCTCAAATTAACTTACCCCAAATGTTGTGACCTTCTAGTGTAAGTCACTCATTTTATATTTGAGCAAGACAGGTTTCCATAGGTTTGTTATTAGAGGAAACGTTTTGCATTTCATTGTTGTAAACTCCTCATATTTTAATTTCTAAAATTAAGTTTATTGTTTATAGAGATCCATGGATTGTTGTTGTGTGGTTGTTGGGTACTATGAATGGGTTAAATTGTTGTATTGGATTTATTGTTTTGTAAGTTCAATTGATATGGAGAAGATGTTGAGAGAAAATAAAAGTAGCCAAGAGAGATGACTTGATAATTTAAAGAAAAAGATGTAGAAGGTAAAACATACTCTAATGACTCTCAAAGTTAAAAAAAAAAAGGTTGTAAAACATATAAAAAATTTTATGTCCTTTACTAAATGTAAGCCTTTTGATAAAAGTTTTATGAATCCAAAAGATTGTCTAGGAAAGTTGTTAAGGCGAAGGAGATAGAGGTAGGAGGTGATAAAAGTGAAGCTAATGAAAATTGTTTATTACAATGAGAAGGTTGAAAGAAAAACTTTTTTTTTTTAAATGGTGTTAAAGTTGAAGAGATGATAGATGTTAGAATTACTAAGATAATAGATGAGTATGTGGTTGATGGGATGGTTGAGAGGAGTAGTGATTGAGATTTATGAAGAGGTTAAAGGGGATGCAATTGTAAAATCCAATGACATGAAAACCTAGATTATGGAAATCATAGAGCAAAAAAAGGTGGTTCTAACTGCCGACAAGGCTACATTGGTTATATAGGAAAGTTCTTATTTACAAGTAAAGGAAGATTCTAGTGAACAACATTTTTTTTAATATACTCGTTTCATTCAAGGGAAATCTTGTAAGTTGAATTTTGATACAAGTAGCTATGTCAACGTTTATTTACAAGTAAAGGAACATTCTAGTCAATAAAAGAATTTGTTTAATAAATTTGTTTGATTTTAAGAAAATCTTATAAGTTGAATTTTGATATAATAGTTATTCCAACATAGTGTCATAGATTTTTTTTAACAGAATAAATTTACAGTTTCACCCATCAAATAACTTATGTTAATTGAATTCTTAGAATGTAATGCATGTATATACAAGTACATGTCCTAATATTTATAAATGACTTTAATGAAATAGTGGTTTATAATATAGCTTATGTGGATACTACCCATTGCTGCTAGGAGGCCATAGTAATATGATTGCAAGTTATCTATGATGGGTATAAGTACACTATACAATTTAGAAAGGCAAATATGTGTTTATGTTGCTTCCATGACTTTAGCTAAAATCTAACAAGAAAGTTTTGAATATGTCAAAATAGTTAAGGGTTTGAGAAGCTTAATTCTATTGCTAAGCAGAACTTTTAACAAAAAGAAATGTTAAAGAAATTTCAGGTGTAGTTTAGTGAAGATTCAGGGATGAATCTTTTTCAATAGTGCAATGATGATGGATTTCATACCATCATAAGAGTGACAACAATCTCTGGTGGAAAGAAAAGACATTTAGGAATTGTTGATAAGTGTAAAATAATAAGGGAAGAAGATGAGAGTAAATTTACATCCTGAGCGAATCTACTTCCATCGATTTGAGGGCAAATTGTCAACCCTACGGAGATGATGGGAATTGATAAGTGTTTAAAGATCCTCATTATTCACATTGTTTTAATGTTATATTATAGAGATTTGATGTGAATTATTAAAGAAAATGATACTCATATGGTTAAAATGTTAATTTCAGGGATAAAGGATAATATTGAGCTTAATGAAGACTTTTAGATGGTTAATAGAGATTTTAATGAAGAAATAGGAAAATGAAAGACTTACAATATACATCACTTTTCTACACAAGTTGTGTAGAACACTGGTGTTGGAGTAAAAAAATGACCAGCGAGTATTTTTAAAGTACACAAGGAGATACACAAGCCATGTAGAATGCTCGTGTAGACAATAAAAAATAAGCAGAGCAATTTTCAACAAAAGCCATTCAAGGCCGATGGCTTATCTTTAAAAAGCGGCGTCATAAATTTCAAAGCCGTCGGCATACAAGGTGACCTTCTTTGTCCAATCAACATTTTTCACCAGTTTCATCCTATACAGCCTTAAACACATGCTGTGTAGGATGATCGTGTAGAAGACAAATTCGCCTTTTCCTTCAAATAGCTGCCTCAACTCATCTTTTTCATATGATACTTGAATCCTTCTTCCTTTTTATGAACCCTAGAGATAAAAATAGGTCTTTGAGAGTGGAGAAAAGTAAGGGCTTATTGGAGATCACAAGACTTCATCCTTTAACGGTTGTAATAAAAACTCTTTACTATTTTTCCTCATTCTATCATTGCATTTTTTATTCTATGGAAAAATATATCTTTTTAAACCTAAATCTTGAGAAACCTTAATCCTAATGTAGAGATTAGATTGCTTTGTCAATGGAAGTTTGTGTTTCTTGAATCTATTCATGTGCTTTGATTGTTCTTTGAATTAATATGTGCACTATTACATTTATGGTTTGCTTCTTGTTGATTTGATCGATGGATTGACTAATGAGATAGATCTAACATGAATAGTGAAGTTTGCATGTGACTGTAGACATAGATTGCATGAACTTTTTGCATCAAGATTTATTCTTTTCAAGAAGTCATGAACTTTAATGCAATTTTGTATTCATCTAATGATGAAAGACATTTCCTTTAGACATATAGGGTTAGAATTCAATCATCTTGAAAGAGGATTGATGAAATGAGAGATTCCTACAGTTTAAGAAGTTAAAAAACCATTAATGAATGTTTTATAAGGAATTAGAAATAGGGTTAGTGATGAATCAAGATTAGAGATAGTTTTATGATATGATATTTTTAGATGTGTTGACACTCACTTTTGCTAGGGTTTAATAATTAATTAGTTGCTTAGATATATTAAAATCATTCGAATCAAACCAGCTAGATAGTAGAATTAAGGTAACTACTAGTAGTTATAAGTCCTGGAGGAATGACCCTTATGCTTGCACGGTACTACAATCGATAGGTACGTTTTCCTAGATTAGTTACATAGTAAGAATAGGTTTTAAACTTAATTTGATTGATTGTGATTGAAAAATCCACATCAGGAATCAAGCTAAAGGACCTATTACTAGAGTTAGAGATAAAGGATCGCAGAATTTAACTAAGAGGAATTTAACCGAGGAGCCTTTGAAGATGGATGTAACTTTCTTTGTGATGAACCAAGGTGAGTTACAATTTGTTTTGATAAGAAAATGTATTGCACAAATGCTCCACAACTTTCTTAAGTTATTTAATAAGTAAACTTGTTTTTAATATGTTTAAGCTTTAATCTACATAAATGTGTATGTTGCGTGTTTTTGTAGAGTTTGTGCAGTTTTAGCAGGAACAAATTCATATGTGAACAGCCTTGGTCACAGCTTAAACTCAAGGGGCAAATCAAGGATTTGATAAGTTTGATCCAAGGTGTGATAAGTGTAAAACCAAGGCATAACGAGTGGAACAAAATAAGTTGAATAGGCTTGGTCATGGGTCATATTGAGGGCTCGATGTGTTAATTGGTTCGGGTATGACAAGCCAAAATTAGCACTCGACAAGCTCAAGTCTCAGGCTCTATGAGATAAAGATAACATACTAGGTTGAGGCCTAAATTGAGGCACGACAAGTTAAGCGCGATATGCTTTAGGACGTGACAAGTTTGAATCTAAGGCTCGATGAGAACAGACTTTGTCGAGGAGAAAATTTGAGGCACGAATATTTTGATGCTTGATAAGGTCTAGGGTGCGAAGTTTAAAAACTAGCATTGCAAACTTTTGAAGTTAATCGTTAGATGTTCTTTTCAGAGTGAACCGCTATTTTTTAAACCTGATGTATAGAACTTTTTGGGGTAATTTTTAATTAGAGGGTAGAGCCTAACTTGCATATATATACTTTCTATTTGTGTTTTGTTTTTGTCACGTGAATAGTGCCATTCGTGAGATTAGTGAGCTAATATTATAAGGTACTATTCACATTTTTTGTATAAGTGTTTTAGTGAAGTTCTCATGTGTTGAGACACCTGTGTGAAATCCTACGTATGTGTAGGCATTTGTGAAGTCCTCATGTTGAGGCATTGAGTGAAATCCTCTATTGAGGCAATGTGAAGTTATCTATTATGAGGCATTTGTTGTGAAGTCCTTTTTGTGAGGCAATGGTTTGTTCGAATGAAATGTGTGAAATCCTCATTGAATGAGGCAAATTGTGGACCGTGGAGATTAAGGGGTAGGTCGAACTCTACATTAAATCTAGTGTAATTTTCTCCTTCCTTTATCTCTTCATTATTATTGTTGTAATTATGCATAAAAGGATTAAAGAGATAATTGTGGTTAAGTGAGCTTAAAATTGGTTTATAAACCTACATCGTTGCTTCAGATTGCGCAATATGTAGTCGATTGATATTTTTTTTAATTTCAGCACTTTGTAGTTATATGATCCACTTTACAATAAAATATGCTTCATTAAGTGTGTGAATGGATGAAGGAAAGGATTATTAAGCCCATCCCATGACTGTAACAAAGACTTGTCTTCCACTATAGGAAACAGAGGACACACTTGTGTGATGGACCATGTGGAAGACGTGCCAACTTCAAAAGAGACAACAGTTACCCCCACGCTTGTGTATGAAGCTGTGTCAAGCTAGAGTTATTTGATTAGAGAGTAACACGTCTTGTGCCACGACCATGCGATAGCCCACATGATGCTAATTTGAAGTTTAGTTAATTAGTTGTTTTCATTAGTTTTGATTAGTTATCGACTATTTTACCCTTTAAACAAAGTTATAGGTAAGGATGTTCATGGTTCAATTCAAGGGTTAGACTAAATCGAATAGAACCACATTCAAAATGGTTCGATTCAAACCCTTAATAAATTGAACCGCTTTTAACGATTTGGGGTTTTGAACCGAACTGCTTCACATGAGGTTTAATTCAATTCGCCTTTAAAAGGCTTAGTTCTATTATTAATAGTCATTTGAATTTGCAAAAAATAGATGTTTAGATTAAGAAACAATTGCACAAGAATTAAAGTTACTTATCATTATATCAGGTCATATTTAAAAATTTCAAATACTTATCTTATCCCTTTTAAAAGGATTTTTCTATGCAAATTTAAAATAACACATATTTTTAATAAATCTATAACACTAACTAAGAAAATTATTATTTTATATTAATTCTATATTTACTTATAATATTTTTCCTTTATAACGTATTTAAATTTCTATTGTACTAATTAGTTTGCAGTTCTAAATTATCTCAATATCGTTGGTTGCAGATATTGCAACTTAGTATTAAACCTTCTCCTGTAAATGTATTTAATGATAAGAATTTTGCATTTTGTGAATTAATCTTAGAGCAATACAAATCCTAATATGCAATGCTCAAGAGTTATAAATAAATAAAATAGCTCTTATTTAATTTTTTTTCCTTTAATGTGAAGTGGTTCGGTTCGATTCGAGTTCAAATGATTTGGTTCGGTTCAACCCCTTAAGTTGAACCGTAATTGTTTAGGCTATTCTTGAACCAAACTGCAAACTGAATCGAAATATAAAAGAATCATATTTTACGGTTTGGTTCGGTTTATGAATAGCCCTAGTTGTGGGTATAGAAGGGACTTCATTATGTTAACAACAACAATCTTTAGTTATGAATAAAATATCTCTTTAAGAGTTCTTGCTCTTAAATCTTTAAGTCTTATCAATCAATCTTGACTGTGGTAAGCACAAACACGAGTGAGTTATTATATGTAATATCAATTACTTATGAGTACTATATCTTTTTTTGCTTTCTTGGTGCCTAATATCAAGGTAAGTAAATGTTTCATCTTTATTTCAAGAAACCCTAATTCTTGCCTTTAGATTTAGGGATTCGATTAGATGAATCATCCATGATATATATATCTTGATCTTGTTCACCTTACTTGTAAACTTGTAAACATTAGTCTAAGGAGCATGAGCATAAAATGCTCAATGAGTAACAAAATCTTAACATAGTTCATTAGTAACAAACAATGGTTAGTTAACAGTCATATGTAATGTATCAATCAAACATATGTAACAATCATGGTTTAGCTAATCAGAATCCAAACCTATAGGGATTTACACCCTCCTTAGGGTTCATAGAATAGTTAAGTAATTCATGCCTATGAAAATCTCAAAATTAAAAAAGAAGAACTTTTTCAACTCATTTACTATTTACAAATAGATATAACATATACTCTCCACTTCATTTAGAACTTGGAAATTCCCACTAAGTAGTAATACTTTAAAGCCAACTCTAAACAAGTGATCTCCTTCGAAGTCTGCTTAGTTCCTGTGAAATGATAATCCTATAGTAGCCTTAACCAGTTTAACTAGACTCATCAAGCATTACTACATATTCGAAATATTAATATGTGACATGATTACCATGTTGATGCAATTATGATGTCAAGTAATGCATGTCAGTTTTAATTTTGAAGTCCAATAATCTTTATTCTATATTACTTTGTGATCATTTTAATTTTCGACACTCATCAATCTAAACTACACAATCATTATCAACCAATGAGTTATCACTTTGAATATAAGAGTTCATCACTCATTCTTACAACATGTAACATGCAAAGTCCCTAATCCCCATGCATTTAGACAATTCAATTACATTTATGATAATGTTCGGCTATTTTACAATTACAAACAAAATGAGAAGATCCACTTACTCACCCATGCATCTTGATCAATCGTCATAGTAGTAAGCTAGAAAGTCCAAATCTTGAATAGTAGATCCTATAAAATAGGAAAAAAAATTATTAAGCATGTGACTATTTAGGAATTCTATTAACACTTAAGTATTCTAAACTTATGTTATTATAATCTACTCATCAATCTTTAAGAAATTATAAAGTACTAAGCTCAACTATCTTCACATTAATTAACTAAAATAGGTATTAACTTGATTTGGATATATTATAGTCTGAAACAATTAAATTTTAAGTCTTGATGTACTTTTGAAATCTCTCAAAATTAAAACATAAAAATTGTAGAGCTTTTTCTAAGCTTTTGTAGTCTCTTGAATCACCTAAATCCAGTTCAGATGAAAATTTACGATCAAATTATGAAACAGGGGATGCTACACGACCGTGCTAGAAATGCTAACCTCAAAAAAAGACTAGAATCAAGTTTTTCCTTTGCAACACTCAGCATGAGCTTATGCAAGCCCGTGCACATGCTCATGTAGACAAAAAAAGCCTATAAGAGAAGTTTCGTCCTCTACACCTTTTGCATGGCCTCATGCACTCTCGTGCACATCTTCTCCTGCATCCAAAGTTTCTAACTTTAAAAATTTCACTTTATAAACACATGTTTTAATCTTTAACTTCATCAAATACACTTCATCACTCACATGCATACTCCAAACAGCGTTTTAATAACTTCACATGTGCATTATACGAAAACCTAGACTCCACACCATCTACACCTAACATCAACCATTTAACCAACAAAAGAGTAATAACTCATTGATTTAAGACTTAAACTACTAAATTCACACTTTAATTTTCTCATCCAACTTCAACATCAACTACAACAACAAACCCAACATTAACTAGCAAGGCATAAGAATACACTTATGACTCGTTCACTTTGCAGTATGGAATAAGGAAGGAATGGAATTCTAATTTGAAATTCAAAGGAGAATGTAATAGAGTTGTAATGACTATTATAATATTCAATTGATATAAAAAGTAAAAAAGTATTTATTGGAGTAAAATGTGAAATATCTATAATGCCCCTTATATTTATTACAAAGATGATAATTATATAGGTGATATTTTAAGACGGGGTAGTTATGACAAAGTTGAAAAATAAACCATTGAATAGCATTCATGGGGGTGGGACATGAATGGCTATTCATCATTTCAAGTAATAGCAACATATTCATATTCCCCTTAAGTGAACATTGTAATAGCATATTTACGTAGAACGATAAGGGAATGAATAGTCATTCATGCCAAGTGAATAGGCAGTTAATTATTTTACAAAATCAATAAGGTAAAAAGAAGATATAACTTACCCAAATCAATTTTGAATTGATGAAGACTTAATATAAATTTTGAAGAATTTTGGGATAAAATTTGGAGGAAGGAAATATGATATTTCCCTTTAAAAATGATGCCTATAGCTTGTGTTTGGGAAGATGGATTTGACAAATTTTTGTTTGATATTTATCTCTTATAAGTAAACAAAGCAATGTTGACTTTTAAGGCATTGTAAAAGTTATTTTGTGTGTGTATGTGAGAGAGAGTATATGTTAGTTATTATGGGATTAAGGGCCTTTTTGCATGAAGATAAGTTAAGTTTGGGTTTGCTATGCATGAGTTGGCCTGGTTAAATACACTAATTGACTTCTACATGACTAATGCATCAAAATCAAGTAAATCTAAATTTTCTAAGGAAGTTTAAAATAAAATAATTGATAAACAACTTGAAATGAATTATTTAAAATTTCAATTCTCTATTGACTTAATTAATAAGAAATTTGAAATAATTAAATTAATAAGCAACATTAAAAATAATTAAATGAAAATTTTGAATCTTATACTTATTTATGTCATCTCATGCATGTTATTACACTTAAACTTAACAATTAATTCATTCAAAATTAATATTCTAACTTTATTAAATTTAAATCTATTCCTTAAACTTAAACATGGAAAAACTTGGGAGTTACATGGGGTATTTCAATAAGTGTCCTTGCAAGTGACTTATCAATTGAATGGAATTTACCTTCCTAGCTTAAGAAAATCTTTTAGCATTCTAATTTTTAGTTGTTAGGAAGAGTAGACTTAATGTTGCTAGTAATTGTTATCGCATGAATTTAGACTTAATCTGTTAGACATTGTCCATGTCTTATTATGCCTTTTGAGCCTCTGTACCATTTTCAATAAGGTTAGTAGGCTTTTCCTCTAACACAGCTAAGTCAAGATCCAAAGCACCTAAGTAAACAAAGTAACAATGGAAGCTTGAGAGTAAAGATTACTAGCTGCAAATATGTAAACGCTCGCTAATTAATAGATTCAGACAAGAAGTACATAAAGTATATTATTAGTTTCCTTTGGGTAAACACAACAACATATATCATCATCATTATTATAATGGAATGACAATAAAACTTAATAGAGTAATTAAATGCACACGATCTTGTACAAATAACATCTTTAACATACATATACTAGATGAGTGAATAGTAATTTTCCTTTCTTTATATTTATTAATCATAAAATATATATTTACCTTTAGGTAAATCGTTAATTTCTATCAATTAATAAACTTTACATAATAGGCATTGCAAGATATTGTTTTAAATTATATGACTATAAACATTCAATTAATTTGGTCACTTGGTGACTAATAAATTAACATTAACTTAATGTCATATAATTAAAATATTAAATTTTATAATATTTTATGCGTAATAATATTTGACATTGTAGTTCATAAAATTCATTACAAATAAAACATGATATTTGTAATATTATAAAAAAACATAATATTATGAGATAAAAAGATAAAGCATAATAGTTATCCCTAAGACAAAACATAATGTTAATATTAATAATGAAACATGCACGTCACGTCATTAACTTTCTTGATTTATTGATTCGCTATTATACTTAATGGATTAATATTTAACATTGTAGTTCGTAAAATTCTTATAATCTTATAAAACAAACATAATATTATGAAAAAAAACATAAAACATAATAATTATACTTAAGGATAAAACATAATGTTAATATTAATAATATAAATAACGAAACATGCATGTCATATCCATTAACTTTCTTGATTTATTGATTCATTATTATGCACCCCGTGCCCCCACCCCACACATTCTAATGGATCAAAACCATTATAAACAATTCCATTCTAATTAATCATAACCATCATAATCTTCCATAAGTTTAATTTACATTATAAAACCTAATTTATAATGGATGTACCATAATATTAGTTGAAGGAATATTATTTATTAAAAAACATAAGGCTTTGACACCACATGTAAACATTAATTTTCTTAAGGATTCAACATGATTAATATTAAATTCTTATGCCCACGTGAATCTTGAATATAATAACAATCGCTTACATATAGCAAAATAAATTGCGTTCCTTAATGGAATTTAACATGATACATTTTTATTTTTCCTTTGTTTACCTTCACGGATAGAGAGATGATTAGTATATATACCTACATAAAAATTAAATCTGGTATGTCCATCAAGTATATATATTAATAGTTATGATTTAACATACTATTAAATGCAGGAAATTCTAAACCAAATTTAATATGAGATAATTTAAATATGAGCTAGAATGTCTAGCTATATTTCTTACATTAAAAGGAAAAAATGTGGATGTCTAAAGGACTAAGGATGACACGTATCATGGTCATAAATTAATCACCTTATATGCATTTAAAATATCTAACTTAGTTATTTCACCAATAAAATAATGGTTTGTGTCATAACCGGTACCTAAATTTGGCCAAATAATTTAACTGATTACATAAAATTTAAAAAATAATATTACTACCTACAAACTTTTTGAGGTTTTTTTTATAGTACATTAAATAATGGGTAAGATTCAAGTAGTTAAATGCAAAAATATGTAATATTTATGTAATTAGTTAAAAAAAACAGAAAAATTTCATGTATCAAATATAAAATCCAAAATGTTAAGTATTTAATTGCATGTATGGATAGAGTTTAGGTACTAAATGTGATATTTTTTCTTAAATAAACGTTATAGCTACTCTACTATCCTTTTTCTAAAATTAATTTTTTGAGGCATTTCATTATGTTTACCTATTAGGATTCATTATAAGAATTTTAAAGTTGATCAACCTATGCATTGCATTTCAATAATAAATTATTAAGTATAGTTACAATCATTTTGATATTTTTTATTTAAATGAAATAATTATGTGGGTAGAATTTAAGTGGTACAATGATGGTTTTATCAAAATTTTAGATCCTCCCAAGATACCAAGGGTATTTATAGAGTTTAACTCAAATGTTATGTGTCAAATCATGTTAATAATCAATGATAAAAATAAGTCCCATTTAGTGTATTAGCTATTTTGGCAAAAGCTGGGATCAAATAGGCTAAATTCCAATGGGTTGTATTTTAATCCTACTATATCAATTTTTTCTTAATCATCCTAAATAAGAGTTGGGCTTTTTAAACCTATCACACAGCTAAAAGAATTGTATCAAAATATTCCAATATAACAAAATTTTAGCTCTGTACTGACACCCATAAGTATTTGGCATAAACACTTGTAGGCTGAAAGGTTAATTTTAAATACTTGATCCCATTTAATAAAAATTTGATTTTTTTTATATCACTAGTATAATTATTTTAAATTCAAATGAAGAGTTGTTTTGATTTTGAATCTATTTGCAGACAAACTAATCAAAATGAGAAGAAAGAGAAATTATTAATTTGATTTGATCATACCATATTAAAATTTCATTCGCAGCTAGATTGTTAAGTCAAAATGGTGAATATTAGTTTAGTACTTCCATAGACTTAATAGAGATGTGATGTTAAATGATATGACATGACAGTAATATGTATAATATATATATATAAATATATATATATAGGGTAAATTACACTAAAAGGTCACAACGTTTGGGGTCAAGTTCATTTTTGGTCACAATGTTTAGTGAGTAAGTTCATTTTAGGTTACAATATTTAAAGAAGTGGGTCAATTGAGATCACCATTGATCCATTTCAACAGGATAAATATTTAATTAAAATTTAATCTAATCGCTAAAATGAATATGATAATTGGAATATGAGCTATTTGAGTGTTTCAGGTATGGTATATAATTTCATCTTCTTTTAATGCCCTATTGACGTATATCAATATAAGAAATACTTAACTAAATCTCATAAGACACTTTTCCAAACATTAAGACATATTTAGAACTTTTTGAAACGTCATGATCTAAAATAAACTTACCTTAAAACCTTATGATATTTCGGTGTAATTTAACCTATATATATTTTAAGTTTTATCAAATTATCCGTCTTTTCCATCCACTTAAAAGAAAGTCGTCATATGCTACTATTATTTAATATCTTTAATTTTGTGATGATTGTTAATTAGTATTATAAATTCAATTTTTTATTTTAAAAATTATATGTTTATATTATTTACATATGCATTACAAGTGTATGTATGCTAGTAATTAGAGGCGGGTATAGATTGGTTCATTTTTTTTCCTTCATAAACCAAACCATTTGGTTTGGATTAGAAATTTTCCATACCATTAAATAAAGTTTGGTTCAGTTAGGTTTGGATTATAGATTAAATCAAATTTTTAATAAAAAAGCATAGTTTTAGCGCTTTACATTTATGTAGATGTTCAAATATTGAAATCGCTCTATAAAGTTTATATTGTAAATCTCAACATAATACCTTATAAATCCATCACATTCATAATTCATAATCCTTTATCAAATTATTTATTCACTAACACAGTATACTCATTGACTAATATATAGTAAAATATAATCTATAGTCTTCTTAAAAATATCAAGTCAACCATCTACCAACAAATTTGGCTAAAAAAATGTATCTACCATCAAAGTCTTTTATGAATAAAAAGTGACATGCTAACAAAATATACAATGAAAAATTAATATATAATAAGATATATAACTAAATAACAAAATCTATACTCTACATAGTACAAATAATTAATGAAAAGCAACATTAAGTTACTAACAAAAAAATATATCTTGAACCCAAAAAATAATTTTTTAAAAAGAAATAAGTTATTATTAACCAATATTCATCATATAATAAATATCATAACAGGATCATAAGAACATATATGACATTGAATCAATCATCATAATGAAATGTATAATTACAAGTAAAATATTTTTATGTTTGTCTAAAATGGATTGGTTTAGTTTTATGGATTCGTTCGATTTACCAATTCAAACCAACCATAAATTTATGGACTGGTTTGGATTAAGAATTATTTAAACCAAATTATTTAAAAAATCATATTTTCGAATTGGTTTGGTTCAATTACAGGTTGGTTCTATTTGGTTGGTTTTTTCCCTACCTCTATAGTAGGAATAGATAAGATTCCATTGCCTTTTACTTTTATACCCTTGTGATTGCAAATCGACATGAGTTATTATGTGTGATTGAATATAATCAACAACAATTGTGAGACAATGTATACCATATTTAGTCACCATTTTAATGGTTAGAAGGCCATATTAACACTTAATGGAATAATCACTTGCAGTTATATACAGTTCAAAAATCAATTAGGGAAATGATTTTATTTTTAGCCATGGTGCATGTTTGGCATAGCGACATTTTCATACATTAGAAGTCATTTAATATGATAAGCTGAGATTTCATGGTTCATTTTGTTTAATTATTAAAAGGGTTAATGTCATGAATGGTATGATAGAATATGTAATTAAGTATTTGAACTTTAAAATTTATCAATTTAGTATCCGAAAGAATTTTTCATGTACACTAATAGTACCTCCATATGTATTAAATTAATTAATTTTAAAGTTTTTCTAGTACCAAATTGATCAATTTCAAAGTTTAGATACTAAATTGATTAATTTTAAAGTTCAAATAATAATTGCATGTTTTATCAAAGTTCAAGTACTATTTGTGGTATTATCCCTTATTAAAAATTTTCTTGTAGAAGTAAAAATGTTTGAAAAATACATGTGAAATGTTTGAATTAGTGGTGTAATCATGGTAAGATATAAATATGAGTGGTTAAATAGTCAATGGGACCGGTTCTGTTAAAATTATTGATAGAACCATAGAATTTTTCTTCCTTCATGAGGTAACTTCTTTCTAATAGATACAACTTCATAAAACTTCTACGGTCCCATAATGATGATCGTTTAGTTAATCATTTCACCATTAAAATATATACAATAAGTGATATTATAAGTATTTTACTGGTGTAGTCACGATTCGGTATAAATCAATTAATTGATAGGACTCGTTTGTTTAAAAAATGTGATGGGACAATACAATTTTTCCAATTTCATAATGCGTTTCATTTTATTTGCTTATGCGTTTCAACAAAATTCACATAATTTTTTTTCATTAAATTATCGATAGTGTCTATAGTTTTATTTAAGGGATAATTGTCAAAATACACCATAAACTTTTAGGTGGCATGGATCATCCCATTCCAAACTTTCAAAGTGAGGTTTTTCATTTTTTAAACTTTCAAAAAATAGCACCGTAAGAATAGTTAACTATTTTGATATAATGAAGGGGGTGAATCTACATATAGATGAAAACTTAGTGGATGAATCTGCTTATTGATGAAAAGTTAATGGGGTAAATCTGCACCATTTTCCATTTATTTTAACAAAAAATGTAATGGGTCCTTAACTGTGCACATAGATGAAAGTTTAGAGGGTAAAAAGCATCACTTTAAAAGTTCAGGAGATCAATCCGTACTACCCAAAAATTTAGGAGTATGTTAGCAATTCTCCATTATTTAATAGTTTATAATAGTATGTTTGACTTAATTATATTGATGTATTTAAATTATGTAAGCTTCATACATGCGCATCTAATTGTGGTAATAAGTGATCTAATTATGGTGTTTTATCTAGTCAAATGATATTACTGTCTCTCATGTGAGCACATGTTGTATGTGTCTATGGAGAAAATTTTATATGAAAACCTTTTTGCTTATTCATATACACACTCTCTCTATCTCTTTAAATGGAGTTGCCATTTATGAGTGATACGCTTTGTTCACTTCCTTAAAACCATCATGTCCAATTACAACTATATCCAACAATTCTAATAGATAGACAATTAAAATGTAATGGTCAATGATGCAATTAAGTAATTATTACATAGAAATTGTCATTATAAAATCCGTAATGGCTATTGTACATGGTATTAAAATTCACAAATCAACACTATACTCTCAAGAAAATAAATCTTATCTTTTCTTGGTTTCACACAATGCAAAATAAGATAAACCATGGAGAAATTGCATTGTATTCCCTCTTCAGAATTGCCCTATTAGTCATTATATCATGTATGTGTGCTTCATCTTCTATAAGTAATATATTTTACTAATATATACTAGCAGGCAAGGCACTTGTGTTTGAAATAACCTAAACTAGATCAACTAAATTAATAAATATATATATATATATATTTGATTATTGATTTCATGATTTAAATTGTTATAGTTAAGTTATAATAATTTGATTTGATGATATGATAAATTACTAATATTGAAATGTGTAAAAAATTGATTGAAACTCTGTTGGTCTAGATATATGAGTGTAGTAATATATTGAACTAAATTGTGTTATTAAATGAGATATAGTGTGGTTTTTAATATTTAGGAGACCTTCTTGGCTGCAAATTTTTTTAAAGAGAGCGTAAAGTGCATCTATACAAATCAACTTAAGCCCACATACACACAAAGCCTAAGCTCGTGTTCAAATATCTTCCATAAGCTTCTAAAGATGCCTCAAAAGTAAAAAATGAGATAAAAATATCATATCCAAAACAGACCCCCCCAAACCATTATCTCCCTCTCTCTCTCTCTCTCTCTTCCCCCCCCACCTGTAAGCCTCTAGATTTTTCGATAATATAAGCAAACCCTAAGAACTGGAAGTCAAACCGGAACCCTAAAGCTAATCTAGTTCTATGTTTAGTCTAGTGAATCTAGATCCAATAATCCCGTGTTCTTAAACCCTAGAAAATGAAATTAAAATAATGGTGGAAAATGGTTCGTAATTATATAGGAAAGCTTAAAAATATCAAACTCATAATTTTCTAGTGTCTTTCGGATCCGAACGGGATTAGTTTTCAAAAACCGTGTCCTAGTGCACCAGATAGTGAAAATTTTCCGACAACACCAATAAACTCATAAAAATATACGGATTTCAAAAATATTAGTTTTAGAATTTTTCGGTAACTAAAAATATCAGATATAGCTTATTTACACGTATTTTCTTTACTACTGGGATTTTAATTGTCTAGTCTACTATTCATAGTACTTTTCTACTATTCATTACTATTCATCTATCTCTACTTTTTCTTACACTCTATTTTTACATACTACCATACCTATACCTTACAATTTACTTTCCTCATACAACTTTAATCACATCACACTTTACATATTACTTCTTTTTATTACAAAACAACAAAATAAATTAATTCCCCTCCCCTAGAAGGCAAACCGGTGCCTCTCCTCTCCCTCTTCAATCAATTTTATTTTATTTTTCATTTTATTTAATTACATCTAATTTCCACTCCAAAACTCTATAAACACCCCATTCCTCCTTCATTCTTTCACACAATTCATTTCCTACTAAAACTTTACCAAAATCACTCCATAAAAACCCTATCTCAAAATCTCTCTCAAGTTCTCTCATTTCTCCATAAAACCAATTCCCACATATTTCTACAAACCATTCAATTCCTCTCTAACAAACGCATAACCTTAGGTAAAAGTTTCTTTCACATACTCATCATGTTCATTTAACTTAACATGAGCTTAGTGTATGTTTCTTAAAGAAGTAACAATATGCTCATGTTTTGTTTTTATTCATGTCTTCTATTATGTTGTTATTATTGTTATTATTTGTTCTAATCTAACTTCTATATAGTATTATGTATATTATATATATATATATATATATTTCTTTAGAGCATATAAGCTCATTTGTTATTTATTTACTTCAAAATTATGCAATTCATTTATTTCATGCTATTATTAAGACTAGTCTTTCTAGTTTTAGACTTGTCCATATTAAGTCAAAACAATTTTCTTTCTTTTCTTTTCCTTTCCTTTTCCTTTCCTTTTTGGGACTAGTCTATTCTTAGTCCCGGGATACCTTAATGAAGCTAAGGTTCCCAATACTTGACTTTACTTTTATACTCTTATTACAATTATTTTATTATGTTGTTTTTATTATATTTCTCGTAGTTACATATTCTCATTCATGCAAGAACATGTTGATATTGTCTCAACCATAATGAAAATGAGTTTTCTTAAGTAATAAAAATAGGAACTCTCTTTAAAAATAAATTTTGTTACATAGGAAATTATTTTTCCATAAAGACTTAAAGTTTTATCTTAACAAATATTTTCTAAAGTTAGATAAGTTTAGCTCAAGTTTTAGTAATACTACTATATGGGATTTTATCAATAAAAAAAGTTATCACAAACTCTCTTTTCAAACCAATGAAATAAGAAAGTTTCTTTAAACTTAATTCTTTATTTAAGCAAAAGTTTTCTTAAACTCATATGTAAAGTTTTCATCATCATACTAAGGTTTAGATAATTTTTACAAAATCATTAAAGAATAATCTTTCTAAGGATAAGCTTTACTTAGGAAATAAAAATAATAAGTAACTTATAAGATCATTGATATTATTTAAAGTGGATCTAACTTTAGAAAAACTTTAGAACCCATAACCAAGAAGTGTTTAGAAAACTACATTTTTCCAAACCTTAAGAAATGGAGTTAAAAGAAGGAAAAACTCACTTATAAAATTTTCCCAACAAAAGTAAAGAGGAGATTTTTATGTCTTAGTTTTTCTCACTTTTAAGACACATTGTTTTGCAAAATCATTGTTGAGACAACACCACTAAATTCATGCATATACTTTGAGTCTATATGTATATTTTCAAAGGATTTTTCAACCATACAATTATCTATATTTTTGTACAATTATTCTTGAATGAAGAAAAGTTTGAAAACTTGAGTTTTGAAATCTGGAAATTTTGTATCAATTCTGTAATTTACTATTTCGAGACCCAAATAACTCTTTTGATAAAAAATAACCTTGGAAATAGATAGATCTTTTTGAGTAGGTAGAAATCGGTATATAATATGCGAAATTCCGAGTTAAAATGAGCAAGTTATGGCCATTTTAAGTTGGGATTTCCATTCATACGATTTTTGACAAACTCAATAAGATAGAATTATAGAGTTTGAATAGATCTTGGATAAAATACTCATTTCGGGTATTTCTTTTGTTTAGGTGTCGAGGATCAAGATCTTCTCTTCCCGAGGATTACTTCGACTCATAGAAGATCGCTATAGACGAGTGAGTTTCCTTTATGTTTATGTATTCACGTATGTGCTTGTAGAATAGAGTACTAGATGTTAGGTTAAGATAAAATTGCTATGCATGTGGGATATCATGGGGATTATGTATGTGAATTGTTATGTGCGATCAATGAACGATAAATATATCGGAACCCGATCTGTGATTGATATAATTGTTTCTATGTATGTATTGCTATGTGTGCAATTATTGCTTGATCGCTTTAAATGATTTAATGTCATATTGGAATCCCTATATAATAAATTGCTCATGCATATCACTTAAAATATCATTTCGAAATTTTACTACTACTATTCAGTATGGGACCGGAAAAGTAAGCTACCTAGCTAAATCTTGAGGGTTAGGACGTTTGAGGAATACGGCCTCAAGTTGTAGCTGAGCCGGATCGATTGCTTTGGGTAAGGAAAACCCAGGGACTAGTAGTACGGTTTGTTGGAATCCAAAGACATGCGCAAACTTTTAAGGAGGTCGTTTGGGGCCCAGTTCAAAGCATTCCCTAACCACTGATGGAGGGGTAAATCCATCACACATATGAAACCGGATAGTCGTATGTAATGTTTGATCATATGATTGTTGCATTTCATATGCTTGATTAATAAACTTGGTTGATTGCCTGTTATGAGTACTTTTGCATAAGGAATATCTCAGTAAGCTAGTTATGCTTATATCCTTATAGATTTTTTATATTGCAGGATTATCTTTTTACACCTGAGACTATCTTGAGCACCCAGGTATAATTTTTATTTTAGGAAGCTTTTGGAAGAACTCTGGTTTGAAGTTTTATAGTAGATTTCTTCTAAAATCTTCTAGCTTAGTTATTTATCTTAGTATGACCATGTTGTTATTATCAGGGGAATGCCCCTTAGAAGTTGTAAGACTTTATATCTCGATGAAATATATTAAGTATTATTTTGCATGTTTCGTTGAAATATCTTAAAATGCATTACTTCACCAGTCTCTCTTTAATGTGAATGTATGCCTTGTACCGATATAGAAGCTTTCGAGTGACTGAAGTAGTCATTCTTGAGTTTTAATATTGTGTACGACGGGCTGTCATGTTTAGGGTACCCGTTGGAGCGTGACACCACCCCCCTCCAATCATTCTCCCAAAATACTCACGAGCTTAAATTTACCAAACAATCTCTTCTAAATCTTGCCCCACAATTTGTTTAAGCAAAGAATTAATCTAAGGAATAAGTAGGAGCAACAATTTTAGCTAAGAAGTAGCAAGGGAAGATTGATTGATCTCACTATCTATAAAAGTAAGTAAAAGTGTTTTCTTACATGTTTTGTTTAATTATGGTTTTGGTTGATGTTGATGTTACATAGGGATAGAACTTTGATGCCTTAGACAAATTAATGATAAGTTAACAAGTATGTTGAATTAGGTATGTAAATAGGCATATGTACTCCAGATGTTTGAAGAAATGAATTTTGAGTTTATGATGAATTGATATATGTATTGATGTTGTTAATAATAAATGAGTATGTATTGAATGATTAGAGTAATAATAGAGTTCTATCAGCATAAATGATGGATTTATGTTTTAGGTTAGGATTATTGTACATACACATGTAAACTGAACATATGAGTGCAAGTAATCTTGATGATGTTTAATATTGTGATTATAAGTTAGTTTTGACATATTTTTATAAACAAGTAAGGTCTTATTAAGGAGTTAGAAGATATAGAACTTTGAAATTTTTGAAATAAGTATCAAATGACCAATATCTTATTGATAATGGGCGTGTTAAAGGCCGTTATTTCTTTAAAGCCATATTTTCCTAATGGTCAATGCCATTATAAGGACTATGATCTTCTCTGTTTGTTTGAAAGCACGACCTTGATAACGGCTGTTATGAGAGTCGTTATCTCCTCTGTGTTGTTTTTAAAACTTGATCACGATCGCTACCAAGCTCGTAATCTCCTCTGACATCTTTTTCTTAAAGGACATAGCCTAGATTACGATCGTTATAAAGGTCGTTATTCCCTCGAATGATTTTTAGAAAAATTTTAGAAAGACCATTGTGGGCATATTCTTCATAACAGGCTACATCATAGCCATTATAGGGGGTATGATCTTCTAATACGGGTGTGACAAGGCAATGAGATACACCACAGCCAAAGATTACAGTCATGATGGTACCCATGATATACATCATGGCGTTTGTCACGAGCGTGACAGACCCTTTGATATTGTTCATATATATAAAAAATAATAATAATAATAAATAAATAAATAAATAAATGATAATAGATATATGAATAGTGGAGTATGATATATATATATATATATAGTTACATGTGTGAATATAAAATATGTAATGATTTGAATTTCATTTAAGTTTAATGAATATCTAATGAGTTGATGTATCATTATGGATTCACATGTTTTATATATTTTCTTTAACAGATTCCCTTACCTAGTTGGGTTTGAATACATGTCTTCTATCTAATAAATCATATTACTCAGGTACGTAGTAATTTATTTGTTGAATATTAGGTTAGGCATTATTAAAGCAACTCTAATTGAAGATTAGCTTAAAAAAGATTGTTTGAATTGTTTGTATGTGTGCCGTTGAATTCGGTTCGAGGAGTGGTAACCCTGTTAACAAGTTAACATGGTAGATTAAGCGCTTAGGCCACCCCTATTATGATACAATAGCTTTCATAAGTAGCTCAACAGTTAATCGATAGGAGGAACGAGATCGGTGTAACATTTGCTTATTCTTAAGAAGAAATAAAATGATTTAGTTCACGTTTATAGAGATGACTGAACCAGGTGATGTTATGGATTAAATTAAGTAAAGTTGAGTAACAGTTGTGAACCTTAAATGAGATTACTAATTGTAAAGTTATGTAGAAACTACAAGCATTTGAGCTACTCATATCAACCCCCTGAGTAGCTGCTGTTACTCAAGAACTTGGATCCCTAAATATTGAAATTAGAGTATGAATACTCTAGTATTGAAATGTTTTACTTAAACAAATATAAATAATTCTATTGTTTCTTAGAGCATGTTATTATGCATTTGTTTGTGTTGTTGTGTATCGGGCCTGTAAACCCCTGAATTTTTCCAGAGTAGTTTTGGAATACCAAATCGAAACCGGAAAGACTGACCCAAGTTGAAACCGAACCTAAAACAATTTCGATCATAGGATTTCATAAGAGAAGATTCATTAATCATTCGGCACAAAAACTGAGCATGAGAAAGTCCATTTAGCCAATCCCTGAGGTAAACCCCTCAATTTATAGGGTAAAGTTGGATTAAACCCTAACCCTAGTCAAACCGGAGTTTCAAAAGTCAACAAAGATCAAGACAATTAAACAATTTCAACTCTGGCAATCCCGCTTCCTCAAACCCTAGAAATGAAATTGAATTAATGGCTTATAAGAGTTCATAATAATATAGGGTAGTATAAAAATACCAGATTCGTGAATTTCGAGTGTCCTTTGGACTCAAACGGGATCAGTTCTCGAAAAACGTGTCCCGGAGCTCGGAATAATAAAAATATTCCAATAACACCAAAAGATTCGTAATTAAACAAGGATTTTAAAAGTATCAGTTTTAGAATTTTTCGGTAACTAAAAAATCATATGTAGCTCGTTTACGCATATTCTTACTACTACCAGTATTTTATTTGTCTAGTCTACTATTCATAGTACTATTTCTACTATTCATTATTATTTCACTATCTCTATTTTCTTACACCTATTTCTTACGTTTTTACATTTCCAATACAACTTTATTCACATCAAACCTTACACATTATTACTTTTCTTTACAAAAATTACAAAACAAACAAAATATCCTCTCTCTCTTTATCCCTTATGCGCCGGCCATCTGTCCCTCTTTCTCTATATTATTTCTTTTTTGATTTATTTTAATACATCTAAATTCCACTCCAAAATTTTATAAATACCCCCTTCCTCATTCATTCTTTCACACATTCATTCTACATAACAAAACTCTACCAAAATTTCCTCTCAAAACCTCTCTCCAACAAATCCCCTCTCAAAACACTCCCTACCATCTACTACTTTTCAAGAAAAATAACAAAACCCATTCATCTCTTTTCAAATCCTCCATTAAACCTTAGGTAAAAATCCTACCTATATTCTTTATCATGTTCATACCACTTAGCATGAGCTTAGTGTATGTTTCTTAGACTCATGAGAGTTAAAGAAGCAACAATATGTTCATGTTTTGTTTTTGTTCATGTTCCTATTTTACATTATGTTATTATGTTGTTGTTATTATTGTTATTATTATTTGCTCTAATCTAACTTCTATATAGTATTATGTATATTATGTGTATATATATATATATATATATTTCTTTAGAGCAAATAAGCTCACTTATTATTTATTTATTTATTTCCATGTTTTGCAATTTATTTATTTTATGCAATTTATTAAGACTAGTCTTTCTAGTCTTAGACTTGTATATATCAAGTCAAAACGATTTTATTTCTTTTCTTTTCTTTCCTTTTGGGACTAGTCTATTTTTAGTCCCGGGTTGTTTTGATGAAGTTAAGGCTCCCAATACATGATCGGGATACCTTGATGAAGCTAAAGTTCCCAATGCTTGACCATATTTTTATTACAATTATTTGCTTATGAGTATTTCTTTCTATCTTATTATGTATTATCCTTACTTTTACATTGCTACATAATCATATTAATGTATGATTAGAATGTTGTTGTCTTAAATAAAAATAAAAATGGGTTCTTTCTTAAACAAAGGAAAAGTGAACTAGATTTCTTAACAAATGATTTTTCAACAAAAAGTCTAAGCATTATTTTTAATAAATTCTTTTCGAAAGCTTAAGTAAGTTAATCATAAGTTTTAAAGTATTAGTGCCCAAGATTTCTTCAAATGAAAGGAACTCATTTCTTTTATAAATTAAAACTAAATACTCCATAAAGATAGAATTTTTAGCATTGAACTTAAGATCTTAACTCAACCATACCTTTTATAAAACTTAAATAGGTTTACTATAGACTTTGAAAATCACATACTAAGAAAGTTTCTTCAAAACTTAAATTTTATATTGTTATTCTCTTTTCAAAATTAAAATGAAATTTTTGCTAAGTTATAATTATTTATTAAGAAAGCTTTTCTTATAAGCCTATCTAAAAAGAATTATTCTACCGCTCAATAAATATTAGGAATAAAACAAGTTTTTCAAATCGAGGAAAAATCAACTTGTTATTTTAGAAACCAACTTAGAAAAATAAAATTTGCCAAGAAAGTAAAGTTTTAAAGGTACGCTTATTTTCTAAAGAAGAAAAAGGATATAAAAATAAGAGGGAAATATATATTTAACACAACTTCAAATATCTGACCACACCAACAACTTAAGGAAAATTTTGAAAAACCTATTTTTCAATCGCTAGAAATAAAATTAATAGATAACTTAAAGAACCAAATTTTTGGAATGAATTTACTTTTGAAAATTGAGAAAATGAAACCATAATAGGAAAACACTCACTCATGACAACTCAAATATATTTTAGTTTTCCTTCTAACAATTCAAAAAGGAGAAATTTTCAAAAGTTTTATCTTTTAAAAACCCTTAAAGACAGATTGTTTATGAAATATCAATATTAAGACAACACTACAAAAATCATGCATACAATATGAGTATAAATATATGTTTAAAGGATTGTTTAACCATATAAATATCCATATATTTTGCTTAAAGATTTTTGAGTAAAGAAAAGTTTGAAAAAATCATATTTTGTGAACTATAAATTCGTAACTATTTTGTATCATATTAATTTGCAATCCAAATGGCTTTTTATAGCAAAAATAACCCTAGAAATGGATAGATCTTTTCGATTAGGAAGAAAACGGCATATTATATGCGCAATTCCAAGTTAAAATGATCAAGTTATAACCATTTTAAGTTGGAATTACCCTCTATATGAATTTTAACAATATTATGACATAGGTTTTGATAAGAACCATAGAATCAACAAGAAATACTCATTATGGGTATTCTTCTTGATTTGGTGATCCCGAGGAGGAGTGTTCATTCCCTAAGGATTATTTCGATTAGTGGAAATACCGATTGACTGATCCACAAGAAAGAAGTATCCTCATGGTCGAGTGAGTTTATTTCCTACCTTTTACATACTTGGTTGTGCTTGTAGCTAGATGCACTAGAAGTAGGAAAAGATGAATTATGTATGATAATATTGGTTGAAAGAATGCTAAGCATACCGAGACATGAATCGTTGTTAATTAACTTATGTTTTACTATTATTATGTTGGAGTATGTGCAAATTGTATGATCACCTTTAAATTACTTTAATCATATATTATGAGTTATATTAATTGATTCATGTATATAACGTAGTTAGTTTCATCTACTCGATGGGACAAGGGTATAGTAGTAGGGTTTGCATGAGCCATAAGTCTGCAAGATGGGCGAATAGGAGCTTGAAGGAGCTATTTCAAGATGGGCAAGTAGGAGCCTGAAATAAACTACATAAGTTGGATTTTAAAGATGGGTTTTAAAGAGCCTAAAACATCTAACCTTGAATGGAAGGGTAAATTCATTCAAACATATGATTTCCGGTAGATCATATGTATTGTTTGTTCATTTGCTTGATGCATTCATATGCTTGTTTAATAACTTGTTTGAAATTATTGATATAAGTATGTTAATTCAGAAAAAATCTCACTAAGCTAGTTATGCTTATACTCTGATAGACTTTTGGTGTAACAAGACCAATATCTCTTATACCCAAGGACTTCATATACTCGAGTGGGATAATTGAGAAAGCTTATGGAAACCTTTGAAGATCTTAGGCTTAATATCCTTAATAGCTTTTGGTGTTAGTATTGTTTTCTTGTGTGAAAGATTAAGTTGATATTATGATTGTTTGGAGATTTATAAGGGAAAAACCCCCAAGATGATGTAAGGATTATATTCTTATAATATTGAAATAAGATGGTTATTTAGAATTCTTGTATGATGTATTTATTATTTCAAACTATACATCCCATCGGTGTCTCCTATTGTTGTGATAGACGCCTTACATATGGTGTTGAAACTTTCGCTTGACTTTGGGAAGTCATTCTTAAGTTTTAATACTGTATGTGGCGGATTGCCACGTTTAGGGTAACCTTTGCGGTGTGATAGGGCTCTGGCTCATTTTTTCTTCTACAGGTATCAATGCTGATGAATACTATGATTATATGGGATATGATACTGATTGGGAAGTAACTCTGGATGAGTGGGACAATCAGGGTGCCAGACCGTTCCATTTAGTTTGAAAAGCCAAAAAGTGAGACCTTATTTTTATTCAATGCAATAGTATAGACTAAGGCCTTCTCAAAGACTATGCTTTGTAATATTAAGTATCTAAATTTTCTAGCATGTATATTACAAATTTGGTTTTGTAACCTTTGAAGTGCCATGTATGTTGGTTTTGTCATATGTATTTATATAAATTTATCTACTCTTAACTGAGTGGTTTTTGTATTCTAATAGTTTGAGCAAGCAATTTCCATAAACTCCTTCTTTCTCGAATAACCTTACTTATAATATCTCCATATATTGTACGTGGTTGGAGACTTGACATGTAAACTTTTAATTATATACATATCGAGTTTTTACAATGTTGCATGTCTGAAAAAGAAATAATATGATTTTCTCTATAAATACAGTAAATGGAAAAGTGGGGAAAACACCACTATTTACTTGAGAAGAAGGTATGAGAGAAGAAAGAAAGAAGAGAGAGAGAGAGGAGTAACTGTCATAAATATTAAAAAAAAAAAACAAGTATTTTCCATACTATATATTTTCATTTTTTTATACGAATCAAGATATTAACTTAATAATAATAGAAGATATATATTTTAATACTAGTTGCTAAATTTTTTTATTTAAATTTTCAGGTTCTACAATCACTTATGCCGAAAGACAGTGCTTTGTTGATAATGATTGCATTGATTATCATTGTCGTAGTGGGCTTTCTCACTATGATTCAATAACTGAAATGTGTAAGTGTGCATAATATTTAAAATGCAGGAGTAATGAAGATTGCAAAAATCTTAGATATTCCTGATTGCAATTTGGGTATATGCATGTGTGCAGTCTTCTAAAACAGAATGATTTGGGACAAACAAAACCGATTTTCAAGCATGGAGATTGTAGTAACTTTTGTCTAATCTTGTAGAATAAAGATGACGTCTCTCTTTAGGAGTGATATTTTACTCTATATGTTTTTTTTTTTCTTTTTGGTAGAATCAAATATTTATATTAAAATAGGAAATAGAAGTAGCGGTAAATCCACAAAAAGAGAGCAGATATAACAAGGGTTGAGATGGCTATAGCCATTATAAAAGCTCAACCCAAGATTAAAGTCCTAGAAGTGGTAATTAGATAAAAATGTTTTAATTAAGAGGATGTGGACCATTACACTTCATAATCAAATCTGATAGATACTATATTCGTGGTTTTCAAAAATTGATCTTAGAGTATTTCTACCCATTTATCTTAGTAATTTAACTCTATAAAAAATCTCAGTTTATGCTAATAGTAGCTTGCAGTTGACCCAAAATTAAAGGAGAAAAAAGTAGTGTCAAAATGGTAGGGTTTTGTCAATCCATTTTTAAAATGCATTATGCTTGCTTTACCAATCTTAGGAGCATATTGTATAATGATGGTTCTTAGCTTGACTTCTTTTCTTCTTTTAGGATAACGCTCATTTAGGAATTGTGAAACCAACTTTGTGTGGAACTTGATAGTTCTAATTGGATTCATGAAAGTTGTACATAATAAAAGGACGGTGTATATAAAAAGAGTACAAATTCTTCTCAGGGTATGATTAATCAAATTCTATAAAAGATCAATTGAACCTACTATAATCATCCTTCATCAATTTAGATTATTCCCTACTTAGGATGTTTATCCCATATCGTACGGAGGCATACTTATGTCTTTAGGATTTTATAATAGTGAATTCATTGAAATCAATGATCTTTTTACACATTGATTCTTAAAGTTGTTCACACAAATTGAATAATATAGTGTCATTTTCTCATTCCCTATTTTCTGAACTAATGATTTTTAGTACTTGGTTTTCATTATGTATTAGTTATATTATTCTATTTATATATTAAACTTTCTCACAATAATATACAAATAACTCATTTAGATGAAAGCTCATTGTAATACTTGTAAAATATTCAAGAATATTAAAAGTTATATAAAAATGAAAAACCGATATACAAAATGCTTAGGTGTTTTAAGAGAAAATAAGATAAGATGGATTCATTACTATAATTCTTATTGAAAGTTAATTTAATGTTATAAATGGCATTAATGGTGGAATTTCTATTATGTTTGCACATATATCATAAATTGCATGGGAAAGAAAAAAAAAAAAAAGAAAAAACCTCGTGAAAACCATCTTTGGGTTTCCTAATTATGCCCTAATGTAATTATTTTAAAAGTAGAAGACCATTTAACATTCAAAAGTAAATAGTGAGAATTCATGGTTTTGTAAGGATCCCATAGCCCATGTGGTATAATTGTGTTGGAATATCTCTAAAAATGTGGAATAGGAAGAAACTTATAAAAACTTAAAATGCTATCCTTATAGAGTTTTTATGGGCTGTATATGTAGTTTGCTAAGTATTGTATTATCTTTCCAAAGTATAATTAACTTATGTAAGAATAAGAGTATCGATATTTTACTTTTTAATTACTCCACTAGAATTTGCAAAACAGTTCAAAGGAATATTTGGGAAGCACTTTAGAGAGAAATGTACAATAACTGTTCTAAAGTTATTTCTTATTACCTTTTGTACACAAGAGATATATACCCATGACCTTTTGACTAACTATCAAGAGGTTATAATCATTTAACATATGTAGTTTCTATAATTGTATCTAGTTTATTTTGGTTATTAACTAATCTATACCAGCTGCAATGAAAGATCATAACTCAAATGATTGAAACAACATACTTTTTCAAGCAATGGATACAATGATCAGTATGTATAAATCTGCATAATTATGTAAAAACATTAATTCATTAGGAACTTTTAGCTAAATTCTTTGTATGCTAGTATGGCACCTATTATCTTGACAAGGACTCATTCAAATCATTCTACAAAATGATTTGCATAAATCAATGTCTAAGCCTTTTCCTATAAATAACTAGACTTATCTGCATTATAATAACAAAATGAGATTTAAATGAATCATAATATCCTATTACTTCAAGAAAAGAGCACATTTCATTCAACTTAACACTTTAGTTAATTACTAATTTCTTAAGGTTCAAGTTGTTTGAACGCCTTAATTATAGTTTACTAGGCATATTTTGAAATCTATTAAACATTCCTTACTAGATTATTACTAATTATGTAGAATTTCTTCTATATGTGAAAATCCATAAAAAATGGTACCCATAGATTTAAATAATTTCTTACTCTAAGATTCTCAAAGTTGCAATAGAATCAATGTAATCGCCCAAATTTATACAACTCAAAAATAATAATCAATAAGAAAATAATTTAAAATTTTGAAGAAGTTTTAAGAAAAGTCATGAAAATCACTTCTAATTTTTCGCAATTTATGGATATCAAAATATAAATGATTTAATGATCATTTAAAAACTTGAATTATTATATTTCAAGATAAATTTCTTTCATAACTTTTTGATAAAATCTTACAAATGTGACAAGGATAAAATTAGAAATATAGATATAAATAAATGAAAATGAGATTCAGCTAGATGATAGTGATAGCCAAGGTTATAAAATAAAGCCGTTCAAATAATTAAAGAAATAAATGATAAGTAAATAAATAATTATAAAAGAATGGTACTAAATCTAAATAACGTAAATCTTAAGATGTTTTATAAAAAAAAATTACAAGAAACACCAAATCAACGTAATAAGTAAGATTAAAAAGACGTAAATAATAGATTATTAAATAATTCAAAATTATAATAGAATCGAACAATATAAAAAATTAATCAAAATTAATTAGAATAAACCAATTAAAGCATAAGTAAAAGAATAAAATCTTAAAACAAATAAAAGCTTTTGAATTATAAAATTTAAAGCTAATATATAATGTCAACTACCAATAGATGATTAATCTCAAATTTTGTTTAGAATATAATTTAATAGTTGACTTAGATAGTTAAATTAAAATAAGTAAATTGAATTATAGATTATAAATGGATAGATTAACATAATCAAATTAGTAAATAGATTAAACGAAATTGAGATTTCAAATGCCCTTTCTAAGCTTTTATCTATTTCAATTGTTTATTTATTTCTTAAATCTTTAGTTATCAAATTTGAACTCTATTTCCTTCAAATTATTTATTTGCTTTAATTATTTTTCCAACAAATCGAATTTTACTATCATATTAACCAATTTTATTTGAAAACCCATTTCTTTTTATCTACAAATGACCTAAAATTTCTTGAGTTCAAAATTAGAATTGTAAAATACTCAAATATAGCCCCTTTAATCTAAATTCTATATCTTCAATTCTCATGAATTTTGAGTTTATTTGCTTATTTAAAAATATCAGTTTATCAGCCTGAACTCAAATTATATATCAAATTTTTACAAAAGTAAATTCTAAAGTGGGTTTTCAACTCAAGTTATTGATTTTACTTTGATATATTCTAAAATTTCCTTTAAATTGTTATTAATACTTAAGATAATGATATGAAAAGTTTAGAACAAAACCCTACCAATTAATAACTTAAAATCTCTTTATATTGATCCTTATTCCTTTTATTTTTCCTTTTGAAAAATCTTCCCTCTTCCTCTTCATTTCTGCTTTCCTATGTTTTCTCTTTCTTTTTCCTTTCCTCATCTTCTTCCTTTCTTCTTCTCTCAAACCATCAACTCCAAAATCTCAATTTTCGACAAGATTAAAGAGAGAAATAGGAGATGAAATAAAGATAGAAGATGAGAAGCATGTATGAAAGAAGCTAAAATAACCATAGAATAGTGGTGGTGGTGGTAGTAGTAGTGAAGAACAAGATAGTTAAATGCATCAAACATGTAAGTATGCTTGTTTTCTTTATTTTGTTTGTTGCGAATGCTTATATCTGATGAGTTAAGGTTAGATATATATTGGGTTTTTATTAAAGTTAATGGATTTTTGAAGATTGTGTATATATGTATGAAGTTAGGAAGTGAATGATGTGATCTTGTTGATGAGATGGTGGAAATATGTTTATGAATGGTGTTTGAGCTTGATATGAACTTGATAGGATGATATTGAAGTGAATTTGATAGAAACAAGATCACAAGTTTTAGTAGAGATATGTGAAAGTTCAAAATTTTTATACAAATCATGAACTTTTCATATGTCATTCACCACGCCCTGTGGCAATGGGCATGGCAAAATATGTACCCAATTCTGCGTTGATACGGTAAACCCGATAATTTTTCATATCAGTAAAAATAGATACAAATATAAATATAGAAAATAGATGGTTAATATTGAACTCAATAAAGGCTCTAGAATAGAAATATGAGTAGTGAGCTTGTATATAGTTTTAAACCTTAAAAAAATGTTTTCTAGATAGTATTAAATGCTACTAATAAGATCTCATAGTAGGTATCGAAAACTCAAGATATAAGAATAACTTAGTTAAGATTTTAAATGCGATAAAGAGTAAATAACCAATTACACTTATAGTTAGAAAACAATAACTTAAAGATAAACCGTTAGGATTATAAATATATAATAAAAACATAAACAGATCTATAACTAATAATAGACTCCAAATAAATATTTAGATTACACCATTATTTTAGTTAGAGTATTCTTAAGCTATTAGAGTCTAAAACGAAAATTCACCTATTAAGTTTTGAAAACCCTAATCACATGAGGTAAAATTCTAAAAATAATTAATTGTGTAAACTTTAAACCCAAAGTTGAACTCAATAACAGCCTAGAAAATTTGTAAAACTTTATATAAATTTTTGGAGATAAAACTCCTAAATAATTGTCATATTTGTACCCGTTTGACCTAATAAACTATCATAAAACTAAGACAAATAATTAACTAAACAATTTTATATTATATTTTTCCCACAAATACGGTGCAAATTGCATCAAATATATGGCTGGAATTGCATAGGAATACTCCAGTCAAAATCCTTCTTCGAATTGCACAAAATGTCCTAAAAAGTCAATAATTCAACATAGGATAGCCAACTCAAGCTCTCATTTAATGCATGAGGAATTGCATGAAAGATAAGCAAATTTGGTGGAGTCTTCCTTCTCTTTTGTCGAAAATGGCTGCCTCCTCTTGCCTAGATATATATATATATATATATATATACTCTCCTTGTTTAACAACAAAACAAAGCCATCATTAACATACAAACAAAGCCTTTAAGAACTCAACAATAACAGCAAATGACAACTTAAACCACATACAAACACAACCCTAAAATCGTGCATAAGATTATCCAACGACAACAATAAGAACACACTCACACAACTCCCTTAAAACACTACAACAAGCTTAGGAAAGGAAAAACAAGATGGGTCAAATTCTTTAAGTTAGTTATGTGTTAAAACATTTGCTTGAATAATGTTTTGTTAATCCTAGGTTCAAAATCAACTCAAGAACGGAGTTTAAAACATCTACAACAAGGTAAGTTTTGAAAAACCCTAGTTACACTCTTTTTTATCATAAACATGTATTATATACATGTTGATGTGTTATAAGATGATATATGTATATATATCATTTAAAAACACTTAGGAATGATTTAAAAACAAGTTGGACGTGGAAATTTGTAGAAAAATGGATCAAACTTGCGTGGGAAAACAATTCGCAGATTAGCATGGTTAGAACATGGGTGGTGAACTCCCTATGTACCTTTCAGCTTTGATTTTTTGAAGGCACCATGTTTCCAAAAAAGCACGGTCGGTACACGCGCCGTGTATCTCTTGGCTTCCATATAAAAAAATAAAAATAAAATATGTTTTATTCTGAATATTATTATTATTGTTATCATCATTAAGATTATTATTATTATTAGAAATATTAATGTTAATATTAATAATATAGTAATTTTATTATCGTTATTGCTAGTATTAGTGTACTTTACAAATAAGAATAAATTATGATAAATATAAAATACTTATTTTATATTGATAAATATTTGAAGAATGGAAATCTAAATAAGTTAAAATTATGAATATTGTGATTCTTAAAAATGACAAGATAATTATATGAACTAGATTAAGAGAAACATGACGAAACTAAATAATAACAAATACATATTAGCTACTATAATAGGCTAACTAAAGAACATTATAAAAGTGATGAAAATAGTAATGATAAAATATTGATTACTGAATATAAATTCTACAACTACCCAATAAAAATATATGAATATCAAACAAGATAAAAAAAAAAAAGCAAAATGAAAATAAATATTAAATAATAATTGTTATCATAGGACCATTAAATGACCAATATAGTAATAGAAAGAAAACTAAATATTAGTATAAGACACTTAAACACTCATAGAAGTTTAATTATATAATTTATGTTGTATCGATGAATATATTTATTCATCTCAATAAGTGATTTTGAAACTATAGAAATTTTTCTAGTTGACTATTACGACTAGCCAATATGAGTAGGTGAGTAACTCAGACTTATTACATTGTGTGTGCTTGTAGCTTTGCTGATCTTAAATGGAAGATAATAATATGAATTTGCTGTATGGGTTTACGGGAATTGTTTGCTGTATGAATTATTGATTGCTAAGCTACTTTAATGATAGTAATAACAGAATTATGTATGAATGTATTGCTTATATAGTATGGTGCTTATCTATGAAATGATTGATTACTTTAACCATGATAAAAACCACTGGTACCATAAATGAAATGAACATGTATTGAACGATTTGCATAAGCAGCATATGAGTAAGTGACAGCTTACTACGTGTTAGTGTTTCGGATCTTTGGCAATGCTTGGGTAAAGAGGCTATTAGTTTTATGCAAGATTACCTTTATTCTGTTGGTACCAGGAACTAAATGGTAAATGAAAGATGCCGCTTATGGTATCGCTTTGAAATGACTAACACTAAGTAGAGTTTCTAAGAATAAAATAGGAAATAAGTGTTAAAGATATGATAAATTTAAAGTGATAATTAAAGTGACTACTGTTGTTTTCTTGTATGCTTAGTCTCTTTTGGGTAGATAGGCCATAGTATTGTGTTCCTTTAACCCCTTAAGAGGGCGTAAATTTTCATCTTGCTTTGGATTCTGGGTTATCGGGCTTGTATTTATGCATATGCTTGATTGATGCATTTTATATTATTGTTAATAAACTTGTTTGATATGTGGTAAGTTTTGATTATTCACTGAGCCCGTGGTTTTGCACATACTCTAACAGTCCTTTCAGATTTACACTTAGGCCATGGCTTGTCACTTCTAGGAATTTAACTCCGGTAAGAACTTCAAGACTAGAGGTTCATGGGAGATTATGGGATAAGTTACTTACTTTTATTTTTAGTCTAAGTTAGTTGGTATTTAAATTATTAGTTATGTGTTTAGAGACTTATTAGAAAGACAATATGTTTTGTAATATTATATCCAAGCACTGAGATGATAGTTATTTACTAATTTATGGCTTACATGTATTTGTTATTCTTATCAAAGCAACAAAAAGATCCTATTGTTTGAAAACATATCATTCTCTAAAGGTAATTTAGTGATAGTATTCAATGGTAGTTTGTTTACTACTATTAAGTTATCCTCGGGGCGTGACAGATATGCCCTTTGCTATGGGGCATAGCATAGGGCATGGTGATGCAAATGCCTTTGATACGGGGCATGGCAAGGGACATAGAGCTTTTTGTTCCCAAATATGCCATCCATACACCCTTTGATATGGGGCGTAGTAGAGGGCATGTCACCTCTATCTTCAAATGTAATCCATACTCCATACACCCTTTGATATAGGGTATGGCAAAGGGCATGGTGGGTTCGGTCCTCAATTTTTTGCACTATCACTCTTGTTACGGAGCGTATGAACTTATAATTATCTTTGTGTCTTATTTTCCTTATCAAATTCACTTGAATTGAGCCCTATTCTTCTAAGTTAAATGTAGGTAGTTGAGAATAAGCTTCTTTAATCTCTTCAAGATAGATATGTTAAGGGGTTTATAATACAATCTTAGAACTCTTAGCTATCAGAATGTGATTTAGTACTTAGATTAAATGACTAATTCAAATCAACTTAGCTAAGACTAAGTAATCATAGACCTAAATTGATATGAATATTAGAAATAAAATGAATTAGTGATATAGCTAAGCTCAACTTGACCTAATGAACTTCACCAAGCTAAAATGAATTAAATTGGTTAAGTTTAATGAATTTGACTAAGTTAAGCTATTAGACTTGAAATTTGTAAATGGCTCAGAGATAACATATCGATATATAATGAATAAGACCATAGTAAAAGGAATATGTTACTTCAAATCCATGTTTGCCTTAAAAATGAATATTTTGTATATGAAAGTTTTGATGATGTTTTTGTAATAAAAGATTATAAATAAAGAGAAAAGAAATCCTTTGACAGACAATGGATAATTGTCCATATCTCGGCGAGGCAATCTTCACAGCCATAGCGAGGTTCCTACTTAGAGTTTAATCAAATAGAATCTTAAAATAAGTTTAAGCTCTTAGATAGATATTTGCCTTTATTATATGTTGGTCCCAAATATGCAAACAAGAGGGGAGGGGTGAATTGTTTGCTTTTAAAAAATTTTGAAAACACTTAGTAAATTAAAAACTTTGGAAACTTCTTTTAACAAATAATTTAAAGAATCAGATTATAACTTAGATAAATATTGTTACTTTGTAGAACTTAATAAGAAAATGATTTGAACAACAATATAAACAATTATAACCAATAAAAATTGCAGAAAATTAAATGAGCCCAGAAATTTATAGAGGTTCCTCCTTGGGGGTACGTCCTCTCTTCCAGCTCCACTGCTGGGGATCCGGTTTCCAACCGGGTCGTTCCACTAATCCAATTAATCAAAAAGAGATTACAAACACCAATCGAATCTTGTTCTGTCTCATAAGCTTATATCCATTGGCTAAACATAGACTACAAGATTATTTGTAATCCTCTCAACGACTCTCAACACACTCAATACAAGAGTAGAGAATCTTCAATCAAGAGTTACAATAGACACTCTAATTATTTGAGCACAAGAACACAGAAGAAGTAAGTTTTGGAGATTTGCACAAAGTGTCTGACGGAACGTCTGATTAAGTAGAAGTAATAATATTGAAAGTAAAATTTCAGCTCGTGTAATTCTGGGTTTTTTCAATCTCGTATCTTCTGTTCTCCTTTTTCCTGAAACATTTTACATATATATATAAAATATCCTGGTCTTTTTCCTTCAGTTCAACGGACTTCAACAACTTCATCCTTATCCAACAAAACAGAATTTGCCGTTGGAGCTGATTTAAAATTCAAAATAATTCGAAGAACTGAGTATATTGATATCCCGTAATATCTTCAAAAACACAGCTTTTGGTTGATAAAGAATACGAAGAGAGAGATAGATGAATAAGAGAATATCTCGTATTTTGAAAAACAAATCTAGAGTGAAATCCGCATAAGGTGCCTTACTGGGATATTTTCCTGATACTGAGGAATAGAATCTTGAACAACAATATAAGTTGTTGCTGTAACTGAAAAGATATCACACAGTTCGAAAAGATCCATATCCTTACCGATTTAGAACAGATTTGAAATTTATTCAAATCTTCCCACAAAATCCGAGATTTAGATATGTATCTTATCCAGAAAAATCCTTAGCTTGATACAATTCACGTGATATGAAGAAGTTAGAAGAAATCACTGCACGTCTGAAACAGCAAGCTTCTTGAAGAAGATGAACAGAAAAAAAATTAACATCTTGAAAGTTCAAAATCCCCATGAATTTTAAATCCTCCTTGTGGAACCTATTAGATATATTCTCAAATATCTCATAAAGTGGAGCTAGGCCTTCAATCAATTACTTATGCAAGAAATCAATCCAATAAATCCGATTTAGAAAAACCTAATCTGAACTTGACAGCTTCTTTATATTGTCTGAACCAGAAAGTCTAACCTTCGTTTGATATATTAATATTTCACCCTTGAATTTTCTTAGTTTCTGATGTTCAAAAGATCAGAACCTTACTGTCTGACTTACTGTCTGAGAATCTGCACACTTAATAAATCTCAATATATTTTATTCTTCTTTTGTTATCATCAAAATAAAATAAAGAGAACCTAACATTATATATTCTATGAAATAGCCTTTAGCCAACCTTCTATTTTGTTTGGATTTCAATATGAAGGATGATGATTGGATAATGGATGGGGATGATGCTTTGTTTTTCCTAGAGGGTTGTTATGGCTTAGATGACAGATGGATAACAATAACCGTACCGCATTATTTATGTTTGTAATTTAGTTGCATTTGCATTAATATAAATGTAATTAGTAGTGTATGGGGAATTGGGAATTCATGTGTTGTTTGGTGATTGTTTTGGTTGATAACTCACTAATTTAAAGGAGATCACACCTTGTTTGTAATCTTTGAATTGCAATTGTTGATGATTGTCTGTTAATTGATTTGTTACCTTAATTAATGAATTTAAATACTAATTAACCATGTAATTAAATGTGCATGCATTGCATAAGAACATACTTGCATTAGCATGCCATTCACATCACATATTAATATTCCAATTCTGTAATAGTACCTTTGAGAGTTTAGTGAATCTAGTTAGGGCTGCTATAGGGCTATCGACTTCACGGAAACTAAGCAACCGCCGAAGGACATTGGCCATGTTGGAGTCAGCTTTAGGGATTAATACTTGGGGAGTTTATGAGGTTTTAAAGGAAGTGGAGGTTATGTGGGCCATATACATATATCTGCAAGAACAAAATGAATTTAAAAATGAAATCCTCCTTCCTTCATCCATTCTAAGGAGAAGTTAGAGGTTATATTTCAACAAAATGAGCTACAAAAGAAATCCTGTCTCCTTAGTTATTGCTAAGGGGAAGTTTGAGGTTATGTTTTCGTATAAATGAGTTTTCAAAATGAAATAGTTGAAAGCTATGAACTAAATGCATTGGGTTGAGAAAGCAATGAGCTGAATGCTCTAAATTGAGAAGCACCCCTTTCCTTAGTTCTCAGTTCTCCTAGGTATGGATGACTTGAGCTAATCCTTTGACCCCTAAGAGAGGGCGTAAATCTCCATTTGTTTGGATTTTGATCATTCAAATTGTGCATGTCATATGATTAAGTGTTGCATTACATATGTTTATTAATAAAACCTGTTTGATATTTGTTTGATGTGTGGTTTAGTTATGTTATTCATTGAGTTATGATGTAGCTCATGCCCTTATAGTTTTGGTACAGGAATAGCTGAAGCATTGGGAATGGGCTAAGTTTATTTGGAGGAGAACCCTTGAAGATAGAAGACAAGTTTGAAATAAGAAATAAATAGATAGTATAGTTTATTGAGATTTCATTTCATGTAAAATAAGTTTAGATTATGGAGTAGATTTGTGGTGTTGTAATTCAAGATTTGTAAATGTAAATGATTTATCCGATTTTACTATTTGGTAGGGGATATTGATTCTCTACGGTTCTGGTGGACTATAGGAAATCGGATTTCCTTTATTTATCACAAATATAATTATATATTAGAAATTTGAAAAGTAATTATTCAGGTAGAGTCTTGCAAATTCTAACTTGCAAGATGATTCTCATATTACGGGTGCACAAGTGCTATGATGACTCCAGGTTATCCTTTTAGGCTGCTTTTTAGGGTCGTGACAATCTATACATACTATGTTAACATAGTAAGACCATAAACATATCTACTATCCTAATAGATAAAATTATATAAAGTATATTAGGGATCTTTCTTCCAACTTCACACTCTTTGTTTTGGAATATTTGCAACTTAAAATATATTTATGCTAGGTGTTTAAAAAAAATCAGTGTATTGTAAACATATACCTAATAGAATGTGTATTATTTGAATCATTTTACACACACATGTATAGTATGATACACACATTATGGTGATAAACCAACTCCAAGTACTAGTGACTTTGTATTTTTTACCTCTTGTCCATTTATTAACAATGCTTTACCATTAAGCAATAAGTATAAAAGGAAGAATAAAGAGATTGGAGAAATTTATTAATTTGTAGTTTTGATAGTTGAATGGCTTTCCCATTCAATGCCACTTTTATTTAATGTTAACAATTTGGTGCAATTTTAATTGACTAATTTAGTTATCCATTCTGATTATCGTATTAAACTATTTTTCATGAAAATAAATTTCCAATTGGGTTTAGTGGGATTCATAGCTCAATGAGTTTTTTTACATAACCCTACTTGCATTCATTAAGGATATTCTAGGATGTTATATCTAACAAAACCATCTCTTGCCTTATTTTTATTTTGTTTTTACTCCTTATTTTATACATAATACTTTCACACAAGAAGACTAGGATTGTTATCAATTTCTAACTTATAACCTAAAGATGAATGAAACAAGACCAAGATTTAACTTACCATGCCATGGTCTTACTTACTTTTGATGACCTTTAGGTAAGACTATAGAAAAGTAAGGAAACTATGTAACACCTAGAAATGTGGATTATTTCTAATTTTACTTCTTTTTCAAACGTAATGCATAACTATTGTAATCATGGTTGTCAAAATCGCGATTTTACTTTTCACTTGAGTTTGTAGAATTGATAAAATCATATAGAATCGTGCAAAACCGGTAAACTAGTAAATGTCTAGAATCGTACATTTAAATTCATAATTCTACATAAAGTTTGTATCTTAATAATTTTTCATCCATTTTGATTAAGAAAAAATATATAAAATTATAAACTCATAGAATCATATATTTGACTTGCGATTTTGACAACCATGATTGCAATTCAACAAATAAACATCAATAACAACTAAATTGTAATAAATAAAGAGATAGAGTTAGAGAAAATCACATTGGGATTTAATGTGGAGTTCAGTCCACCATCTAGTCTTCACGGTTGAAAATCAATACCTTACTCAATGAGAACTTCACACGTCATTCACCACAATCAATTAAATGATCTACTGGAGCTACAACATCATAAACATAATTCAATGAGTTGTGCCCTTACAACAATCCCTCATAATAATAGGTATAACTCAAGATTTCACACTCAATCACTCAACTTATTCAGTATAGTGCTTTACAATGAGATATCAAGTATAATTCAAAAGGTACTACACTAATCTCTCTTTTTCACAAAATAATACAATTAACACTAACAAGCTTTAGAGAGTACGTATAATGATTGTTTGCAATTACTAAGCTTAATCTTTTTTTTTTTTTTCATTACCTCCCCAAAATCTTGCACTTAAAGCCTTCAAAAAACTTTTGGCTGTTGCCCCCAAGGCATCCATTTTTATCCAAGCATTAAATGTAGGGCAACAGTTAGTTTTAGTCATTCTAGCGAGCTGGTATACAAAAAATTGCCTATACTTCAGGTGCATTAACGAGCTAGTAAAGGGTGCTGGTAGGCCTCCCCACCACCCCCCAAGAATCTATAGAATGTTATGGTGCAAAGTGAAATTGTACTGACAAGATAGTTCATTCTTAACCTACATAATTCTATTAAAAATAGAGTACAAAACACAAACACAAGCACAAATATAAATATTTGCACTTTTTCATCACATTTCACATTAAACATGTATAACCAATTAAGTGTAACTTATTCATAACTTTTGTGTAATTGTGCAATACATTTACTCATCAAAATTCACATTGAATTTACTAATTCAGCAATTTCCCCCTTTTTTGTGAGGACAATTATTGCACAATTAACTCCCCATAAAACAACACACCCTCTCGATTAAGTATCTAGGTTTTAAAGAGATTTTAGCAAGTGAGTTCAAATAATCAATGCTTAACCAAATGAAACATAAGTTACACTTAATTTTCAAACCATCAAATACACACACACAAAAAAACGTGTTAATTGTGCACTAATGCTTCCCCCCTTATGGACTCATCAAAAAGGTAAAAGCACTTCATTCCACAAGAAGGAAAATGATACAATAAATGCATGATATATATTTAGCATAAACCTTTTGCCTAGAAACAAAAGCTCATAAAAAATTTGCAAAACATACACAACTTCTCATATTTTCAAGGACATAATGAGGTCTTGACTGCCAAAAATGCATGAAAGCATATACAACCAAAATATCCAGAGAAATGCACAGAAATGGATAAAATAAACTTCATTGAAAAAAAACTTATCCATAAATTTAAAGGATTAAACAATTGTGCATGTTTGAACTAGAATTTTATGCTAATAAGCACTTATATGCACCAAAATCTATTAATTTGCATTTAGGCACAAATAACATTTTAAGCAAGTTCAAATAGCTATTTTAAATAGGTTTGATCATGATAAACTCATATATTTCAACATATCACAAATTTATGCACGCTAAGGTCATAAAAGGCAAGGATTATCTCAAGACAAGCACAAACTTGCTCAAACTTCATTTTCGTACTACTTTAAACATTCAAACAAGTTGTTTATGCAATATTTATCATGACAAAACAATGTATGAGCACCAAACTTATGAAAAATTCAGTTTCATGCATTTTAAACCAATTTTTAGCACAAGTTAGTTCAAAACATGCACAAAAAAAACTTCATCATCAAAATTTGCATATTAAAGCATATCAACACATTATAAACATAAACATTAAGAGCACAAAACATCATACTCGAGCAAGTTGAGATTTTACTTTATTAATGCCCTTGAGAACCTCATTTTGGTACGAATAAATTAATATTTACTTCTTTGGTGGTCATTTTTGTTTGAGTCATTTAGGGTTAGGTAAAGCAAGAATTTCTCTCTTAGCACCTACGCAAATTTGTTTTTGTGACCTAAATGCATAGTTTTCTTTATTATACAATTGTGTGCAATATGACTACATTTGCCATAATAATTGCAAGTTCCATAAGTAGTTCTCATAAATTGAGTTTTATGAGGTTTACAACTATTGTGTTTATCATAGCCAACTCCATAATTGTTAAAATCACTTGTTTACTTTATGAGGAGAGTGCTCAAATTCTTTTTACCCTTAGTGAATTAACTATGGTTTCACACAAGTTAGTTGTCAAATTTTCATTCTTAATTTTTATACCATTTGTCTTTATTAGGATTTCCTCATTGGAACTACTAGCATAGACATGAATTTTGTTATCACCATTCAAGGTTTTAACTTCAAGATCGAGCAAATCATTATTAATTTTTCATTCATTTTGGTCAATTCATCATTTCTACTATACTTTATTATCTAGGGCCATTCAACACATGTATTTATTCAAGTTGGATAAATTGTCGCTTCAAGTGGCCATACAAGCTTTCTTTTTTCTAGCTTCGCTTCGCTTCTTGGCATTTTGGGTAATATCGTTGACTATGTCCCAACTCATTGCACTTGAAGCAAGAAATAGTCCTTCTTTTTGAATTTGAGGTGTTGACATCATCACTCTTCTTTGTCTTCTTGTTTACCTTTAAGAATTTGATAAACTTCTTTGTGAATTTGTCTAACTCCTCCTCCTCCTCATCTTTTTCTTCTTCAACTGAGCTTGAACTTGAGTAAGAGACTTTTTGACAATTTCCCTCTTGGTTAGCTCCTCATTTGGCCTTTTAATCATTTCTTAGGTCTTGAGGCTATCAAGAAGTTCTTCCATAAAGAGTTAGCTCAAGTCATATGCCTCCTCTATGACAGTTCTTTTTAACTTCTATTCCCTTGGTAAGGACCTAAGAATTTTAGAGTTAACCTCAACGTTAGTATGAATCTTGCTAAGTATACACAATTGATTAAAGATATGGATAAATCTATCATGCATTTCATCCATTGTCTCATTAGTCTTTACTCTAAAATTTTTAAATTCACCATAGAGAAGACTAATTTTAATAACTTTAACTTTAAATGGGGTCTTCATAAGTATTTTTTAAATTATCCCATATTTCTTTAGCCAATTTACAAGTGCAAATTCTATTAAAATCACTTTTATTTAAGTACAATAAAAAATATTCATTACAACTTAATTTAATTGGGCTTTTTCTTTTTTGGCCTTTGTATAATTGGATTCATTTTTGCCTTCTATAACTATGAGGTCATTTTCTATTATACTCCATGAAGATAAATCTTGAGTTTTTAAGAAAATTCTTATCCTACAGTTCCAATATGCATAATTAGTGCTGGTTAGGACGGGTGGCCTATTTATTTCATGACTCTATGGAAAACCTTAGGTGTTATTAGCTATGATTTGTTGACTCTAAATGTGATTAAACAATTAATCTAGAGTTCTAGCTCTGATAAAATAGTAGAAACTATAACACCTAGGAAATGTGGATTATGTCTAACTTTGCTTCTTTTTCAAACTTAATGCCTAATTATTGCAATTCAACAAATAAACAACAATAACAACTAAATTACAATAAATAAAGAGATAGAGTTAGAGAAGATCACATCAGGGTTTAACATAAAGTTTGGTTCGCCCCTTAGTCTCTACGGTCCATAATCAATGTCTCATTCAATGAGGGCTTCACACTTCACTTACCACAATCAATCAAATGCTCTACCAGAGCTACAACAACACATAACAATTACTTGGGTTTTGTCCTTACAACAATCTCTCAAACACTATGGACACAACTCAAGATTTCACACTCAATACTCAACTCACCTAGTTTAGTGCTTTACAATAAGACAGCAAATACAATTCAAGAAGTACTACACTAATCTATCTTTTCACAAAATGATATAATTAACACTAACAAGCTTTAGAAACTATGTAAAATAATTTGTTTGCAATTACTAAGCTTAACTTTTTTTCATTAACTCCCCAATGTCTTACGTTCATAGTCTCTAACAAACTTCTAACTGTTGCCCTCAAAACATCCATTTTTGTCTGAGCATAAAATGCACGATAATGACTTGTTTTAGCCTTATTAGCTTGTCGTTATACATAAATTGCCAATACTTCAGGCACATTAGTGAGATAACAGAGAGCTCTAGTAGACCTCCTAGAATCCATAGAATGTTATGGTGTAGAGAGAATTGCACCAATGAGTCGGTATAATCATGACCTATAGAATTTTACTAAATACAGAGAACAAAACATAAACACAAATACATATATTTGTACATTTTCAATACATTTCACGTTAAACCTATATAACCAATTAAGTGTGGCTTATTTACAAGTTTTGTGTGGTTGTGCAATGAATTTACTCATCAAAATAGACCTTGAACCTACTAGTTCAACATTTTAGAAAGAAGGGTTGACAATGTTTAGAGTATGATGGAGATTTAATTGTTGCTAGGTGTAGGTTAAGGGTGAATTACCATCTTACCACTATTTTTATTATAATTTTACGAGTATTTCATCGTCTCCCCTTTGAAAGAACTTTTCTTCCACAAAATTTATGTGGTGAATAAATAGATGATGGATTTAAGCTCTAATGGGATCCACAAGCTTTTTTGAAGCCACACTTCGATTGATTACTTCATTACCTCTTTTACTCGTTTAACTATCTTTGCCTTAAGATTGGCTTTATAGATATTAAGTTTACTTGAATGTCTAATGTTATTAATCCATCATCTTGATGTGGTTGAATACATTCCTTCCAAGCATGCTGACCTGTAGGGTACTTTGTACTCCTAGTTACTTAGGGGTTTGCCTATAAGTTACCTCTCATTATTATTTTTAAACTCAAGTTATCATGAATACCTTGATTTTGCTTGACTTTGATTTTAGTCGGACTTCTTTAGAGATGTTTGGTTCCTTGTTATTCCATAAATCTCTTCTTCTTATTATGGTTTCTTTTTTGTGACTTGCCCTAATACTTACAATCTTATTCACTTTTATCTTCATTGACTCCTTTTGTAATGTGCATATTGCTTTCCTTAATTGCTTGAGTTTCATCCTCCATTTCCTTCCTCATCTCTAGTTCTCAAAACTCTTACTTTTTCTTTGAAAACCAAGTATTCTCATACCTTATTCACTCACTTAAGTCTTGATCAAAACTTAAGGTTATAACCACTATTTCAAGTTAGTCCTACTCTAAGACTTCTAAGTACATTCAATTTTATAGAGTTGTTTAGTTATCTTAGATCTTTATAAATGTTTTGGGCTTCTCATTTTTGGTTCTTAATTGATCCTTGTATTAGTTGTATATATCTTCTAGGATGTTTCTTTTCTCCTGGCAACATCGATCGTTTACCTGCTGTCCAATTGTCCTAATTCTATATTTTCCTTAACTCTATACCTCCAACAAATAGTATGTTCACATTTCTTACAATTTCTTTTCAATGTAAGAACTTCATTTCTCACATATTGGTTTAGTGTTGTTTGAACTTTTCCCTTCAATACCATAGATCTAAAACTCCCTTTCTCATCATTGAGATATGCTATTCTCATATACTTATTTGTGTCACTAATTTAATTTGATTTAGTCTACTTGATTTTCAAGTCTTAACTTATCTTCATATATACTTTAATTATTTTCTTTTGATCTTCTTGAACCCTATATTTTCTTTTCTAATAGGCTTGTTTATGCATGGTGCATCCTAACTCTCTCATAAGGTTGATGGACATCCACTCTCTAGTGCATTAAAAGGGACATATGCAATTTTTAATCCACTCTCTAGTGCATAAAAGGGACATATGCAATTTTTAAGTACTCTCTCTTGATTTTTTTTAAGACCGAATTTTAAGTACTCTCTTTAATTTGTCACATCCACTTGTGCACTTGAAAGATTACTCTTCATTTTGAAAATTATATGGCATTAAATCAACACTTAAAGTATTAATAAAGTGTTTGGAAATCTCAAAGATTAATTCAAGTGGTGCCATTGTTAAACAATAGTAAAATAGACAAGATTGCAATATCTATAAGAAAAATTCTACTATTTATAAAAAAATTTAGACCGTGCTATTGAATAAAGTGTTTCAAGAAACTATGACTTTTGATTAAAGTTTTGAAGGATCAATTTTTTAAAGAGTTTCAAAGTATTTGAGTCATGTTCATTTGGGATTAATGATCTAGATTAATTTGTAACCAGTTTACACAAATCTAATGAATCAAATCTAATTCTTAAAGGTTATAGGTTACGACTTTTGAGAAGAATCTTTTTTTTTTTTTAAATTATTCATGCTATGAATATGTTGCTTCGCCAATTTTTCTTTCATTATTTTTTTAGGAATTTTATAAGTTTTATGCACTATATATATATTTCCTAATAATTTGGTTTCATACTTGAAAATTTGTTATTAAGTATAATATTTAGTTGTATAGTGCAGAAATTCGGAGTTTAAACTCTTGTGGCGAATTATTTGGAAAGAAAAAGAAAATAAATAAGTAAACAACAGATAAAACTTTTGTAACTAATTTTATGTTAAAGGCATAACTTCTCTTAACAAATATAAATTTACTCTTGGCTGATATTTATTTCCTTAATTAATTTCTTAGTTTCCTTAAGCGAAATCATTTATTATTTTTCCTAGAAAACCGTTTCATATCCTATCCCATCATCCTCCCAAGATGATGTTACCAATCCGTGGTTTACCATCCTATACTCAAAAGGGTACTGTAGATATGAAAGATGCCTAACAAATGGTGATATATAATATTATTCTAGAATAAGATATTTTATGAAGGCTAACGATTGACATCTGCCTTTGGGCAAAGGTCATCAATAATATTCCAAAAAAAAAAAAAAACGTGGAAATTTTAACGTAGTTATTGTTGTATATTATTCGTTTTTTTGGGTGGAGGGCGTTGTCATTTGCCTTTGTGATATTGTTAATCTTTAATACCCAAAATATTCAAAATCTTCCATTTACGTAATTGGTCGTCTGATCTAAGCAACCCCCATATGGGACTTATTGGGGTCTGGTTTCGTGGCCTCAAATTACCAACACACGACAAAAGGATAAAATTATATAAAAAAGCGAATGCAAAGAGGCAAAGCAGCCACTTTTGAAATTGGACCATCTACTTGTACACGGGGAGAATAAAAAGGGCAAGCCAACGAATGAGATAGAGAGATATGAATGAAGGTATAGTCGGTAGCTAAAGGAAGTTGGGCAGAACTTGCATAATTAAATAGTGTACCAAGTAAGAGGTTGTGTTGTTTGGGTCAAAAATCTCTATGCATTCACATTTTCCCACCCAATTTGTAATTATTAATGGACACATAGGTATCTACAACTATAAAAGAATTTAAATAATCATGATGAACAATTCGTGTATGCATTTATTGATAATAATTGTTTCAAATAATTTATATATACCTAATTTAACACCCAATCTCCCAAAATTGTATTTCTTTTATATTCTTTTTTTTTTGGTGAGATTTATCTCTACGTATCATTTTCAAATTTATCAAACTAAAATTATTGAGACACAAGGACCTTCATCCATTTTAATATTACTTATACAATACATTTCATTATCTTCCACGATGTACTTACTTTTTCTTTCATGTTAAACAGATGCACTACATTTTAAGCAAAAAGAGAGTCAATTTTATGCTATTTGAGTAAAAGAAAATGGTAATGTCATCGAATATTAGAGGCATGACAACTCATTAAATTCACACGTAAGGAGGTCATGAGTCAAATTATCTTACACATTACTAAGATGCTTGTGTAGGAATTTTAATTTATTAATTAGGATAATCATAAATTTTTTTTTTATAAAGTTGTAAACATAACAACAATGATTGATCCTATATTTTTTTCTTCAAAAAATTAATAGTTTCATTTGATAGACAAACATGCATCTAGCAAACAAAGAGAGCTACAAATACCCGCATCCAGAGTCTAACTCTTTGGGAGAAATTTGCACACCTACTGCCAAATAAAAAAAAAAAAAAATTATTACACCATGTCTTGTCTATATTACTCAAAGCGTTAGCAGCTGCCACTTGAGGATTGGCTAGATTGTTTGGTGCAAAATTTGTCTCTTGAGGAGAAAATTGGACCTGTTCATCCATAATTAAGTGTGAAAAGTGAAAAAGATTCTCATGTTTAAAGCCTAGATATGCTACCAAGCTCGGTTTCTAACGGCAATGCTGCAACAATTCTATTTGAAAAAGTGCATCTGATATTTCCATTCTTATCTCGACATAAACCTCCGATAGCCGATTTGCCGTCACCATCAATTGAACCATCGCAATTAAACTTTAGCCATGTCGGTTTCGTGGGTGGCCATTAGTAGGTGCCAAAATTTCTTCTTGGTTGAGTATTTTTGAGCCAATGAGCCTAACATTCTGAAGCAAATGCTTTGGCTAGTGGAATCCGCCCAAGAGTTTGGCCGTTGAATACCCTTCTATCGCATTCGCACTAGATCCCCCAAAAAATTAAAGCTAAACGAACAAGCCTAAGGACGGGAACTTGACCATCTAGCCTCCTTGGACATTGACAAATTCTTCCTGATCTAGCCGCGGAGGTCAAGTTGAAATGAATCTTCAAACTTTTTGACTTATTTATGTTGCTCCACCATCGTTTGGTAACTATACAATCCTTCAAAATGTGTTTCATCGACTCATTTGTGATAGAGCATTAAGGGCACTACCGGATTACATTTACCCCTTGATTCAACAAACTAATCCTATCATTGAAACGAAGTAAATAACAATACAATCAACTAATGTTTAGAAGATAAACTTATTTGATGATCTCTTCCAATATGGTTTAATTTTATGCAATTCAAGTGATTTGTGCACTTAATATTCACCAATATTCTCAATAATTTACATTCTCTGTTATAAAGTTTGATTTTTACTTACAATATAGCAATAGATTATTAGCACACCAAGTATGACCATAATTATTCTAGAAAAGTAGGGCATGCAAACTTTTACTACTCAAAATGAAGATTTTTTGAAATCTTAATCTTATCTCCATTTTTTTTTCAAATATTAGGTTTAGGGAATTATTTGATATCTAGCTTGGTTTGGATAATAAAACTTGTTTCAAGAGGCTCTTAGCTAGTAGAGAATATCGATCGACTAAAACTGTGATGCACATTTTTTAGGTTTAGCAAGCCTTTGGTTTGTTGGTTTTGGGCGTACAAGACATAAAATAGTTAGTGAGCACTATGATGTTGCTTAGTGTAGCCACTTTGATACTTAAGTCAATAAATATGTTAATAGCATGACAACTAGAAAATCACAAGAGCAAATGTGAGTGTGCATGCATTATCTAAATGTGGCATGATGTATTTGCAGTAGTGGTTCTTGCATTAACTAGGATAGTAAATAAACTCAAATAAGAAAATTGTCTCTTTATAGTTTAGGAAAATAAATCTAAGAGAATATAGTAAGTGCATCTTCTCGATCAAGAAACCTTCTAGAAGTTTACTATGTAAGCTAGACACCAATGGTAAAGTATTTTATTTACTTGGAATATACTAGTGACCTTAGTAGTTAGTCATCAAATCGATGAGACATTGTTCAGATGTTGCCAAATAAAACTTACGAACCTTGTTTAGGTTAGCCACGATTAAAACAATTCAGTCCAAAGTCTAACAAGTTAGCTTAAGACTTAAAAAGGTTGGATTGGAAGGATATCTTAACCTAAAATGTATATCAATAAAATACGCTATGAATAATGATGAAGAGATAAGATTTGAAAAGTATAAGTTCATTTGTTTGTAGGAAAAAAAAAGTTTAATTGTATTTTATTTTATTGAAGAAAAGATGAAATTTGATTTTATTTTCTTGTAAAACTAAATAAATAACAATTCCATTAATCTAATTTTATCAGAACTTGTTAAATATTTCATTTTATAAAAATGATCAGTATTATCATCTTTTGTATTTCATTTTTGCAGCAAAAATTAGGAAATGATTAAACCAAATTGGAAAAGAATGAAAAAAAAAAAAAATGAAGAGAAGTACCAATAATAAAAGAGAGTCATGTGATATGGAAAACAACTCATTTAATAAGCAAGTCAAAAATTCATGGAAGCAACGTGTTCCTCTAATGTTTTAGGTATGGAAGCAAATCTAGACATCTAACTGTAGGTCCATAATTATTATGCGCAACTAATGACTAAAATGTACAGTTTTATACTTTCCAGGTTTCTCACTAGATTTCTTTAATAAAAACAAAACCCATTCTTGTTATAATAAATCACCATAAAAAAGAAAGGGAAAGAATGTGACGGTAAAGAGAAAAACCAAGGAAGGTGCTTGGCGTGAAGAATTTGGAAAACTAAATAGCTAGATATAGACAGAGAGAGAGATGAGATGGAGTAAGAGAGAGAAGTTGGTGCTGTGTGCTGTCTGCTTACGGCGTATTTGGTAGCAGGTCTTTAATATTTGTGAAGTTTTCAAGAAAGACCTCCCCCTTCTCATTCAAATTCAATAACCCAAAATACAAACTTCTCTCTTTTCTCTCTCCTTACTTTTCCCTGGTGTTTGTATTGAGATACCTTCAAAGGTTCTTCTTTTCCTGAAACATTTGTGAGATCGACTCGGTTTCATTTTCATATTAAAGGTATAATCTTTAGAATGTTGTCCTTTTTTGTTTTTAATGATTATATAGTGAAAAATAAGAACTTGGGTTATTTGATTTTATGTCTTTTTTTTGGTGTGTGTGTGTTTGACTAAATAATTTTTAATGTTCCAGATTATAGTTTGAGGTTCTGGGTTTTGATGTCCTTTTTGAGGTTGAAGGTTCATTTTTTTTTTGGTTTTAGCTGTTGTATGTAGATAATAGATATAGCTGGTTTTAGTTCCTTTTCCCGTTTCTGGGTTTTGAGTGATATGTAACGGGTATATATGTGTTGCACAAACCTGTTGCTTCTAATTAGTTCTTTAACTTTGGCTACCATACCTTATCATCTGCTCAAAAGTTGGGTTTGCGCTAGTTTGATGCTGATTCATTTGAAAATTGCATTTTTGGATCGGCTGATCTTGTTTCTGTTGTTGATAAGGCTTGTACGAGGGCTGATAGCTTTGGCCTATAATTAGCTGTTGCTTGGTATTTACATGTCTGCAAGGTTCCTTAGGTTGAATTAGGTGTACCTAGATGTTCACATCTTGTTGCTTGGTTTTTGCTTATGGTTCAGGCTGTTTGTTAAAAAAACTTTGTTGTTGTTGTTGTTTTTTTAATTCGCATTTTCCTTGGTCAAGTTGAAAGGTTTTTCTTAACATATTGTATCTTTCCAGTTGTATCAGGGAAATCATACAATGTTGTATTGTTAAGTTTGGTTCCTTTTCCACATACAATGATGTGATGATTGTATTATGTGACAGCTTAAAATCTTAGCTGTCTGTTCCATATCTGCAAAATAAACACCAAGGAATAGTCAATTTTGCGGTTTATTTATGCAAATATTGGCAATTATGTGATTTTATGAGCAAAGGTTAACTTGTTTCTCAAGCACAAGTCTTGTCTTCTGCTTGAAAATTTTGTTAAAATTGTGAGTTTTGCATTGTTAGCTACATGGTACTCTGAAAACAATTGATGATGGAATTGTATTCAACTCTTCTGTGAAACATGTTTCTTGTTTTCACCTTAAACCAAGACTAAGTATGTAAATGAAAAAATGGTCCCATCAACGGGTGTTCCTTTGGGCACTTGTTAAGGGACTAGGAATACAAAGTTTCCATGCTTTCCAACATTGATTGTACATTTTATTGGGAAAAAAAATTGCATGAAATGATTGTAAGCTTTTTAATTTGGTATTTTGGGTGCACCCATTCTCATTTTCTTTTAAGAATTATGGAGCTTGCAATTTCAAGTAATGTTCTAGCAAAAGATTCATGAATGAAGTCTAACAAACCTTTTTGTCTTTTCTTTTCAGATCTTTCAAAACCTTACGCTGCTGGTTCCTATTGTTTGAAGATTCACATCTAATCGACTTTAGTTTCACTTGGAAACAATTTGACATAAACCCTAATGCAGGGGCAGAGGGGTGTTATCGGGTCTTTGGCTGGAAGCCTTGAATTTGAACATGGATCTTCATCTGGTAATACTTCAGCAGAACCGCATCTTTACTGGACCGGTATGCGGAATCCAGATGAAAGCCGGTTGTTGGACTTTGCGCCACCAAGTAATAACATTACCCTTTTGAATTCCATGGACCTTTCACATCAGAATTTGACTAGATGGCACCAAGGTGAATCTAGTTCCGCTGGCATGCATCAGGAGGGTAGATGTAATGAAAACAGGACAGAGAGTACGTGGTCATCTTCTTCTCTTGGTGGATCTACTTCACTACTGGAAAGTTGTGTTTATCCACATAGTAATAACATTTTCTCGTTAGACAGTATTAGGGCTGACCCATTGTTGATTCAGAATTCCAGTACAAGTTCAATTCCACCCAATCTCAACATTGGTGTGGGTTTTGTTGGAGACGGCAGTGCAAAATCTCCACTGGTAGAATGTTGTTCTGATCATTTGCTTCCATTGGAAGTGGCTCTGATTCTTTCGGCATGTCTTCAGCAACTGGTGGAATTCTAAGGCTGGAGAATGATGGCAGGCAGGGTTGTCCATCAGACAGTCATCGTATGCCTTGTAAAAGGAAGTCCTATGAAGAACATGTAGGTCAATCTTCTCGTAAAGGAAGTTCTAGTTATATGCAAAATGCTGGAACTAGTGCTTGGCCTGCTGCTCCTACTGCCTGCAACTTGAGTATCAGTCCAAGTGGTCATTCCATGTTAGAACCTGCAGACTCTAGAAATGGACTTAGCATGGGAGTCATTGCTCCCCATAATCTTCCTGATTCAAGTATTACCGCAAATTTAGAATATGTACGCAGAAACTTTCATGCAAGGATAAATGCTCCAACTCGCAACAATTCAAGTTCTCCCCCATTGTTGTCTGGTGGGAGTTCTATTGCAAATGCAGATTCCCACCCCCTGTGGACTTGAGACCAGCACCTGCAATAAATGATTCGAATGTTCCAGGCCAACCCACCTTAATACAAGTTCCTGTTTTGCCACCAGGTGGGCCATCAATTAGGTGGAGTAGAAGGTCTATGTCAAGGTCCAGCCGCTCATCAGATGCTTTTCCCTCTGGAAATAGAGAAGCTCCTATACATGGAGAGCCTAGTTCAAGCAGCATCCGCAGGAACACTCCTCAACATCCTACGATTATCCCACCACCTGATTGGGCAACCCTTGTTCAACATCATGCTGCTATGCATGCCACCAGTCAGAGTGTGAGTATTCCTGGGAATGTTGCTTCCACTTCCCAGAATGGCACTACTTCGGTTCATCAACCATCTTTCAGTAACGTGATACCTAGTCACAATCGTCACTCCCAATTTCCACAAAGATTATCTGAATATGTTCGTCGATCATTGGTAGCTGCCATGAATTCTGAATCTGATGGTCAAAGCAGCCATAATTTGATTGGTTCAGGTCCCTCAGCATCCTCTCTGGATACTTTGGTCTCATCTCGAGCTAGTAACCAAGGCCGTCGACCACATCCTCCAAGGCCAATAGCTTGGCCCGAGAGACAAGGTGATGGCTTGACAAGGATTCCCTACTCAATACGAACCTTAGCAGCTGCTAGTGCTGGGCGAAGAAGACTTTCATCAGAGGTTTGTGTGTATAATTTTTAAGTGAGGTCATTTTATTGTGCACGAGACATCCTAGATGCATGTTGAATTAACTTTACATTCTTGGTGCACTGACCTTTATGCTTTGTTGTCTGTAAAATGTATCTGGAGTATTCTGCAGTGGACTTTTCCCTCTTTTACGACACTGTCATTATGCTTATGCAAGAATGAGCTCCTTTTGATACATTAGATTGAATGTTGCATCCATCTGATATAACTTTCTCATTATGTTCCCTGCATAAGGAACATTGAGATAAACTTATGATTTCTTTTTGGTAGCAAATTTCCTAATGCTTAGGAGGGACTGGAAATTGATGAAAAACTTTGCTTGGTTGGTCGTTGTTCGTAATTATTCACGCTACTTTGTGATCTAGCCTTGAAACTAATGAATCTTTTGACAGGTACATGCATAGCATGATATATAATTTGTGCATGATTGCACATTCTTGAAATTCTGCCTTGGTTTGTGAAATCTCATTTCAGTTCTTTTACTTCTCGGTTTCACTTTTGTAATTCATGACACTTGGGCTCATTTTTGTCTGTTGTTGAGCAGTTACGCAATGTATTGGATATCATGCGTCGTGGGGAGGGCCTTCACATTGAGGTTAGGTTTTACATTGACTTGTGCATTTGCAAGAGTTGAGATACATTAGTTAAGATATTGGCATATAGTTATTTCATCCTCTTGTGAGATTTCATGTACTTGATTTTTCTATGATGTGCATTAATGAGTTTTCTCTTTATACATTTTTGACAATAAGAGCATGTCTTTAAGGGATAAGAATACTGGATGTATTTTTTGTTTATGTCAAAATTTGATTAAGTCCTTTATATATTATGTTAATTATTTAAGTCTTATGTGTTTATGCTATCGCAACCAAATAGGTCCTTTCTGTATATTGGCCTATATTTTGGAAAAGTAATGACTCAAACATAAAAGACCTCAGTGACCCACTTAAAGCGTAACTTGGTTGTTTCAGCATAAACTTAATGGGTACAAAAGAGTTAATCAAAGTATAGAGGACCTTTTGTATATTCATCCCATATATTAGGCCCATATATTTATATATATATATTTCAAAGCTTATGTTCTTTATTGAAAGGAATTGTTTAATGGAAAACAAAGCAGGGTGAGATAAGATGACCCCTTAATTTTTACCGATATCTTGGATAATTCTTTGTGGATTGCATTGATATATGTCATTTTTACATTAGTGGATATCCCTTTACATGATTACATGGCAACACAGAGGAAATCCCAGTGTTGGTCAAGTGGGATAGCCTACAGTATAGATACCTCAATCTAAACTCCATCACCATAACATCTCATCTGATGTCCACTATAAAATATAACAAATTATGCTCTATAGCCTACCCAAAAATATTCTGCTACTATTTATCCTTTTGAAAGAAAAAAAAAAAAAAAATTCTGCTACTGGTATGGTTTGGGCACATGCTGCCGAGGACTATAATCATGGCAAATTCTGTACATGCTGTCAATTGAAGATTATCCACTACTATCCTTTCTCTCCATATTTAGTATACACTTGCCGTGATTGTCATTGGCCTTGCATAAAAGAATTACCACTTCTTTATTATTGTTCCTTCTAGCTGCTATAGTTAAGGTCCACTGACTTTGAGATTGTCTTGGAAAGAAGTCCCATTTCTTTTCTTCATTGAGAACTTTTCCCTATCAAAGATACTATCAGCTCTGTAGATTGTAATTTGTTTGAGTTACATTCTTTCATGTCATAAACTGTTTCATTTGTCTGATTCTGTTATTGCTTTGGTCTGTCTTTAGGATGTCATGATACTTGATCCTCTATTCTTTGGAGTTGCTGATATTCACGATCGGTATAGAGACATGCGGCTGGATGTTGATAATATGTCGTACGAGGTAAAATTGTATTACATTATTTCTTTGTTGTCAGATGAAAGTGCTATCTTACTGAGACATTATTTGCAGGAGTTGCTTGCTCTTGAAGAGCGTATTGGAAATGTTAGCACTGGTTTGACAGAAGAAATGGTATTGTCTCGAATGAAGCAGCGGAGATACAGCATTGCTGTTGACGGTTCAAGGGAAGCTGAGCCCTGCTGCATTTGTCAGGTGAAATGGTCTTTTTCTTTTAGCAAAACAAGTTGCATCATCGTTTTGTTGGTTACTACCATATTTATGATTATTTTTGTTGCTGAAAATGTTCTGTTTGTATGTCTAGGAGGAGTATGGCGATGGAGAAGATCTTGGGACCCTGGAATGTGGGCATGATTTCCATAGAGACTGCATCAAGCAATGGCTGATGCACAAAAACCTCTGCCCAATTTGTAAAGCAGCGGGAATAAATACATCAAAAGCTGCTTATGGCTAAAGAGGGTTGATGACTGCCTCAATATGGCTCATAAATCCCCTATGCATTGGTAGTTTGAGGTTCCATTTTTGCCATTTCTTGATTTGTAACTGTTCCATGACACCCTTTAAGAAACGTGACAGAAGTCTGAAGAGGGGTGTCTTAGGAACAGGGCTTTCATCATTTTCTTGACATCAGAATTATTTATCATGTTTTATCATGGCTTTGCTTGGCAAGGTCTGTGGTGTACTGGATTGTGGATTTGAATATTTGGCATTTAAATTAGTGGAAAACTTATTCTTTCAAAGTTGGTTCAATTTTTGGAATTGGATTGAAAATTTACTGCATAGAGTTTATTTTATTTTCATTATAAAGGCTAGATATGTTTTTTATTATAATCTTTAAGGTCCGGTGAGAATACTTCTTATTTTCAAGAAAGCAAAATTTTTATTACCTTTAAAATAGTCTCTTTAGAAACAAATGTCGTCGTCGTCGTCGTATTCTTGAACCGTCCCAGATTGTAAAATAAAGGGATAATTCTTTTAACTTTCCCAGTTTGTACAACAAAGGGATAATTTTATGAATTTTCATAAAATATGCAATTAGTATTTAAATTTTAAAATTGATTGATTTATCATTTAAACTTTAAGAGTGATCAGTTTAGTATTTGAAAATAACATTTGTGCATGTCAAGTGTCTATTAGATTATTATAAGTACTAAATGAATTTTTAAGTTACTTAGGAACTAAATTGGTTAATTTTTTAGTTTATATATCTAATTGTATATTTTATCAAAGTTCAACTATCATTTGTAATATTGTCCTCATAATAAACTACCCAAATTTTAAAAATATCAATTTTTATCTATAAATTTTTTGAGATAATTTATCGTACTATAGTTAATTGCTAATAGTAAAGTCCGGATATCTAATTACAAAGTTCAAGAAGTAAAGTTTGTGGTAACTAATTATATTCACATTATGATTATTATTATCATAGTACTATTTTGAAACAAACAAATATTTCTTAATTTCGGGAAAATATTAAATTTGGTATTTAAATCCTACAGAAAAATTTAATTTGGTGTACGAACTTTGAAATAATCAATTTAGTACTCAATCAAACTCTTCATAACATGGAAGAAGTAGTGTATTAACGCTAAATGGTGTTGGGAAGCAATCAAAATCTAACAATAGATGTTGCTAATGATACCTAAATTTTGGTAAAATATGAATTAGGTACACGAACTTTAAATTGATTAATTTAGTAACTAAAAGTATTTTTTGTGTATACTAACCAATATCACAAAGTTACTATTGGCATACACAAAAAAGTTATTTAGCTATTAAATTGATCAATTTCAAAGTTTAGATATTTAATTACATATTTTGCTAAAGTTTAGGTATCATTTGGAATACTAACCCAAAGTCCAATGATATGTTGCTTTTTCTAGGTTAGCAAATACACTAAACATAGTTAAGGAAGTAGTAAAAATAGCTGCAAAAAGTTTGTTTAGGTATTTGATTGATTTTTGTGCAAAATTAAGTTTCCAAATTTGACATTTCACCGTATGTTTTATACCTAGACTTGATCGAGATAACTATTGCATTTTCAAAAATAGTTTAATCTTTTTGAACAAAATCAAATTTATTGATTTCGTTAATATATATTTTAAGTGAATTTTGACAATACGTGGGGTTTAACTATTTTAATATTGTTCCAAGTGGCTGGTGTACTAAGTCTTTTGGAACCGAGGTTCACTCCACTCAAGTTATATGGGTTTAGGAGAGGGGGGTGTGCCCAACACAACTAATCTAATGCTCAAGTCCATAGGTGGATAAGGGTGCACAATAGCAAGATGAGGAGAACAAGAGTAAAGAAAGTGAACTTGTCTTTAGTCGGTTGGATCTCACATATATATAGGGTAAATGTTACATTTGATACTTAAACTTTGCTTATTTGTGCAATCAATTACTTGAAGTTTAAAAATATTAATTTATTAACTATGATCTTTTTAAGTTCATTTATAGTACCTGTAGGAGATAGTTAATTGTAAAAATTAAGCAAATTTCGTTGCCAACTATAAAATTTGACAATATTTAGGTAGTTAATTGCAAAAATGGGCAAAGTTTGGATAGTAAATTGACACATTTAAACTTTAAGTAGTTAGTTAAATTATAAAGTTTAGGTACTAAATATAACATTACCCTGTATATAATGTAGTATTGTTCCTTTATTAGGAAAGTAAATCTTCACAAAATAAGAAACTTCTCCTCTTTTTTTAGGAAAAATGCCTTCACTTATTTCAGGTAAGTACAAACTAATGACTGGGGATCCCTGTAGAAATGTATCGCTTTTGGGGGAAGTTGTGGATTCTTTCTATATGTGGTACTTAAAGGGGATTTACTTAGATAACTTACTTTTTTGGGCAATGCAAGGCAGCAATCAAGTTTTGCAGGGGATCAATGGTCTCATTAGGCTCGCTAGCCTTTCGACTTAGAAGGTTAGGCCATGTGGTGTGAGGTTGGACTGGACATGAGGGGCTTTGACAAAAAATAGCCATAAATAAATATTGATAGAGTTTTATGAAAATATACGCATTGATTTTTGCACAACTAATGCGTAGGGAAAAAAAACATGAAAATAAGTTCCACTGAAGATTATGTGTTTTTCTCAACTTAATTTTCCACGTTGACATGTAGTGGGTTAATTTGAAGATCATGTACCAACATAGCACTAGAACATTTTGGAAAATCTAGATAACCTAGTGAAAGCTAAATTAACATTAATCTTGAATGTATGACAATAGGTTAAAAGCTACTATAGGAATGGTGATATTACTGATATATTTATCTCCATCATGTTTTTTTTTTTTTTTAGTATTTACTTCCAATCATTTAATTATTAAACTCAATAATATTTAATTTTGAACCTTTAAATAACCGATGGAATTGGTCCTCCAAAAAAGAGGACATAACCAAGGAATTTTCATTAGTTTCAATTTAAAATTTCTCCATTCAATATAACGAGTAACATACATTGATACTCAATAGATGGCACTTTAGGAAATCTATTTGTTCATAAATTAAATAGCAATTGAAGTTGCGTATAAGATGGTACAAACAAATCCTGAACTCATCTAAGAACATAGATTGGACTTTATATCGACTTCATGATTTACTAGAATAGGACACACTTACAACGTGTTCGGGGTAAAGGAAACATTAGAGGAAAGAATGGAAAGAAAAAGAATTGGAGAGAAAAAAGACAATTCCTTTGTTTGAGGGAAGGAATAAATTACACTGAAAGGTCACACTGTTTAGGGTACATTCATTTGAGATTACAACATTTTAAGTGGTTCATTTGAGGTCACAGCGTTTAGGGAAATGGTTCAATTAAGATCACCATTGACACATATCAATAAGATAAAAATTTAATTAAAACTCAGAAGAACTGCCACATTGTGACATGTGTCAATGATGTTCTCAATTGACCTACTTCCCTAAACATTGCGCTCTTAAATGAACCGTTTGAAACATTCTGACCTCAAATAAACTTATCTCAAAAACGTTATTTTATTATCATAGAATATCTATATTTCTCCTTCTTGCGTTTATTGAAGTTTTGCTAGTATTCTTCCTAACTAAAGCTTGGCAAGTTGTTGAAGTGTTGCAACATGTTAGCTTCAGAGGATGACAAAGTTACTGTGGCTTGCTTCTTTAAGCTTCAACTGATTATTCCATAATAGATAGTAAAAACATTGGTTGAAATACTTCTCTTATTATCTAAATAGCTTATTAGTGTCTAATTGTGTACTCATATACTTTGACATTAGGAGTTTTTGAGTACCAAATGTCATAATCCATATTTTTTAATGTAATGCAAGACTCACCTTGTTGCATGGAAAAGAACCATAGATAAATTAAGCTCCTACTAGATTATGATTTTTTTCGCATCGGTCATCTTATTTCATCTTCTTGTTGCAATTTTACATTAACATTCATAGGGATAGTTGCTAATTTACAATTTAACATGTTTCATTGAGCATATCCTTATCATATTTCTTTTGTATAATAAAAATGTCGTATTCTACTTGTTGAACCTTAAAACAAGGAAATAACATAAGAAAGCTAGATCTAACATTTCAAACTCGTTCTTCATATGCAACTTCAACTCAACAAGAAGAGAAATAGAGAAACTTGTATAAGTGATATCATCAACATAAAGAAAAACAATGACGAAATCATTTTTATCTTCCTTCTTCACATACAAAGTAGGCCATTCTCACTTCTTTTGAATATGTTTTGCCAGGAAAAAAAAGAAAAAACCAATTTTTCTATTATATGCCCAAGAAGCCTACTTTCAATCCATATAAGGCCATTCTTAACTTATATACCATTGTTTCTTTGTCACATTCACTAAGAATCTATTTGGTTGTGATACAAGAACTTCATCAAGTAATTCTCCATTCAAGAAGGTCGTCTTGACATTGGTCTGGTAAACTAGTTATTGTAATTGTGCAGCCATTGCTAAAACAATTCTCATTTTTTAAGTCAAGCTACTAGAGAGAGAAAGTTTCTTCAAATGCTATACCATGTTGCTATGCATAGTCCAACTTTGCTATTATAAACTTCTATTTGCACCTATCTTTGTCTCATATATCCACTTTAAACCAACTGCAATTTTACCTTCTAGTTAGTCCACCACCTCCTATGTTTCATTCTGTCAGTTGCTACCAATTCTTCCACCATCACTTTATGCCACTCTTCTTTTCTAGTTGTTTCTTTGTAAGACAAAGATCTGAAATAGTAAAAAAAAAATCCATAAATTACATATATATTAGTTAAGGACCTAAACCTTCATGCTAGTGTTTCATTCGAAGACTCTTCATGAGTAAATAGAGTATCGCTAAGGGTGATGAATTTAATGATGATATTGATGAACTAGCTGGTGAGTTTGTTGAAGGTCACTTTTAACTTTCATGTGGGAGTTTCCATTGATCATAGAAATATGCTCTTACATATCTTCCTTACTTTTATCCTAAATCCAACTTGTATTCTCATAAATATGATATCCCTACTTACTGTGATCTTGCAACAAGAGGATTATGTAATTGATATGCTCTGGTTTAGGTATGGTATCCAACAAGAATATATTTATGAGATTTTTCATCAAGTTTAAAGAAAACTTGAGACCTTATTAAAACATAGGTTATGAAACCAAAAACTCTTAGGTAGCTTATTGATGGATTTTACCTTACCAAGCTTCATATGGAGTTTGATTCACAACTGCTATTGTGGCAAAAAGATTCAACAATGATGTTACTACTAATTTAGCCTAAAACTAATTTAGAAGACTCTTTTCTTGTAGCAAACTTCTTGTCATTTCCACAATGATCTTTTTTGCATTCAACTACATATGGTATGTAAGGAGTTATTAATCCCTAGTGAATGCCAAATTCTTAACAATAATGGTTAAATTTATCTGATATGAACTCATTGCCTTGTTTGTGTAAATGAATTTACTGAACAATGGCTTCATCATTCAACTATGAATTACTTAAATTTCTCAAATGCTATTGATTTATAAGTAAGAAAATATGCCCAACTCATAACTTTAAAATTAGTAAATAATACAAAATAACGAATCTCACCAAATGGCTCATTACTCATAATCTCACATAAATCCTCATGCATTACATCAAGCCATTTTGTAGGCCTCTAAGCCTTTCGAATGATTTATCATTTCTAGTTTGTTTTCCATTAATATAACCTTCAAATAAATTAATGTCAATTTTTAATAATCTGAAAAACATACCCTTATTATGCAACAACTTTAGGCTTAAGATGCCCATATCGCCATTGCCACACCTTAGATTCATTTTTTGTGTTGGCAATTAAAACAAAATTCTTACATTGGATTCCTCTAAATGAAACATTTATTTTAGGTTTTGTGCACATTAACCATCACTTGCCCTGATTTTTCTTCTTATTATGCATGCTTCATTTATCAAACAATATTGAACAACCACTAACTATTAGTTGTCAACACTTGACAAGTTGTGTGCTAAATTGGGAGCAAACTAGACATTATGTGGATATTTCATTTTACTATGACTAGTTGGAATAGCTTCTGTGCTTTCCTTTAGCTTGCATTTCTTTCTCATCACCAAGCTGTGTGTCATCTTTTACATCTCATAAGCATCTTAATATAACCTCTTGCTAATCATATGATTAATGCAATTGCTATCTATAAACTACACATTTTTGACTCTTTTCTAATATTAAAACAGACTATAAAAGCTACTCTCCTCTTCAATCTTTACTCTAAAATTCATTTTATGGTCTTTATACCAACAATTCGCTTAAATATGCCTAAAGTTCTTGTAGTGGTGGCATTAGACACCACTTTGATAGATGCTTTGTCCAATGTGTTGTCTTTATTACCCATCAAATTGATCTTTGCTTCTTCTCTTTCATGAACTTGACCAAGAAATCCTCCTCTTCTATAATGTCCATTTGCCAAACATTCACTACCTTTAGTTTTAGTAGTTGTCTCTTCCACTTGAAATGTCCTTTCCTTATTTATTTTAAATGATATGTTAATTCTTAACTCATGTGCTTCTAGTGAAAATGTTAGCCCATCAAATGAAAAACAAAAGGATTAATATCATGAATGATGCTTGAACTTTTAAAATATGCAATTAGGTATATGAATTATGAAATTGATCAATTTAGTATTTGACTGAAAAACTTTTTATGCATGCCAATAGTACTTCCATCAAATTGATTATTAGTTATTATACGTGATATTTTTAATCAATAGGATTGGAGGTACTATTGTGTATATGAATTTTTTTTAGGTATGAGTTGATTATTTTCAAAGTTTAGTTATTGAATTGATAATTTTAAAGTTTAAGTATTGTTCGTGACATTTACGTAATGAAAATAATCGATAAGCCCTTAGATTCTTCTATACCTACTACATGATCAAATTTTGGAGTAACACTTTTGAGCACCTTTTCAAGAACAATTTGGTTAGTAATCTTCCCTTCATATGACTGCGTATGTTTGATAATTCCCATTACTCATAAAATAAAAATTAGCAATTGAATCTCCATTTTTTATGATCAAGGTTTCAAAGTCATGTTGAAGTGATTGTAGTTCTTAAGCACACACAAAAACGACACACACACACACACACCACCCACCCACCACCACCAACCAAACATACATAGAAAAGAAAAAAAACTTGTTGAATGATTGTCAACTCCTTGGAATCTTTCTTCCTCTTTCCTATAACTTGCTCTCTTCATTAGGATTATATTACCATGTTCAACAAAGTGCTAAAAATATTAGATTCTAGTAGAGGTTTTATATAAATACCTTAAATTCGTAACCTTCTCCTTTAAACATGGGAATGAGAGGATGTGTAGCAATCGATGCATTACTATTACTGGTTATAGACACACCATTTTTTGCTCGAATGCATTTGTACAGGTGCATTCTATCTTTCTTTAGCATACTCTTTTTTATTATCAAATATAAAATAAGATAAAGAGAAAAAAATATAAAAAATAAAAAATAGAAAAATTATTAAAGAAATGAAAAAGAGAAAGGGTCTTGTTAGAGTCTTTGGTGGTCATTGATTGACCTAAATGATTTTTCGAGGAATGAAAAGGACATGGAAAATCTAAATTGTATATGTAAGTTGATAAAATATGAATCTCTTAATAATATCAATTTTTAGACTTGGTGTAATTTCTTCAGTTTTGTAGAATAGAAAATTTTAGAAATTAGGCTCAAATTGGACCTTGATTAGATTTAAATTGGCTATTCTATGGTCATCAAAAGTTTTGAGATGAACCAAGCCATAAAATTTGTGCGCATAGGGGCATTTCAATTTTTTCCCTCCTCCTGAAATGCCATGTGGCGTTTTGTCATTAGAAAGGAGTAATGTATTGAAAAAAAAAAAGGGTTCAGGTGCCACATGGTGCTTTGCCATTGGCTATTTCTATAAGGTGTTGACAATTTTTTTTCCTCTTCCGCATATGCCATGTGGCATTCTATCACTAGTGAGGGGTAATGTAATGAATGAAAAAGATTCCAGATGCCACATGGCATTATGCCATTAGCTAACATAGTTGGCTATTGACTAGTCAACATCAAAGAGAAGAGAAAAAGAAGAAGAAAAGGAAGAAAAATGTTGCAGCAAAAGCAAAGAGAAGGATGAGTATTTAAAGATTTTAAAGATAATTGTGGGTAAGGAGTGTGGTTTAAACCTTTTAGATGATTATCTTAGGTTTATAAAATAATTAGAAGAGAAATTTGAGGATTTATAAAACATAAATTTATTACTTAAATCAAAATTCTAGCTTAGGAGTTTAATTTATAAAAATTTGATATTTAGTTTGAGTTTGGGTTTAAGAAATGACATTTTTTAATAATAAATGAATTCAAAATTTATAAGGATTAAAGAAATATGATTTAGATTAAAATAGCTAAATCGGGGCGTTTTATGTATTTATACAATTGAACTTGAGAAATTAGGGTCATTTATATATCAAAAGAAAAATGATTCCAATTGATGATTATAAAAAATTAATAATTTAATTCATGAAATAGATTAAAACTTAGGGTTTACAATTTACTAAGCATTTAAATTGAAATTTTCAAGGATTTAGAAATTTGAAATTGAAGAAAAAAATTTTAATTTGGAAATGAAAAGGGATAATAAAATTGATTTGTTGAAAAAGATGTTAAGCAAATAGGCTAATTAAAGGGAATATTTGAAATTCAAAATTGAATTGAATCTATTTACTAATTTGATTATGTCCAATTATCTAGTAATATTCTATTGTTTACTCATTTTGCTTAATTTATTAAATTAAACTATCTTAGTTTAATTTCTAAACTAAATTCAAAATTATGTACTTGCTATATTATTAGTAAACCATTTCTAATGTTATCTTTTATCTCATAATCATAATATTAAATATTTATTTTTTTAGTCATATTCTTAATTATTAACTTAGCATCATAAGATATTACAAAAATTCATTTATTTTATGAGAGCATTTATTTTTATAACCTCATTTATCACCTAGCGGGTTTTACGATTACATGCAACTACTATTTATAAGTTACTAATCTTAATTATGGTTTTGAATTACAAAAATTGTATTTTGAAATTTTATTGATAATAATTCTAATTCTTAATCAATAATTAAATTATTTATATTTTATTATTCTTAAATTGCGAAAAATTTGAAGTGATCTTTATAACTTTTCTTAAAGCTTCTTTCAAAAATTTTACATTACAAACTTAATGACTATCATATTTGTTCTGTATAAACCTGGGTGTTTATAAAAGCAATCCCATAGAAAAGCAACGTAGATACAAATAAAAAGAAAGCTAAATATAACAATTACATAAAAAAGCTAATTATTTAACAAATTATAAATAATCTAATATCCCGATTGCAATGACCTCCTCGGATTCACTATATTGGTAGGAGATAATGTCAAAATGGTACTTAAACTTTCATAAAAAGTTTAATCAGGTACTGAAGTAGAGGTTTTGAATAATTTGGTACCTGAAATAAGTTTTCACGTATGTTTTTCCTATTTAAAGTTTGGTTTTGAATAATTTGGTATGTGAAGCAAGTTTTTGCGTATATTTTTTCTACCTGAAATGAGTTCAATTAGGTAGAAAAGTATGCTTGAAAACTTGCTTGAGGTATCAAATTGTTCAAAACCAAAATTTAGATACTTGATTGCTTTAGATACATGATTGAACTTTTTGTGAAAGTTCATGTGCCAAATTGCTGAAAACCAAATTTTAGGTACTTTATTGAACTTTTTACGAAAGCTTAGTCACCATTTTGACATTAATCCTATCTGTAGAAGTAAACTTGTAGTGATATGTTATGATAACTAGATGATGATGTAAATGGTAGAAGGAAAAAAAGCAGATATGAGAATTCTCTTCAATGGTAAAAGAAGGAATATAAGGATATTAAAACCAACGGTGGTAATCTTAGTTCACTGATGAAAAATTGTAGGGGGATTGAGAGAATAACTCGTTACGACCAGAAGTAAGAGAGAGAAGGAATATTTTTCATAATATCAACACACCATACAAAGATTCTATCAAAAGAAAAAAAAACACACCATACAAAGACTGAGATAATATATCTTACAACTAAACAAACTCATAAAAAGGTGTTTTGTAATTTTCTAAAGAGAGAAATGAATTAATTTCAACATAATTTTAAAAGACTTTATTAATTTTTTTTAAGGTTAATATCACGAATCATACTTAATTTTAACAAAATATGCAATTAAGTACCCGTATTTTGAAATTGATCAATTTAGTACATTAACTTTGAAATTGATTAATCTAGTTCCTGAAAGAATTTTTCATGCATGTCAATAGTATATCCGTTAAGTTTTTTCAGATACTAAATAAATCATTTCACAGTTTAAGTACCTAATTGCATATTTTACCAGAGTTTTGGTACCATTCTTAACATTATGCCCTTTTTTATTGATGATTTAAGCACTATCAGTTATTGTCTTTTTCATCCAAATAGACAGTTTTAAAAAATAATGTGAGATTAATTTAGGTATTGGTTTGTAAGGTGACATTTGGGGATGATGAGGAATAAATTGATTCACTACTCAGTTTAAAGGTTGTTACAAGGTATAATGTTGGATTAGAATGGTTGTTTTTGAAGATTCAATTATCCTGGCAATGCTTGTTTTCATATCATGGTATTTCACATGAAAATAACTGACATAAAATGTGATAATTAAAGCTTAGATGCCAAACATAATAAAAACATCTCCTTGTTAAATTTGTTGTTATTAGAGTTTGAAAGCATATTGGTTAGCCAAAGTAGTTTGTTTTCATTTTATTTTACAACTTCTACTCATCAATGTGCTCATCTTCTACAATGCTTCAAAAATAAGTTAGCAGCTTAGTAACAATATGATTTTTGCAAAGCCACACATTAAATGATTGTGTAACAACTCCTTATGTGAAAATGCTAGAATTGTTGAAGCTTATGAGAAAAGCTCATATTTATTCAAACTCGATTGCCTATTATTTTGGTCTTTCTCAATGATTTCTTGTAGCTTTTTATAATTTACAGTGACTTAATTTATATGAGACTTGTAATATCGAATAAATATTTTTTTTTATAAATTATATCAAAATGTATCAACTTTTGAGGATAAATTCATTTAATATAGAGTAAATGTTGCACTTGGTATCTGAGCTTAACACAAAATTCAATTTTGGTACCTAAATTTTGAAAAGATCAATTATATCTAATCAAACTTTAAGTGACTATTTTTACTACCTCACTAACATCGTTTTTTGTTTGTTGACGTAAAAGAGGTAACCAATCATTGTATTTTTATTATTTTTTGTAACATTATTTGAACATAGACAACCTCTTTCATGTTAACAAGCGGAGCAAATGATCATAGAAAATTAGAAGAAATAGCCATCGAAAATTGGATTTGATTTTAAGTTGATTACATTAAAGTTCAAGTACTAAATTGAATTTTTATGTAAAGTTCAAATATGGAATTTGGCATTTTGTTTTTAATGTATCAACATTTCAATTGATTAAAATGATAAATAAATATTTGAGGGTAAATTAATTTAAGGCATTAACATTTCAAATATTTAAAAAGAGAAATCAACGGTTTGCAAAGTGAGTTAAACGAGGTTTTTAAAAATGACCATTGAGAAAAATTAAGGAAAATTAATTGAGAAATAATTTAAATATCGATACCTTAAATAAATTTTTAAAATGTTGATAGCTCATTTTATTCACTTTATAATATTTTTATTCATATTTTTAAAGCATCCAAAACATTGATATCTTGTAGTGAAATTTGCTGTCACTCATATTCTAGAACACGAAATATTGAAACCTTTTGTAGGAAGTCTAGCGTATGGACGAGTTGCCATGAATTTTACACTATTAAAGCTGCCATGGTCTCCATCATGATCAAAGATTTCAACATTATTTTCTTTAAATTGACATCAATTGTGATATTGACAATATATATCTTTACTTTCTTTTATAAAATACTATATGCTAATTTACTATAGATTTTATATTAAAAATTTGTTAGGAGAGTGAAATTGATAGTATAAAAATCTAGCTATAATGCTAGTCTTGCATATTAAATGAAGTGGATAGAGTGAGTAACCACAAATTTTTAGTGTATGTGCGTATAAATTGTCACGCCCTAAAGGTTACCCTAAACGTAACAGTCCGCCACACTCAATATTAAAGCTTAAGTATGACAACCTTAGTCGTTTTCAAAAGCTTCGATATTAAATGTAAGGCGCACTCTCATAAATTTAGAGGACCATACTTTGAAATATGAAGCTTAAGAAGGTACAATAACAAATTAAGAAAAGGGAATTCATAATGTTCATTCATTCATAATAATTGTCTTGCAAGTCTTAGGGTCATTCTCCCGCCAAAATAACTATAATCTATTACAAGAAATTTTCTATAAAGTCTACATCCAAACTAATGCTAAACTTCATCTAAAAATTCCTTAACCCAAAAGGGGGAAAATACCTCGCTGCAGGGTCTACGTGGCCTCAACCACAAATAGTTACACTGTAAAAGATATTTATAGGGGTATAAGCTAACAGGCTTAGTGAGAATTATTTCCATAAGCATATTCTTGCATATTAAACATTCAAACAAGTTATTTAAGCATTCAAGTGAAATGTATCATACACGGGAGAAAGCAAGGCATATAGTTTTCTAGAAACTATATGCTGAATGGATTTACGCCCTCCATTCGGGGTTTGGTGATAAGTAATCTCAAAATGAGTAGTTTTAGTTAAGTTATGCTTTCGATCTTCACCGCCAAGCATATTAAGTCTACTCGGGTTGAGCCATGCCTTCGAATTACCACCAAGTATTGGTTTGATTCCATGTCTCCAAGCAATCGCTTTCGATTATAGCCACTAAGTGTTGCTTTCGACTGTGCTACTATCCCTTTCACCTAAGGATAATAACCCCATGCAATGTGACTCACTTCGTGTTATGCATGAATCAATTTATTTAAGATATCATAGCATCATTACTATCAAATTTAAGGTGATCATAGGATTTCATACATATCAAGTTCTATAGTAAAGCAAACAATTACTCACAATCAATTCCCACCTCGATATGTTTAGAATTGTTTCAATAATTTTTACACACATATCAATATGTCTTTCCTTAATTCTAGTGCGACTAAACTACAAGCATAATCAAGTATTGTATTAAGGAAATAAACTCACGTTACCATGGCGACAAATCTTCCAAATAGATGAGTCGAACAAATGATCCACTTGGTCGAAATAATCCTTGGGATACAGGTATTCCTTTGGGATCACCTAGTCAAGAAAAATACCCGAAATGAGTATTTCTTGATAACCTTCTTGAAATTTGACAAAATTATGTCATGAGAACATCAAAGTTCGCGTAGAAGATAATTCCAATTTAAAATGGCCATAACCTGGTTATTTTAACTCAATTGCGCATATAATATACAGATTTCTACTTATTCGAAAAAATCTATCCATTTCTAAAACTATTTTCATCAAAGTAGATCATTTAGGCTCCGAAACAGTGGCAATCAGATTTACCATGAATTTTCCCATCCTAAAAGCATTTGTTTCAAACATTAAATCATCCAAAAATTGCTTTGATAAATACTTAGTTATCAATATAATTGAGAAATTCCTTTTTATAGGTATATAGCTCATATTTTATCCATGCTTTAGTGTTTGTTGTCCAACCAAGATTCTTTAGTAAAACAATGTTAGTTAGAAGTTTAGAAAAACATGATTTACAAGAAATCCATTTTGTAAAATCCTTTAAAACGAATATTTTGATTCTTTTGTTTTAAAATAATTATCTTATTATTTTCCTTAATTATTTTTTAATAAAAATAAATTTCTCTTTTCTTTTTAGAAATTTTCAATGTTAGTGTCACTTTTCCTATTAGTTTTCTATATAATTTTTCTTTGACCATTACTTAGAAAAATCATGGTTTAAAAACTCTCATTCCCTTTTTATGGGGTTTCTTTTATATTATGTTTTTGTGGAAAAACATTTTAGTACCAAAATTCATCTTCTCTTGGAAAACAAATTAATATAGAAATGATTTAAGAAAAACTTTTCAAAACAAAGGTAGTTTTAAAATTGTAGTGAGTTCTTCCTAAAGTTTTAAAAAGAATAGATTTATTTCTATTAAACCATAGATTCTAAATTTCATATAAAACCATCTTTAGGTGATAAAATCTCTTTTTGCAAAAAAAAAAAAAAAAAAATATATATATATATATATAATTGAAGCTTAAAGGTTTGGACAACAATCTTTATGGTCATGATCATGAGAATAATAACAAGCAAATGTAACATAATGAATAATAAATTCAAATATTGGGAGTTTAGCTTTCTCAAGGCTCCGGGACTAAGAAATAGACTAGTCCCTATAATAAAAGAAAATAAAAGAGAGAAAATTGTTTTGACTTGATGGGGACAAGTCTAAGACTAGAGACTAGTCTTAAAACAACATGAAATAAATAAATTGCAAGAAAGAAAATAAATAAATTGCTTTGCATGAAAATAAACAAATTGCAAGTAAGCTTATATGCTCTAAAGAATATATATATATATATATATATAGATACATAATTATATTTAGTTAGATATAATAACAATAATAATATGAGCAAAGTAAAACAACAACATAAATATGTAAATAGATATTCATGAACAAGAACAATACATGAACATAGTATAGCTTCCATAACATTAAGTTTTAGGAAACTCATACCATGGTCATGTAAAGTTACATGACATGGTAAGAAGAAACATATAAAGAAAAATTTACCTAAAAAGGATTTTGGAGTAATATGGGTTTTGTGTATGTAAAAAGGGGTTTGAGAGTATTTTAGGAGAGTTTTGAGAGTGTATGTGGGCAGAGTTTTGAGAGGAGAATTTTGGTAGTGAATTTGTGGGTAGTAAATGTGTGAATGAAGTGAAAGAGGAGGAGGGTATTTATAGCAAAGTGAGGAGTGAATTTTGTGTGATTTAAATAAAGAAAAATTAAAAAAATTTGAGAGAGAGACAAAGGGAGCGGCCCGACCATCATAGAGAGAGGGAGGGAGAGATAATATTTTTTTGTATTTTTGTTAATTAAATGTAATAATATGTAAAGTAGATGCGATATAAAGTTATGAGAAAGGTAAAAAGTAAAGATAATAGGTGTATAGAGTGTAAGGTAGGCGTTAAAAAAAGTAGAGATAAATGAATATTGTCAAATAGTAATGAATATTGTAATGTAAAGTAGATATGACTAATAAAGTATCGTAGTAGGAAAATATGCGTATAAATGCAATATCTGATATTTTTAATTACAGAAAAATTATAAAACTATTTTTGAAAACCTTATATTTTTACGAGTCTAACGGTATATCCGGAATATTTTTACTATTTCGGACCTCAGGACACGTTTTTCAAGAACTGTATTCGTTGGGTCCAAAACAATTGCGGTTTTGCTAATATGATATTTTTAAGCTTTCTTATGTTATTACGAAATATTCTACATACTAATCTCTTACTTACTCACTTAGGATTGCGATCATGAGATTGTCGGACCTAAACTGTTATGTCTAACTAGGGTTTTACTGACTTTAGGGTTTCCGGTTGACCTTTCGATTATGGTTAAGCTTAACGATCATAAAACTTTGGGGGTTTACATAAATACTCTCTATTTAAGGTAGATAGAAAACACCAAATTGAGCTACAATTCAGCATTACTTCTTTATCTTCATCTACCTCAATTTCTTTGTTACATCCTCATAAATTGTAACATTTTCAGTGAAACCTTAGTATAATATTAAATGAATAGTCAATGGGTAATGCCACAAATGGTACTTGAATTTTGACAAAATTTACAATTAGGTAATTGAACTTTGAAGCTAATTAGTTTAATACTGAACTTTAAGATTGATTAATCTGGTAGTTGAAAAAATTTGTAATTAATGAATTTAGTATATGAAAAAAACTTAATGGAGGTACTATTGGCGTGTATGAAAAAGTTTTTTGAGATACTAGATTAATTAGTTTCAAAGTTCAAGTACTAAATACCAAATTGCATAATTTTTTAAAGTTCAAGTACCATTCATGATATTAACCCGAATGCTTAATTATGAATTCTTTGAAGAGTACATTACACTTATGGTTAAGTGTAAAAACTTTGTTATTGCCTCTTTAGTACTATTTGAGTGATCAATAAAAGCAATATATATATATATATATTTTCAATTGAAGTCATTGTATAAAACTAGAAAATAGAGGATGATTCAAGCCTTCAAACTTCATGCTAATTCATGGGCTTGAATACTCTAATAACATTGCCCTTTCTTCTTTACGTTAGTTTTCAATATTATAGGATAATGAAAGAGGATTCGAAATAATTAATGCAGATTCTTAGTAGTGTATAGCATATAATAAACCTATCAATGCCATAATGTGTAATGATTGTTTTCGTCCTATCTTGTTAGAGATCTAAGAAGGATATCATGACAAGATTACCATTAAAAGAGCAATTGTGACAAAGAGAAACCCACAATAAGGCTAGAACAAATGTAATTGAGAGATCATGATTGCTAAAGATAACTTTCATAGAGATAATGTAAAGAACGAGGTGTTAAAAAGGTTAATAGGCCATACAACTAATAACTGAAGATCTAAGCAAAATAAGACCCTTATAAGAGATTTTTCTTAAGGGAAACCACCCTATATACATATATTCTTGGATAAATTACAAAGCATTATTTTATCTTGACTTTATGTGTGGATAATTTCCTATTCTTTGAAAATTGTGCAAAAAGATCCCTTATTCTTACAAATGCATGCACACATTACTATTCACTCAATCTTTTTCCCCAGTCTATGGAAGTATGGGTCCTGAAGCTATGAAGATACCCATTTTGTCCACTATTTTACCTCTAGATAAACTATAACAAAAAGAAATCCCAATACATTTCATCTTCCTTCTCCAAAAGTAGTGATGCAAACCCGAAACTCTAAGAATAAAAGATCGACTAAACATGAAAATTCATAACACAACGGTTGAGTTGCATGCAACGTCTCCAGTATCAAAGATCTTAAGCAACATCGTGAGTGTTGTGTTACCATATTGTGGCATGGAATTCCAAGTGAAAGTTTTGTAGATAAGGATAATTTTGATAGACAGTTCTAGATGTCATTTTATTACTTATTGAATTTAATTGCTAAGAGTTAGGATTTAAGAGTAAGAGCTCACAAAAAGACTAATCTTTATCCACTAATGATCAATGAATATCTTGTTAGATATGGAGGTCCTTTTATACCCACAACTTAGGTTAAATGGTAAAATAGTTAATAACTAACCTAATCTAATAAGATAATAAGAAAATAATAAACAATCAACATGACACATCCATGTGGTCCTCACTATAGGCTATGACATAAGCAGTGGGAAGCTCCATGTTTTAGGATATCAGTGGTGGAACAGGATGCAATGCTCTTGGATCTCTCCTCTATTGAATTATAGGCTCGCACTACCTTGGATACGGGCCATGGGCTGAGTGGTTGTCTTCTCTCGTCTTTACTATCATCCTTCCTAGAAAAATATGACCTTGTACAGGGCTGTAGAACTACATATAGCCCCTCACATGGTTGTGAAGCTAAACCACTCGTTCGCTTCTTCCTTCGGTGTATCCTATGGCTCTAGATATGAGCATATGGCTAGTCATGACATGCACTGTTCTCCTTACTCAATTCCCATCATTTTCCTAAGGTTGTTGATGATTTGCCCTTAAATCGATGTGGTAGGATCAGCTACTTCAGCTGTAAATTTGTTCTCATCATCCTCATGGGTTTATTGTAGATTTATCCTTAGATCTTTGTAAGTGTGTCCACCTAGATCAAATGTAAACTTGTAATACTAAAACAGAGTTAAATAAAAATTCCTTAGCTAGAGTGTATACAATTCTTTATCCATGAATCCTCTCTGGATTAATAATTCTAGGAGCACCCCAACACCGACTCTAGGCATTGTTAACCATACAATACCATAATCAATGCTCATAATCAAAAGTTCTCCAGACAATTCATACAACTCATCATGAACTTGATCAACTTAAATCTCATGAACATGAGTATGGGTATTCAATTTATACATCTCTTGGTCTCAATAATAATTTCTTCAACCCTTTGTCACTTGAAAAGAAGTCAACATTATCACTAGCTGACATAATGCACATTGTCATGCCATATGCTACTTTGGAATGGGAAATTTGAGGTATGACATGTTCCATTAACCGTTGACCACTAAGACTACTATCAAATGTCACTTCAGTAGTTAACATTTTGTATATCATTACCCTCTCCACAATAAAACCAAGCACATACAAAACAGTCCTCTAATATAAGTAGTCATCTATAAGACTCTGATGAATTCTAATAAGCATTCAAATGATCTCTTAGGGGAAATAACATTACACAAATCTTTCATTCTTTGTAACCCCATAAATGCATCAAAATATAATTATTGAACTATAGGAGAGGACGACAGAGATACCTTTAATGCTTATTAGTCCCTAGTATAAGTATAAGTGGCACTAACTTAGGTACACAAAGATCAAGAGATGATTCTAAGTTAATTTCATAGTGTATAGCTCCTGTAACAGCTCTTTCCTCCACATTAACATCTTTAGTACCTTCATTATCAATATACAAGCTACACCACTAATAATTTCCACCTATGCTACATGATCATATTCTGTATCATCTTTAAGAACATTACTACTATCTACATAAACCAAACAACACTGATCATTGTGGTCCTTTAGTAAAAGTTGTCATTGAGGCTTAAAGTAATGTTGCCTTCTTAGCTTAGAAGTAAGCCAATGATTCCTTTAATGAGGCAGCCTGGATGGCCTCCTTTAGTGATTGAAAAACTTCGATAACCAACACTTTTGTGATATCATAGTTCAAATCATTCACAAACCTATCGATGATGCATACAGACATTTCATTCAGTTTACATCATCTGACAATAGTCTTAAACAATTTGATATATTCTTTAACCCACATATATCCTTCTTTCACCACCAAAAACTTTTGATATTGCTGATCTTGATAACAATGTGGAACAAGTTTATCCCTTAGCAGTCTTTTCATCTAATCCCATGAGAAATTCTCTCCATACCCATGAAAAAATCCTTTGCATCTTGATAATTCACCACCATGTTTCAATGTTTCCAATTAATTTCTAGGAAATAATTTGCCCAAATGACAACTAGAGTGTGGAAAGTCCTTAATAATTTAATCTATGTAGAACTCCCTATTTAGATAATCTCCTAGAGACCCATGATATCAAACTCAAGGAAATTTAGTTTGATTTTTCTTAGTGCTTTGTTGTAATGTCAATACAAAACGGTATCTACTACCCATGGCTAGCTTTTCAAAATACCAAATCATGTAACAATAATAGAAAACTCGGTTTTCAATCACACCAAGTAAACCTTAATCATATAGGCACATGCAAGAATAAAAAAAAGCTAGCTTTTTATCATTGCATAAACCCTAGATTTTCATTCACACAAAATGCATGACAATCTTCAACATTATTCAATATTAAAAATTCACAATCGCACACAAAACCTTAGTCATAACCTTCGCATAATAACATAGATGGTTAGAGATTTACACTTACGAACGTCCTGCTGCTGCAACCTCCGCTTTGATACCAAAATATTGCGTGAAACACACTTTGATACCAAATATGATATACTTAAGAAGGCAATCAATAGATTTTCTATTGTAAACATAGTATCAATACTATAACAAACCTAGGAATATTAACACTAGGGTATTTAAGAATTAATTAAAATAATTAATTCAATTGGATCTCCAAATCAAAAGATAAGAATTAGGGTTTCTTGAAAAGAAAGATAAAATCATTACTGCCTTGGATATTACATACCAATAAAATAAAGAAAGGATATAACATTCACAAGTAATTGATATGACCTACAATAACTCACTCGTGTTTACAATTGCCATAATCAATAATTTGATTGATAAGAGGTAGGGTTTAAGAGTAAAAAATTTCAAGACAGACTAATCTTTATTCACTAATGATCAATAAGTATCTTGTTACATATGAAGACCCTTTTATACTTATAACGTAGGTTAAAGGGTAAAGTAGTCATTAGCTAACATAATCTAACAAGATAAAAATAAGAAAACAATAAAAATCCACGTGGCACATCCATATGGTCCTCACCATGGGCCATGGCATTTGGGGGGGGGGGGGGGGGGGGGGGGGGAGAGGGAGTGGTGGGGTGGGAAGCTCCATGGTTTGGGATATGGGTGGTGGAATAGGGTGTGGCACTCTAAAATCTCTCTTTTATTGAATTCTAAGATCGCACTACCTCACATAAGGGCCATGGTGTCACGCCTCAAGGGGAACTCTCAACGTAACAGTCCGCCACACTTAATATTAAAGCTTAAGTATGACAACCTGAGCCACTCCCAAAAGCTTTGATATTAAGTGTAAGGTGTGCTCTCATAAATTTAGAGGACCATACATGGAATTATGAAGCTTAAGAAGATATAATAACATATTTAGAAAAGAGGATTCATAATATTCATTTATTCATAACAATGATCTTACAAAGCTTAAGGACATTTTCCTTATTCACAAATCTATTACAAGATTACTTCTACAGCGTATCCAATACTAACTTTATCTTGAAATTCCTTAATTAAAGGGAAATACCTAGCTGTAGGGTCTACGTGGCCTCAACCACAAATATGTAAACTGCAAAAGATATCTACAGGGGTATAAGCTAATAGGCTTAGTGAGAACTATTTTCATAAATAACTTTCTTGTAACTAAAATTCAAACAAGTTGTTTAAGCAATCAAATAAGATGCAACATACACGTAGGCAAACAAGGCATATAGTTTTCCGGGAACTATATATTGAATGGATTTACGCCCTCCATTCGGGGTTTGGTGATACGTAATCTCAAAATAAGTAGTTTTTGTTAAAAAGATTTATGAGTTCGACCAATATCGCCAAGCATATGAAGTCTACTTAAATCGAGCCTTGTTTTCGGATCTTCCGCCAAGCATTTCCTTAATATCGCCAAGCAATTGCTTTCGGTCATTCTGCCAAGTGTGGCTTTCGACTTGAGCTACAATCCTTCTCACCTTAGGATAATAATCCAATACAATGTGACTCACTTTGTGGTATGCATGAATCCATTTGTTTATGATATCATAACATTATTATTATTAGATTTAAGGTGATCAAAGAATCTTACACAAATCAAGTGTTATACTAAAATAAACATTAAATCAATTTCGACCTCGATATTCTTAGGATTCTTTCAAAGAATTATTTTAAATACATATTTGTTTGTCTTTTCTTAATTCTAATGCAACTAAATTACAAGCACAAACAAGTAAAGCATTTTAAGGAAATAAACTAACGATGCCATATCGACTATTCTTCTACACAGATGAGTCGCTCACACAATCCTCTTCATCGAAATAGTCCTTGGGTAAAGGTATTCTTCTTTGGAATCACCTATCCAAAGAAAATACCCAAAATGATTTTTTTCTTGATGATATCTTGAATTTTGACAAAACAATGTCATGAGAACGTCAAAGTTTGTATAAAGGGAATTTCAATTTAAAATGGCCATAACTTGGTCATTTTAACTCGGAATTGCGCATATAATATACGATTTCTACCCACTCGAAAAGATCTATCCATCTCTCAACATATTTTTATCAAACTAAACCATTTAGGCCCCAAAACAGTGGTGATCAGATTCACCACGAATTTTCCAACTCAAAAATAATTTGTTTCAAATTTTAAATCATTCAAGACTTGATTGATAAATACTTAGTTATCTATATAGTTGAAAAATCTTCTTTTTATAGCTATTTAGCTCATATTTATTCATTCAAGTGTTTTTGTCCATCCATTTCTTAAGTAAAACAATGACAATTTGGAGTTTAGAAATCTATTGCTTACAAGAAACTCATTTTGTAAATCTTTTGAAATGGATACTTTGATTCTTTTATTTTCAAAGAGTTACTTTATGTTTGACTTATTTATTTTTCCTAGATGACTTTTTGAAAAGTAATTTTCTTCTTTTCTTCATTCTCTACATTAGTGCTATTTTTCCTATTTATTTCCTATACAATTTTTCTTTGACCATTTGTTGGAAAAGATCTTAGTTTGAAAATTCCCATTCCTTCTTTATGTTATGTTTTTCATAGAAATAATTTTTGTATCGAAAATCATTTTCTTTTTGAAAACAAAGTGGGATAACAAATGACTTTAAAAGCTTTTCATAAAAAAGTTAGTTTCTAAAATTGTAGTGGGTTCTTCTAATAACTTAAAAAGGAATGACTTTATTTTTTGTTAAACCAAAGATTTTATACTTCATATAAACTTATTCTAAGTGATAAAATCTCTTTTTATCAATTATTTTTAGAACTTGAAAAATTTTGGACAACAATTTTAGTGAACATGATTTATAAGAAATAATAGTAAGCAAAAACAACATAATAGTAAATAAAGTCAAGTATTGGGAGTCTTAGCTTCTTTCAAGGTTCCTGGGATAAGATAGACTAGTTCCAAAGAAAAATAAAATAAAAGAAAGAAAAATTTGTTTTGACTTGATGAGGACAAGTCTAAGACTAGAGACTAGTCTTAAAATAGCAAGAATTAAATAAATTGCAATGAAAGAAATAAATAAATTGCTTGCATGGAAATAAATAAATTGCAAGTGAGCTTATATGCTAAAGAATATATATATATATATATATATAGATACATAATAATACTTAGATATAATAATAATATAAACAAAATAACAACATAGATTTCATGAACAAGAACAATACATGAACATAATGTAGCTTCCATAACATTTAGTTTTTGGAAACTCACACTATGGTCATGTAAAGTTACATATGATAAGAAGAAGATATGGAGAAAAGTTTACCTGAAGAAGATTTTTGAAGTGTTATGTGGTTTTGGTTTTGTGTAGGTAGAAAGTGGTTTGAGATTATTTTGAGAGAGTTTTGAGGATATTTGGAGAGAGTTTTGAGAGAAGAATTTGAGAGTTTTTGTCGAGAAATTTGTGAGTAGTAATTGTGTGAAAGAAGTGAAAGAGGAGGGGGGTATTCATAGAAAAATGTAGAGTGATTTAAAATAAAAGAAAATTAAAACAAATGAGGAGAGAGACGGGGGGGTTTGTGGGGGGTGCGGCCATGAGTGATGTGAGGGGAGAGAGAGTTTTTATTTTGGATTTTTGTTGATTAAATGAAGTAATAAGTAAGATAGATGTGAAATAAAGTTATAGAAAGATAAAAAGTAAATGTTATAGGTTATGGTGTTTGTAAGAGTAGGTGTAAGAAAAAATAGCGAGAAAAAAATAGTGTAGAATAGTAATGAATAGTGTAATATAAAGTAGGCATGACAATTTAAGTATCGGTAGTAAGAAAATACGAGTATAATTACGATATCTGTTATTTTTATTTACCAAAAAATTATAAAACTAATATTTTTGAAATCCTTATACTTTTACGAGTCTAATGGTATATTCGGAATATTTTTACTATTCCGAGCCTCGGGACACGTTTTTCAAGAACTGTGTCCGATCGGGTTCAAGACGATTTGGTTTTACTAATCTGATCTTTTTAAGCTTCCTTAGGTAATTACGTACTATTCTATATACTAAACTCTTACTTACTTACTCGAGTTGCTTATTCGAGATTGTCGACTTAAGCAATTACGTCAAATTAGGGTTTTGTTGACTTTTAGGTTCGTTGACTTCCAAATTAGGGTTTTAAGCTAAACCAATTCAAAAATTTAGGGGTTTACACATGGCCTAGGTGGTGGTCATCTTTGATCTTTAAAATAAATAAGTTTAAGGGGTAAATTAAGCGGAAGCTATCAATATCTAATGGTAAGTTCATTTAAGGTATCAATGTTTCAAGTGGTTAAAATGAGAAATTAACATTTTACAAAGTGAATAAATGGGTATCAACACTTTACAAAGTTCAATTAAGGTATCAAATTTTTGAATAATTGTCAATTACGTTTCTCAGATTTTTGTTAATGGTCAATTATCAATACCTTATTTGACTCATTTTACAAAACGTTAACACCTCTTTTTAATCACTTGAAATGTTGATACCTTAAATGAACTTACTTTTAAATGCTAATACCTTTCAATATAATTTACGCTAAGTTTATGATATATGTAGGCTCTCTTAAGGTCAATTGAGGTCGAACCAAGTCTAGACAATCTCACAAAACATTTTTTAAATCTAATTTTTGCGTAAAAAATAATTTAAAGGCTTAATGCATAAACTTCGATGTAGTGATCTTATTTCGAACCTATTAAGTTAGATATCCCTAAAATGCTCTTGATTGAGCATGGTTTCCTTAGGTCATCATCGGTCTAAAAATTTGATTCATGACATTATATTGGGCTAAGGACTTAAATACTAAAATGACTCACCGTAACTTTTAGATAAAGGAAAAAGTCTTAAAGTAACATTATATTTTGTTCCATGCTATGGTTCAGGTTAGGCCTTTGGTACAACATGTTCTCTATGGTTCTTTTTAGGAGTCTACAGTCCTCCACATGTTGAGCATAAATTTTTATTATGGCAAACCTAAGAGATATTTGATATAATTAATAATTGACCTTGTTTGTTGATGGATGACTTCAATGATGTAATACATAAACATGAGAGGTGGGGAGGGATTTTTCACAAACATAGAGCTTATGGATACCAATCTTGTATGGATGAATGAAAAGTCATTGATCTTGGGTATGCTGGGCCAAAATTTACCTAGTCAATAGAAATAAAATTTCAAATATGATACAAAAGAGATTAGATAGGGCATGAGCAAACTGAAATTGATTGGACTTATATGTTGAGAAAAAAACTTATCACATTCAAAAAAGGCCACAGACCCTCCTCTTAAAAACTCACCCCTATCATATCTCGAAGGTGAGAAATAAACGCTATGCTTTTAGCTTATGTGGTTAGATCATCAGAATTGTATTCATTTGGTTAAACTAATCTGGCAAGACAATCATTTTAATTGTCTGTCTATTGTTAAAATTTACAAAAGCATTTTAAAATTTGGAATAGAAAAGTTTTTGATATTTCAAAAGGTGGAAAAAAGCAAGATTAAGAGTATTCAAACCAACAATTAACTTGTTAGCCTTCAGAACAACTAATAGAGAAGAGAAAGGTCGTAGAACCTAGCTAAATGAAATTCTAAATAGAGAAGAAATACTTTGGAAAATGTAATCTCGGGCAAAGTGGATTTTGAATGGGGAAAGAAACATGAAATACTATCATACCATAATAGTAAATTGACAATTGAAAAATCACATTCTAGCTTTAGAAAATCCTGCTATGTGATAGAAATTTAGATTATGAAATAAGACAAATGTTTTTATCTTAATTCAAAAACATTTTCAAGTCAGAGAAAAGTTTAGCATCAAGTGTAAACCCTATCTTGAAGAATTACAATATGGGTTAACTGTAAACCAAAAAAAGTCTTTGAACCAAGAGGAGATTATAAATTTCGCTAAAATCAATTGGGTCTTGGAAGGCTTCGAGAAAAGATGGACGTTATGCTTTTTTCTATAAAAAATGTTGGTCAATTGTACGTGATTCAGTTAGTTTTAATACCAAAAAGACAAGAAGTAGAAACTATCTATAATAGACCAATCAGTTTATGCTCAACTCTTTGTAAAATGATTAAAAGATTTTGGAATCTTGATTAAGGCCCCTTATACACCTAATTCAATCGAGTTCTATGCCATCAAAAAGAGCTACAAACAATATCATCCTGTTAAATGGGTTGATCTACAACTTAAAGGAAAGGAAGTGAAAATATATATGATCATCAAATTAGACTTGGAAAAGGCTTATGACAAAAAAAATGGGACTTTATTCATTGGGCCTTAGTAGGTTTAAACTTTCTTGATTGGTAGGTAAAACTGTTAATAGGGTGTTTATCAATAGCGTCTTTCAAATTTTGGTAAATGGATAAAGTACAGATGTTTTCAACCAAGTCGATGACTTAGACAAGGTGATCCATTATCACCATACTTGTTTATTATGAATTTAGAGTTTTTGAGCCATGACATTGAGCAAGAAGTTAATAGGGGAACATGGTGCTCTTTTAAGTTTAGAGGCCGAGATCTTATTATTTCACACAAGTTGATGTTTGCTGATGATATTATTTTAGTAGTGGAAGCAAACAATCAGAAAGCACATACTATCTCACAATCTCTCTATGTTTAAGGAACATTCAAATCTATCTTTTAATGCAACACATTTTGCAATTATGTTCTCTAACAATAAGACACAGTAAGACAAATAGGCAATAATGAATGTATTGTCATTCAAAGAGATGGATTACTTTGGAAATTATCTAGGTTATCCTCTTGATGTTGGATCTAAACCATTAGATTTAGAGTTGGCTTTTATCATTGATAAAGTTAGAAGCAAACTAAGTGGATGGAAAGCTAAACACCTTAGTATGGTGAAAAGATTGTTACTTGCAAAATCTGCGTTGAAAGCACTTCTAACGCACTATATACAAGTGGCATCTTTACCAAGAAAGACATTTGAGAGGTTATAACAATTAACAAGGAAATTTATTTGGAGTGGCAATAAAGCAAAGAAAGAAACACATCATTAGGTAGTTTGGGAACAAATTGCCATGCCCAAAATATGTGGTAGTGCTAGGACTAACTGATCTAACATAGAAACAAAGCTTTTGTTTGAAAAAGATGGTGTGATTGGAAGATTGGTAAAGTAAATTGGGCACCATTTTTTAGGGTAAAATACCGAAGTCTAAGGAAAAATCAAATGGGCTAGAACAGTTGGGAATATTCAAGTACTTAAAAGAGCTAGTTATATTAGAGTTGATAAGAGGAAAACACCACGAAATTACTCTTCAATATGTAAAGAAATTATCTAAATTGAGAAATGGATGTTTGATCATGGTTTCACTTTTAAAGAAAAACACAAAATTTTGGATAGATTAGTAAGTTGGATCATGTGCCATTAGAAGCATAATTCAAGGACTTGTCCATGAGTAGACCTTAAATCTTACTGTAGCAAATTGTTGGATAAAAGAATTTGTTTGGGATGAAAGAAAATAGGATTCCATATGTAACACCCTAAATTTAGGTCATTTATAACCTATACATGTCCATATTTAATATGGACATGCAAGGCTCAGAACTGCTATTATCCACCATAACATCATAATTGGCTCCAAAATCTCTTTTTATTAATGAATTTAAATAGTATTAAAACACATACATGAATTCTTAAACTATTGGATAAGAACTATCTTATAATCTATATACTTTAATATAATGGATGGTTGAAGAGAAAAGAACTCTAAACAATAAGTATTTCAGATTTACTATGTTACCAACAAACGGTAAACACATATTGCTACCTAGACCGATTATACTTAAACTATTACATGTTCCATGTTTTATTTTGGAAGGTCTTCAAAGCTAGCGATAATCCTAATCCCCTTATCTGGTTGTAACTTGTGATGTATCAATCAACACGTTACCACTTGTACTTGAAAAGATAAAAGGGTGAGTTAAAGCCCAATATGGTATACCAACAAACACATGCACATATACAAACAATGGCAAACTCACATGATTCATAATCATATGAATGAAACAAACAACCATTTATTTATCTTTATCCTTTAGCCTAACACTCAACAAAAGGCATAACTCAGTATCCCAAAACTCGTATAAATATTATAATATATATATATGATGTTGGGTATTCCCTAATATCCAGGAGTAAAAAATACAAATATTGGGTACTCTCTAATATTCGCAAAATCGAAACACCTAGATTTACCCAAATTATTTTATGTACAACTTACTCTTGGATGACACCACACATGGATCATCAGATTGCCGCAATAATAGCGTGGATACACTCCACTTATTATCAGCAGCCATGCATAAGCATTACACACATTATTAAGCTGAATAGTTAAATTAGTCAAGTGAAGTTTCTATCCTAAATAAACATAAGCAACAAACAAGTATACATGTATCTGGATAGTTGATTCAACTTAGTCCAATTAATAGAAAAGTCTAAACTGGATTTACTATATACGAAGGTATTTAGACTCTTTTACATTTCTCAATTTATTCCAAATAATATTCTTTAGGCCCTCTCTCTTATTCTAATGTTAAAGATGGTGTTTATATAAGATAATTGCATATATATGTTAAAAGTTTAAATTTTAACAAGAAAATAATGGAAAATAGTAATTAATTGATAATAACAAAGCCTTAGGTTTTTAGAGTAATAATGGACCTTAAAAAGTCAATTGAACAAGTTTTAAGTATTTTTGAGAAGGATAAATCAAGTTTTTGAAAAACTGTGTTGTACACAAGCTACGTACAAAGCTGTTTAGAAACTCATTGTACACAACCTTCTACACGGGCTATGCAGAGAGGTTGTGTAGAATGCAAAAGAGGGTAAGAAGTACTTTTAAAGTACATGACCTTCTACACAAGCTGTAAGGGAGGTTTTGCAGAACCAAACATAGGGCGTTTCATGCATTTTTACCAAGCTCCAATTTTCTCCATTCCTAACATTAAAAACACAACTAATGATCCAAATTCAAACCTTCTTCAAAACCTAAACACCCATTTTAACGAATCTTGCATAAAAATTGAATCTTGCAAACAAAAGATGTAACTTTTGCAAAGAACTCACATTACCTTCAAATTCCATCAATCCTTTACATTCCCACTTCCCAATTTCTTTTTATTGTTAAAGATCCCTCAAAATCTTCCCAATAAATGTTTGTTCTCCCACAAAATCTTAATATTAATATACAAGTGTCAAATCTTTGTTTCCAAGATTTCTTTTGTTAGACAAGTAGTAAGAAACACAAAGGAATTTCACTTACCATGAACTGTTTTCCATAATTTCTTCAAGAATCTAATGTTGAGATAAAGGAAGATTTTCAGTGAAAATAAGATGGAAAGGCAAAAAAGAACAAAAAAAAAAAAAAGGCGGTTACCTTCTTGACAATTTTATACATTAGGTAACCAACGTGTATTTTGAAATTTATTATCAATGGATAATTTTGTTATTATTATAAAAATTAAAATTACTTCTCTGTCCTTCATTATAAATACATTTCTTTAGAATATTTCACCAAATTTTAGAGTTATTAGATGAACATTATGGATGTATTATACTAATCCAGGGCCAAGATGATAGACTTTATTTGACAAAAATATTAGATATACTCCCTTAAAAAAAGAAATATGTGAGACATTAAAACTACAAACCATTGGAAATGATTTATGTTGGAAAATGTTATCAAGATCGATATTTCTCCAAAAGAGAAGCTGTTTATGTGGAAGGTTATAACAAATAGCTTACCTATAGGATGTTAAAATAATAAATATAATAGCCCACATCATATCTATAAGGTAAATTTTAGATGAAATAGTTGTGGTACTAATCTTAATATGGTATCAGAGTAGAGATCAAGAGTTTGAATCCTTACACATTCGTTAAAAATCCCATTAAAAAAAAAGTTATTTATTTGTTGGGCCTTTGTCAAAATTAAAGTCTTGGCCCACAAGTGAGGGAAGTGTTAAAATAATAAATATAATTACCTGCACCATATCTATAAATTTAAGTTTTAGATGAGATGATTGTGACGCTACCATTACCAGGGATTAATCCAAGGAAACGGAACATCAACTCTAACATGACGTGCCCAAGATGTGATAACCTGATGAGACAATTGAGCACTCATTAAAAACATGTCCTTGTTTGAATAATCAGCTCTAACAGTGGGAGTCTGATTCACTTGCAGCAAACATCATGACAATCCACTTCATTGATTGGATAAAGTTTAACTGTCATATAGAAAGGAGTCAAACATCTCAATCAAGGCCACCAAAGGCATTTTGTTTTGTTATTTTACTGATTGATTTGGGCTGACAGAAGTAAGCTCATTTTTCAAGCACAGAAGAAACGATTGAAATTAAATCAAGAAGATATGCTTTTGAATATTGGACATTCATTAGAACACACAAAAAAGGATAATTGAAATTGAAAAGGTAAATCTTAAATGGAACCCACCTAAACAACCATATTTCTTTAGCAACGATTAAACAATTGAAACTGGCTATATGTTTTTGCAGCAAAAATTGAATGTGTGGACTCTACTAGCCGAAGGAATATGGTTGTGTATACAATGAAATCATTAAATACGAGGCCAACATATTGCAGCAAATGGAGGAGCAGGAGGTGTTTTTTGAAGACCCACCATGGATTGTTTGGAAGAAGTTGCATCTAGAAATGCTTTCCTATGGATTGTTCATAGACTACCATAGGAGTAATGTAGTTTCAGACAATTTAGTATGCATATGAGGCCTTTTATTTAACATCCTTGAATTGCTACGGAGCTTTTGTCTCTGTTGTCTAGGTTTTGTTTAGCTATTGCTCGGGATGTTGTTGCTGCAATGTTTGCTATGTTTGAACGTATTATCCTATGAATGAATATCTATGCTTACCGAAAAAAGTAAAAAAAAAAAAATCATATTTTGTAAATGGAGATTTAGCCAATGTTGCGATGTTAAGCCACCAACGAAGATCCAACCATTAGTAGATTAAGAAATTTATTTTACTTATATCAGCTTGTGAGTCAAAATATTTAGGAACTGCAAATTTTTCTTCCAAATGCATCATTTGGTAAAATGATATGTTTAACTATGTTTAAAAGATTAGTTTGAAATGCTGAGCAAAATCTACTACAAGAATGCTCATTTATATGCTATCTGATATAATTTACTAAGTCGTGGGCAAATAGATAAAACATAATATATTAGGAAAAAGAGAGAGAGAGAGAGAGAGATAGAGATTCCTATCATGTCAAACATGAATATGCCACCTTGGATACCTATTGCCAAAAGGCCCAAAACCTGTTTATAAAGCAATTGCAAATATGCTAATAATCTGACGAGTCAAATTTAAATTCTAAAAATTTTAATAACATTCATATTTAGCTTTGTATCTGTACTAGTAATTAGTATGTTCGGTGATTTTGCATAATACAGGCATTTGGTAAGTGATTAATTAAGCATGAAATGTAGACGATGTGATTTTTATTACTGTACTTCTTCTGTAAGTGATGAAGCTCTAATAGACATCGGCACAGTTTGGATCGGTTTTGAACCCGAACCGGAATCGCCAGAGCCAGGGCGGTTCATGGTTTTAAGGAACTGCCGGTTCTGACGGTTTCGGTTTCGATTCCACATGAACAATTTTTTTTTTTTTGGAAAAAATGAAGAAAATAATATAAAAGGGATTAATTAAAAGTCAGTTGAAGAATAAGAGGGATTGTGGTTGGTGGCACTTAAAAAGTGCCGCTAGTTAAATTAGTAATGTAAATAAAATAAGAGATGGTAAAATTAGAAAAATAATTGAATAAAAAAGTTAATTTATAATTATAAAAAGAAGAAAAAAGACATTGTAAAGTGAAAAATGGCAAGCATTTACTTATAATATAAATAAATATATTATATATCATAGAATGTTAATCTTTTTATTAATTTATGTTAATCTCTTCCTAAATAAATATTATAGACTTCGATTTTGAAAAAGTTTGCATTTACACTTTGAACATATGTGGACATTAATTTTTTGATCGTTAATGTGTATGTATATTAAATTTGTCTTTAATAATATCATGCACAGGTTTGTTTTTTGTTTTTTTTTTTTTTTAATTCAAATATTTGGCGGGTTGGAACCGCCGGTTCCCGGTCTGAAATAGCGGTTTCGGACCCGGTTGGAACCACCGGTTCCGCCAAGCTTAACCACTTGGACCCTCCGGTTCCGGCGGGTCCTTGAACAGTTCGGAACCGTCACCAACAGGGCGGTTCCGGTCAGGAACCGCTGGTGACGGTTCTGGACGGGTCGCGGTTCGGAACCGCCCCATGGTGATGTCTAAGCTCTAGTCTCCTTTTATATATTGTAATGACTAAAAATAAAAATAGATTACTATAGTCTACTCTTTTGTAATAAATTTGAGGGGATTGAATTCTCATTTTGTAAAACATATGGTTTCTTTTGTATTATAATATATTTATATATATATATATAACAAAAATTAATTTGAATGGCATGTGCTAAGAAATGCTAGTTGGTGATTGAAAGTTGAAATAGGATAATGTAATGAGGAAGGATAAAATATGAACTCTATTGTAAATGATTTTCTTCTTCTTTTGTAATGGCTAAAACAAAAAAAAAATTACTATCGTTTATTCTTTTGTAGTAAATATGATGGGATTGAACTTTTATTTTGTCTAGAAAAAAAGAAATTTTAATTTGTAAAATATTTGATACCTGAAATTTGGTCAAAATATGCAATTAGATATATTAACTTTTAAATTGATCAATTTTAAAGTTCAGTAGCTAATTTCATATTTTGGGCAAAGTTTAGGTACCATACCCAACATTAACCCTTAAAAAAATTAAAGGACCAATTAAGATGAATGGCTTGTGCTCAAGGAAGCCAAAGTAGACTGTGGTTGAAAGTTAAAATAAGGTAAATGTAATGAGGTATGATAAAAATAAACCCTATTTAGAATGATTTACTTCTTTTGTAATGGTTAAAAATAATAATAGAGAGTTATTATGGTCTTTATTAATCATTTTTATGGAATTGAAATTTCATTTTTGCGAAATAAATGGTTATTTTAATTAAGGAACAAAAAAAAAAAAAAATGAAAAACCAGATCAACTGGAATGGCATGTGCTAAAGGAAGCTAAAGTAGTTGGTGGTTGAATGTTGAAATAAGATAAATGTAATGAGGTATTGTAAAAATGAACTCTGTTTTTAGTGATTTACTCTTCTTCTTTTGCTTTTTCGTTTTCTGTTTCTTTTTAAATCACCAACTTGTATTATGAGGTGTCAAAGTTTTCTTATGCTAATTCAAGTGGCATGTGAGTTCTGATCAAATCTCTTTCAGCCTAGCGACAATCAAATTTGGGTACTGAAATAAATTAGTTACTTGTTGACTTGCCAAATTTAATAAGTTGTTTTATATATTTATACCATTATACCTAAATTTCGATCATATTTTTAATTTAGAATCAGACAAGTGGATGAATGAGAGAACTGGATTATGCATTTTGCAAGCGGATGGAAAATTCAACGTGTAGTCTTGAAATTTTGATTTAGGGGGTCAGATATCCATATCATTGTGAAAGGAAGGATCTTCTTCTACTATTAACCTAGCTTACGTTCTGGGGACCTATACTTACTTTGTAAAAGCAGAAACAATGTTATTGTAGAAGACACTGCTCATTGTTTTCTATAATTGACAAAATAACTTTAGCATAAAGTAATTTATATAATTCGTAGTTAGATAAAAGGAACCTTGGCTTAACAAACTTGCTAGCCACATCTCCAAAACAGGTGAAATGACTCCAATAATAGGAGATCACAACACAACCATTAATCAAGTCTCATAGGCAAAGATCTTTAAATTTACTTCAATAAAAGATGACAAAATTCCAAAAGACCAAAATGGCAAGTTCATGTTTTTTTTCACATTGGATGCTTTTGATGAGTTCTATATCTAATGTAGCTCCAAATTAGATAAATGAAATGACCATGTCAGACAGACAATAAAATTTCTCAAAAAAAATTAACCATTGAAAACTGATATAACAAGTTTATGGTAAATGTGGTCAGCATGAACCAAATTTCCACTTTATTACATTGGATGGTTTTTGACCTTTCTAAAAATTCTGCATAATAAGAAAAATAATTAACATTAGATGAAAACATATAAATATTTTCCCTTAGAAATAACATATTTAAAGATAATATATTCTAACATCTTATAGATAAATATGAATTTAAATTTAAGCACTTGGTAATATATTCCATTAAACATCTTATAGATACACAACATAATATACCATCATATTAACTACATTAGTTCTCTTTTTTTTTAAGGAACTGACCAGAGGACAACAATAACTTGGTTATATAAGATAATCCTATTAGTTCGTATGTTTGTATATCTTAAAATTATGTCTAGTTTCCCCTCTAGAGGTGAATTTTTGCACTATACAAATATTTCAAGCTTTTTATAAAAATGAAAAAAAGGAGCCTCTTTTTCTCCCCATCTGAAAGGCATAGGCGTCGACATGCATGTATCAGTAGGTCTTCATGTTCATAGATGTGACAATATATGTAAATTGAATGTAGATGATAGGGTTAACCTACAACTGTCCTGTATAGTATTCAAGACATTTAGAGAGGAATTTTTTTTTTTTTTATGTGATGAAAGCAAGGGAGAAAATGCATAGAATACTTCACATTATTTTGATTGAGTAAATTATACCGGAAAGTCACAACGTTTAAATATAAGCTTATTTCAGGTCACAATATTTTGAATGGTTAAAATGAGGTCATAACATTTAGAGAAGTATGTCAATTGAGATCACTATTGACAATTATCAATAGGACAAAGATTTAAAATTAAGACTTAGAAGATTTGGCATGTTGTAACGTGTGTTAATAGTGACCACAATTGACTAACTTCTCTAAACGTTGTGACTTCTTTTTAACTATTCGAAACATTGCTGTCTCAAATGAATTTACTCTCCAAATGTTGTGACATCTTTTAACTACTTAAAACCTTGTGCCTTTAAAAGAAGTTAACTCTAAATGTTGCAACCTTTTGGTGTAATTTACTCTATTTTGATATACATTGCTGATGTATGTATACATACATAATTTTTCTAGAAAATCTTCAATAAATCCTTACTTTTAGGAGAATGCTTGCTACATACATTAACTAATTCATTTCAAGCCACATATTTACAACCATAACATAGCACAATATCTAGATTCATTGGTCTTATGACAACTTTTACATCACATCAAAACAAATTTTTTACTATTAAAGTCCTTTTAAACATTATAGTCTTTGTAGGTGTTATACATGGACCATGTGCAAATTTTTCTATTGAATCCACAAGATATGTCAATCATTGTTGACTATTTATATCTCACTCAGTATGTTAGAGTATACTAGTGCCAAACTTCCTAACAACATAAATAAAAGCTACAAATTCTAGTACATTGACCTTCATAGTCTATGCATGAATCAATCTATCATACTCACGAGAATCTACACTAAATAACAAATAGATCAAATTTAAACTACGCTAGTCCAACTTTTGAAAGATTTAAGGATGATATTAATAAAAAAGAGGAAAAATTTAGCAAAGTATAAAAAAAGAGTGATTTCTATGTGTGCACAACCTTCGACATGGCCGTGCAGATACTAGTGTTGGATGGCAAAAAGTGACAAGAATATATCTTGAAAGTGTGCCCTAGTTGCTGCATAAGTTGTGCAAAGAGTAGTGCTAAAGGAGAAAATTCAACTAGAGAAGAAAAGAAGGAATTTCAGAGTGCACAACCCCAGGTACGATCGTGCAAGAGGTTGTGCAGACCACCCCCATTTGTAAATTTATAAATACCTACTTTATTTTGTAATGAAAGGATATCTTATCATTCTTGTTCATTCTAAAAGCCTTAGGGAGAGGAAAATAGGAGCTTTAAGAGCATAAGTGCCGCACTAACAACAAGATCACAAAACGCTAAAAGAGTTTTATCATGCTTAATTTCTACTTCTCTAATTCTTGTGCTTTTATTGCAAACTCCATGGAAGACTATATTTTTCATGCCTAGTCTTGTGAAACCCTAAACAATGTGTTGTTATTGATGTTTGATTGATAATATTGATGTTATTTAATCTATTCATGTACTTTAATTATCTTATAATAAATTATGGTCAAATTTGTTACATGTTTAATTCTTATTAGATAGAAAGAGGTTTCATCTAATAAGATAGATCCTTATGAATAGAAAATTTGCATGTTTTACCTAGAGTTTTCAAATTTTTGTAATAAAGATTTAATCTTCAATTATGGTTTTTTCTCTTTAATGCAATCTTGCAGGGTGTTAGTGAGGGAGAGGTCTCCACTATCTCGTGTAAGATTAGGAATGAATTAACTTGAGAGAGTAGTTGATTTAATTTTGAATCCTTGCAGTTTAAGAACTGAACAATTATTAATCAATCCATTATCATGAGATTTTAAGGTTTAGGATAGACTAAGATCAGGGTATAGTTTTGTGATTGAATTAATCTTTCAAAAAGCACTCAAAATCAATTCTAGGGCATAGTAATGTAGTTTAATTAGTTAATTAGTGATTTTAGTTAATACTCACTCCTTAAGACTAAGGCTAGATAGTAGAAAAAAGGGTACTACTGGTACTTGCTCATTAGGTCTATGTGGACAACACCCATTTTAATCTAGTTTAATTAGTTGATTAATGATTTTAGTTATACTCACACTACGTTACTAGTATTTTCTCTTTAGATCCCTATGGACGACACCCATTTTAATCATATACTACTCTAGATAGGTTTACTTGCTTATACTCGATCATAGGATTTAACTTAGGTTTATAAATTTTATAATTTGGTACAGTTGGTAGTCACACATCACCAATTATGAATAGGAATCATAAATCAAAGGGATCATAGGGATAAACAAAGAATGAATACATTGAACAACAAAGATGAAAGGAATGTGATAGTAAATAAAGCACATTATTGATGGCATTTGAATGTTATATTACAAGACTAAGCTGTAATATTGTCAAATGGGTGTTAGAGCTATTTTTTGAAGAACTCATCCATTAAATTGTCCATCTTAGTTGATAACTTATTCTACACCAAAGGGAAAACCAATAAGCTTAAGAAGACAATGTTGGCTTTTATTGCCATAGTCTCAATATATTTAATAAGAATCTCATATTCTTCAAGAATCAGTGAACCATCATTACAATTTTCTTGTCATGAAATGTTGATCTTCTTACCATTACTGCATTTAAGATATCTTAAAGAACACATGAAAGGTAAAAATAGAGAGACAATGGACAAAGAAGTCATGAGATAAGAAACATTAGGCATATTAGAAGAGACATGGGGTGGAACTCTTGTTAAGAAAACCTGTGTACTTAAACATGGCTTTAATATGAAGTAATCAAAGGTTTGAGATAGAGGCTATCCTCAAAATATACCTTGGACTGACCTTATTAGTGTTGCATCTATAGCTTATCATACATTACATGTCTTTGTGATAGGGAAATACGTTCTAAGTTCTAATAAAGTTCTCAAAAGGAATCATATAGTACTTCATCTCAGCCCAGCATAGCAAAGTTTTCCTATCAAGGTTTTGACTACCAGAAGAGGGTCCATTATAGACAAATTACTTATTACGAAAAAAAAAAAAAAAACCACACCTTGAGAAAGAGGTGACCTTAAAGCTTGAACAAAAGGTAAAGAAAAATATTCGACCACCTATTCATGGAGTAAGCCCACTTTATAGTTTTGAGAACAAAACTTTTTAAAGGTGAAAGGGTGAGAATCCTTAGAAAGATCTCTTGTAATATAATATAAGTTTTACTAGAATGTGAATTGCTTAAAAGTGAATTATTCCATGAGAAGTCAAAGTATGGGGATGAAAACTTCTTGATGGAGGGGAGGGTTTGAAACCCCTTAATTTTGATTAATTAAAAAAAGACTTGGGAAATAGTTAAATAGGCCCTTCAATACAAAAACACTAACAATTTAACCCTTTAAGGACTAAATGATGATAAACAGTAATAGACATTAAAATTAAAAAATAAAATTCTCAAACTAAAGATTTTAAGAACACCATATTGTTCAAAATTTTTAATATAAAAGGCACGTAACTTTTTGATGGGAATCAAGTCAAAAGTGTAATCTCTAAGTTTTAGCTTAAGTTGAATTTATAGAATAGATTATAATTAATGAAGTTTTAATATGAATTTTCAATAAGTAATATGATCTACAAAAATAGAAATTCATTTTTTCCATAAATCAATTTCAAGATAAATTGCATATTTATTAATTTTTTCTGAAACTATTATTTATAGTGTTCAAATTTGAGTTATAAGAACTTATTATGAATCATTTTAATAAAATTCTATTTAATCAAATTTCTAATATAAATTGTTTAAGCTTTGCTTTGATTTTAGTCCCATAATCCTTTATGCATTAGGCTTATTCAAGCCCATTATTTTTATATACAAACTTTGGAACTCAACTCTTGCAAGAAACAAAGCCTAAAACCCCTTTAATTTTCTGCAAAAATAAAAGCCACATAGGCCTACCATAACAAGCAGGAACCACACACACCCTATGAGTTTTGCTTGCCTTAAAAGTCAAGCTTGCTTTATTAGATTTGTGATAGTATCAAACAAAAATTTAAAAATCTGCTCCTCCTACTCTTCTTAAAATCGATGCATATTCTATACACACACATTCCAAAATTCTTTTTTGAATTCTCTTCTCAAATCAACAAGAAACTCAAGTTTAAGCTTATTCTTCAATTCAAGTTCATCTTAGGTGAGTTATTTCTTACTTCCATCTTATTTCTTGAAGAATAAGTGAGTGTTTTAATGTCTTGATCCTTATTGAAGTATTTAGGGTTATTAATTCTTGTGTTATTGGATATGAGAAGTGAAGATATGAAGTTTGTAGTTTGAGTCCTAAGCTATGGATAATTTAGGTTGTGGTGATCCGTTAGTTTTGTGTGTTTGATTTTAATGATGGGTTGGCTAAGGATTGAGTAATTTGAAAGTGAAAGGAGTAGAGGTGAAGCTTGTAGGTTGGTGTAAAGGTGTTTTGATGGGAATAAAGTCCTTGGAGTTGGTCTAAATGTGTTGAATTTTAACCTGTTGATATAGGGCATAGTGCTTCCTATAGGGGCATGGCAAGGGGCATAGTAGCCTTTGTTCTCCATCTTGGTCAAATACGCCCCTTAGCACGTGTCGTGGTGAAGGGGATAGTGGCCTCTATTTTCCTTATTGTTTCCTTCGCCCCGTGGTATGGGGTGTAGTGCTAGGCATATGGAATTTTGTTCCTTAAATGTTCTTTTTACATCCTTTTTGAGACTTAGAACTTGTTTATGCTACTTTTCCTTATTGAATCCTTAGTAATAATAGCTTTTATATCTTAGAGGATCCTTATATCAAGACTTGAACTTTCCCATAGATTATTATGATGATTAAGATAAGATGCAAAGGTGAGTAATTGGATCTTTTCACTTGTTTGTGATTATAAAATAGTTGCATTTAATCTTAAATACGACTCAAGTTGAATACATGTGTGGGGTTGGGAAATATTGCATGTTGTATATTATATAGTTGAATGATAACTCTTAATACTAAAAGTGAAAATCAATTGTGTGTTAATGGTTGATTAAAGCTTAATATGAATTGTTTGTAATTGATTAATCACCAATTGAACTGGATTAATCTATAGTGAATTAATAAGGACTCCAACATGCATTGCATATCTTACATCCTTACATTTACATGGTTTTCATGTCATGTATTATTATTTATATTTTCTGGTAATGCTTGTGAAGTCCAGATGTTCCGGTAAAGATTACCTTTGGGTTGCTAACTCTATAGGAACTATATAGGTTAGAAGAACGTCGCCTAATGAGGGTTAGTGTGAAATGATAATATTTAGTGGAGATTCTGAGATCTAAGTGGAGTTAAGATATATATATATATATATATATCTTAAATATGAGTAATAAACGAATTTTGAAAAGAATACTCCTTCCTTAGTTCTTTAGGTTTCTTGGGTATGAAAAACTAGTGTTGGTCCTTCAACCCCGAATAAAGGGCGTAAATCTTCATGGGTTTGAATTTTGGTTATCTGAATTATGTTTGTGGCATATGTTTGAATGTTGCATTACATATGAGTGTTAAACAATTCTTGTGTGAATTTACTTATGATGTGTCAAGATTCTATTATTCACTGAGCTTATTGTGCTCATGCTCTTACAGATTATTGTTTATAGGTTTTTAAGGAAGGTGGAACCAAGATCAAGGATTATGGAGACTGATTAGATGTTAGATATTCTAGATACTTTTAGACCACAATAGTTTTGTTGCAATAGGTTTTATAGGCCTATGTTTGTAATAGTAAAAGTTTAAGCTTTGTATTTCCTTTGTTCCTTGAGTGTAATGGGAGGATTTATGTGTTTGGAATCAAAGTTTGTAACTTTTTATAAGAACTTTAGTTGTTTTGTGTAAATATTTTTATAGACGTTCTATATGCATGCGATATCTTTCATATTCTTTGTAACCTCTGATCTTGTTAAGTTGTCTACACCACGGTATAGTTAAGTAGTTCCACAATCATGTAATATACTAGAAGTTTGGTATCATTTTAACTAAACGTATGTGACTTCGGTTGTTACTTGACGTAGAAACTACTAGGATACCTTGTAGAGGTGTGACAAAGAGTCTATTATAATAACTAGAGCTAAGTGATTATAGAATTTTATCAATAGGATTCTATCGAATCGGCTTTATGTGGATGAATATATTTTATTATATAGCTATGGAATTCATCATATGAGCGATTAAGAGTCAATTTATGTGAAACATTAAGACAAACATAAAAGAAGTGAAGAAACCCTACATATCACGATCGTAACCCAAGCAGTGACATCACTTGGTGAAAATAGTGGATTTCCCACAGTGCATCATGCTTGTGATGTGGAAGATGATCATGCATTTATACCTATCACTCTTTGTGACATGCTTGTTGATATACACTAAAGCAAAGACCAGCAAAGATCACATTATGGGAGACACTTGTGACGAAGCATTAGCTCACGCTTGTGATTAATATGAAGACTGTTGGCCAATGGAGGTGACAGCCTACATTTTGGATGTGATGGGGATTGTTTTGACACTGAAGATTTGAAATATTTTATCATTTTAGTTTATTTTATTAGATATCTTTATTATATTTGGATGAATAATTACTATTTTTCCCTTAATTAAGATATAAGTATCTAAAGGACTTTATTTGTAAACATTAGGATAATTTTATTAGATTTTGAATGAAATTTATTTTCGTGAGATCTTTCTCTAGAAATCCTAACTCTTATCAATCATCTTGATTATGGTGAGTTGCAAACATGAGTGAGTTTTGGTGAGTCATATCAATTACTTGCGAGCTTTAACCCCTCTTTACTTTCTTGGTGAGCCATGTCTAAGAATGTAAAGATCTTATCTTGACCTTCAAGAAACCTTAGTACTTGTGTTAGGTCTTGGGGCTTTCTTGGGGTTAATTGGTATTCATCCATAGATACAATAGTGATTAAGTTCCTAGGTGTGTCATATTTATCGATATTAAAGCACGGTTTGCGATTAGTTGCCCCTACAGTTGTGCATGTTCATACGTGATTAGGGTCTATAATTTGATTACTAGTCATGTAGTATAAGGATGTTGAATGAGAGTGTGCATGGAAATTTTGGTGAGAAAGTTAATAGTGGAGTTTGTGGAAATAGAAGGGCTCTTGGCAATGTTGTGGGTAATATTGGTGTTTAGGTAGATGATGAACAAAGTATAAGCTAATGGATGAAAAATTTGAATAATACAATCAATACTCTTATTCAGGCCACGCAACAGTTGTTACAAAACCCTATTATGATACAATGTCATGCAGAGGCCCACCCCTACTACCACTTGTTTATAGTAGGTAAAGAGAAGACAGAAGGGATAATCTTGATTGAGATGCCCATGGAAGGGAATTTAGTCCACCTATGGGCTTAGAGCGTGTGAAATTATAGATAACATCCTTTAATAGAAGCGGTTCACTAGATGATTATATTGATTGGGAGGATAAAGTGGAAGGATTGTTTGTGTGTTCTGACATGGAGGAACACATGCGAGTTTGATTGGCTATGGTTGAGTTTATAGGAATGTTGCCCTATGTTGGAAGAATCTGGCAAGTACAAGGACATGGGATAACAAAGAGGAAATTCATACTTGGCAAGAGATGAAACGAGTGTTGAGGAAGTGATTTGTGTTTGCGTATTATAAGCATGAAATCTTCCAATCTCTTAGCTAAGGAGGTAAAAGTGTGGAAGAGTATGTACAGGAGTTTGAATCGTTAATGATTAGAAGCGGTGCTATTGAGCCACTTGAGCAAATAGTTGCAAGATTTGTAACATGGTTGAAGTATGAGATTGCTTGTGTTATGAAGCTTCAGAGATATGATACCTTTGAGGAAGCCATTTAATTAGCTTTGAAGGTAGACCGACATAGATCGAATTATTCTTATAAATCATTGGATAACAGGTATGCATCTAAGAAATCTTCTACTTCAGATAGTAAGAAAACTAATAAAGGAACTTCTAATAAATCTAGTGACAAAGGGGAATCTAGCAATTTTGTGAGAAGTGACAAAAGTAATAATGATAAGGATAAAAATATTGCTAATGTGAATGAAGGTAGTTTGGGTAAAGCAGGTGGATTTAGTGATAAAACACATAATATCAAATGTTTTAAATGCTTGAATAGGACATATTGCTTCTAAATGTCCTAACTAGGGAGCCATGGTAAATATTGGTGGAGAGATTGTTAGCAAGGATGAAGAGGATGATTTTGGAGAGCCAAATAGCATTTTAGCAGCTTTAGATACTTATTATGGTGAAGAAAATGTTGAGACTAGTGAGAAACATAGATAAGATTAGTATATGAGCATTAATGTGTTACTATGAGCTCTTAATGTACTTTTGAGGAGGAGCAAAGAGAGAACTTGTTTCATGTAACTTGCAGAGTGAAAGTGAATTTGTGTGTGCTCATCATTGATGGAGGGAGTTGCACCAATGTTGCTACTGCTGCTTTAGTTAATAAATTGAATTTGACTTATTCAATATCTTAAGCTGTATATGTTGCATTAGCTTAACGAGTAAGGTAACTTGCAGGTGAATAGACAAGTGAAAGTACCTTTTAGGTGTGTTACCCATGTGTGCTTCTCTTATTTTGTTGATATGACCATGTTTATTTGATCATAAGGTTTTGCATGATGGGTACCAAAACACTTATGCTTTCCAGTAGGATGGTAAGAAGATAATGTTGACTCCTATGTCACCAGCAGAAGTTAGAAGAGCTCAATTACAGATGAGTAATATTGGGAATTTACCGATAAAATTTTTCATAAAAATGCGAACCCTAAATCCTCAATTTTGGATCCATGCGATTCAATCAAATTTAAGGATATAATTACCTTTTTGATGCTTTAAAGCTCTAGAAATTCAGATCTGAGATGTTGCAAATGTGAACACCCTCTACTGTATCCATACAAATGAATTTCCAATTAGATTTATGTGTGTGCTAGCACCTTGAACGATTCCAAGTTTTGGGAATATCTCATAGAAGGGTCTCTCTTGTTTTAGTTACAGAGTTTCTCAATAATCCTAATGTGACAGCTAGTGTCTACTAACCCTAGAGGTGACCATCACCTCCTATTTATAAGAAGTGACTATTGGTTACCTACCCTAATTTTATTAGGGTTTTCTCCATTAACCTATACATATCTTATAAAATAACAATTTTATTTAATAATTATTTATTTTCTTAATCTCATTATGAATAATTATATAATTCCGATATAGTTATCTAAAATAACCCATGATCCAATCAATTCATTTTTTGTGTGTAACTATGTAGGTTCACTTAATATTGGCAGTAGCCCTAAAACACCATTTAGACCTACAAGACATAATTGTTCTCTAGCAAGACATTATGCCTACCTAAATTAAGTGAAGATCAGTGATTCGATTTTACCTATTAACAATCAGTTATTTAGTCCTATTGTTACACGATATCTTATAATTAAACATAAGGTATGGATCAATACACTCTTATATTATTTAAACACATATTTCTTGAACCCAGAGTATAACTGACTTAAATGAATGATATTGATAACTCCTTATCAATTTATTCGAGTATAGCCATACATTTCTCAGTCTTACTCATCAAGAGACCTAAAAGATATCTCTTTCAAATTAATGAGAGGAACAAATCCCATCTTAATCTCTCATCTTCCTCTACATGATTTATATTACGGCCAATCTCAACCTTTATAATTAGTCGGTCAAAGATAATGTTTGATTGAGTCAAAAAACAATATTCCTCATGTCGGAATCCATGGTGATTTCACGTCTACAGACTAAAACAACACTGCAAATGAGAAATACTTATCGCATTGATCCATATAGAATTCTTATATTTGGTAATTCCAATACAATATACTCTTACATGTATTCATGTGCTGAATTAATGTCTCATATCCATGATCAATAAAACATGATCATCATCCAGCCAACATACTAGTCTTAATTCATTATGATTCCATATAATGAACGACTAGGGATAATTGAGAATAAAATTATTTCTCATCTTATGGTTTTATAATTAAAGTCACATACTTTAATGGCATAAGGAATAACTAATTTATTCAAGGAATAATACTTTATCAAAGCAAAAAGGCCAATAACAACTTTGATAAAGAAAATGACTCATATTATAAAGATAATAAACATTTAAATAACATAGAATCCATATGGCCTAGGGCACATCACTAGCAAGTAAAGCAGTTAAGAAGAACTCTATATTTATGTCATGTAGAGATGTTCACTTAGCCATATAGGCAAAAGCATCAGTTTATGTATTGCATGTGTGATACCCCTCAAATATAGATGATGAAACTTTAATCATAGAGGCGCCTTTGGTGTAATGGCTTTGAATTCGTCAGAACTCTAAAGTTACGCGTGCTCTGAGTAGAGCAATCCCAGGATGGATGACCTCTTAGGAAGCATCGATACCAAAGGATAAAATCATATAGCGTGTGGCCAAAGCAGAGAATACCTCAATAGGTAAAGTTATGGGCATTAAAGGTGGTATCAGAGCAATTCATCAGCCGGAAGTGGAGGCGCGTCCTCCCTACCTCGTATGGTTCTAGACCTACGTAACAAAACTAAAGAGAATGTCAGTTCTACAAGTGGAGGAGTATGTGATACCTCTTATACATAGATGGTGGAACTCTAATCACAAAAGCACCATTTGGTGTAATGGCTTGGAGTTCATCAGAACTCTAAAGTTAAGCAGGCTTTAGGCAAAGCAATCTCAGTATAGGTAACCTTTTGAGAAGCACCGACATTAAAGGACAAGACTGTGTGGCGTGTGGCTAAAGCAGACAATACCTTAGTGGGTGGAGTTCTGGGGTTTACATAATATTAGGAGAATATTGGAGACTATTGGGCATGCTTCTTTACCTACTATAGTACAACAATTATTTGAGGAGTTTGCTGATGTATTTCCTGATGAACTTCCTAATGGGTTGCCACCTATTAGAGGAATTGAGCGTGCTATTGATCACTAACTTGGAGCTATGTTACCTAATCGTTCAAATTATTGGATGAATCATAAGGAAGTGAAAGAGTTGAAGAGACGGGTTGATGAATGATTATAGCGGGGATATGTTAGAGAAAGTATTAGTCTATGTGTTGTTCTAGCCCTATTATTACCTAAGAAAGAGGGATCACGGAGAATGTGTATTGATAATAGAGCTATCAATAAAATTACTATCAAGTACATTATCCTACACCGAAACTTGATGATATGCTTGATGAGTTGAATGATGCACATATTTTCCTAAGGTTAATCTTAAGAGTGGTATCATCAAATCAGGATGAGAATAGGAGATAAATGGAAAACTTCTTTTAATATAAAGTATAGATTATATGAATGGTTGGTTATGATTTTTGGCTTAATCAATGCTCTTGCACTTTTATGCATCTCATAAATCATTTTCTGAGAGAATTCTTAAGAAAGTTTGTGGCAGTGTATTTTAATGATATCTTGCTATATAGTAGAGATTTGAATAGTCATGTGAATCATTCGCGAGTTGTGTTTCAAGTCTTGAGATCTGAGAAGTTATTTGGTAACTTAGAAAAGTGTTCTTTCTATCAAAGAAAGGTGATCTTCTTGGGGTTTTATAGTTTCTAGAGTAGGGATGGAGTAGGGATTTAGGTAGATGATGAAAAGATCAAAGCTACTGTCAACAGGCCTATACCAAAATCTACTGTCGATGCTTTTAGTTTTCAAGGACTTACTTCATTCTACCAACAGTTTGTCAAGAATTTTTTTGTATTGTAAGTCTTCTTACTGAGCTTACAAAGAAGAGTTTTAATGCGACTAAAAGCTTACAAAGAAGACTCCACACATTACTTTTGTGTGGACTGAAAAAGCACAGAATAGTTTTGATGCGATTAAGGCCAATTTGACTAGTGCTCTTGTGTTAACACAACCTAATTTTAAAAAGACTTTTAAGTTAGAGTGTGATACATTGAGGATTGGAATAGAGTTGTTTTAATGCAAAAGAGACATCCAATTGCTTATTTCATGAGAAGTTAAGTGGATACACATTGAATTACTCAATTTATGACAAGGAATTCTATTCTTTGATTCAAGCTTTCATGGCATGGTAACATTAATTATTACCTAAAGAGTTTATAATTTATAGTGATCATAAAGCAATGAAGCACTTCAAAGGACAATAAAGACTTTCTAAGAGACAAGCTAAATGGGTTGAGTTCCTAGAGAGTTTTACATATGTGATCAAGTATAAGAAGAAAAGTTTCAATGTAGTTGCAGATGCATTATCTCAAAGGTATGTACTTGTTACTTCACTTCAAGCTAAGATGTTAGGATTTGAGTTGTTGAAAGACCAATATGTCAATAATGGTTCTTTTGGCCCTATTATGACACGATGGGTTGATGGAAGAGTAGTTGATCGATATTGTGTAATTGATGGGTTTTTGTATAGAGGAGGAAAACTTTGTATTCCTAGTAGTATGTTATCGGTTTGGTTAACTAGTCTATGGTCTTATTTTTTGAATCTAACCATAATAATTAGTTTTTTTTTTATATTCTAATCTTTAATCAGTCCATCATAAACTGTTAACTATCTTAACAATTAAATGTTTTTGGTCAATTTTTTTTTATTTTTGGTTTTTAACCATTTAATATAACGGTTTCAACAAATCAAATTGATAGTTTCAATAAAACTTATTTTTTATCCTTTATATTACAAGAGCTAAAAAAAGGAAAATCAAATTAAGGAAAAGGGAAAAACAAGTCTTTGAATGTATCGTCATCAATAAAATCAAACCAGATCAATTACCATATTAACTCCCATCAAACATAGGATAGAACATAGTACTTGAATCGAAATCCAAGAAACATTAACATACATAAATTATATGTATATGTAAATTATATATATAATATATTTATAAATATTGAAACAGTTAACCATTAACTGTTGTTTTTTTTCTTTGTTGCAAGCCAAAATTGAAACTGAAAACCGAAAAAAATAAAAACTGTAAGAAACCAATAGACTGGCTAACCATATTTTTTGGATCGGTTATCTAGTTTCGTTTTAGTTTTTTAGTTTCGTCGATTTTCTTAGACACCTCTAATTCTTAATGGATCTGTTAAAGAGTTGTTGGTACATGAAGCACATGTAAGAGGATTGTTTGGACATTTTGCAGAAAATAAGATGTTAGAAGTGTTGAAATAGCATTTTTATTAGAAAAATGATGAAGGATGTCCATAAAATTGAGAAATGTGCTATAAGTAAGAAGGCAAAAGAAAGGAAGGAGCCATAGGGATAATATATGCCATTATCATTACCTATACGACCAAGGGTTGATATGAGAAAGGATTTTATCTTGGGTTTACCTAGGACTTAAAGAGGAAGGGATGTAATTATGGTGGTTGTTAATCGGTTTAGTAAGATGTCTCACTTTCTACCGTAACATAAGGTAGATGATGTTTTATATATTGCTAACTTGTTTTTGCAAGACATAGTCAGATTACATGGTGTGCCTCATAGTATTGTTCCAAATAAAGACATGAAGTTCTTGAGTTTCTTTTGGAAGACATTGTGGAAAATGTTGGACACTTCATGTCATCCTTAGACCGATGGATAAATAGAAGTTGTTAACTATATCCTTGGTGCTTTACTTAGAGCTACTATTGGTAAAAATCTCTTTGATTAGGACTTGTGTCTTCTTATTATTGAATTTGCTTACCATAGGTTTACACATAGTTCAACTAGAAAATCTCCTTTTGAAATTGTATATGGTTTCAATCAAACCTTACCCATAGATCTGATGGCTAAATCCACAAAAAAGGAAAAAAGTCTTAGTGAAGTTGCATGAGTTAAGGAGATTCAAAAGTTGCATCAAAAGGCTTCAAAGTATCTTAAGAAGACTCAAGAAAGTTAAAGGCAATAGGGTAATAAGCATTAGAGGTTTAAATCTTTTAATACTAGAAATTTGGTTTGGATATATCTTAGTAAAGACTAGTTTCCACACAAGAAGTCACATAAGTTGTCATCAAGAGCAAATGGACCTTTCAGAATCATTGAGAAGATCAACAACAATGCTTATTGGATTGAACTTTCAGGGGATTATGGGGTTTCAACTTCATTCAATATTTCAAATTTATCTTCATACATTCTAGAGGACGATGATTGTGTTGAAGAGCTATCAGATTCGAGGGTGAATCATCAACACCATCGAGGAGATTATTAAAATCAAGTCAAAGGTCCTATTATGAGAGCTAAAGCTAAGAGTAAATGAATATAAGCCTTATGAGGATGAATATAATTATGATATAGCTATAGAATTCATCATATAAGCGATCAAGAGTCAATTTGTGTGAAGCATGAAGACAAACATAAAGGAAGTGAAGAAACCTTACTTGTCACAACTGTAATCCAAGCAGTGACATCACTTGGTGAAGACAATGGATTTCCTGCTGCACATCATGCCCGTGATGTGGAAGATGATCATGTGCTTATGCATCACCACTATAACCCTATGAAAAAGTTGAAAAAGAAGTTATGAACTTTATCTCCTATAGGTTACAAGATGTTGAGAAAATAATAAAATCAGTAACTAAAAAAAAATAGCAACTTCTTTTAAAAAATCATTTTTAGGTGTAAAACAAAATAAAATATACTGTTGTCATAAAACTCAAAAGCACTTGAAAATTTTGCTCTTTGTGTGGTTAAAAGAAGAAGAAGAAATACTTACATAGGGCAATACGAGAATTACTAGATCTGTTAATATAAGAATAGTAAGAGCAGTAACGGTAAGAAGAAGTATTAACAGCATTACCATCTTCTTCTTCTGCCAAACCAACAACCCCGCCCCCCCCCCCCCCAAAAAAAAAAAAAAAAAAGCAAGAAAGAAAGAAAGAAATAGGAAGATTGCAATTTTCCTAGAGAGGAAGCAACAGGAATAAAAACACACATAGGAATTATCTCATATTAAAGAAAGACTACAACTTTTTTAGTTTTACTCAAACAAGAAGTTGAAGTATTTAGGTTTCAATTATATATAAGTGGTTTGTTGGAAAATATGTAGTGTATTTGATTTTATAACACAACATATATGTGTTTGTATATATATATATTATTTATATTTTTAGTATTTTATTCTTGACAAGTACATGGTTTATTAAACAAATACCAAATATACACTATAATGACGAGAAAAGTCAAACCAACTAAATTAATAATACAAATATATTATATGGATTAATCAATAACATATAAATATTAATGATATTTTGACACGAGTAATATTTTTAGGAATTACCCATTCATTGTCATTTGGCAACATTTTATTAGTGTCTATCCCTTACCATATGAAGATAGGATATTGATATAAAATAAGTCTTTTTTTGATTCCTAGTTAATAAGATTGGCCTTATCATGCATACACCGACCCATCGAGTTGACTAGTTGGTTTTGTTCATAGTTAGTGTAGGCATGTGCTCATGGTTTTCAGTAGTCTCTCTCGATGCTTTTGAAGCTGGATAAGTCTCTTGATCCCAGCACCACATAAACATTGACCACCAAGATGCATCTATGATTTCGCTTAAAGCAATTCCATCTATACATCTCCATGTCCTTCTCAATACAATCTATAATACAACATTAGATCACTATAAGAAAACTGAGTTTTATAAACAAAATTTATATCTCTAAATCTAAATTTTTGCCGTAAAATTTTTTTATCTCGGATTCTATTTATAGAGATATAGGTTATTTTGTTAATTTTTTATTGCAACATTTCTATCTCTAATAAGGTCAATTTTCTTATCATGAATGGATTCTTCTATAGTTTAGGTTCAATTGATAGATAATAAATTATTTTACCATGACTATGAATTTCATATAATAATACACTTGATATCTTAATCAAATGACAAAAAATATCATCTGTTTGGTAAAAAGAGTGAAGGATTTTGTGTTGCCTCAGCGCTATTCTTCATCACTCTTTTGACCATATTTAATAACACTTCCTGACATCAATGATTGTCCATGCAATAATATGTCATCATCTTAAGGCTAAAAAATTGACTATTCTCAGTCGTTAGGCAACAAAACGATGAGTCTTACGTTGTATTCACAAGTCCGATCTGCTCCAATCATCCACATAACTCGGGTCCCCATATATGATAATGACCAACAACCGCTCGGAGAAATTATTATGGCTAATGACGCAGCGAGTTAGCATAGATACAAACTAGAATACTTACTGAGTGATTTAATCACACAACAATTGCAAAGAATGCAATCTTAAAGAGAAACTTCTCTCAATGTTGGGTTTCAAAATTATATGATAAGTTTTGAAAAAGAAAGACAAGTCTAGAGGACTATTTATAGTATAACATGGAAAACCATAAAAGAAAAATAAGAAACAAATAAAAGCTAGAGGCCTAAAGAAAAAACTGGAGCAATGTAGGCCGACTCCAATACCGATGGTGTCAACTTCAACGTCGGTGGTGTAAGGGTGACCTAGTGCTGCTTCCTCCTCTTCTTCTTGAACGTCTCCCTCTTGTTTGCTATGTCGTCTGCATCATTCTCTCTTGTCGGAGAAGAACTCGGCTCCGAGTTCTCTTATGGATATAATAAAGAATCATCGAGGAGGAACAGAAAAAGATCAGCAACACTAAAGGTCTTGGAAATACCCATGTTGTTAGGAAGACCAACCACATATGCGTTGTCATTGATCTTCCTCATGATATGATAGGGACCATATTTCTTAGGTTACAACTTATTATACTTGCCTATTGGAAACCATTCCTTGCTCAATAATACTATTACCTAATCTCCTACCTCAAACAACTATCTTTTTTAATGTTTATTTGTCGCTTCCTTATACTTGGCATTGGCTTCTTCATTCCTTTCCCTTACTTTAGCTGTAGTAGACTGCCAATGCTCAGCCATGTTCTTGGCAACTATACTTATCTCAAATGTCTTGGGCAACTTGATCAGGTTTAGTGTGTGCTGTAGCGTCCTAGTGTAGACTACAAAGAATGATGACTTCCTTATAGTCTTATGGATAGTGTTATTGTAGGCGAACTCTGCTTAGGCTAAAGCCACATCCCATTGTCTTGGCTTTTCTCCACAAATACTATTAATTAAATTACCAAGAGTTACTAATTAAATTACAAAGAGTTCTGTTGGTCACTTTTGTTTGCCCATTTGTTTATGGATGAGCTGTACTGCTATAGTTCAAAGAGGAATCAAACATCTGCCATAAGGTCTTCTAGTAATGACTAAGGAATTTGTTGTCCTTATCTGAAGTGATGGACTTAGGTGATGCAGACAACATAGCAGACACATATTTAAACAAGAGAAAGTTGTTTAAGAAGGAGAGGAGGAAGTAGCACTAGGCTGCCCTACACCGCTGGCCTAGGAAATTACGCCGCTAGTATTGGAGCTGACCTACATTGCTCCAGTTTCATCTTTAGGCCACCAGCTTTTATTTATTTCGTGTTTATCTTTTAGGGTTTTCCATGTAATAGTATAAATAGTCCTTTAGACATGTCTTTCTTTTTCGGATCTTATCATATACTTTTGAAACCCAAAATTGAGAGAAGTTTCTTTTTAAGATTGTACCCATTGCAATTGTTGTGTGATTTAGATTACTCGGTGAGTGTTCTAATTTGTGTTTACCCTAACTTGCTAAATCAAAGTGGTATCAAAATGCCAAAGTTCCTATAGAGATGTTAGCAGATGACAACTTAGGAGCTGGTGGTCATGTTTCAAATGTTGTTCTGGATGTAGAAGTTTTGCTAACCGAGTCACAGACTCAAAGGGCAGTATTGGATACCGTGAATCAGAGAATCCGGCATTTAGACCAGCGTCTTGAGGATTTGATTGAGCATTTTGACGTGATAGGACTCGATACCAACAGAGACAAGGATAATGGTGGGAGACGACCAAGGGTAAGAGATGCTTACAGTGATCCGATTAATTGACTTGTAGCTGCAAATCGAAGAGCGCAGAATTTTGATGAAGAGTCCCTTGAGGAAGATGCAATATTGTATGAAGAAACACAATCACAGAGGAGAGGTGGTGATGGTAGTGGTAGTAGCAGATAACGAAAAGGCTACTATGGGTACGATCAAGGAGACAGTAGTGAATTCTGCCTAAAAGTGGATATTCCTAACTTTAACAATAATCTCAATATTGAAGAATTTTTAGATTGGTTGGCTGAAGTAGATTTATTTTTCAATTACATGGAGATTCCTAAGGAGCATAGGGTTAAGTAGTTAACATATCGGATGAAAGCTAGAGCTTTGGCATGGTGGGAGAGGTTACAAAATAGAAGACAACAAGAGGGTAGGCAACTTGTGCGGATATGGTTCCATATCAAACAATTGCTGCAAAGGGATTTCTTACCACTTAATTATGAGCAGATTCTTTTCCAGTAGCATCAGAGTTGTCGTCAAGGGTAACATTCAATTCATGGCTACACAACTAAATTTATAATACTAGCAGAGCAAAACGATCTGATAGAGAATGAAGGCTAATAAGTGGTGCAATATATAGATGGCCTAAGTTGCAGATTAGAGATAAGATTGGTGTAAACGTATTGAAAAACTTAAGTGAAGCGAATAACATGGCCCTTATTGGAGAGATGATGTTATAGGAGAGGAGTACTAGGTTTGAGGAGAATAGTAGAAAATGTGGAGTTGAGGGAATGAGTAGCAATAAAACTATGATAGAAAAGAATAAGAGTGTTGAGGAAAAACAAGGTAAGATTAGTGAGAAGAGAGACTATAAGGCTGTAGGCAAGAAACATGTTTAGGTTAAGGATACTCATAAACAAAATAGTTTATATGCAAAGCCTACTTTGTGTAAGTGTTATTGTTGTAACCAGTTGGGACACCGGTTAAATGAGTGCCCTAAGAGGAGAAGCGTGAATATTGTAAAGAGAGATGAAGAGGTCTGTTGTGAGCTCGATGGGGAGGATAATTAACATGATGAGGATAAGGAGGAGGTTGAACAGGCATATGTTATTAGGAAGCTAATATTAGCACCTAAGCAGGACGAGGACACCCAACGACACCAGTTGTTTTGTACTAGGTACACAATAGATGTGAAGGTATGTGATCTAATTGTTGATAGTGGAAGCTGCGAAAAACATTATTGGTAAGGAGGCTATGAAGAACTATAGCTACTAGTGGAGAAACACCTTAACCCATACACTATAGGACAGATTAAAATAGCTGAGAGAATTGATGTGAAGGAGAGGTGTAGAGTACCGTTCTCAATAGATAATATAAAGATGGTATTTATTGTGATATAGTGGATATGGATGCATGTCATCTGCTATTTAGGAGGCCTTAGCAATTTGATGTGAATACCCAACATACAAGAAAGGAGAATGTGTATAGATTAGAGAAGAGGAGTGTGAAGTATACTTTGCTACCCTTAAACATAGCAAATCATCCCTAGACAATTAAGATAGAGGAGCTCTCTTTTCTAACTATCACTCACTTAAAAAGAGAGATGGAGGAGGCCATGAGGGAGTCTAGATTGTGTACATGCTTATAGTGAAATAAGTCATGATAGTAGAGGGAGAGAGTAGTGGTGATATACTAGGGGTAGTAAAAGAGATGTTAGAGGAGTTCAGGGATGTGTTGCCTGAGGAATTGCCAAATAGACTAACACCTATGAGGGACATCCAACATCAGATTGATTTAGTGTTAGGAGCGAGTTTACCCAACCTACTACACTATAGAGTGAGTCCTAAGGAGGCTAAGGTTTTGTAAAAGAAAGTACATGAATTGTTGCAAAAGGGATTTATCAGAGAGAGTATGAGTCCATGTGCTGTACCTACATTACTAACCGCGAAGAAAGATGGCAGTTAAAGAAGGTGTGTCGACAGCAGGGCCATCAACAAGATTACTATTGGGCATAAATTCCCAATACCCCGATTAGACGACATATTGGTTAAGTTGAGTGGGGCGAATGTATTTTCCAAATTTGAGCTAAGGAGTGGCTACCATCATATCAAAACCAAGTCTAGCAATGAGTGGAAAACAACATTCGAGACAAAGGAAGGGTCGCATGAATGGCTAGTGATGTCATTCGGTCTTTACAACGTGCCAAGAACTTTTATGCGCATTATGAATCAGGTATTAAAACCCTTCATTGGTCACTTTATAATAGTCTACTATGATGACGTCTTAATTTATAGTAAATCTAAAGAAGAGCATGTAAGACATTTGAAAGATGTATTGATTGTACTAAAGAAGAGCATGTAAGAATAAGTTATATGTCTAGAAAGCTATTGTTCATGGGGTTTATAGTTAGTGGTAAGGAGATTATAGTGGATGAGGAGAAGGTGAGCGTTATTAGAGAATGGCATGCTCTAAAGACTGTAACTGAGCTAAGAAGTTTCCTAGAATTAGCTAGTTTTTACAAACGTTTTATCAAGGACTTCAGTCCTATTGTTTCTCCATTAGCTAAATTCCTGAAGAAAGGGAAGTTTCATTAGGGTGAAGAGACTGAGGCTAGTTTTGCAGTGATGAAGAGAAGTTGTGTGGTGCTCCAGTAGTAGCACTACTAGATTTTGATAAATTGTTTGAAGTGGATTGTGATACTAATGAGGTAGGCATTAGAGTTATATTATCATAGGAGAAAAAACTAATAGCTTTCTTTAGTGAGAAGCTATGTGAACCCAAGAAGAACTGGTCCACTTATGACAAGGAGTTTTACTTTGTTGTGAGAGCATTGAAGGTCTGGGAGCATTACTTGGTTGGGAAGAAGTTTGTCCCATACTCAGATTGTGGTACTAAGAAGCATTTGAGTAATCAGACCTGAATTAGCAAAGCCATGCATGCTGGATGGATCAAGTTCCTACAAAAATTCCCTTTCAAACTAAAGCATTAGCTTAAGATACAGAGCAAGGTGGTCGATTCTTTGAGTAGAAGGGCTAATCTACTAGTGAGCATGAGCATTGAGATTATTGGATTTGAGCATTTGAAGAGCTGTATGAAAGTGACATTAACTTCAAGTATTTTTAGGCAAAATGCATTACACAAGAACCTTATGGTGAGTTTCATTTTTATGATGGTACTTGATGAAAGGAAACCAACTGTGTATCCCTGAGTCTCTCTAAAAGAAAAGCTAATTAGAGATCTGCAAAGGGAAGACTATTGAACACTTGGGTAAGGAGAAGACCACCACAGCAGTAGTTGATAGGTTTTATTAGCTACATTTGACGTAGGATGTCGGTAGGATTGTACAGAGATGCTATGTTTGTCAAATTTCCAAGAGACAGTCCTAGAATACTGGGTTGTACACACCGCTACCAATTTCTGAGAACATTTGGAAGGACCTATCTATAGACTTTATACTGGGTTTGCCTTAAACCCAATGAGGTGCTGACTTGGTGTTTGTTATTGTTGACAGGTTCTCAAAGATACCTCACTTTATTCCATACAGAAAGACTGCAGATGCATAAGTAATTACAAAGTTGTTCTTCAGGGATGTGGTGTACCTTCATGGAGTTCCTAATAACGCAGCGAGCTAGCGTAAACACAAATTAAAACACTCATCGAGTGATCTAAATCACACAACAATTGCAAAAGATGTAATCTTAAAGAGAAACTTATCTCAATTTTGGGTTTCAAAAGTATATGATAAGTTCTAAAGAAGAAAAAAAAGTTTAAAGGACTATTTATATTATTATATAGAAAACACTAAAAGATAAATAAGAAATAAATAAAAGCTGAGGTCGAAAAAAAAAAACTAGAGTAATGTCGGCCGGCTCCAATGCTGGCGGAGTGGACTTCAACACTGGCAGCATATCTTCTAAGGCTGGCAGCGAGAGGGCAGTCTAGTGCTGCTTTCTCCTCTCCTTCTTGGACGACTTCCTCTTATTCAAATATATGTCTGCTATATCGTTCGCATCCACTAAAGCTAAATTGGTTATACCTATCCTAAGGATGACTCTACAAATTAAGCTTTCCCTTTGGTTCGTCTCTTTCTATCATTATTATAGTGTATTTTTGGTATATGCTCAATTAAACCATATACTTGTCAAGAACAAAAATACTAAAAATATAATATATATATATATATATATATAATATAACTACATATATACCATGTTATAAAATCAAACAACTAACAATTTACTTTATTTATTTTTATAAAATTACTAATTAATCTTTCCTTTCACAACGTATAAAATTTATTATTTCTAAACATTTTCTCTTAAAATTAAGTAAATTTTTACACTCAATTTTCATACCTCAGTCATCACCTTCATGATAATTATGAATAAAATAGATAATATATATATAATATGTTAGTTTTCTAAACATTAACTTAAAATGGAGACAAATCAAATACAACTATGATAAGATAAGATAAAGTGGGAAAAAAAAAAAAAAACACATATGAAAAAATAATCTAACAACTTGACAGAGAGGTATATAATTTTGTTGTAAACTAAACGGAGAATAAAAAGTTAAAAAGTAAATAACAAATGATGCCCTCTATTTATATAACTTGTTTACCCATACATCAAATGTCCCAACGATGTGCACGCATTGCTCTTATGGCCAATGAGATAAAGCCACTATTGGACTTAAGACCATGTGATTGTGTTGATCAAGCCATTTCAGATAACCATAAGTTACTTCTGGAACGTTGTCCTCAATCTCTACACTCAAGCTAAATTTCCTTTTCTCATATTTGCTAGAAAATGAGAGTGTGTTGGGCTCTACTTTGATTTTCATACCTTGAGAACTTTCCAACAGTGCCCGATAAATTGCAGAATCATTCCCCATATTCGTCACTACTCGATTGAAAGTTTTCACTTTTCTGGAGCTTGTTCCATTGTAAAATATGGCAATAAATGAAGGATAATTCAAGTCGCTGTGCTTTTTACTACATGTCCATTGGCTTCTTCTAAGTATCACACTCATTTGGCTATCCGTATACCCAAGATTGCAGAGGAAATCAATGTAGTCTTGAAATTCCAAATCGTAGACTAGTCCAGGATCTACTGCTTTGCTAGGATTAATATGACCTGCCCCGAAATCCAGAGGACTAGCAGGATTGCGTCTAAATTGGTTTGACAAAGTTTTTCCAGTGTTGTCAACTGTATAAGCAGTAGTCATTAATGCAGATTTGATCATACTAGGGCTCCAATCCTTGTGGATAGCCTTTAACAAAGCTGCAATTCCAGCAACATGAGGTGCTGACATAGACGTGCCTGAGTATAATGCGTAGTCTGTGACAAGATTATAGGGACCAACTTCCATGAATGGCTTGTTCGGGGCAACTGCAGCCAAGATGTCGACCCCAGGAGCTATGAGATCAGGCTTCAGGATACCTGGATTTATAGGATCAGGACCTCTAGAAGAAAAATCTGCCACTTGGGGTGCTGGTTTTACACCCAATTTGGTTAATACAAACCTCATGCTTATACTTGCATTAGATGATTCCATAACATAGTTTTTAATCAAACTTCCAGTTGATGTTCCAACAACTACTACAGGAAAAGAGTAATCTTCAGGATCCACATCCGAGTCATCACTAATAATAATTCCTGCATATGCTCCCACCTTTTCAACTCCTTCTAATTGTTCATGTGCATCTATAGAGCCACCACCGTTGTCACATAGAACTACTTTCTCAGCCACCTCTGTTGTATTTAATGATGCGGGATGGCAACGAGCTTTCTTTGCATCTACTCCTCCATAATAGACAGGTGCTTTCTCAATGTAAACACTATCAGGGAAATACGATGTACCCTCAATCGTAATTCCGTTTCCTAAAGTAATAGATGCTATGAAGCTTCTATCTATACTTCCAGCTCCTACTGTCACAATCCAAGGTGCTCCATTGTATGTTGAATTGTAGCCTCCATCATTTCCAGCAGAACAAACAACAAGAATTCCTTGTTCAATTGCTGAAAGGGAAGCAATCGCTATGACATCGTTGAAATATTGAGTTGGATCGATTGCTAGAGACAATGACATAATATCAACTCCATCCGCAATTGCTTGGTCCATCCCTGCAAGCACATCACTTGAAGCAGATTCATACGTGTCAGTAGCCCATAGCACTTTATACATTGCTAGATGAGCTGCGGGTGCAATCCCTATTGCCGTGCCACTTGCATAACCAAAATGGCTAACTGCATTGACACTAGCACCAGCAGCTGTAGATGAAGTATGTGTGCCGTGACCATAAAAGTCTCTTGCCGAGTCATAGTCATATTCAGAGATATTTCTACCAGCAGCAATCAGTCCCTTACTGAAAGATCGAGCTCCAATAATCTTCTTGTTGCAATTAGACGTGTTAAACGCTGCACCATTCTCACACTTGCCCTTCCATCTTGATGGTGGTGGTGGCATACCTTAAAACGAGTATTAACATCAGAAGTAGAAAACAATCAAGAATAAATTAGAAGAATCCATCTATGTAGATGAGGGAAAATGTTTTAAAAGTCCTCGAATTTATCTTACTCATTAATGACCCCAGTGAGCCATGTTGCAACAATAGCTATCAAATAAACTATTTGGGTCACAAAAATATTCATAACTTCCATTAATAAAGCTTTGGGACATTAGCACACCTGTATCGACGAAGCTTTGACTCTCGGGCCAAATTCCAGTGTCAAGAATCCCTAGGATTATACCCTCACCAAATGATGCAGCCCTCCAAATCCCTGAATTACAATTCAATCCAAGGAACTTGGATGTGCGAGTTGTGAATAGTTTGCCAAATGACTCTTTGTATGTGGCACGATGTGCTGGATTTTTTTCAATTTCAGAGAGTTGAGAAGGTGTTAATCTTGCACTAAAACCATGCATGACATGGTTGTAGGAATAGAGCAATACATCTGAACCATTTTTGTCACCATTTGAAGACAACGAATTCAGGGCAGAGAGATGCCACGCTTCATGCGTTAGGAAAGATCCAGGTTTCATAGAATGATCCATGTGGATTATATATGTTTGAAACTCTTCCGGTTTGGCATTTACAAAAAAATCAAACCGAATTGTCAAAGCTAAAATCCATGAAAGAGCTAAATGTATGAGATTAACTGGGGAGATACTGAATCTGTTTGCCATGTCTGGCCGTCTGAGTGCAATTAGTGATGGAAATATGATCAACAATTGCAGAATTATATATAAATCAAGCCTCATTTGTTTGTTTCATTGTTTGTTTCTTCCAAAACGGTTGTTCCATATATTCCAATGTTTCTTGAATGGACAAATGTTGTTATTCAATCGTTGGAGTGCAAAAGAACAAACCGGCTTTGTGGTTTTTTGTTGTTTCCCAGTTATATTTCCATTTGTCCATAAACACGTAACTTGACATAAATTATTACTTGCACAATGGTATTGAAGTGAGTTTTGATGGAGAAGACAGTGTCAAATTGAATATCAGTTGAAAACCACTTCCAAACATTCGAAGACGATTACCATAAGCTTCCTTTCTATGATTTTATTATGAATCTTATTTCAAATCGTTTAAGGCAAGAGCATGAAAGAATAGGGTAATCAATGAAATATATGACCGCATTAATCCTTGAAAAATTTGAACATTTTTTTTTCTCCACTGGTTTTAAATTATATTTATATCCAATAAAATATTTATGAGATTTGACTAGTCCATGAGCTCAATCGCAGCTTGAATATTATTGAATTGTACTCAAATAAACACCAAACTATATTTCAAAAGCTTATGAATCAGTACGATTCATGTATGTACCCACTTTTGAGATTTTTAAGAATTTGGAGAATCAAGCAAAACATTTTAATATTATCTTTCTATGTCAACCAAGTTTTCAATTTTGATTTCATGCACATAAGAAGTGAGTATTTACTAAGCCTTTTTTTTTTCAAACAAAAAATTCTAAGGAATAGGATTCCAGTTTCTTTGACGTTATATCATTGTTTTTATTGAAAATTCGATGACATTGGAAGAGTGTGATGATAAAAATGTGATTTCAATTTTTTTTGGGAATTGGATTCCTCTATCATAGTAGTTAATGGATTCCACGGAAATACAGAATACAGAGGCTTTGACATTTATAAGTCATAATCTCATTTTTCTATCCATGTTCTTCCATGCTCAAAAAAATTTTCATTTCGAAATATCACAAGTCGGATCCCTTGTAATACTATTTCTTAAAAACTATCTTGGCAATTCATTACAATTTTGCTAACTGGTATTGTAGCATGTGAAAACTTATTTTTTGGTTTTATTGTTTGGTTTCAACTGACCGAAGTTAAGAGTGTACAGTTGTATGAAATTTTACATTTTTTCCTAGAAAGTGATTACCCTATAGATTTTTAGTCATTTTCACAGGATTTAAACAACAGATTTTCCTTTTCTTTCCTTTCTATACGTACAAGTGCATCTCTCTTTAATTCAACATTATATTAGATTCGCTGAAATAAAGTAAAATTATAAGTTTTAGAAAAAAATAAAGGTATTTAGTAAAAAATAGTAATTCATATTCTAAAGGAAAGAAATATTATTGTTTATCTCATAGATTAGATAATCATTATGATATATTAAAAAAAAAGAAGAAGAAAGAAATAGCTTGTTATATTCCAGTAACAAAGTAACCACAGGACAATATCATCTTATTAAATCAAACAGAATGTTAGAAGGGTAAATTTCAAATTTAATAACTGAAATTTACACAAAATTTCAATTTGATACGTAAGCATTAAAGTGATAAATTTTATATTTAATCAAACTTTTTATGGCTATTATTATAATATTCTTAATACCATTTGTTTTATTTGCTGACATGAAAAGACAATCTATCATTTAATTTCACCACATCTTCTTTTAATACTACCTTTTTTTTTTTTTTTCTGACATCAATATGCAAAACAAACAGTGTTAGTGAAGTATTAAAATAAGTTTAAAAAAATTGATTAAGTATTAAATTAATCATTTTAAAGATTAAAAATAAGATAAAATTTTGTAAAATTTTTCAAATATCAAATTATACAATTTTTCTTATATTGAATGAGAATTTTTCTCTTGGCATGAGCGTGTTTCTTCTCTAGCTTGGTGATTCCAGCATCCGCTGTGACACGTCTTTTATGTTTGAATACATATTTAGTTCTGATAACTTGCAAACTGTTCAAATGTTTCTGAAAAGGACAAATGTTGTTGTGCAATTTGGACTGCAAAAGAAGAAGCCGGCTTTGTGGTTTCTTCGCTGTTTCCCATTATTTCCATTTATCCATAAACATATAACATAAAACATTAGTTGTGCAATGGCATTGGAGTGGGTTTTGAAGGGTTGTCCTCTCAAGGAAAAGGTCATGCATTAAATGAAGAAGACTCCATGACATCAAGTATTAGTTGGATACTTTGCAAGCATTTTGAGACGACTCCCGTGGGCTTCCTTTCTGCGATGCCATATTAAATTTTATTTCATATCGTCTTAGGCAAGAAACGAGTGCTTGAATCATTCAAATTTGAATTTCTTTCCCACGGGCTTTAAGTAGCGTAAAGACAAAATGAATTGTGTGAAAGAGCTCTCAAGCTTGATTTGATATAAAAATTCGAACCTAGAACTCCATAAAGTTTGGATTTGTACTCAAACTCAAAAATATCAATGTATGCATATTTTCAATTCATAATTAACGGGGTTTGTAAGCTCGTTAAGTGATTAAAATTGTCAATAATCTTATATCCTAAAGATATTAACACCAATTTCTCAAGTGAAATAGATCAAGTTTGAACATTTCTTTCCATTATAATGGCAAAAAAAAAAAAAAAAAACTTAATCTCAGCTTAATTATAACTAGATTATACTTAAATTAACACTAAGATAGGTTCAGTTGCTAAAAAACACTTCAGTTTAATTATCGCTTAGTTTTGAGAATTTGGGAATTTGAAATCATGTAAAACTTTATAACCATAGCCTTTATATCCTAACCAAGTTTTCAATACTAAATTTATTGATTTAAGCAAATGAGTCTTCGGGACTAATCTATTTATTTCCAAGGATGAAAAAAGCCACCTAATCTTTCAAATCTTTGCTAATCCTTTCAAATCCTTATTATGGATTACATAAATTCGCGTTTTAGGATTTCAGTTTCTTCCACGTTATCATTCTTTGTATTGACAATTTGATGACATTGTAAGGGTAGGAAGACAAAAATGTGATTCTAAGACTTCAAATTGCTTGGAATTGGATTCCCCTTTCACGGTCGTTGATGAGATTCCACGGAATAAGAGGCTTTAAATATCATTTTTGTACCCCTGCATGCTCCAAGAAAAAATCTTAACTAGCAAATACCACAAATCGGATCCCAATATCAAACTATTCCTAAAAAATAATCTTGGCAATTTATTTTTTGCAAATTGTTATTGCATCATGTTTGTCTTTGCCAGTGGTAATGCATCATGTTAGAACGTATTGTTTGGTTTGATGAATTCACTGAGGCTAAAATATGATCATAAGTGGTATGAAATTTTACAATTTTAGAAGAAGGTAATGAACATAGATTTTTGGTCGTTTTCACTGGATTCAAACAACATATTTTTATTCCAGCTAACGTGTTGTACAGATCTTATACAACCTCTCATGACATACTTACATTACATTTGATTAATTGAAATGTAATTATTATTCTATCTTTATGATAAAATAATTATTCTCTTGTGGTTTATAAAAAAATACACATAAATACTGTCCATTCTCCTCTTAAAGAGAATTTTATTCCTCATTAAAACAATTTTTTTTTTCTAGAAAACCTCTATCTAATAACACTAATAAAATTATTACATTTTCTTTTTTCAATCTTACGTTATGAGTATATTCATAGTTGTCAAAATCGCGATTGTACCCATATGATTCTACAAGCTTACGATTTTAGGAGGCCCTTTCCAGTTGACTCATACATAAAATCACTTTTTTATAAAATCTTACAATTTCAAGTTCAATCAAGTCTACACATTAAATCAGTAAATCTTATATTTTTAATGAGTTTACCAATTTTACCTATTTGAATCAAATAGGCTAATATAAAAAATGCATCGTGATTTTATAAGCTCATCAACTATTAGAATGATACATCTTTCTTTTTGCTTGTCAATTTTGTTTTCACTCTCTACTCTCTCTTTCCCTTCTTCCCCCCAGTTCATATGTTCCACATTTATAAAATTAATTCAAGTTGAGTTATAGTTGTAAAGTTTATAAGAAAATTTATTTTATTTCACTTATATAAATAAGAATTTAAAATAAGTTGAAAAGTTTGATTCTCCTTCAATTCATAACTTCTTTTAAATAAAATTATAGAAAATAATTTAATTTTGGCTCTACTTGCTCTTTTTTGTGGATGTTATATTATGAATTAAAAATTATTACGAAAAAGAGAAATTCATTTCTTTATCTTTTTTTACATTTATTATGTATTTCAAGTTTTTTACAACTTATATAAGCAAATCTATAGCTTTTCAACGTTATTTTGTATAGATCGTAAAAATTAATGTTTCTATGTTATAATTCTTTAAACTATATAATAATTTTATGTAAAATCTCAAGTTTAACAACCTTGTTTACATTTGTATCGAGGGATACTAACACTAGAAAGATGGACATGAATTAGCAGTAATCTAATATCTCATGGAAGCTAATTAAGAAGTCCCAAAAGATTTGTCAATTCTCTTTTATATGTTTTAGAAGAACAAGAATTCACCTTTAAATAGGGGATGTACTGTCCCAAACTCCCTCGGCATCTTATAGGGTTTTTAAAACCCAATAAAATTTTATAGGTGTCTTTTTTACTATGCCCACGACCTGCACTGATAAAAATTTTATAAACCTGTAATCCGTCTTGTCCTACCAGATTAGCTTTTTTATTTTTTTTTTCCTTCCTTTTTAAAGATATAATTAAACATATTATAAATGATTTTTAGAAAAATTAGTTTGTAACTAATGCTAACGAATATAACAAAAATGAACATATTATCTAAATGGATGAAAAATCTCATAATTGTGAGATTTAATATAATGTTGATCAAATCACTACATCATATATATATATATATATATATATATATATATAGCACATAAGCTATACATTAACAGTAAATAAACCTAAAAATATGTCATAACAAATTTAATGTAAAATATTATATTTGAGTGATTGATTTCTTTAATATTTGATATGAAATATTATTAGGATAATGTGAAAAGAAAAGTGATAAAAAGAAAACAAAAGGAAGGTTTCAATTTATGGGGAAAAAAAAAAAAAATGAGACAAAGAATAGATAATAGAGGGAATTAACAGAGGGACAAATAGATCATAATGGATTTAATCTAGGATTATATAACTATTATGATTATTTGTAAATCTCATTATATTATTTTGTCGGGTGTGTTTTCTCAACGATTTATATCTAAAACGTGACATTTGACTCAAAACTCTATTAGGTTTCAAATTAGGATAAATTATGTCAAAATGTATCAATGTTTGAGAGTAAGTTCATTTTAGGTATTATTTCTAGTGGTTCAAAAGAAATTTCAATGTTTGAGGGGATATATTTACTTAACGTATCAATGTTCCAAGTGGTTAAAAAGAAAAATCAATGTTTCACAAAATAAGCCAAATAAAGTATTAATAGTTGATTGTTGAGAAAAATTAGGAAAAATTAATTGCAAATTAATCTAAACATTGATATCTTACATGAAAAATATTGACTCGTTTTTTAACCACTCAAAACTTTGATGTCTTAAATGAACTTATCTCAAACATTGACACCTTTTAGTGTAATTTACCATTTTATATAATATCCATACCCACCTTAAAACACTTTAGGATTTTACCTTACAAAGTTTTTAACGAGTTGGGCAAGTATGGCTATAAATATGGAAATAAAGAGCGAGTTTAAAAATGGGATCATCAATTGATAGATGTTCGTTTTTTTTTTTTTTAACAAATAAGGGATTAAAACATCCCTTTTACTTGAAAAGAAAATCCAACAAAAATGAAAAACTTATCCTCTAGAAATAAGTAAATACTCACAATAGGAAAAGATTAAACTAAATGAGAGGAAAAACAAAAGCCAAAGGAGAAGTTTGTGAAAGAAGACCATTGGTCGATCCTCTTGAGATCAAGATAGCAAGACATAAGCCGTAAGGCATATGGTACCACTAAAAAGGGATCTTATAGAGATTGATAAGGTTTGTTCTTTGCATATTGGCAAAGAGATAAGAGAGGGAAGAAAAGAGAGTAATTTTACTAAGCTAAAGTTTCATCAAGTTCACTTAAATAAATATTCATAGAAATTCCATAATAAGTGTTTTTACACAGTTATCCTATCTTAAATTTCACATTTTGTATAAAATTAACTGTATTTTATTTAATTTTACTATTGCAAAAGTAATAAAGTATACAAGCTTGATAAAAAAAAAAAAAGCATCTAATGTTGCACTAAGTTGTTTTTTTTATTTTTATTTATTAATTTCTTTTTTAAAATTGTAGAGGTTTCATGAAAAGCATTCGAACGAATTGACTTGGTGCACAATCCTCGCTAATTTCACATTTGTCAAACAACTATAAACGCACTTTTTAATAAAAATCAATTTAAGAGTGAAAGTCACTAGTAACCGTACCAATCATCCAAGTATAAATTAGTGAGAGTATTCAAGGTCACAATCCACAAGGAATGAAGGACCAACTCCTAACTATATTAGTCTCATTCATAACTAAGCAAATTGATAATTTGGATTTTTAGATACGCAAAGAAAAAGAAAAGCTAAAGTACTCTAAAAATGTATTTTCCAACACCTATTTAGAGCCAATGGATTAGAAAATTAATTAATCAATATGCTACTAATTAAAAATCACGCTCGTAATTTCCAAGTTGATGATGGGTTTAGAATTTTAAAACAATAAATCACCAAGTAAAACACCCCATTTTCTCAAAGCAAGTATTTATCATAGATTAACCATTTAATTTTTCTTATTGATAGAAAAGTGATTGATCAACTAATGCCTTTTTTTCACTTTATCCAAAAAAAGAAATTCTTTATCAAAAGACTTATGCCTTTTAATTTCTTAAAGCATAGTTGAATCAAAACTCATATTTCTATGTGATTTTTAATCTAAATAAGATATTTAAAGATTTGATTAGAAAAGGATTTCTAAAATACAATCTCAATCTATCATGCATTCAAAGAATAACTCAAAACACATGCTCAATGAATTTGAATGAACATTAACAATCTAAATGTAAACACAAAATTAAACAATAGAAGTAAACACTAACTAAATAATCCATCAACTCAAAACTCTAATAATTGCATAAGGAACAAGTTATGAACAACATTTATAATATGAAATATAAGAAAAGTGTCACATCCTAAGTGCGCATGACATATCAAGTTTCACCACATATATCTGATCAAATGATATGTGTGACATACATTAGATAGGTAAGTTCCTATTCAAATTTAATTAACAAATCATTATTAAATTTTATAAAAATTACAGCAGAGTACTTTTTCCACAATTTTGATTATGCCAAAACATGTAAAAATTAACTTATTCAAAATATAAATTTCATAATATACTCTTTCTAAAGCAGTATACTAGGGCTTATCATATGAGCATAGCTAAAAAAGCCCATCTTAAAATAAAATTAGCTAATAGTCAATTGAATATAGTCATCCAATTATAAAAATAAAATTTCAAAAAGAGAAAAGTCCTCTTAGAAATACGCAATACATCTATAGCCAATTTAATGCTATCTAATTGAATCATCGGTCATAGTCCTCAATGCAAATCCATGTATAAATCATCCATAATACATGAAATGTTAAAGGTTGCAAAACCTAGTATATAGTAAACAAACACATACTCATATGTCATACATGTCTATTCTAATACAACAACCACCAACATGGTATATTAATTAGTTTCCAACAAGCAAGCATTTCCAACGTCTTAGAAATACAACAAGCATAGAAATACTTATAACTCCCACCAAACAGGCGAGGAATACAAGGGATTCCAAATCAAGTATCGGGGGGCTTGACAAGCCTTCAAATTTATTAGTAAATAAAAAAAATGAAAAAAATAGTTTCATCTGGTTCATGTCCTTACATCCATCCATCAATGAGCATGATCCATTGCAATCATCCCATATAACTTATTGCAACTTCTTTCTAGCTCCTAACTAATCGTCAAATCTGAAAACTTCCTCTATCAACTACCACACACTCCATAGAGGTTTAAGCACCCAATCTATTGCATCCTCCTAAAGTTATGATCAAGTTCACGATCCAGTCTAAGGGTGTCACTTCCTAGACTTAGCGGCCAAGTAGCAACTAGTAAACATTTAAGTAAAGTTTAAGTATTAGACCATTTATTAATTCTATCCTAGCAAGCAACACGCATTTCTAGTGTACTTGTTAACCATTTTGAAACCTTCTTCCTTTTTCTAAGTTTAATGCCATTCATTGTTCATAAGTTCAAATACAAGCAATAGGACAAAAAGTTCTAAGTAACTTTATTCAATTATCTTTGATTTTTATTCATTGAATTACCTTGGTTGAGGTCCATGGTTGTAAATCCTAGTTTAGGACTTAACTAATTTCCATACATCAAGTTTAGGTTTTAGACAAATGATATTTCTTAGGTTTTCTACGTCACTGATTTTATTTAGCTAAGTAATTTAATTAATTATTTATGTTTGAGTTGGTTTGGAGGTTTAGATACATCAACTCATCAATAAGGCTGCAAATGAACCAAGCTTTTCAAGGCTCAGGCTCAACTCATTTAAAAATTTTCATGCTCGAGCTTAAGCTCGAGCTGAACTTTTCATCAAGTCTGAATATAGCTTGAGCTCGGTTTATTTAGCTAAACGAGCTTTATTTCGACTTGAGCTCAAGTTCAACTCGTTTACGAATTGAGTTCAAGCTCAGCTCATTTACAAATCAAGTTCGAGCTAAGCCAAGCCTTTTGTCAAACTAACGAGCTTTTTATTGAGCTTGAAATTAAAAGCTCAAGCTTGCTCATTTAAATAGCCCATTTTTCATTTTTGTTCCAAACCTAAGAATATTATATATGAGTTACTAAATATATATACATATATATTAAGTTGAAATTAGTTTTATTTTTAAATTATACTAATATATCATAAATAAAGAATTTATAAATTTGCTAACAATCTTGTTAACGAGCCTACTTATGGGCCTAAAATGAGAATGTTTACGAGCAAGCTCGCAAGCTTGAATCAAAGCTTGAGTTCTGATCATTTAGATAAATGAGCTTTATCTTAACTCAAACTTGGTTCAATCAAGCTGAGCCTAAAATAAGCTAAGCTTAAGTAGCTTGGCTTGTTTGCAACCTTACTCATCGGTGATATATTTTGTGAGTAACCAACTCTCAATTAGTTAAGAGTTAATGACCTAAAATCAATAATTATAAAACCAAGTCATTTATATCTTAGATTCATTTATCTCGTATTCTTATTACTATTAGCTCCTTATAGCAATTATCAGGTTATAATTTGTTTAGAAATCCTATTGTCCATATCATATTCATTATGGATATCTCTCCTTACAATATCTTCTAATTAATCACATAAAATATTAGAGTTTATCCTATTCATACTTAACTCTTAAAAAAGGTAAAATAAACAAAACATATATAGGAACATATTATCGCCTAAATCTAGATTTCACTATATAATTATGCTATTAACTAATCCATACTCAATAAACGTGTCTCAAACCAAATTTCATAACTTCCTCAACATGCCAGCGATAGGAAAACTGATAGTTTAAGTTCAAACATGCACTTCGTAGATGGTTTATCACTAATAAGATGATAGTTCTCCAAATTTCCAACATGTTCTCCAAAGATATAATTCCATATTCCACTAATAATTTAACTTTATAAACATTCACAAATTATATACAAGTCTAAAATCATCAACTATATCCTCATGTAATATTTTATCCTCATACTAGCATCAGTTAATCATATTATTCTTTATTATACTTTTCCATATTTCCTAAACACATATTTAACAATAGAAAATCAAACTCCTTACTACAACACTTCATATCAAAATAGAATCCTAATCACATATCTAATGGGTAAATTATACTAGAAGGTTCAACATTTAAGGGTAAGAGTTATCTCATATATCTAATAGGTAAATTATTAAGTCATATTAAATTAGTTATTTATCACCACAACGCACCACATTTCACATGTAAGAGTTATATCACTAATTGTTCCCTTATACAACAATTTATTACCCCCATCATTATCAACTCTCATACAACCAATAATTTCACTTTTTATTTCCCTAAATTTATATCCAATATTGGATGATTAATTTTCTCCATACAACAATTCATTAGCAACTTAGTCTCCAATTACATTAAGTTAGGAAGTACTCATCATAATCTTGGTCATATGCCTAAATTAATTTCTCCTTCCCATGAATTATTATCAATTCACGAAATTTCCATTTAATATGACCCAAACCACAATCCAATCATTTCAATAAGACTCCCCAATTCACTAGTTAAAATAATCATCCAAGATGAACAATTTATCCATTCTTTAGATAAGGGGCTGTTCTTCCCCAATTCATTACATTATAACATACCAAAATCAACTTCAATTTGGTCTTTAAACTATGTATTCGAATCAGGTTTCTCACATAATTTTATCAATTTTCACACAATTTGTAAGTAACAACAATTCTACATGTTCAATCATCAATATATTACTCCTATTTAACTAATAACCTCATAATTCATCACCTAAAAGTCTGATTTTCCATAATTAATCAAATTTTTAGATTTAATATGCTTTGTTTCTCCTCCATATAAATCACTTTAAACAACATATATACATTTTTTTCTTTTTCCAAGAAGCAACATATATACATACCCAACTAAATTTCATCAATTTCAACTTCAAATCATCGATTAACACCATAATCTCATCCCACATTTATATTTCCTAAGAATTCATATAGATAACTGATTAATAACTAATTTCATCAACAAATTTAGAAATTTCCAATAGCTCAAACTCAAATCTACAATCCCTAGACTCCACTTATATGACTAATAACCCTACTTGTATCAAATTTCAATTCTATTAGCTAATTTATGTGCTTACCTTACTTTTTCTTACACATTCACTAGTTGTTCCAACTAGAAACATAAATGAGCTCTTCCAAAATCTTTCAAAAACCCATATTCTAGCTACTCCAAATATATACCCGTGTACCCAAGCTAATTTTTACACTTAAATACTCATAAAACTTTCAAAAACATTCTTTAAATTTAAGGTCTTACCTTAGCACAAGATTCAATGAACTTATTGAACTTCCTCCTCTAGTAATATTTCTTCATTCTCCACATTTCCTAATGGAAAACATATAATAACAATTAATTAGTGCTAATCTAACTTAATCAAACTTAGTTAGCACTAAAAAGAGGTTAGAGTTTAAGGTTTAGGGTTTAGGCTTACCTATTTTGGGGAGAAATATGTGTGTAGAATGAAATTGAGAGAGAGGAGGCAATTGAAAAAGAGGCATAAGCAAAAGTTTTAGAAGGATATAATAATGCTTTTATCACATTTGGCATATGCAAAGGTGATCTAGGGGTGGTTCGATGGGGGCTCTAACCCCCTCACTCAAACTCGAAAATTTAATTTTTTTCAAAAAAATGATATATTATATGTCTATTATAAAAAGCAAATAATAACATAAAAATAAAAGTAAGTTAGTGGTTATGTGGTTTGTTAGGTTATGAGTTCAAATCCAAAGAGTATACCTTTTATTTTCTTAAGATGCATTTATTACTTTCTCTTTTTTAATCTCTACCTCTCCCTCTCTTTTTAACTTTTTTTCTTTCACAACAATTAATAGAATTAAATTTATTTATCATTAAATTATATTTAACTAAATAAATTATTATAACAACTATTTTTTATTTGTAGTACACCACAAATAATAATTATATTTTTCATATTACAAATATTGTAATTTTATCATATAAAGCATTGTTTCACAATAACTAATGGAATTAAATTAATTTATCATAACATGTATTTAACTAAATAAATTTTTGTAAATAACTTTTATTTATTTGAAGTACACCATAAATAATAATTATATTATTCATATTATAAATATTATGATTTTATCGCATGAAGCGTTTTAAATAACACTAATTATGTTATGTACAAGGTTATCAGTGTCACGCCCCAGAGGATCCTAAACGTGGCAGTCCGCCGCATATAATATTAAAGCTAATGAATGACAACCTTAGTCATGCAGGAGCTTTGATATCACATGCAAGGCGTACTTCCAAGATAGTAGGAGACTCACAGGGGTATTACATTTAAGTAGATAATAAAAGCATACAAGAACTTATATAAATAAACATGGAAGATTCATTTGGATAATAATCTCTTACAACTTCTTGGGGGCATGGCCGGCGCTACATGAAGTGTAGAAAGGTAGAGAAATTTATTTTTTTGTATTTTTGTTAATGAAAAGTAAGATATGAAAGATGTAAAGTTGTATTGAAAATGAAAATTGTAAGAGATAGAGGTATGGTTTGTAAGAGTAGGTTGTAAGAAAAAGTAGAGATAGATAAATATTGTAGAATAGTAGAAAATAATGTAATGTAAAATAGACATGACAATTTAAGTACCGATAGGATGAAAATACGTTAATTATGATATATGATATATGATATTTTTAGTTACCGAAAATTATGAAATTGATATTTTTGAAAACCTTATATTTTTATTTTTTATGAGTCTAATGGTATATTCAGAATATTTTTACTAATCTAAGCCCTGAGACACGCTTTTCGAAAACTGTGTCCGATTGTGCTCAAAACGAATTGCGGTTTAACTAATATGATATTTTTAAGCTTTCTCAGATTATTACGAACTATTCTACCTACTAAACTCTTACTTACTTTCTTAGGGTTGCTTAAATGGGAATGCCGGACTTGAACGATTACAAAAGACTAAGGTTTTGTTGACTTTGGGATTCCGGTTGACTTTCTAATTAGGGTTTAAGCTTTAATGATCTCAAAACTTTAAGGGTTTACAACCTACCCCCTTAAAGAAAGTTTTGTCCCAAAACTTGAAGTTCATACCTGATTCTTCGAACAACCTTGAATATTTCTGGCGTATGTCACTTTCGGCATCCTAGGTTGCTTCTTCATGCGAGTGATTTCTCCACAGAACCTTCACATACTTGATCTCTTTATTCCAAAGCTTTTGTACCTTATGATCTAGGATCTGAATCGAGTACTCCTCGTATGTGAGGTTTTCTCTTAACCGTACTGGTTCCAGCTCTGTGAATCTGCTAGGATCTAACACATGCTTCCGTAAAACCGATACGTGGAACAAATTATGAATTCTAGATAGGTTAGGAGGTAGGGCCAGACGATAAGCAAGATCTCCTACTCTTTGAAGCACTTCAAAAGGTCCAATATATCGTGGGCTCAACTTTTCTTGTGTCTGAACTTTGAATACTTTTGATGGGGTTTACCTTCAAATACACATGGTCTCCAACCTCAAACTCGAGTATTCGTCTTTTCATATCTGCCCAACTTTTCTGTCGATCTTGCGCTTCCTTCATCTTGTATTGAATGACTCGTACTTTGACAACCGTATCTTGTACTAAGTCAGGTCTAATGCTCAACTTTTCTACAACATCCCAGAATAATGGTGATTGACACTGCCTTCCATACAACGCTTCATAAGGTGGCATCTGGATTGTGGAGTAGTAGCTATTGTTGTAGGCAAACTCCACCAATGGTAGGTGTGTGTCCCAACTATCCTTGAACTCTATTACATAAGCTCGCAACATATCTTCCAAAGTTTATATTGTACTCTCTGATTGACCATCTGTTTGAAGGTGATATGCAGTACTGAAGTGTAGCTTTGTTCTCATACATTTTTGTAAGCTTGTCCAAAATTTAGACACAAACCTTGGGTCTCGGTCAGAGACTATTCTAGCAGTACTCCATGCAAACGCACTATCTCTCTTGTGTATATTCTTGCCAACTTATCCATGGAGTACGTTATGTTGATTGGAAGGAAGTATGCTGTCTTTGTCAATCGGTCGACTATGACCCAAATGGCATCATATCCTGCAGATGTTCTTGGTAGTCCACACACAAAATCCATCGTGATTTGATCCCATTTCCATTTGGGTATCGGTAGAGGTTTCAAAATTCCTTCTGGTCTTTGGTGTTCACCTTCACTTGTTGACATGTGGGACACTTCATCACAAAATCGGCATGTCTCTCTTCATACCGTTCCACCAATAGTGGCTCTTCAGGTCCTGATACATTTTAGTTCCTCCTGGATGCATGGTATATCCTGAATGGTGTGCTTCATTCATGATTTCCTTCCTCATATCCTCATCATCTGGAACACATAATCTCCCTTTCATTCTCACTACCTCATCTTCATTTATTGTGAAATCTGTATATTTTCCTTCTTGTACCTCTCCTTTAATCTTCTGAATCGCCTCGTCATATGTTGGGCTTCCTTGATCTTTCTACTAAGGTAGGTTCCATGATAGGCTGGCGATTTCTACTTCCACACTTTGCCCTATGAACTCGATACTCATCTTTTCAAATTCCTTTATTAGCTCCTTCTTATCAGTGAGCAAAGTAGCTACTTCTCCATAATTCTTCCTACTCAGGGCATCCGCGACAGCGTTTACTCTTCCTAGGTAATAGTTTATCCCAAGGTCATAATCTTTGATGAGTTCCAACCATCTCCGTTGCCGCATATTCAACTCTTTTGCGTGAATAGATACTTGAGACTTTTATGATCGGTGTAGATCTCGCACCTTTGCCCATATAGGTAATGTCTCCATAATTTAAGTGCAAACACAAAGGCGGCTAACTCCAAATCATGGGTGGGGTAATTTTGCTCAAGAGGCCTAAGTTGTCGCGAGGCATAAGTAATCATCTTTCCATCCTGCATCAACACACACCCAAGACCATTTCTAGAGGCATCACTGTGCACCGTATAAGGTTTCTTAGGGTTTGGTAGAACCAAAATTGGGGCGGAGACAAGCCTTTTCTTTAATTCCTGGAAACCTTGTTCTCTCTTATCTGTCCAGATGAACTTTTCATCCTTCTGAGTCAACTGTGTTAGGGGTTTGGCTATGGTAGAAAAATTCTTCACAAACTTCCTATAATATCCAGCCAATCCGAGAAAACTTCTCACTTCAGTAACAGTCTTAGGTTGTTTCCAATCCATCACTGCCTTGATCTTCTCAGGGTCTACCAATATACCCTCTCCAAATATGACATGTCCTAGGAGATATCCTATCTAACTAGAAATCACACTTAGACAGCTTGGCGTGCAACTTATGCTCAACAAGTTCTGTAATGCCATTCTTAAGTGTTCTTCATGTTGCTCTCATGTCTTGGAGTAGATCAGAATATCATCTATAAAGACTATCACACACTTATCCAGTAAAGGTTTGTATACTCGATTCATGAGATCCATAAAAGCTGCTGGTGCATTGGTTAAACCAAAAGGCATTACCAGAAACTTGAAATGTTCGTAGCGAGTTCAAAAAGCCGTCTTGGGTACATCCTTTGGTTTAATCCTCAGCTGATGATATCCTGACCATAGATCAATCCTTGAAAAGACACTAGCTCCTTCAAGCTAGTCAAAAAGGTCATCTATCCTTGGGAGCGGATACTTATTGTTGATGGTGACTTTATTGAGCTCCCGATGGTCAATGCACAAGCGCATAGAACTATACTTCTTTTTCACGAACAGAACTGATGCTCCCAGGGTGATACACTTGGTCGAATGAAACCTTGGTCTAGCAAGTTTTGTAACTAAGTCTTCAGCTCCTTTAGCTCTACTAGTGCTATCCGGTAAGGTGCCTTTGATATTGGCTCTGTGTTTACCAATAAGTCATTTCGAAATCGATTTCCCTCTTAGGTGGTAATCCAGGTAATCCGTCAGGAAATACATCTGGAAATTCCTTAACCACGTGTATGGATTTTAACTCAGGTTTCTCTTCTTCTTTCTCTTCTACATCCACGTTGCTTAGGTTGATCTCTTCATTATCCATTAACTCAAATGAGTTCAACTTCACCGTAGATTCTCCCTTGAACACCATCTCACACCCATCTTGGTTCTTAAACTTTACTTCTTTGCGTCTACAATCTACTAGAGCCTTAGCAGATGTTAACCAACTCATGCTTAAGATTACTTCATGTTTGCTCATTTCTAATATTATCAGGCATACTTAGTGTAACATCCTTGTATCTCCATAAGACAATCCTTAAGCATTTCCTTAGTTGTTACAATGCTTCCAGTGGGGGTCTTAACTCGAAAACAGGTAGCGATAGTATATATGGGTAAGCCGGTTTGTTTAGCCAGACTAACGTGATAAAGGAATGCGTAGATCCTGTATCAAACAAAGCATAGGCGGTTTGACTAGCTGTGCGTATGTAACCTACACTCAAATTTTATACTAATCACGAAACTGGTATACTTAAACTATTCGCTGGTATGAAACTTTATACTTATAGGTTAAGAATTAAATGCATGGTACTTAACAACTTGCAACATAAAGGTAAAGGAATTATGATTCTAACCTGGCACCAGTCCAAAGTCGAGGCCACAATCTCCATTCAAGGCTGCTATCTCAACTCCTTCATCGTCTGATTCTTCACACATCCACTGCCCTTCCAAGTTGTAAATCCTCATTCCATGGACAGCTGCTCCAGAACGGCTCAAGTTACTTCCTCCACTTCCATTCTTTGTCGATGCAGCTTCTTCTATTGAACCAAGCGATCTAGCTAGGGCATTCTTCCTCTACGGGCATTCATTGGCGAAGTGCCCGGTTTGTTTGCATACAAAGCAGATGGTGGAAGCCTTCTTTAGGTAGTCACTGATCTTGTGGCTAGGGTCTCCACAAAAGTAGCATTTGTGTTGAAGCAAGGGGCATCTCTTTAGGTAATGCTCTTCCCTACATTTCCAGCATGATACTTTGACCTTCAACACCTCCTTATTGCCACTAGCACTTCCTTTGTAGTTATTGAAGGGTCTAAACTTCTTGTTTTGAAAACTAGGATTGTAACTATCTTGAGTTCTCTTACCGAACACAAAGGTTCTCTTCTTGGGTACTTTACTTTTTCTCTTCCTAGCTCCTTCTATAATGTGAGCCCTTTCAACCAATTCACGGAGGGTCCTTAAATCCAATTCCTCTAGATGCATCCTCAAGTCCTCGTCCAGGCCACTCAGGAAGACTTGCCTTTTTAGCTCTTCATTGTGCCTAAAGGATTCCGACGCATACTGGAGTAGACGATTGAACTCAATCTCGTATTGTTCTATCGTCCTTCCTTTTTGGGATATGTGAAGGAAGTCTCAACTGTACTGTACTCTCAAACTTCCAGGAAAATAATTCTCCAAGAATTCTCTTCTGAAGGTTGCCCAGGTCACAAGGGGTAGCAACTCTCTACTTTTCGATTCCCACCACACTCTAGCATTGAATCTCAACATATAAGTGCCATAGTCCAAGCGAAGGTGATGGGGCACTTCATAAGCAGCAAATGATCTTTCGATTTGCGTTAACCAATCTTCCGCCTCATTTGGTTTTTCGAAACTCCCATCAAAGTATCAATTACTTTTGATGAAGTCTGGCAAGGAACTTCGATAAGGTCGAGGTGGTGGTGGTGTTGGCAAAGGAACAGTTTAGGATTCGGCTTCTAGTGGTACTGATGCCTCAATTGTTGCTTCCGGTACATTGGCAGCTAGTGGTGGCATGTTCTATGCATGCTGCATAAAGTTGTTGACTAGACCGGCTAGTTGGTTGATAGCAGCCCAAACATCACCTTGTTAATTTGGTAGGGGATTTGGTGGCGCCGCTGGTTAGCTTGCTGGTAGATTTTCTAGCTCAGCGGGGACATTATTGGATGCACAACATTCACGTCTCCTACCTCTCCTACCTCATTTGTTAATTATTCTTAGTTTTAGACTTCTTAAATTTTTGCAAGGGAGGAAAAAAGATCGGAAATATTGGAAATTTGCATAGGGCATATTTAAGGCAATCAAATCAGAAATCATTAAATCAAACACAAGATATTTTTACTACTAAAACATAAGAGGGTGATAACCCTTACATAGTCTGAGAAGGTTAGAGCCAATCTCAGCAAAAGAAAGTGCTTAGAAATAAGAAGTACTTAAAACATAATCATTAAAAACAAAAACATTCATGCATTACAAACAAGGATATGCCTATCCTAATCCTAGGAAAAAGGCTTGTTGGACTCCTCGGGGTTGTGCTTAGCTCCTTCTCTTCTTCCTTCCTCAATCTTTCTTCGTTTACGGTGATGGTGCCGGGTTCATGCTCTGGCTAGTGGAACCCTTTTGCCTCTTGCCAAATTGTCGCAGATATTGGCTTACTGTCATCCTCTTTCCCTTGTATCTCGAGGTGATCTCAGCCTGAGACGGCCATCCTTCTTCTTGCATAGAAATCCTATCTCCTTGGGTAGTGTCATTGGTTGCTTCCTGTCCTTCTGGGTTTCCTCCTTCTAGTGCTACTGCTACAGTAGGGGTTGGAGACCTGTTTCTCAAAAATCCACTTGGCGCAAAAGCGTTCCTCCAGCGAGGGTTATCTTTCCTTCCTTCTTCCTTAGAGTCAGAGATCATCACACGATTGTTTCTTAAAATAGTCTCCATGGGAACATCCTGGCTTAACCTTCGAGGATGTACCGGACTAAGGATCAAGGGGCTATCTTCCCAAAGAGATGCGGATGGAGTTTCCTCAGGTTTTGGGTCCTTGTTGGGGTCTTCTTCGATTTCTACATTTCCCTCATTTTCCTCGGCATCTCCCATGATGAAATCCTCGTCCGGAATTACATCCAGCTACATTCTGATGGACTTTGGTTGGGTACTACATTCCAATGGCATTGGGACAATACATCTGTAGGCGGCATACCAGTAGAATCGTTCTTCCGCGTCAGCTCTTAGCCAGTCGCTGTGGTCTGCCAACTCGTCATTCGCATAGATGTAGAGGGGTCCTTTCGGGTTCCTTCCGGTTTTAAGATAAAGATTATTTCTTGCAGCATGGTCTCCCCATACATAAAAACCATCATCCTTTCTACTACGCAGATCACCTCCACATCACTCCACCTTCATCTACTTATGGCATCGAATCTCAGTTCTCCAAGCAAGTTTCTCCATAAGGAATGTTTCAAACCCTTCCTCCACAGCTTAAACATTTCCCTGGCAGTTTGGGGTCTTCCAACTAACACAAATTCTTCACATAGGACTCTCAACCTAAGGCGGTAGTTTACAAAGGTCTCGTCTGGGTCCTTAAGGAAATTTCGGGATTTTTCCTTTACTTCGGGAATGGTTAACTATTCAATAGAATAAGAAGAGGATCAGATCTTAAGCTCAAGTTCTAGCTTCTTACTATCTATCTTAAAGTCTATTTCTACTATCTTTTATCTAAAACATGCGCTCTGATACCAACTTAAATTGTCATACCTTGGAGGGTATCCTAAACTTGGCAGTCCGCCGCATATAATATTAAAGCTAATGAATGACAACCTTAGTCATGCAGGAGCCTCGATATCACATGCAAGACGTGCTTCCAAGATAGTAGGAGACTCACAGGGGTATTACATTTAAGTAGATAATAAAAACATGCAAGAACTTATATAAATAAACATGGAAGATTCATTTGGATAATAATCTCTTACAGCTTCTTGGAGGCATAGCCGGCGCTACATGAAGTGTAGAGAGGGAGAGAAATTTATTTTTTTGTATTTTTTGTTAATGAAAAGTAAGATATGAAAGATGTAAAGTTGTATTGGAAATGAAAATTACAAGAGATAGAGGTATGGTTTATAAGAGTAGGTTGTAAAAAAAAGTAGAGATAGATAAATATTGTAGAATAGTAGAAAATAGTGTAATGTAAAGTAGACATGACAATTTAAGTATTAGTAGTAAGAAAATACGCATATAATTGCGATATCTGACATTTTTAGTTACCGAAAAATTATGAAATTGATATTTTTGAAAACCTTATATTTTTATTTTTTACGAGTCTAACGGTATATTCGGAATATTTTTACTAATTTGAGCCCCGGGACATGCTTTTTGAAAACTGTGTTTGGTTGTACTCAAAACGAATCACGGTTTAACTAATCTGATATTTTTAAGCTTTCTTAGATTTTTACGAACTATTCTACCTACTAAACTCTTACTTACTTTCTTAGGGTTGCTTAAACGGGAATGCCGGACTTAAACGGTTACAAAAGACTAGAGTTTTATTGACTTTGGGATCCCGGTTGACTTTCTAATTAGGGTTTAAGCTTTAATTGATCTCAAAACTTTAGGGGTTTACAGTCAGACTCGGACTGGACCGGCTGGTTTGAACCAGTTCAACCGGAACCGGCATTAAAGGTGAGCTGAGTCATTTGTTCCACTCGTTTTTGAAGCGAGCTGGACAGACTCGGTTGACCAAGCCGATTCGATCGTGAACCGGTCAACCCAGCCGGATCGCTCAGGTCTAAACGCTCACTATTAAAAAAAAAAAAATGTAACGATCGATCGCTTCACTTCAAGTCTGGTCTAAACGTCTAGTTGGAGGATGTATGTGTAAGTGTAACAGAAACTTAGAAAGTTTGAAACAATTGGATATAGGTTGGAGCCGTGGTAGGTTTAAATTTTAATTACCTTGCCTTACCTTTAACCGTGTCATTGACAACAACCCTAGATTTTTCCATATCCCAGACTGGACGATGATGAAAGAGAGAAGAAAGTGTAATAAAAAACTAGGCAACTCTTCTTTTCGAGGTACGGAATTTCCATTTCCTCACAAGAAAACAAATTCCTTAAAACCCATTTCTTGCTATAGCACAAACACTAACCCCAATAGCTCCTTCATCTTGAAGCATCCCAATGCAAAGCTCAATTAGTACCCCAAACTCTAAAGTCATGTTGTGAACCCGCTTCTGTTGTTGATCAATGAAGTCCTGTCTCTGATAAACGGGAGGCGTTTTAGGTTTTGAGAAGACCCTTCTGCCCAAGTCGCAATTTTTCATGTTGAAAGACGTTTTGGGTACTGAGCTATCGGTTAATATACTCATGTTTTGAGTTTGAAATTTCTTTTTTTTTTTTTTCATTATGGTGAGTTTGCTTTATTTACAATATTTAAGGCATAATTTAAAAAGACTTTTGTTGGATTTCATCTTGGTAAAGAGTAAGGAATCCCAAGACACGTGTAGACAGACTTGGAATTTTGGAGGGATTGAGGAAATTTTTATTTAAACAAAGAAATGGGAATAAGGTTGCCTAATGTTTTGAGGAGTATGATATTTTTCATTCCCTGCGTCAAGCAAAATTCTCAATAAAAAATCATAAACTCATTCAAAGTAATAAAAAATTTGTTCCTCCCAACCTAAAGTAAAATTATATTTATTAAGTTTTCGTTCCTACGTGGCCAAATGTTACAATCTTGAATGATTTTTTTAATACTTATCAACTTAGAAAATATAACAGTAAAATCAGTAGTGAAATTCTTGTACATATATAAGATGCAATATAATTGTAATAGTAAATAGATAAATAACTAATACATGTAGATAATTCTAATATTAACTTAATTAACATCTGGCCCTCTCAATTGTATCATCCTATGTCTGCCCCTGATCACATGGTACAATCTTAGATGTCCAACCTTTTACATGTGTAGAAACCTTAATTAGTTTTAACCAGTCTAAGGTTTTTATTAATCTTATGAGATAATAATGATTTAATTACTTCAAACAAGTTTAATTTGTTTATGTTAAATAAACTTTTAATTCTAGTTTCATGTAGGTTCTTGAATAAGGGCAAAATCATAATTTCGCAAAAACAAAGCCTTAAAGTGCATTGGTTTGACTTTGCTACTATAATTCTTATTCAAAAGCACTTTTAAATTATAATTTGATCTATTTTGATATTTTTGAATTTTCAAAAATTCATGTTCTCAGTTAGGATAAAATTGGAATTTTTGAAAAATTAGTTGTTTGAGGTCCTATATGACTTCAATTCACTTTAATTGACCTCAAAATGATTTTAATTTCATATGATTGGTATTTAGATTATTTCAAAAAGAATGGAATCACCTTACCATGGAGATCATGTACCGAAATTTGTGTACAAATATTGTTGGCCAATTGGTCTTAGTATGGAATCTTTGTGAAAAAAAATCTAAAGAAAAAGAGAAGAAAGAGCTATTGGTGTTTTCTATTCTACTTGTCTCCCCTTTCATCATGTGTGCCTCTTTAGTGTGTAATATATTGGAGTGGGTAATAGTTAAGAGTGGTTAAGTGTATGGAATGTGTGAGTGGACTCTTAATGAAACAAAATAAGTTTTCTCTAAACAAAACACAAAGTGGACTTTGAAAAAATAATCTGGCCTAATACTCTAAAAAGAGAATAAAATAAAATGAGTTTTTTATTCAAGTTAGTTTCATCCATCAAGAACTCAGTTGGTCTACAATTTAAGTTCAAGTGAATTGCTCGATGCTCTTCACAACTATTTGTCTTGGGAGATCAGGCAACAAAAAAATTTATTCAGTATCTCGGACATTATCCACTTAAAACCCAACATAGGCACTCCATATTGGCTCTTGGGCACTCTAGTGTCAAATTGTTTGACATTATTTGCTATTTGGCACTTCTTGTAACAGTTGGTTGAGAAACAAGGAGTTTGGCCATTGCTTGGCTCTACTCAGTCAGGTTCTCATTAGTTCGGTAGTTGTAAAATTGCAACTTTGCTACTCAATTCTTCTTGCAACAACTCAGCCTTAGTTTATGCAAGCCCTCTTAGGAGCTCGGACTCTCATAATGTAAACCCCTAGATTTTATGGTAAAAACCTTAGAATCGATATCTAAATCGAAACCCTAAAGTCCCAATGGATCAACCAGAAACCCTAAAAGCCTTAGATTTGATTAGATGTAATGCTAGAACCCTAAGGTATCAAATGAAGTAGAAAAAAGTGAAAACCCTAGAAATAAGATGAGTATAAGGTTTATACCATAAAATGATAAGTTTATCCAAAACTCTAATCATTCTAACCCTTTCGATAATAGTTTATATGCCTAGCCACTCACACGCAAACTGAGACAATATAATTTGACAAACAATTAATGATAAAATAATAATAATTTATTCATATAATATTAGATAAAATTTTATCGGCTCATAAAAACATTAGTTATTATTTGTCATTTTGAAATTACTATTTACATCAATCACCTTTTCATACTACTCTTACATCTGTGTTTACTTTTCTAATACATATTCTTGCACACACTATACTTTACATTATTTTTCATAATAAAACTCATTCCTTTCTTTTCGTTTCTTCTTTCTCTCTTTCTCTCTCTTTCTCTCATCCCCAGTATTCTCTTTGTAAATACCCCTTTCCTCCATTTTTCCCTCCTTTACATGACTCCATTTTCTCTCCAAACTCTCTCTAAAATTTTCTCCTTTCCTCTTCCTCTCCTACAACAACAACAACACCACTACCATCCCTCTCTCTCTATTTCCTTTCTCGCATTTTCTATTCTTCCTTTAGGTAAACGCATTAAACATTCTTCATATATTATATTTTTTTATGTTTATGTATGTGTGTCTTTAAATAATTTTCATAAAATATCATAATGATGCACCATGCTAAGGAATGGAAAACACAAAGACAACATACTTTGAACAATGTAATATTTATGTTGATATTTATATTGTTTCATGTTTCCTAATCTAACCTTTATGTATATATAAGTATGTATATGTATAAGTATAAATAAGTTTTAGAGCATACTGCTCAACTAATCTAACTATTGTTTATTTCATGTTCCTTTATTTCAAGCAATTTTATTTCATGAAAATTTATATAAGACTAGTTAATTTCTAGTTTTAGACTTATTCATACTCAAGTCAGAAGAGAAGGGATGATTTCAAGTCTTGGGGAGCTTGGACTAAAATCTAAGACTCCCATTTTATTTTATTTCATCTTGTTTCATTTTTTTTTTGTTATTTTACACATTGACAGGATTATTTTAAGTCTAGGAGAGCCTTCATTATGAGCTAAGACACCATGTTTATTTTATTATCTTTGTATTTATACTATTAATGTTGTCAACATTTAGTTTAGGTTCACAGTAACATTGCAAAATATTTTTTAGTTTAGTTTTATATTCATATATATAAATGCTCATAGTGGTGCTGTTATGATGCTTAAGTGGATTTCCTAAACCTCACATGTTGATATTTCTTTGCTATGTAAATTATTTTCTAAAATAAATTTTTAATACTTAGGAAAAACCTTTTAAAAAGAGAAAAATTTAAAAGCGAAACTCAAATCCTATTTTTCTATAAATGCTAAGACATACACATGAATTTTAGAGATTTCTACAAATTGAATCCTTTTGTTAAAAACACATAAGAATCAATATTTTAGCAAACAAGCTTCCAAATAAAAATTTAACCAAAGTGTACAAAGAATAAAATAAAGTATAACACTTTCAAGATGAGTTTTTATTTATGTCCTAAGAAGTAAATTTTACTATAAAGTCTTTAAGACTATGTTTCATAAGCTTAAGTTTTCTTACCATTGTTACAAAGACTATTTAGTAAAAATTTACTTTTTAACAATATCACCAGGATCATGTATGTAGTATGACTTATTAAATTTTTATTGTGTTTAAACATAGAAATAATAAATATACTGTCTTCTAGAAAGTCTAAATGAGTTAAAACTTGTGGAAATTGTCAAAACAAGTGTAAGTGCAAATTGTGCGTGATCCAATCCCTATGATTCTAAGACCTAAATGACCTTAAATGTTTAAAATAACCTTTGAAATGGGTTAAGCATCCAAAGTAGGTAAAAATGACTACTCATAAGCAAAAATCGAAGTTAAATTGACTTAGATATTGCCATTTTAAGGTAAAAACTTGATAATGGAAAATCTACCGAAAACTAAGTTTAAAGAATTAGAAATTTAAGCAAAATCAATGAGAAATACTCAGTTTAGGTATTTTCGTTTTTTTAGGTGATGAAGGAGTAGATATCCCCTTTTCATGGATTACTTTGATTGAAAGATTTCAGATGGCCAAGTGAGTTTTATTTCCTTACTTGCTTATTAACTCTTGCTTGTAAAGTAGTGCATTAGTGGATTGGAAAAAGATAAAAACGAACTTGTGGTGGGAAAGCTATGGGATTTATGTTTGTGATTCATATTGTGTGATAAAAGGCTCATAAGCATATTGGAAATGTGATGTTTGCCTAAATATATTGGCATCTATATTTGATACATATATATATATATATATATATATATATATACTATGAGTTATGTGTTGGATTGCATGATCACCTCTCAATGAACCTAATATGCTAGTGCAAACTATGAACTAGTCACGCATAGCATCTATCGAGTCATATTTGAAGCTGCTACTCTTACGCGTAGGATTGGGTGGATTGCAAATCACATATAAAATGCGGGTCCTACTCCTTTTTGAGGAACTACTTTGTTTGGCAAATATAGCCTCATGGGGGAGTTGCACTAGATCGATAACTATAGACGGGTGCCCAGGGACTAGTAATAGAGGTCATGAAGACCTGTAGGAGCATTCCCTAACCCTTGTCATAGATGGAGTAAATCGTGCTATATATGGTTTCCGGATACCCCTATATACTTGTTTTGATCCATGTGACTGTTGCATACATATGCTTGTGTAACAAACTTACTTGCCTTGTTTTTATGATAAGTTTGTGGAACACACTCGATAAGCATGTTGTCGCTTATACTCATATAGGTTTTTGTTATCTCAGGATACTTATGCCTTTATCCTAGGATGGTGAAGCCCAAGGTAATGGTGATTGTTATGGGGAGCTTTTTGAAGAAATTTACATGAAGATTTAGAGTAGATTTCTCTTAAAACCTCTTTTGTTAGATTTTCACATTAAAGACTTTAAGTATTGTAGAGACCCCATGAACTTAATAAACTTTTGGAAACTTGTTTTAGTGAGGCAATGCCCCTAAGAATAATAACTTATCATTTTAAAATTTACTTTGTTTATTTCCCTTGCATACTAATTACATGAATCACTACTACAAACGTGTAACTCTACTGGCGTTCCCTCTATTGTGAAGTACGCTTGTACATGGTATAGAAGCTTTTGCGTGACTAAGATAGTCATACTTAGGCTTTAATATTATGTATGGTAAGCTATCATGTTTAGGGTATCCCTTAGGACGTAATACATAAACAATTAAAAAATTTGTTGCAAATTAATTTAACTAGTTTGTAATTTTAACACTTGCTGAAGAAGCTTGGATAACTAACTTGAAATCTCAACATCTCTTCTTACCAGCTTGGATTTGCATCTATTCACTCGATTTAGCTATTAAATAATAGCTTGATACAATTTATGATCGATCCTTTGAATTGACTTGGCCATGTAAAGTTATTATTGTACAACCAATTGATGCTTGGACAAACGACTAAACAAGAGTGTATGTAGTCCTATGTAATAGAAATGCTTTACTAAGGATCTCTTAAAACTAAATTTATTTCTAAAGTTACATCTCATAAATTTTCGATTTGTTAGTTAAATTTCCATAAAAGCAATTTGGTTTTGTACTTAAATAGAGTAGCTTTAAAGTTTCGCTAAGCTTGATTCTATTATGTGGCCCTGGATGCTCAGCAAATTAGGTTCGTAAGAAGCTTCTTTCAACTTACATGAATGCTTAAACTTCACATAAGTAGCCGTTCTTAAAGTTATTACTTATGGGAGGTACCATTATAATCCACATACGCTCCAATTTATGTAACTAGATGCTCGGACATGGAAGCTTGGGTGCTCGACTTTAACTCTAGCTCTGTAATACATGCTCTATATAATGGGTGCTTAGGTATAGCTCTTGTATGCTCAAAGTCAAGCTTAAAGTACGCTTAACATTGGTGTTAGTGGTAGGTACACAACTTTAACTCTTGCTCTATAAAACTTTTGTCCAATAACTCTTGCAGCTATGTTTTTAACTCTTTTAGCTCCATAGGTATCGTCCTATAAGGTAGTTTTGATATGGTGCCATTCCTAGCATCAAATCTATAACAAACTAACTTCTCTTTAGGGCAGTGGCCCTAGTAGATCATCGGGAAAAACGTCGGAAAACTTACACATTGTCCGAATACTTTGAATATTAAGCTTTTCCATTCCTTCGTCCAATGAATACATTATGCTCTTTTCAACTCATAAATTCTTTCTCCCAACACTTCACTAGCTTATTTCCATTTGTTTTCCTTTGAGCACTTCTCCGTGAACTCTAATCTTTTCTTTTCCTTATTTATAAACGAAACTGTCTTACATCGACAATCTACTTTAACTCTAGCAATTGTCATCCAAACTACCCTAGAATGGCATCATATTTCTGCATATCCACCACTATAAGGTCAACAGCAGTTTCCTAATCACTTATCCACAATGGAATCTCCTTATCACTTCTCGGGTAACAACCATAACTCCCATAGAGTCAAAATTCCAAAACCTTTCTCCATCTTCTCAACACACAAGCCAACTCTTTTCACTAAACCCAGGTTGACAAAGGAATGTGCAGCACTGGAATCAAACAGTGCATATTCAAGGGTATCTTTCACTTGTATTATTCCTAGTTACCATAGGTTTCCTTGTTACTAGCTTGATTAAGAAAGCTTTTATTCTAACTATTTAACATACAGTTATGTCCAAAACATCAAAACATGAGGTTGAGCACGTACTGCTATCAGACCAGAATCTTCCATATCATCTTCATCATAATCCTCCTTTGATCCTTCTGTTATGAAAGTTCCATGCATAGCAAACATTATGGCAACCTGTAAATTTGCTTCCTTCTTTCTTATCTTTAGCTCCACTAGTTCCCTCCTCCTAGTTAAGGTCCTTTGTGGATAAGCAGCCAATATATGTCCCACTTTGTTATAGATAAAGCAGGTCAGTCCTGTTCTCTTTGGGTAATCATTGACCATGTGCCCACTTTCTCCACAAAAGAAGCATCGATTCTTGAGCTAAGGGCATTCCCTTGGATAATAGGATCCTTTATACTTGCAACAAACATAAGCACTTTTCCCAGACTCTCCTCCTTTAAATATCCTAGATGTCTTGAAGAATTTATTCCTTTTTGAGGTTGAACTTGCTCCAAAATTATCATGTGGCCTTTTTTCAAAGGCTTGGCTTCTCTTTTTATACCTTTTCTGCCTCATACCTTCAGCACATTCTATAACTCGTGCTTTTTCCACCATAACAAAGAAATCTTCAATCTTAAACGTAGCAAGCCTTCTCTGATAATAAGGCTTCAAACTAGCCATGAACATCTGCCTCTTAAACTCATCATTATCTCTATAACCAATCGGAGCAAACTACAACAACTTGTTAAACTTATGCTCATCCCATCAATACTTTTGTTCATTTGTGCAAGATTTATCAAATCCGTGCTATACTTTACTCTTAAGCTACTTAGGAAAACACTTCTTAAAAACTCTATCCTAAAATCTTCCCACATAATTGGCTGGGGTAAGTCTTACCATATCCTAACTCTTGAAACTTAGCAAATATGTCCTGTAGGGCACTTTAAGAGCATTAGGCAATTGAAACACTTTAAAAGATCTTTTCACTTGAGCCAACCAATCTTTTACCTCATAAAGTTTTCCTTGAAACTCTTCAAAATACCTATTGCACTTAATAAACTCTAGAAGTATGTTTCTTTGTGGTCGTAGGAAAGGAGGCTGAGGATACTACACATCATGTTTAACAGGAGGTGGTGCTTGACTTCCAGCTATCGATTCAACAGGCTGATCTACCTCTTCTAGTAGAACAGCTGGTGGCATTGGGGTTTAGGTTCTTTGTGTCCTATAGGGGGTACTACATGGCTTTCAGCAAGTACATCTACTGAAGCAACTTAGGGTGCTACTTAAGGTTATTTCCCTCGTTGCGAAGCTTGTAGAACCAGAACATTCTACTATTATATAGCTAACAAGATAGCTTCTAACATGAGGGGTAGTGGTTATGCATTATGCAGTCCTAATTATGCTTGTCTAGTAGGCTCTTGAGCTTAGGGTTGAACACCTGGTGTAGGTAACTGAGCATTCCTTGCTCGTGTTCCTCGTCCCCTATTTCCAAAGCAAAAGGGTTAGCCCCATTGATGCACTACTACTGGTCGTACTAAATTATAAAATTTATAAACCCAAGTTAAATCCTACGATCAAGCTAGGCAAGTATATCTATCTAGAGTAGTATAGGATTTTATCAGGTATTGTCCATAGGGATCTAAGGAACAAGTACTGATATTACTCTTTTTCTACTATTTAGCTTAGGTCTTGAAGCAATATCTATTACTAACTACTAATTAATTAATTTAGCAAACCCTAAAATCAACTATTTATGCTTTAATGATAATTAATCAATCATAAGACATACCTTTTGTCTTGGTCCACCCTAAACCTTAATTTCTTACAAATAAAATATCAATTAATGAGTTGTTTATGCTTTGCACTACATAATTTCTCAATTAAATTAATTACTCTTTGGGTTAATCGATTCCTAACCCTATATCAGATAATAGAGACCTCTCCCTTACTAACATCAAATAAGATTGCATTAAAGATCATGATTCCTAAACAAAGATTGGATCTTTATGTAGAAAATCAAAGCTTCTTTATCTCAAGATGAAACATGTAATCGCTCTATTAATGAAGATCTATCCTATTAGATAAAACCTCTTTCTATCTAACAAGAATCATGTATGCAATCAACTTTGCGTGTAAATCAATCACAAAACAAGTAAAACACATGAATAGATACAAATGCATAAACTTTCATTAATCAAAAGCAATTCAAATCATATGAGGTTTAGGGTTTCACAAGACTTAGGGCATAAAGATTTACTCCTCCATGGAGTTTACAATGGAAGCAAGAAATCTAGAGAAGAAATCAGTATACATGATTAAAATGATAAAACCCTTTAGATGTCTTGTAATCTCCAATGGTGCTCAAGTAATTCCTCCTTTGAAGTTTGTCTTTTCTCTCCTAGGGTTTAGAAAATTCACCAAAAGATACCTAAATACAAGGGTAAGGTAGCTATTTATAGTTATGCAAATAGGGTATCTACATGGTGTCTGTATGAGTGTGCTTAGGGTTGTGCACCTTAAAATAAGGTGAAGTAATGTAATAGAAGTTCTACACAACTTCCTGCACTATCATGCTTAGGGTCGTGCATCCTAGGATTTCTTCTTTTCCTTCTCGAGTCAAGTTTTCTCCTTCAGTACTACTCTCTGCACTACTTGTGCAACACTTGGGCATACTTTGGTATAGGTTCTAGTCACTTTTTGCACTCTAGCACTAGTGTCTATGTAGCCATGTTGAAGGTTGTGCACATGTAAAAATCACTCTTTTCTATAATTCCCAAATCTCGCTTCGTTTTTGCTCGTATCATCCTTAAATCTTCCAAATATCTTCTTTAAACAGTGAAATCAAATATGAAGCACTTAAGTATCATTTCCTTAGTAAATTCACATAAAATCCATACAAAATCATATCTAATGAGTACTAGAAATAAGGATCTTTTGAAACTTATCACCCATTACTTCTCTTGTCGATGTCAAACAAATCATACAACAACCAAACAGGACATAAACTACAACAAAAGCACACACAAAGTTATAAAACTTTCCTAGAGATCATTATGCCAGCAACACTCCTAACACATGTCCCTTTAACTACCCCTTTTGAACTACGCAAACCTTACACTCTATTCTATAGGCCCATATAAGATTCTAGGTCCAACCAGCTACATCTCCATAAAGATTGTAATATACGGAAATAAAGATGAAAATATAATGAATTATGAATCATGAGATGATATAGGATGAGTTTAAGGTCAAAACAAGTAAGTTGTAAAGGTTTAAGTTTAATTGTAGAATGAATATTAAAGTTCGGATTTCTGCAATTTTTGACAGATTCAATGCCGCCTCCTGGAGAATCTACGCTGCCGACGTAGAGACAACATAGGAAGAGAACAGTAGCATTTTTCTTAATGCTGAGTGGAACACCATAGGTGCATGAGGTTTCTTTTAACACCGGCATAGGACATGGATTTACCGGATTATATGTAGTAGGATCGAATTTCTGGAAATTCAAAGCCTCGATGAATGCTGCCAGCGCTCATGTAAATTTTGCCAACATAAGGTGTACACCGGTAAGATTTAAACGTACGTCGTGGGCATAGGGCCGACGTATGACCCATTTCTATAAATATGAGACGCAAGAAATAGCTTTCGACAGAATTTCCTTTATCATATTTTCCTTCGTCTAAAAGGGTTTTGCAGTGCTCTTGGAGATCTAGGGTTGGAGAATCATCTGGAGTGTGTTTTTGATCCAAAATAAGTGATTTAACCTTCTTTTATGGATTATATATGAATTCGTATAAGTTTACTTAGGGTTTTGTTGTGTTCTTGAAGGAAAAACCTGGGAAAGATTTAGATCTCGCAGTAAATCTGTCTCGGTTGGATAAGGAGTGAGCTTTGTGATTAAAACAAGTAAGTATAATGTTCTCATATCAGATTTATACAAATTTCATGCAAATTCTAAGGAGTTTTGTGATTTGTTTGCATGAAGGAAACCCTATATTTGGTTAGGATCCGAATTTGTGATGTGAGTCGGGTTTTGGTGATCCAAATCAGTAAGTTTCGTCTTTTCGTTGATGAAATTAAATAATATAAGATTAGATATCGTTATATGTTCTTGTTGTCATATAAAATTAGGTTTTGGTGAAATATTCGAATTTGTGGAGTTTTGTACGGTTCGTTATTGTTTTTGAGGATATTTGTAGAGTTTAATCATAGTAGACGGTGCAGATAGTAGAGATTTCTTTTCGGGTTAGGACTTCTGGAAGATTCATGTCTGTTAGAAATGTTGATAATATGTTCATATCTATTGATATATATATATATATATTGTAACAGGATATTTGGAGTTTATGGAATTGTTGTTGGTGTGGATATAGGAGTTTGTGGAGTTCAGGTTTTTTTGTTGTTATTGATATCAGATTTGAGGATTTGAGTTGTGTTCCTGAAATTGAGAAAGGTACGACCAATCCTTGCTTACTATTTTGCTTGTAAGTTTAGTATTGATTGAATTGTTATAGGAACATAATTTCTTAATAAACCTAATCATTATTCGGTTTAATAATTGTATGTCTAGTTGTGCTTGGCTTTGACCAATAAAGACCTGGCAGACAGTGATACTGGTGAGGTACCCTAATGATCTTGGTGTGAGGTTGTCCCTAGTGGACTTGTGCCTTGATGTGATTCTGGTAGAATTAGGTGTTCTGGATTCAGGGTGTTTGGGGAGTACCCACTCATCCATATATGTATATATGATTATTATTTTCAAAAAGTTGTGTGTTTTTCAATGGGGTCTGAGTAACTCCGAGTTCAGGATTAGAGTATACCTAATACTGGACTGTGATGTTTTGTTGGCTTAAGAAAGATAATAATATGACTGTATGCATTAGCTTAAGTTGCATGGATTATCTGTCTGTTGTATGTGCATATGCATTTGTTTTTGGATTGGAGTTATCGTACTGGGCGTCACTGCTCATTCTTTAAAATTTCAGGTACAGGTGAAGAAGATATAGTATATGATCTTTCTGGATATGAGTTATTCTTTGATAGTAGGGATGGTGATAGTGGACGCGACTACCTAGCAGAGAGCTAGTCTTCAGATATCAGGATTTCTAAAGAAAAGACATGTTTAGATCATTTAGAGTTGTAGTTGGATGCTTATGTTGGTTTTAAATGAAAAGACTTTAATGTAAATAGTTTTTAGTTTCTCTTGAATTTGTTGGCTAAGATGTCAACTTAGATTTTATGCTTGAACCAGGAGTTTATGTTTTATGAAGTTTTTTTTTTTTTTTTTTAGTTTTAACAAGTTTCGTATCCTATGAGATACCCTATGTGTGTTTACAAGTGATAATTGTATTATTGTAGATGTTAGAGCCTTTGCGTGTCCTATATAAGAGAGCATACATGGCGGGTTGTAATACCTTATTTTAGGGTGTTACAAAGATCTTATACATGTTTTAATTTCCTCATATGTGCAACCTTAGCTCTAATACTAACTCTTGTCATACCCCTATAGGATACCCTAGTAGTAACGATACTCCATGTAACCAATTGAGGCCTCTAGGAAGTTACATGAGTACTATACAACCAACATACCTTGCGGCATGGACAGTTAAAATAGGATTGTGAGGTTGTCAAGATAAGAAATTTTGCATACATATAAGATCTTTACAATAACTACCTTCTTACAAACAACTTAGGATCAACTCTTAACAATCTTACCACTTACAAACTTACAAGAAAAAATGCATAAGGTATCTGTACAAAAGAAACTATCTCCACTTTTACTCGAGCCCTGGATTTTCCCATCTAGATTTACTACGTCCGCTCACCTCAAGCTTGGATCTACTCTAGAGATTCTAAAAACAGATAAAATCTATAGGAGTGTGAGCAAAGCACAACTTAGTGAGATAACTTAATCAAACCACACTTTAAACAGATATCAAACAAGTTTTAATTACAATCATATACAATACTACACCCAACGATATGTAATGCACAGTTCAGATGACTGGAATCCAACCTAATGGGGATTTACACCTTTTCTTGGGGGTTGAAGGGCCCAACCAAGCATACCATGCCCAAGAGAGACTAGAGATGCAACCGGGCGGGTTCAGGATGGGTTTTTTGAAACCTGACCCGACCCGAGTCCTTAATTGGTGTCCCAGAACCCGAGAAAACCCTATTAGGTTTTTTGTCATTCCCAAAACCTACCCGCTAGGATTTAAGGAACCCATAACCCGACCCGACCCGACACGACCGATTCCAAGATTTTAAATTTTTTTCTTTAAAAAAAAGCAAAAGAAAGAATTTTGTTTTAAGTTATTAATGATACAAACATTTTTATTGAAAGAATGAATTTTAGATAATAATATCATATAAAATGATGCAAACACTTCATTTCCACTTACTTTCACATACATATAATATAAATGGGATCCTTGCTTTAATAACTTAATATTTTTAATCTTTTAATATTTTGAATTTATGTCGGGTTGGGTTTTCCCAATGGGTTATATAGTAAACCTAAAACCCGACCCAATAACTTATCGGTTTTTTTTTTTAATCCCAAAACTCTATAGGGTTTGCTTATAGGGTTTTTAGCGGGTTTGGTGGTCGGGTACTCTATAACGACTCGCCCCACTTGCATCCTTAAGAGAGACTGAGAACTAAGGAATGGGGTATTTTCTCAACTCATTGCCATATACATATATTTATTAACAACATAACCTCAAACTTATTTTTAAAAAGAACAAAGGAGAGAGGATTTCTCTTAAAATACATTTGTTATTTATATATACATATTATTAACATAACCACCAATTCACCTTAAAACCATCAGAATCCCCCTAAGTGTTAATATCCTAAAAGCCAACTCTGACACGGGTGACACTCTTTAGTGCCTGCATAGTTCTCGCAAGTTCAACAACCCTATGATAACCCCACCCGGACTCTCCGATGTGATAAAGCATTACCATAGAATTGGAATATCAACATGTGACATGGGTACGATGCGAATGTAGTGTGCTATTGTGCAACACATGTCAATTTTAGATTAAGGGTTAGATAAGTCTTAGATCGAGTTATTAGCAATCATACAATATTCAGACAATCAACAATAATTCATTACACATCAGTATCAAGAAGTTTGTTATCATTTCTGTTATTAAAGCTTGTCACAAATCCAAGCATCATACAATTACATTATCCCCATCCCTATACATAATCAGTTATGTTATATAGAGACAAGTGCAGCTACATTACATACACAACTTCGTAATAAGATTCAAGTCACTTACCTATGCATCTTACTTAGAGATCATAGCAATCTTCAGGAAACACTAGGTCTTGATGGAAAGCTCCTATAGGTCAACAAGCATACATAAGATAAAATTGTTATTAGTACTTAAGCGTCCTGGATTTATGATAAAAGCTTCCTAACTTATGTTCTTCATCATCGCTACTACTTAGGATGGGTCGAAGGTCACACTACTGCTCAAAACTTGGGTCGTGCCTTAACAACTAAGGGTCAAAGGCAGATTAGGAAGGGTCATGGGGTATATTACTATAAGAAAACCATGTCGCACCTCAACAAAATAAGGGTCATGTGCTATTAAAAACATTCATAGCTTGTGTCACTGGCACATCGAGGGCTCAACCTTAGGCATCTACAAAAGCTGTACTCGAAGCACTTTAATAAATTTTGGCCACAACAAACCTCAGTGTCTATCGCAAGGTACATCGAGGGCTTGACAATAAGCTACGACGGTCACTATGCTCTAATAATTAATTTATTTTTTTGTGCAACAACTTTTAATGTCTGTCACGAATATGTCGATGGCTCAACTTTAGTCCACGATAGATACTATTAATCAAAAACTTACCCATCGGCACTTACACTAAGTCCATCACCAATCTACTTCAAGGGAAAAACTTGGCCGCAACATCCATAACCAATAGAGAAACATCCAAACCTTTTCCAAAACACTACTAACTCCACCAAAATAGATCCTAGCAACAAAACATGTATCAAAACAACTCGACACAACAACAACACCACACACTAATCTAACAGGAACTCTATCTTCTAAACCCTAACTCAGATCCAACATAAGTGCCAGGACCCGCTGTGGGGGCTATGCCCTGAGTATAATTTTAAAAAAAAAAAAAGCAAGTGCAAATGTAGACATCACCATGGGGCGGTTCCGAACCGCGAACCGCCCCGAACCGTCACCGGCGATTCCTGACCCTGGAACCACCCCGTCGATGACGGTTCCGAACCATCCAAGGACCAGCAGGTTAGGCGTGGCGGAACCGGCTGTTCCAACCAGGTCCGGAACCGCTATTCTAGACCCAAAACCGGCGGTTCCAACCCGCCAAATATTTGAATTAAAAAAAAAAAACAAAAAGAAACCTGGGCATGATATTATTAAAGACAAATTTAATATACACATACACAATTAATGTATCAAAAAATTAATGTCCACATATGTTCAAGGTGTAAATGCAAACTTTTTCAAAATCGAAGGTCTAGATAATTTTATTTAGGAAGAGATTAACATAAATTAATAAAAAACATATTAATATATCTATGATATATAATATATTTATTTATTATTATAAAGAGAATGCTTGCCAGTTTTCACTTTACAATGTCTTTTTTCTTCTTTTTATAATTATAAATTAACTTTTTTATTCAATTATTTTTCTCTAATTTTACCATCTCTTATTTTATTTACATACTAATTTAACTAGCGGCACTTTTTAAGTGCCACCAACCACAATCCCTCTTATTCTTCAATCAACTTTTAATTAATCCCTTTTATATTGTTTTCTTCATTTTTTTTCAAAAAAAAAAAAACATTCACGTGGAACCGTGAACCGCCCCGGCTCTGGCGGTTCCGGCTCCGGTTCCGATTCGGGTCCGGAACCGACCCGAACTATGCCAATGTCTATGCAAATGGATGCTAGTTATAGATAAAAGATAGTTATATTTCTAAATGAGCCGCAACTGCTTACGTTTTTTTTTTTTTATATTACATGAAGTCCCAATTTTTTTTTTTTTTTTGCATTACTAAAGACATAAATACAAAATACATAGTTATATTTGTTGCAAGCTCCGCTCTCAAAATACCCCTAATCGTGGTGGTACCCTCTGATCTTCTACCAACCTGAGGATAAAAAAGTTCCCCTCAGCTTACCATTGAGCTAAGTGAGTGGATAAAAATAAAATACAGTAAATGTATGCAATGCTAATGCACGTGATATGCACTGGTACCAGCATTCTAGCCCAGCCGTTTTCATCTGATTAGTTAACATCCCGGGCATCTGGATCAGAAATCCAGGAACCTAGGGCTACAAGGAGTAGCCAAGGAGTAAGACCCCCTATAATTCAGTCTGGCTGACTACAATGGTAGCCAAAATTCGATTTGCCAATGGAAACACTGCCTAGCTGACTACAACACAACCAGAAATTGATTTGTCAATGCAAATCTATATGTGAGAAACCCAACCTAGCATAATCATAGTTTTGAAAATATGACCTATAGGTCCCTTTTCATGCCATGCCATGAATACTTTAACAATAAAAATGGTACAAATTCATATCATCAAGGATTGTAATGTCCAACTCATCAATAAATTAAACTTTCATTATTATTACTTGGACCTGTATACAAGATTACACTTAAGTGAAATCCAATGAGGTCAATCATTTGTAAAGGAGATTGTCAAGTCATCAATCACACGGATAACACAACCAATAAAGAAATCACTCAAAATTTATCATATAGTAAAACATGTATGACTAAAATCACAAAAACAGTAGACATAAGTCTACTGCTAGCAAAACATAAAATCCACTTACCTGGAGTCTAGTAATAATATATTTCTATTCCTCGGAGTGAGTATATCCCCCGTCTAATTCACCTAGTAATAATATTCCACATCAACTTACTTGCTTAATTTATAATATGCATTTATTTGTTTATCTTATCGACAAATGGAACAGACCTAATGTATTAAAAGACACATACTAATCTATTTATGTATTTATTTTAAATAGATAGAACGAAAAATATATTTACGCAAGGGAGTCTAATAATTTATTATATTACTTTGCCTATGCCTGGCTTGATTGCTAATGGATTTAGAGAGAAAAGAAAAAGAAAATATTATTGATTAAAGGGTGTTTAAAGATTATATCTTTAAATTCGTTTCGTAAACTCCAAGGACATGCTTTGATATATACATATATATATATATATATATATTTTACAGGACAATAAGCAATATATCTTGTATGAATATAAAATTGTGCTAAATTTGTAAGCTACAAATTCTTCTTCGTGGATGTAATGGATTTTATTTTGATAATAAAAATTGAAATATGACGAGTAAACATATTAAATCAACTAATAAATTGTACCGTAAAATGGGATAAGAAATTTACCTTATATTACTAAATTAAGTATGTATACCAAGCACCCTTAAAATTCTCCTATGATGGTTGCTTGTGATGTTAAATGATTATCTGGCACGGAGCAACAATTTATGATCGTTGGGAAGATGGCAAGGCACTACATCTATTTTCAAATTTACTTCATATAAATATGTATATATATATATATATATATTAAATGGTAAAAGCTGTTTAATAGAATGACGCGGTAACAATTTGCTTTCATACCAATATATGGTAAGCTTTGTCCCATTTATATAAAGGAGGTGGATCGGGAAAATTTTAGTCCGCAAGGACTAAATTACGTACGTGTCCATATAATATTGATCCAGTACACTTGGCTTAATCTTAAAAAACTTCACTTCAAGTAATTACATTATGTGTCGTAATGGTAAAATGAAAATTTGAGTCCATAAGTTTCCTGGTGACATTTGCTTTCGAAGTAAGCAATTTATTAGCAGTAGAAATGACACGTTTCATTAATGTTTAAAATTTATGCTAGCCAGCATTTTACTTGTCTAATTACATAAACAACTATAATGGATATTGGAAGCTCTAACATTCCTAGGGAAGAATTCAAAATTTCACTGCTCCGACTTCCTAAGAAGGATTCACCTTTTTATTTAAAGACTACTTCTTTTAAGAAGGAATTAACTCCTTTATTTTAGATAAGTATATTAGTTTGGAATAAAACTTTTAGTCTGGCGAAATTTTACAAAACTTCTAAATATAAATATATTTGGTCTCCATAAAGTTTTTTTTTTCCATAATTTCATATTACGAGACAAACATGTTTAATGCGATTTCGTCATTATTTTAATTTCATAGAACATACTTAAAATATCATATTTTATGGGACTACTCCAGCCAATCAAATCCTTAATATTATTATTATCCAATTAATGGGGTCTCACATCCATAAGAGCTTAGAGGGTATATCTACTATTATATTACATGTTTTGTTATCTTTATTTAAAAGAGATAAAATAACCTTTATTTATGAACACATGAAAAACATTCTACATTTTAGCTAAACAAACTTGCAAAGCAGACTTTTATCAATTTTTAACATTTCTTAAAAACCAATTTGTTTTTCAGATTTTAAAACATGATATCTACTCAAAATGATATTTCACTCATAAAGGAAATGTGCACATGCACGGTGTATTTAACAAAGATACATTTTGAAATCTTTGAAAACCAGGCAAGCAAAGATATCTATCATACTTTTTGAAATCGTTTTACTTTCTTCTTTCCAAAACACTAGTTGTGCAACTTGTAAACATGATTTTAGGGTTTTTCAAGCTGAAAAGCGAAGATTGAGAAGAAAATGTTTTGTGCAAGTAAAAGAGATTATTTTAGAGAAGAAGACTTTGAAAATATTATATTGGTTTTTTGAAAATAACAACAATGCCCAGTTTTGTATAAACTTTCAAATCTTATTACTCTTCTTTTCATAAAAGAAAATAAGTATGGTTTAACTGGAATTGTCATTTTACCATTTAATGTGAGAAACTTTATTTAAGAGAAAAGACAGTATGTTCATACTTTAAAACTCATTTTGACAACTTGCAATAAATTTCTAATACTTTTGGAAAAGAATTTAATTATAAAATATGAATAATCCCAACATTTTTAATATATGCAAAACAACACATTATATTACTAAAAAATATTAATCAATATATTACCAATACATTTATTATTTTTCAAGATATAAAAATTAGATTTATATTTTAATTCCTTTTAATCTTATAACTTATGCTATGGCTAAAACCTGAGGACTACAATTGATGGGTTGATGGGTTATATAATACTCAAACTTAACCCGATTGCCTGTAAGGTCACCCAAACCCGACTAGTGACCCTATAGGGATTTATGTGCAATACCCAACCGCCCCTATAGGATCATGGTCCTAACTCGCCTCCATTGACCTAATTTTGTCATTACACTTTTTTTTTTTTTTTTTCCTCTTTCATTTTTTTCATTCATCATTTGTCTACTTGTCTTCATGATATACTCTCCGTTTTGCTTATTTGTTTCAATTTCTTTTCATTTGACAGTAAAGCTACACATAAATAAAAAAAGGTCATAAGTTAACAATTGATTTTCGAAGTATGACAACCAATCTGTAACACAATACAGTAGAATTTACTTTATTTGAGGATTGGTATAGATATATAAATACGAATATTGCCTCTTATTAATCATAAAAAAAGCATGGCATTCTCAATTGGATAAAAAAAATAAAATTTACATCATAGAGTTGTAAAAATAATAAAAAAAGGATATACAAACTTTATTGTTATAAAATTGTATTTTATTTTTAAGTAATCTTAGCAGGTCAGTAGACCCTATAGGTCATAACTACAACCTAAACCAGACCCATGACCCTATAAGGTTACAAAAATTTTTCCCAAGCCCATCCTATAACCCTATAAGCTTAGTGGGTTGGGTACCTTATAACAATCTGCTTAGTTGCATCCCTAGCAATAAGAGGTTGCTTTTGTTTTGTTCACTATGTTTCCACTCTTAACAAGGATTTTGTAGTTTGTTTAGTTGATTAAGAGCTTGTTGGGGTCAAATAGTTGCAGCTCGATTCTTGTATGTGTAGACCAATAATGTAAAACAGATTGAACAAGGACTACGATATGGATAGGACCGGTGTCAGAATCACATAGCGGGATTAACAAAATTTAATATATGATTTTAAGTTTTTGATTTATATAAAATAGGAAAGTAAAAGATATGAATAATCTATCCTTGATTATGACGCACCAAGAAAAGAATCGAACTAGTTGTTTCACTCAATCAATATGACACATGATTAAAAAAACAACAAAGAATAATCTTAAGAAAAAACTCAATATTATGCAAAGGTTACAAGCTAGTTGATCAATCAAAGAAAAAGAAAGGTTCAAAACTTCTAATAACATAATTCTAAGGACTTTTACATACTCCAACAAGTCGGACAAGGGCAAACATGGAAAAGTAAAAGACAAACAAATAAAATAGGAAACTAGCATTAAAAAAAAAAAACACATTATATAAGACAGGTGATCCCTGTTGATCACGGTTGTAAGATGGTTGTGATCCTCTCAGATAAAATTTCTTCTCCAAGCTTTGAATGGTCACAAGTGTAAGAAGGGTCATCAAAGCAACGTAATGGGCCTTACAAGGCCTATGATCTTTACTGTGCTCACAAATCTCCAATAATGACATACAAACGGTCTAAATTATAGGTCGCATGGAGGGTGTGATGATGATCATGGCCAGGATCATGGCAATATTAGGATTGTGATCTGCTCTAAAATTCAATCTTCAAGACTCTCTCCATTTCTAAATCAAGTGGTCATCTAAGAGTAACATGATTCCTATCATTTCCTCGAGCTCTTGAAGATTTGTCCTCAAATCTTGATCAATCTCATCTTGATTCCTGTCATCACTCCTAGGCTCAAGAAGATTTGTCCTCAAATCTTTGATATTGCATATGCCTAAATAAAGACAAACCTGCAAAACTCAAATATAGTTAAATAAAAATTTTTAATGATGATCAGCTCATAAACTTTCTCCAAGCTTAATCTCCAAACCCTCTCTTAACTAGCATTATAGTTTAACTTCAAGAACCTTTAACCATATTATGTTGTGTTGTAAGGTATTTCAAAAGGGATATGTCTCACATTCCTTATACTATCATGAGTCTTGGCCTGGTTCATGGGAATATTTTTATTTCTGTGTGCTTATTTATTTTAATAATATTTGGGTATTATTAATTTGTTTTATTATATCATGAAACAAGCTTTTTGACCATTTCCTTAACACACCATTTTTAAATTATCTTATCTATCCATTATCATCTATATTTAATTATCTTTAATAAACCATCTATATTAGCGTGTATCATATATATTTAATTGTATTTTGTATATCATTTTTTTCTATTTGTTAACCTCTTCCTCTCTCTCTAAATTTTTGCATTCTTTTGCTTCTTTACTCTAATTGCTGGGTTTCTCTTTTCATTTTCTCTTGTGGTATTTCCTGTTACCTAACTTACCTTTGTTAGAAGGCTTGTTGAATCATAGGGATACGTCTATGTTTAGCAAATTATCCTAAGGACAGTGCCTAGCATGCATCAAGCATACTTTTAATTTTATAATATTCTTCAGGATAATCAATATGCATCTGACCTTATGCCTCTAGCATTCAACATTGCCACTACTGTTGTTTCTAAAACTGCGCCAAACAGAAATGTCCTAATGTTGTCACTTGCTTTGTTTGATAAGCCATTTCTAGATATATCAAAGATAGAAATCTTTGATGGAGACAACTTAAGAGATGGAGGAACACATCTTCTCGGTTTTGGACATGCATGGTGTTACATATGCTCTTACGGATGCTAAACTAACATATTCAATGTCAAACAAATGGAGCTCTAGGTTCATGCGAATAAGGTATGTCGCCACACTATCATAAGTACCTTATCTATTGAGTTGTTCGATGTCTACTATTCTTACGAGGAAGCAAAGGAGATTTAAACTCTATGGTTGCCAAATACATTGCTGAAGATGAAGGAAACAAAATTTTGTTATTAGAAAATACTACAAGTAGGAGATGGTGAGGACAAGGTTATTAAAGTGCAGATCAATGAGTATCACAAGTTGATAGCAGACCTTAAATCTGAAAATTTTAATTTACAGAGGAGTTTGTAGCTAGCTTATTGATAGAAAAATTGCATCAATCATGGGCAACTACAAACAACAACTTAAACACAATACAAGTAACTCTCTCTTATTGATCTTGTCAACCACATCATAATTGAGGACACCAACTAAAAGGAATCCTAGCTACCAAAGGAAAGGAGATTGTAAGTAAGGAAAATTTAGTAGACCATAAACTGCACAAGTCATACAAAAGGTATGAAAAGAAACCTAATTACAAGCCTAAAGTCAGTAATCCCACTTTTAAGAAGGAGGCAATTATTTCGTGTGTGGCAAACCAGCCATCATACACCTCAACTGTAGAAAGAGAATGAGAAGAAATGACAATACTGCTAAACCAAAAGTCAATTTGGTTCAAGCAAATGATATTATTGTTGTGGTCATTTTTGTGAATATAGTAGCCAATGTGAAAGAATGGGTCATAAATTCTGGTGCTACTAAGCACATTTGCACTGAAAAAGATGCATTCATGACCTACACAAAAGTTGAGGAAGGAGAAGAATTTGTATATTTTGGTGATTCTAGAACTACCCAAGTTCTTGGAAAAGGAAAGGTTCTTCTCAAACTCACATCTAGCAAGACTTTAGCTTTGAATGAGGTGCTACATGTTCCCAACATTCAAACCAATTGATTTATGTGGCATTGTTGGGAAAAGTGGGAGTGAAAAATGTCATTTGAGTCTGAAAGTTTTATTGACAAAAAATAATGTTTTTATTAGCAAGGTTATTGTAATCATGGTCTATTTGTACTTAATGTTTATGAAGTTATGAATGAAAACGCCTCCTCTTCTGCTTACTTGATTGATTCTTGTGATTTATGACATGGTAGATTAAGGACATATTAGTGTACCTTATGTTAAGAAAATGCAATTTGTTGGGTTAATTTTTAATATTAATTATTTAGTATGAGTAAATGTGAAATTTATGCTGAATCTAAACAAACTAAGAAAACATGTGCATTTGTTTTTAAAGAATCTAAACAATTAAGTATAATTCATACTAATCTAGGTGATTTGAAACAAATTATGACTGGAGGAGGTAAAAGATACTATGTGACCTTTCATAGATGATTTTTCTAGATATTCTAAGGTTTATTTACTTAGAAATAAAGATGAAGCTTTTGACATGTTTCTAGTATACAAAGCTGAGATAGAGAATCAATTAAATAAGAAAATTAAACGAATTAGATCATACAGAGGTGGTAAGTATGTCTTACTTAATGAATATTGTGAAAAAGAAGAAATAATTCATGAAATAACTTCACCTTATTCCCTAGAATCTAATGGAGTAGCTGAAAGGAAAAATAGGAAATTAAAAGCAATGATGAATTGTATGCTTGTAAGTTTTAATGCACCTAAAAATCTATGAGGTGAAGCCATATTAACTGCATGTCACTTGCAAAATAAGATTCCTTATAAGAAAACAGGAAAAATACCTTATGAACTTTGAAAAGATTATTCTCTTAATTTGAAATATTTGAAAGTGTGGGGGTATCTTGCTAAAGTTATACTTCTTGATCCTAAGAACAGAAAATTAGGCTCTAAAACTTCAGATTGCATGTTTATTGCTTATGCTGAACATAATACTACATACAGATTTCTTGTATTAAAAAGCGATGTGTTAGATTGCAAGACAATCGTTCAGACAAAAAATATAGAGTTTTTTCAATATGTTTTTCCTTTAAAATCTAAAATTATTCCAAATACACCATCTTTTGAAAATGTTTCTAAAAATGCTTCTGAAAATGTTTCTAGAATGAATATTTAAGAAGAAGTAAAAGACAAAGGAAAGAATATTCTTTTGGAAATGATTTTTATACTTATCTTGTTGAAAATGATCCATTAACCTTCTTAGATGCAATTTCCTTGTATGATGCACCTTATTGGAGAGAAGCTATTAAGTTGAAATTGATTCTATTTTACAAAATAAAACATGGGAATTGGTAGATTTACCTCTTGGAGCTAAACCTATTGGTTGTAAATGGATTTTTAAAGAAAATTAAATCTGAGGTTCAGTTAAAAGCTCAAAGCTAGATTAATTGCAAAAGGTATTGCTCAAAAGCAAAATGTTGACTATTTTTTTACTTTTGCCCTTGTAACCAAAATTTCTTCTATTCGAGTTTTGATTGCCTTGGCTTCTATTTATAAACTTGTTGCTCATCAAATGGATGTAAAAACAACCTTTCTAAATGGTGATTTGGAAGAAGAAATTTACATTGGTATGACCTGAAGGCTGTGTTGTTCTAGACAAGAAAAGAAAGTTTATAAACTTCATAAATCTTTGTATGGTTTAAACCAAGCTCCTAAACAATGGCATGAGAAATCTAACCAAGTTTTATTAGAAGATGGTTTCTCTACTATTGAAGTTGATAAATGTGTTTATGCAAAAATATTTTGATAATGATTTATTATTATATGCCTATATGTAGATGATATGAATATATTTGGTATTAGTCTTGATCTAGTGCATAAAACTAAGTCTTTTCTTGCTTCTAAATTTGATATGAAAGACATAGGTGAAGCAAATGTTATTTTGGGTGTTAAAATCATAAGGAAGAATGATAGTATCATGCTATCACAACAACATTATGTTGAGAAACTTCTTAAGAAGTTTGGACACTTTGATGTCACTTCTATGACCCCTTATGATGCTAATACTCAATTAAAGAAAAATAGAGGTGATATCGTTGCTCAATCTAAGTGTGCACAGACAATTGAAGCCCAATGCATTTAATGAATCTTTCAAGACCTGACATACCATATGCTATGTGTAAATCGAGCAGGTATACACACAATCTCGGTTATGATTATTAGATTGCATTGGTTAGACTGATGAAATATCTAAGAGGTACCATGAACTATGATATTCTATATAGTGCATTTGCCATTATATTAGAAGGATATAGTGATGTCAATTGGATCTCTGATTCAGATGAAACAAAATCTACTAGTGGTTATATATTCACCTTTGGAGGTGGTGCAATTTCATGGAAATTAGCCAAATAGACTATCATAATGAAGTCTACTATGGAGTCAGAGTTTATTGCTATAGAATTAGCTGGTAATGAGGCTGAGTGGTTAAGAAAATTCTTAGAAAATATTTCATTAGGTTTAAAAGCTACACTATTTATATTTATACATTGTGACCATCAAGTGGCAATATCTATTGCCAAGAATAAGACTTTCAATGAAAGAAGAGACACATTCGATTAAGACATGATGTAGTGAAGAAGCTGCTAAAAGATGGAATTATCTCAATAGAATATGTAAAGTTAGAGGTGAATTTGGCTGATCCTCTGACTAAACCTTTAGGAGAAAATTAATAAGTGAAACATCAAGGGGTATAGGACTAAAGCCATGTTAAGGTATCAACAATGATGGTAACCCAACCTATGCGGTTGGAGATCCCATAAAATAGGTTCATATGGGTAATACTAAGTTATTAGTTGATCTGTGTAGCACTATAATTATTGTCCCTCCTATGTTGTGTGTAGTGCTAAACTGCAAAAAGTGAGGTTGAGCAAAACTCTTAATCAAATTCCATATCCTTTAAAGGTAGTGTATTCTGTAGTATACACTTGATGGAATGACGTATATGAGTGTGAAGTGGGACCAATCCTATGAGATTTGTGGTAAAATCTAGAGCACTCATGAATAACCAGCATGCACATCATTTATTGGCACAAAATCGCGATGAATAATAGAAATCTGTGGAGTATATTGATTAATGAGCATTTTAGCTTGCATAAAAATTCTTGGTTCATAGAAGCATTAACTTCACCATTTATTTTGTAAATAATATGGTTTAGTTCATAGCCTTAAAGACACTAGATTCAAGGCATAACACTCATTTAAGAAAACCCAACATTTCTTTTTATCTATGTACTTTATCCTTTTGAAATATGTAGGGGATTGTTGTATGTTATAGGGTATTTCAAAAGGAATAAGTCCCACATTTCTTAGACCATCATAAGTCTTGGCCCGATTCATGGGAATATGTTTATTTCAGTGTGCTTATTTATTTTAATAAAATTCAGGTATTATTAATTTGTTTTATCTTATCCAAAACAAGCTTTTTGACCATTTTCATTAATACACAGCTTTTAAATTATCTTACCTATCCGTTGCTATCTATATTTAATTATCTTTAATACACATCTTTATAGCCTCTTCATCTCTATTTTTGCATCATTTTGCTTCTTTACTCATGCTATCTTACCTTTGTTAGAAGGCTTATTGAATCCTAAGGGATACACATGCTTTAAGCATACTTTTAATTTTACAACATTCTAATATTACAACATATTATACCATAATCGACGTCCATAATCAAAGCCTTCCAAATGAGTTAAACCACTCATCATAAACTCTATCAATCGAAGTCTTAGAAAACCACAAGTATCTAACAAACATAACTCATGTTGTATCAATAGCATTCACTTCAAACACTTGCCATCTTAAAAGTAACCAATATCAAACATCTTATCTCCATCCATAAGTATTCCATCATACAACTCAGCATTCCTATATAACATTGTATCATCTCTAAAATAAGATAAAAGTCTATCATTTATGTCATATCCATTCAATACTATACTACCACTAGGGGTGGGCAAAAAAACCGATCGAACCGAACCAATCCGTAACCGAACCAATCCAAACCGAAAATATGGTTTTTTTCATGGTTTGGTTTGAAATTTTTTAAATCCGAACCAATCCGTAAATTTATGGTTTGGTTTGGAAGGTAAACCAAACCAATCCGTAAAACCGAACCAAACCGTTTTAGAAAAATATAATAATATTTTACTATATGTTTATATGATTTTATTTGATATTTATTATTTGGTGAATATTAATTAAAATCAACTTGTCCTTTTTTTAATTTTTCTAAGCTCATGATATGTAACTTTTTGTTGATGATGAACTATTATTTTTTTTCTAATAACTTTTAACTTTGTAAAGTATGAAATTTATTTATTCAATTATAAACTTTCATTATGTATTAATTGTTTAATATATTTTGTTAACTACTTATTTTATTTATTGATGAATTTTGTTTATAGATGATTTTTTATTTTAGCTAAATTATTGGTAGATAATTGCAATGATGGTAATATTAAAAATCATAAATTATGACTTACTATGTATTGGTTAGTGAATGTATTTTATTCGTGGATAATTGATTTTATAGAGAACTATATATTAAAAGTATGAAGAATTATAAAGTATTTTGTTATGGTTTATAATATCAACTTTATAAAATGATATAAAATTTAAGAATCTACACAATTATAAAAAAACTAGATTTTTAGTGAGAATTTTGATTTAAACCGTAATCCAAACCGAACCAAACCGTTATTTAATGGTTTAAAAATTTATAATCCGAACCAAACCGTTATTTAATGGTTTGGTTTGGGATGGAAAAAAAACCAAACCGTAAATTATGGTTTGGTTTGGTTTTAGGAAAAACCGAACCAAACCGATCCGTGCCCACCCCTAACTACCACAATAATCAATCATCAAGCTATCTACTTCTTTAGATGGTATGACATAATCCATCACCCATCGACTACTATGTTTACTATCAAAAATCGTTTCAACAGGCATTACTTTATACTTCATAACCTTCTCCACAATAGTACTGTACACATACAAAACACTCTTCCAGTATATATATCCATCTATAAGGCTCCAAGGAATTCTATCAAACAATTCATACGACCTCATAGGGATAATAAAATGGTAGTAATATTTAAAAGAATAACTATTACGTTGCTCATTATATGTTACTCTCTTATCACTTACCTAAGGATTACCAAGAAAAACTTGAGAGATAGTAGCAGGCACTACATCACATAAAACTTCATGAACATATTGATTTAGAAGCAAAATAGGCACTCTAACTTGTTCAGTAGCATAATTCAATTCCTCGCTATACTTCCACTTAATATAGTAAGGTTGTAATTGATAACTTTAATCTATCCACCATACTCTTTGTTGCGATATTAACTTGAAAGCCATGATCCATAATAACAACGCCGATCACATCAATAACATAGATTTTCAAGTGAAACAATCCTATACATCTTCATCTCGAATAGATGGATTAGCATTAATAGGAAATTGTATTACTCTAGGCCTTGAGACATTATTCTATAAATCTTTCATCTTACAAGGGTTGAAATTCAACGATTAATAATAATAAAAATCTTCACAATCGTTATAATCTCAGACAAAACCTTAACCTACCTTCTTCTTCAATTAATCTCCATCAAAACCACACTACGGTAAATTCACAAGATATGAAAATTAGATCTTACCAATTTATCTCGTAGCGAACCAAAGCTTTAATACTAAGATGATACAGATATGATTTGTGTCAGAATTACTTAACAGAATTAACTAGATTTAATATATGATTTTGAGTTTTGATTTATATAAAGCAAGATAGTAAAAGATGTGAACGATTTATCCTTGGTTATGATGCACCAAGAAAAGAATCAAACTAGTTGTTTCACTTAATCAATATGACATACAATTAAAAGAAACAAGAAAGAATAATCTTGAGGAAAAACTCAATATTACTCAAAAGGTTTTGAAAAAAAATTCAAGAAAGGCAACAAGCTAATTTATCTCAATCAATGACAAAAGAAAGGTTTAAAACTTCTAATAGCATAACCCTAAGGACCTTTATATACTCTCATAAGTCAGGCAAGCGCAAACATAAAAAAAAAAAAATAAAAGACAAACAAATAAAATAAGAAACTAGCATTTTAAAAACACATAAAATAGGATAGGTGATCCCCCTGTTGATCACAGTCATGATACGGGCCGTGATCTTCTTAGATCAAAGTTCTTCTTCAAGCTTCAAACGATCACATGCGTGATAAAGGTCACCACGATTTTCTAACAGGAGTGATGAGGCCCATAATCTTCACTATGCTTACAAATCTCCAATAATAACATGTAAATGATCTTGATTACGGGTAGCATGGGGGGCATGATGATGATCAGGGCGAGATTAAGATCGTAATTTGCTTTGAAACTCAATCTTCAAGACTCGTTTCCATTTCTAAATCGGGTAGACGTCCAAGCATAACATGATTCCTATTAAACTACCGCTACCACCATCTATCAAAATGCAACTCGATTGAACCTAACACCACAATAAATTGAGACTCTTTCAATTGATATTGTAGTTAACTGCAAATGCAACATTTACAATAACATGGGCTAATTCTTACTTATCACTTAATCAAAGCTTAAGAGCCAATAGTAAAGTTTCCAACACTTAATCACAGGTGTAATACAGTTTCTCAAAGAATTTACAAATGAGATTTCACTTAATACTCCACTATGGTTTTACTCAAATGTTATAATCTTGAAATCTCTAACCAAGTGACAAAGAAATTCATGTAGATGAAGACAAGAAGTAATATTTAAGCTCAATTTAGTGTTCTCTATTTGCCTTTGATGGAGTATTTATAAGCTCATGACAAAAATTGACATTACTTCCCATATCTCTTTCATTTAATGTAAAAAGTAATTTTATAATAGCTCGTTTTATACCTATCATTTGAAAGTCAATGTTATTATCTAGATGATAAAATAAAAACAACTACCATCTTTACTTAAACTTAGAATGGTAAAGTAAATGCTCAAAGACATGAATCCTAGGTGGCTGCCATATATTTACTCTACTTTCCATTTCATCTAGTTGATAGAAGGGGATTCTATTCCAACTGACTATACAATGGGTAAAATACACCAAAAGGTAACAATGCTTGGGATTGAGATTATCTAAGATAGTAACATTTTGAATGATTAAAAAGATGAATCAATGTTTGAGGGTATTGGATAAGTTCATTTAAGGTATTAATGTTTTAAGTAGTTAAAAAGAGGGATTAATGTTTCTCAAAGTAAGTTAAACAAGGTATCCATAATAGATTGTTTAAAAAATTTAGTTAAAAATTGATCCAATTGTTAATATCTTAAATAAAATTTACAAAATATTGATACTTCGTTTGATTTGCTTTATAAAACATTGATTTATCTTTTTAACCACTCAAAACTTTAATACTTTAAATGAACTTATTTTTAAATGTTAACATCTTTTGGTGAAATTTACTTACTAATTAAGCTTGCTAACCAAGTGCTAAAGGCATTATATTCCTAATAACAAGCCTAAAGCGAAAAGTCCACTAACTAAAACAAATATTTCATAAGTTTTAAAGACACAACTTGATTTGCAAATTTAATTCAAGGCACAAAATGGGTAATTTTATAAGAGGAAATTTGTAATATGACACATGCTAATTAAGCTTGGTTTTAAGAATTAATTTATTCAAATAAATTTTTTTATCAAAATAAAATATGCACCTTTTGATTTAACACCTAATAGTGTATCACTATACCAATCCAGAACTATGACAAAGTAAGGTGTTTTTGAAGATATGACAGGCAATACACTCTTGGACTTAGTGGCTCCCCATTTAATGAAATGCCCTAAATTTTTGCCAATCCAAGTTAGAAATGCCATAATTAAATAGTATGATATGTAGTTAATTTCGAACTTTAATTTATTTAATTAATTTAGAAGTTGAACTTATATAGTTTAATTAAATAAATCAGGTAAGCTAAATTATATGATATGATTAGATAGATTAACATAATCAAATTAGTAAATAGATTTAATTGAAATTAGAGATTTCAAATATCCCTTTCAATTTATCTATTTTCTTCAATTACCTATTTCATGCATTAAATTACTCAATTCTTTCCAACCATCAATTTGAACTCTATTCTTTCAAATTTTTATAAAGAACTAAATTTCTCAAGTTAAACTGCTTAAATTTCTAAGTGCCCCATTAAGTCATTTTGATATAAATTTTATTTCCTTAATCCCTAGAAATTTTAAATCCAACTACTTGTTCATACATATAAGTTCATATGTCCTAAATTAATAAACTTCGATTAAATATCAAATTCCCACCAAATAAATTCCTACGCTAAAATTTATAATTCATATATCAATTTTTATTCCTTAAAACCCAATTCACAATGTAAAGCTTAAGACCAACCTATTTACCTAAAAGCCCAAAGCCTAAGCCAATAAGCCTTATCCTAGTCCTTATCTTCTCTTTTTCTTTCTTTTCTTTTCATTTCTTTTGGTTGCCTCTTGCTTTCTGTTCCTCTCTTCTTCTATTCTTTTTCTATAAAAAAATTTAACCCCAAATCTCTCAACAAGATATTGGGAGGAATAGAAAATAGAAAAACAAGATAGAAGTTGAGCATTATGCATGAAGGAGCTTCATCAATAAGGAAGTAGTAGTAATAGTGAAAATCAAGTAGCTTGTGCAAGCTTGACAAGTAAGTTAGTTGTTTTCTTTGAATTAATTGTTGTGAATGCATGGATATAATGAATTAGTGTTGGATATAGGTAAGATTTACAATAAAATTGATAAACTAATAATACGTGAATATGCATGCTAAAACCTAGGTATATTTATGCGTGTGTAGAACTAGAAATTGATGACATGATTTAAGAAAATACGAAGTAAAATATGTGAATAGGAGTGCTATAAGTTATGAAAATGAGTTTATATGCTGATTTTATGATGTTTAGTTGGAAGCATGATGTAAATAAATAGTTGAAATTAAGGTAAAAAGACAAAGGAAAATGTGCAAACTAATGCCCTATTCATCCCGGGCGTGATATAGCCCATAAAATACACTGAACTAAGATTAAGATGGGGACAGCGGACTGTGATCTTCATTGATCAAGGATTTTCAAAGAATACAACCTATATCACGGTTATGATAAGAGCGTGATCCTTAATCATGGGCATGATTAGGCCAGTGAAGAGAATCACAGCCCCCATCATGGGTATGATCTATTCATTGATATTGTTACAAAAAAATAATGAATAAAATAAATAATAAATAATGTATGTTGGTACTTGTATAAATAAGAATAAGTTAAGTGTAATTAAAGTTATCGAATGTATTAGTAAACTTAATAACTAATTAAGTTTATCATGGATTTTAAGTATAAAATAGACTTAGTTAATAAACCTAAGTTCAACTTGACTTGATAAACTATAATAAGCTAAAATGAACTAGAATGATTAAGTCTATCTATGAATAATAAGAGAAATACGTTGTTCAAATGTATATTTGCTAGAGAAAAATGAGTGTTTTCTATAAGTTAATAACTTATTTACTTACATGAATAATAAGAACCGAGGATTTTATAGCGAATGATTTGTAAGCAAATAAAAACAAAATGAATTTGTAGACAATAGAGAACTGTCTGTATCTTGGTATGGCGATTTTCGCAGCCATAGCATGGTTCCTACTTTTGTGTTTGATCAAATGAGTTTTGAATATGAATTTGATATAAGTGAATAATAATTTGAATGCTTATTATGAATTAATATTTTGAACAGAAGCTTGAGTCTAGCTTGTACTTTATTTTATGGGCTATCTTATGAGTATCCAGACATTATACAAGGTATGAAGTAACATACTTATTGTTTTTTTAGGGTAAGCATCCTAAATGAACTAAAACTTAAAGAAAACTAACAACAGATTGTTGCTTATGCATGGTTATTGAACCTCGTATGAGGAATGACAACCTTAAGAAACAATACCAGCACGGTAGTTAGGCGCTCAGGCTACCCCTAATTGTTGATATGATAAATCATAGGTGGCTCGGTGAATACTTAAGCCAAATTTTTTCATTGAAAACAATAATTCATGGGTGGCTTAACAGATAGTTCTGATAAAGCAAATGGTATCGATGTAACGTTTACTTAAACTTAGTATGAAGTAATATGGTATAGTTCACAACTATGGGTGTTGATTGAAATAAATGATATTATGAACCAAGATAAGTAAGATGCATGATGGTTGTGAACCCTAGACAATGTTATTATTTTTTATGGTCCAATATGAGATATAAATATTCAAATTGTTTATATCAACCCCTAAGCGACTGTTGCTCCTCAGGACCCTTGATTCCCAGTGGCATGTTATCGGAGTATGAGTGCTCTAATTTTGATTTGTCATACTTTAATTTAAAGATATAAACTGGTGGATGATGGATTACCTTAGAATAAGCATGTTTGTCCATCTTGTATGTGCTGTGCTGTTGTGTACTAGGTTTCAGCTTATTCTTTTCTTCTTTCCAGGTGTTGATTAGATGATGATGATTGTTTCGGGTATGGGATGACTTTGAAGGAAATTGTAGGGGAGTGAAGCAGGTTAGGATCATTGGATGTATTTTATTTTAATTTGTTTAAGAACTGAGTTTATCTTCTGAACTTGTATTTTTCTGAAGGGCCTAGTTGAGGAGCCCATGTTTTGTAATTAATCTTAAAACTGAAATAACTTAAAATTTAATATACTAAAATAATTTGCTTACATATGCTTAATTGATGATTTGTGAGTTAAATTGTTATAGTTAAGTAGTGTAATTTAATTTGACAAGATGACAAATTTTAGCATGAGAAATTCTTATAATTGAAGTATATGTGTGTTGGTAAAATTGTAGTAATATATAAGTTTGTTGAGTTGTATTAAATTAAGAAGTACATGAGTTTAAATCCAAGATTAACAGATTTTGAAGCCCCTAAACTAAGCCAATTCTAATTAATTTCAAGCAACCAAGCCTAAACACATGTAAAGCCTAAAACCCATGTTTTAAGCATCTTCCATAAGCTTCTATAATGCCCTAAAAGTCAAAAAGTAAGCTAAAATATCACAATCCAAAACAAACCCACTTTCTGTCATCTCTCTCTCTCTCTCTCTCTCTCTCTATCTATCTATCTCTTCGTTTCTTCTATCTCAAGCCTAAATAAACCCAAATTTCATCCATTAAAATTCCTTCTAAGCCATCATAAACAAGATTCAAAGCTAGGAAGTAAGATGTAAGATTAAAAGAAGTGGGAATCAAGCTAAGGAAGTTGGAAAACAAACTTGATTTCTAGAAGTAGCCCTAAAAGTAAGTAAAAGTTGATTTCTTGTTTGTTTTGTTTAATCATGATTTTAAGTGATGTCAATGTTAGATAGGAGTAGAACTTTGATGTTTGTTGTGATTAAGAGCATGCTATTATATATGGTGAGTTAAAGATGTAAATAGGTGTATGTATCCTGAGTATTTGATGAAAAGAAATATGGAGTTTATGATAATATGATGCGTGTATGGATGTTGTTAGTGATAAGTAAATAGAATTTGAATGATTAAGGTAATAATAGATGTTAACAAGCATAAATGATGAGATTATGTTTTAAGTTAAGTTTGTTGTGTATATGTGTGAAATGGACTTATGTGAGCAAGTGAGCTCGATGATGTTTAATGTTATGTTCATAGATTAGTTTGGTAGTTTTCACAAACATATAAGATTTTGGTAAAGAGTAAGAGGATAAATGACTTCAAAATTTTTAAAACAAGTACTACATGGCGTTTACCCTATTCATCATAGGCATAATCAAGGCCGTTATCTTCTCGATTTGTATTTCCCTATCGAGTATGACCATTACATAGCCGTTATTCATCTGAGTGTTTTGAAAAGCTTGATGTCGCCTAGATTAAGGCCATTACAACGGCCGTAACTTCTCTGTGTGGTTTTTCAAGGTAGATTATGGCCGTAATAAGGACTGTTATCTCCTCGGGTTGTTCTTAGAAAATTTTTATGAAGCTTATTATGGACGTAATCTTCATCATGATCTATATCACGGCCGTGATAGAAAGCACCATCTCTTATTCAGGTGTGACAAGACTAATTGTTTTCATCGCTACCTAAGAACACGGGCATGATGGTACCCATGATACTCATCACAGCCTTTGTCATGGGATAATAGATCATCTTGTACTGTTCATATAAAATAAAAAAAAAATAAATTCTTGATGATAATAGATAGATAATTAATAAAAATATGATATGGGTATTTATGCTTAAATGAGTAAAATGTGAGATAATTAGGATTTTGTTAAGTATAATAATTATTTAATGAGTTAATATATATTTGTGAAATAAGAAGTTTAACATAAAAAAATTTCTTGACGGACTCACACATTCAATTAGATTTAAATATAGCTATTGTGTGATAGATCAAATCCAGGCACGTAATAGCTTGTTTGATGATTGTTAAGTTATGTATACTTTAAGTGGACTTAATCAAAGATGAGTTAAAAATGGTTTGGAATTGGTTGTGCGTGTGTTGTTGAATCTGGTTCAATGAATGATAACCTTGGCATGATGCAATGGCACTATAGTTAGGTGCTTAGACCACATTGTCATGATGAAATGACTTTTCTTTTACATGATGCAATGGTATTTTATGCTGCCATGGTGATTTATGACTGACTAAGTAGGTAATCGATAGGGCAGATAGTATCGGGATAACATTTGCTCATTCTTAAGAGGAAATAATATGATTTAGTTTACGTTTATGAGACCAGTTGAACTAGACGATATTATGAATTAAGTTAAGTAAAGTTGTGTAACGACTATTAACCCTAGATGAGATTATTACTCTGTTTCCATAGGTATAAAGAGTTATAGGTCTTCAGACAGCCTATAACAACCCCCTGAGCATTGCCGTTACTTAAGATCCCAGATCATAAGGCTTGCAATCGGAGTATGAATACTCCACTGTTGTTTTACTTATTTAACCAAAGATAAATAAATTATTGATTGTTGCATTGCATTTAGCTTAAGCGTACTTACCACTTTGTATTTGCTTGTGTTATTACGTACTGGGCCTTTGGCTCATGTTGTTTTCCTTCCTTACAGGTGATGTTGATGATGATTGTTATGATGATATGGGTTACGAACAGATTGGAAGCTTCTTAGATGAAGGATGGCTATGAAACCTGTATGTGAACCAAGGTGTTTTATTCAAGTTTTTTTAAGACTTTGAAGATGAAATGTATTTTTGTTATAGGCTCATTGTTAAAGCCTTGGTTTGTAAAATAAGATTTTAAGTTTGCTTCTTGTGCTTTGTTTGTAAACAATTTTTGTAATCTTTTGTGATTCACTTTTTGACACCAAAGTTTCTTCCAAGTTTTGTAAAGTTAACCTACTCATGTATTAGGTAGTTTTATGTTGAAATTATAAGCTTTGAAGTAGTTTAAACAAACAATCGATAAAAAACATCTTCTTTTTGGACAACCTTACGTATACTTGAGTGTTTTATAATACTTAGGTATTATGCATGGTTGAGGGATTTAGTATATCTAATAATGGGTATTAGGTAGGTTGGGTATTTACAAAAGCTTTGTTTTACCATCATGAATAGGTATTCTATGTTTGATATACCTAATAGTAAGGTTGTTTTTGTAAAAGTTGATCTACTCATGAGAGTAGAAAAAAAAAATATATATATATTTTTTTGTAAAATATGTTTTATCACTGTTAAATCTAGTTGTTTCCAAAATGTAATTATATGATTTTAGAACTTAAAATTAGTTCGCAAATGTTCACGATAGACAAGTCTTTTTAGGTTAGCCTGAGCGTAATGCACAAGTATTATACGAGGTGATTAAACATGCTTAGTCCCTAATTGGGGCATGGCATTTAAATTAAACACTAACATTTTAAGAACATTAGGTTTTCATATGTCTCTCAAGCTTATACAACATTATTTTGGTAATGTCACTAACTATCGCAACATAGTTCACCAATATTTTGGTGTTTGGTGTCTTTTCACTATTGTGACCTTAATGTAAAGAAGCCAAAGGTGGTGATTTATTTCCTTAATCAATAAGTTGAATATCATTTACTGAACTTTTTTTATTACAATTTCGCTCCTATTATTTTGACTTTAGTGTAGTCAATTATAGGCATGTAATTAACATAAAATTGTCATCTAGCTCTTCTTCCTCCTTACCCATTATTAGTTTGGCCATTATATCACGTCTTAGAATGTCTAGTTGAGCATCTTTGAATGACCATTGCTATAAGACAAAAGAATTGGGAAACATGATTCATTAAGTGTTTAGTGAAGTACTAATAACAAGCATAGTTGTATGTGGTGACTTCCTTGAGAGTTCATTCTTTTATCAAACATTCAAATTTACATCACTCTTCATATGGAACTATTAGGTACTCAGGCACTTAGTATCATTTATCAACACTTAGATATCCCTCTTTAGTTTCCTTGAGCACTTGATCGAAGACAACATTGACTTGTTGTAATCATTTAAGTCATAGACTTGGATGAAATTATCTAATCTCTTGAAGAATAGATTGTTAAGTTTGTTTTATTATTGATCAATGCTAACATTTTAAGTGAATATTTCTCTCCTTTGGCACATAAGCTCCTATATTGTGTAGATCTTTAACATCCTTAATCCTTGCAAACATTGTGTTTTCTTTCATAAATCCATAATCCTTGAAAACATTGTGTTTTCTTTCATAAAGAAGGGAATCAATAGCATTTACTCAACTCTTACTTATCACTTCAAATATTATTTTATATATAAACTCTCAAATTCCCATTTTGTTGTTATCGATGACTAATCCCTTTAGATATTAAACCATCTTTAATATTAACAAATGAACACACTAGAGTTATTAACTTTTAAAGTATAGAAGCCACTATGAGTTTTGCTTAAAATAAAGGAAGTATTTCTATCATTCATACATCCTCCATTAAGATTGCTTAACAAAAACAACGCATCAAAGTAATTCATGTCTCATTGACAATATTTACATTTCACTTTTTTATTTGGCACTGTGATAGGTCAACATTTCTTGTATGTTATTCTTATTATTGATTGATTAATTAATTAATTATTTATTTTTAGCCATGAAAGGTTAACATTTCATTAGGTAGAATATTTACCACTTTTAAGTGTAAAAAAAAAAAATTAGGTGTATAATTTAATAAGTTTAATTTATATAACATTTTGTAACTAAATTTCATATGGAAAAATATGTAAGGAAGTTTTATAGTCCCGGAGTGACATGAGACTCTTCAATTAATCCTCTTATAACAAGTGATATATTAAATATTTTAGTTTTATGTTTATGATTGTATATGAATCCGAACCGTTGAATAATTGATAAAACTAATCCCATTAAAAAATACAATGAGACCATTGAGTTTTATAGATACTTGTAAAGATAGAAAACATCTGTGTGCCCATCATAAAAATGTAACGCTATTAATATTTGATCAACTATGGAAAAAACTTGAATCGTTTATTAATGTGATAAGACTGATTTGTTATAACTATGGTAGGACAATAAAATCTCCCCTAAAAATAAAGAATAAATTAAAACAAAATTACTCACTTTTTTTTTTTTATTCCATTAAAGCCCTCACTTCTCACTCACTCTCTCCCCCAAGACACACTGGGCAGTGGGGCTCCATATACGCAAGTCAATGGAGGCAACTCCTGAGGCCCGTATGTGCAATTTTGACAAAATATAAGGGGAACAAATAACAAAACCCAGCAACACCGGGAACAAAACGCAATTTTTAAGAGAACTACCCCTACATTGCCAACATCGTCGTCCTCTCTCTGTCTCTCTCTAGAATAATCGTTCTCTCTCTAAAAACTCCATTTCCATGGCTTGGTCTCAAAGGCACCTCTCACAACCTCAACATCAACAACAACAACAACAACAACAACAACAACAACAATCCTTACCCTTCAGGTAATTTAATTACTTATATTTTATTAGTATAAACCCTCATTAAGATTTTGAGTTCAATTTCTTTGTAGAAGTTTTCTTCTTTCTTTTTTTTTTTTTTTTTTTTTGTTCAAGTAATAACTATACTATATCAACTTTAACGAACCATTTTTTTAAATTAAAATTTTAGCAGAAATCTGGACACGATCGACGGTCAAATTTCGCCGGGGTTCAATTATTTCTTCACCGGCGACGTACCCGATCAATCGAACCATCCTCCCTATGTTCCTCAATGTAAAGCTTATAACTTTACTTGTTTATTTCTGCTTTTAGTTTGTTTCTATTGTTGGGCAATGGTTGGAATTAGGAAAGTTTCTATTTTGGAACCGTGGTCAGGTTTACAGGTTGTATAGGAATAAGGATAGTATAATATAGCGAAAATTAGGGTTTTTTTTTTTTTTTTTTTAGCACCTCGAGCTAAACTCATGCCAAAGTTCTCCCTTCCCGTAGAAATTGAGCTGAAAAAAACGTAATTTTGATTGAGTTTTATGGATGTTCTGGTTAATTGAACGAGGATTTTTTTTCTTTTCCTTTTTTTTTTTAAAGATTTGACGTTTGTGTAGGCCAGTATACCTAGTTTTCAGGTTTGAAGAACCTACAGCCTATTCAGGATTTTCCTTACGCATAGCTGAAACTCGATGGCAACATAATTGTCATAAAAGTTCTTTTAAGCTGGAAAGAACTTAAGAAATTTGATTGCCTTCTAGCAATTCCCTTCAAATGGTGTTGTTTTCTGTTGTTATTGTTGGTTTTTTTTTAAAAAATATATATTGCTTAAATGAAATAGGCAATGTATTTGTGGGGGAAGATGTTTAGGTCACTTGTTTTGTCTACATTTTTTTTTTATTTTTTTTTTTGGTAATCTTGTTGTCTATTTGGTACCGGTTTGTAATATTCAGTTTATTACAACAATCAGACCTAGATGTTCCAACTAGTGATACCGAGAGCTGAGTGGATGGAGGTGGAAGTGAAAATAGCGTCAGGAGTAGTGGTTGATTCTTGTAATAAAAGTGATGAAGAAAGTAATTAATGTAGTCTATGGTTAGAGTTCTTATTTTCCTAGTCACAAATATATGATTCAATTCTCATCCCAACTTACAATGGAAGATCAAGAAACTTGAGAATGATTTTCATTTTCTACAAGAGAAAATTACATCTTCCAGTCTTTTATTTAAATAAAAGTTGTTTTCCACTGAACAGTGTATTTCAATTGGAAAGGTTTGAAAAACATTTGTCATGAAACAGTTGTGCCTTAATTTGACTTTGCTGTTTTGTTGGAATGAGGCAATGTTTGTTGGGGTCTCTGCAAAATTGTTAAGAATTTGAGATACACATAAATTTTAGGTTGAAATTATTGTGCTAGAATGAGAAGTTCTGATTGTTAGGTCATGCACACTTAGTGGAATCAAGGTGAAAGTATTTTCATGAATTAAACATAAAATCTAGTAATTTCATGGGTTCCCCATCCCCTTCTTTACACTTGCAGTTCCATAGTGGCCAATAGCTCCTTTTCCTTTAATTGTATTAGGCAATGCAATTGACTGATTTCTGCTTGTGGCATTTCAGTTCAATTTATCAAGCCGGGACCTAATCCAGTCCCTGCCACTGATGTCAGTGATGGTGGAGTTGGATTGTCGTTCAATTTTGGGCTGGAGCTGCAGGGAAAAAGAGTGAAAGAGCAAGATTTTTTTGAGAATACTTCACAGATATCATCTGTTGAGCTTTTGCAAGCCCGGTCTGTGTCAACTGGTTTAGGGCTGTCCCTTGATGATGCCCGTATAGCATCTACTGGCGATTCAGCCCTGTTATCGCTAATTGGTAATGACATTGATCAGGAGTTACGGCAACATGATGCAGACATCGATAGGTTCCTTAGAATCCAGGTCTGTTGACTTTCATATGGAAATTGCATACCGATGTCGTTTTTGCAGTGAGAATCTGATTTAGTTGTTGCTTGTATAGAACAATGATATTATGTGATTAGAGTTCTTTCTTTCTGGTTATTTCTAGCATTTGAAATATTGGTACATTCAGCAAAGGAAATAATCGCCTCCTATGCCACTACTGTTATGCTTCAATATGAATCTTATATCATGTGAAATTGGACGTGTTCTAACCTTGTTATCAAGGTGATATAGATTATCATATATGGTATAAGTCGGATAATGGATAGTTCCAAAATGGGTGCTCTTCAGTAGTAATTTGTTATGCAAGTTCCTCACTTTTTTTTTTTGGGTGCTTCTGCCCCTGCTTCTGTCTTGGATGGGTATTGAGGAGGAGTAAAAGTTGCAATCATAAGCTAAGCGCATCCTGTTCTCTTGAGATTTGTCCACCATATAGTTGGGGGTTGGTTTTGATGATGTCAATCCATAATCCAACCAATCCAATTATAGTTGCTCTAACTTTGTTAGCAGGGGGTTGTGTTTGGGGTTCAAACTATAATTATGTCAATACTCTGTTAATTCAATTTCAAGTTTTTTATTATATTTCATTGTTGTTAGATGGGTTCATGTCCTCATTGGTAATAATTGGGTTGCATCTGTAAATACATCTTGTGTGGTGAACAGACATTTGTGCTGGTACATTTGATTAAGAGTCATGTTAGATGTGATATTCTTCTCCCACTGAGAGGTTTCAAAATTTGTTCTTGTCAGGCTGATCAGTTGCGGCAGAACATCTTGGAAAAAGTTCAATCCAGTCAACTTCAGACAGTATCCCTCATAGAAGATAGAGTCCTTCAGAAACTTCGTGAGAAGGATGTAGAGGTTGATAGTATTAACAAGAAAAATAAAGAGCTTGAAGAGCGCATGGAGCAATTAAGCAGCGAAGCAAGTCTTTGGCAGCAGCAGGTTATGTACAGTGACAACATGATCTCGGCCCTAAAGTACAATCTCCAGCAAATTTATGCACAAAGTAATAGCAAAGAGGGATGTGGTGATAGTGAGGTGAATGATACAGCATCATGCTGCAATGGCCGTGCAATTGATATCCATTACACTTGGGAAGGGGGCATCCGACATGGGAAAGATCATGGTTTGTAAAGTTTGTGGTGTCAATGAAGTTTGTATGCTATTACTACCCTGTAAGCATCTTTGTCTATGTAAAGACTGTGAAAGTAAGCTTAGCTTTTGTCCTCTCTGTCAGTCATCTAAAGTTATGGGAATGGAGGTCTACATGCAGTGATATACGCTAGACAACAGTAATGTTATATCGTAATTCATGTGCACTATTTTTTATCTCAGCAGCATTTTCATCTTGCCATATTGGTTATCTGCATTTTTATGGGAATTGTCCTCTCATTTGCTTGCCATTAGCATTGTGTACCTCCAACATGGCCGAACAGGATGCCTGATGAGGGAAAACACAGGGCAAGTTGGGGTTTCGAGCTCCTTCATGATGCCTGAGTTTTTATGTTTTCTAAGTTTTGGATTCTGGAGGGATAACTAGGATGAATCGAGACAACAGGTGGTGTTTGATGTTGGCTTGAAAACTTAAAGTCATGTTGGTTGAATTAGAATTCTTGAGGAATATACTCAATGAACTTGGACTGAATGTGGTTCCCTTTAAGTTTTGGGTTTAACTCAAAAAGATATTCAAATGGTTTCTAGCTTTTGGACTTCAATCCTCAGAAACCTGAGAAATGACTTACGACTAAATCTGGTGCTGGAAATTGCGTGTAAGCCACCTCTACAGTTTTATGTACATGTATTGTAGTTGTTTTATCCTATAGGAAACGGGAAAAAAAAGGGAGTCTTACCGCCGTGATCTAATGTCCCATTAATGTTCTTGAAAGTTTTATAGACTTAAGCATAATTTGGATTGGCAGAGTCCAGTCATCATAAGTGGAATCCCTAAAACTAGGAGAAAAGATTCTATCATTGTGATGTCATCGATATATATATTTTCATGTCGACAGTTTTATAAAATTTATATATCATTTTTACAACTTGTTTAAAATGCATCTGTACTTGTCTATTACTTACCTAAATAAATAAAGTATCATGCTAATTAAATCTCTTTTTCTTTTTTTTTTTTTTTTTTTTTTTTTTGGGTGCAAAAAGTGTTGCTCTTGAAACTTGAAGAGTAAGTATGGGTTTTATCCCAAAATTATTTGTTTAAAGTGCCAAGACCAAGTGATTGCACACTTGGCTAAATGAATTGTACATATTATGTACTACCAATGCATGATTGTCGTCAAGTGAATCAGCATTCTATGCTCTTACTTTATACTGTTTCATCTACTAAATATTATCAGGGCCTATTTGAATATACTGGTTTGGTGTTATTTTAGCATCATTTTCAATCGATATTAATATAACCTTAATGAAAAACTAATAATTTTATTTATAAATTGATCAAATCGAATTAATACTGAACTGATATAGTTATAATATTAATAAATTATAGATGTTGATCTGATATAGATACAACACTGACAAAAATCTCACAATCTAATAAGTTGATAAAATGTTTTGTTAACCTCTTGATCCAATCACACTATTTCAAGAAAGGTGGGGTGGGGAGGGGAAAATGTTCCTTTCTTCCTGAAACATGAAGGTTTAAGTATTTGGAATTCTCTGGACTGTGGTTACATCTGGTGTTCGTTGGGCTTTGACTTTCTCTTGGACTTAATTTCTGAGCTTGCTTTAAATTGGAACGTTGCTGGACTGGATGTTGGCGTTGACTTCGTGCTTACAGTTTGTCTTGCTGTGGATTTGGATTTCAATTCTTAACTAGGGCGCGGACGTTGCCGCATGGATTTTTAAATCGATTTTTGTCCATTTCTTCAACTGGAACAACTTTTTATTTGCATGTCCTAATTCAAAACATTTTGTCTATCAAATGCATGTAAATAACACATTAATGTTGAGTTGAGATTAACACAAAATTAATTAGGTTCATGAAATTTTCATCGTTAAATCTGTCAACTGAATCTCAGTACTTTGTCGCTTTATTATGAATTTCCTCTTTTGCGTTATGATTAAGAGAAACTAAAATTCCACTATGAATTGCATTTGTCCAGCATAAGACTGAATCCACTAGAAGTGTGTGTTTGCCATATAACTTCTAGGACTCTAACATGCTTAGATAGAATTTAAGTTAGATTTCTTATTGCAGACATGTCCCAATTTTGAAATCTTTGGAAATTTACTTTCACAAAATAGGTATCTAATTCTAGTATGACCACTTGTCTAACCCATAACTTGCACGATCCATGCACTGTACCACGGCTTCCATGTCTTAACATATATCTATATTTATTACTTATTAGACTTTATATTCAAAGCAATATTATTAACAAATATAAATGTATTAAGTAAATACATATAAATGTTCGAGTAACCAAATGATAAAATGTTGATATTGCTTTATGATGGGTACAAAATTTTAAGGGAAATAATTTTTAAGGGAATTACACCCCTTACTCTTTTTTATAAATAAAAACCTTTCTTTTTAGTCTTTCAAATATTTTGACGATAATTAAACACTTGTAAACTTTATTGTTGTCAACCTATGATTTGCCAATAAAGTTGAACGGATATGAGCCTAGTTGATATTGGGTTTGTAAAACAAACAAGGGTTGGTACCCACTAAGGTTATCTAGTTCGGCCACTCCAATAGTTAAGTTAATAAGGCATAACGTATAGAATGAAGAAAGTAGTATATGAGCCTAGTTGATTTTGCATTTGTAAAACAAATAAAGGTTGGTACCCACTAAGGTTATCTAGTTCGGCCACTCTAACATTTAAGTTAATAAGGCACAACGTATAGAATGAAGAAAGTAGCAAGGTATGAGCCAAATACTATCGGATAATCACCAATAATATTGGTATCTATGGACAAATGATCCTAGGTAGTTGAATCAAGTGGAAGCATGCCAAGAGGATTGTGGCTAGTATGGCAGTTATTCGACAAGCTATGTTTCAAGATTCTCTGAAGTGAGGTCAGCATAACCAGTTTCAATTGAGCTAAATAAGAGGGAAGTTGAGCAGAATGGGCACATCGTAGTAGACCTAAACTGATGAGGTAGAAGAATTGACAAATAGGTATATGGAAAAATTGGACAGACTTTGGTAAGTGGTAGTTTTTTAATTTCAACAGTTTTGCATTTTTGCATTTTAAGACCCTATTTTAATCTTTTAGGCTTTCAAAACTATGCTTTTACTATTTTAGACAATATTTAATATTATCATATCTTTTTATAGGAAAGTTCATTTTATGTGTCATTTGTGACATTTATTTTGTTATATTAATTATTTTATGTGTATAGACTTTTTATAAACTTTCCTTTTATTATTATTATTATTTTTTTTGCAAATTTTGATTTTTTTCATATATATATATATATATATATGCCTTAGGGCAAATGACATTAGTTAATTAATATTATTATTCTAAGCCGCTTTATTACTCTTTTTCCCCAAAATTTTGTATAATCTTGTTAATTTCAGCTTTTGAATATCTATAATGTCTAGGTATTATTATAATCGATAGACATACAAAAGATTGCTATCTAGATATTTATTCACATAACAAACAAATTGCGATTTTTTTTTCCCTTTCTCTGTGCAAGTTTTGCTGCATCATAAACACTTATAAATGGGTTTGTCGTGTCCTGGGCCCAATATGGCAGTTAACCCAAGTCATTTGAGAAGCCCTTATGTAAAGTTACCCATCAGCATCTAGTAATGAAGCCAATTTACTATGCAAAGAATTTCAACTAAAGAGGAACCTAAGTCAAACCAAAATCTAAACTAAATCATATATCGATTAGAAACTCCAAGCAAAATTATAGCAAAAAGCAAGCAAAATTGTAATTATAATAAAAGGAAAGGCATGGAGTCACAAAGTGAAAAATTGGAAAAGAAAAGATCGGAAACTTAAGATCAAAATTGGATGAAAGTTTGAAGAATTCTAGAGGCTACAAGTGCTACAGCAAGTTAATAGCTTAAAAGCACTGAAACTATCATAAGTTAGTTTCAAGAAGCTTCAAAAGAAGAATAGAATTGTCAAGATAAAAAAACTTAGCAATAGGAAGCGCACTAAAGAAGTCAGAAGGGCATCATATATTTAAAAGTAGAGTAAATACAAGTTTGAAAGATATGAAGTCCCAACACCACAAGTTAGATATATTTAGCTAATATATCAAATAAAAGTCAATCAATTTAAACCACTTGAGAGGAAATCTTGTCAACACATAGTCAAGTTTAAATATATAGAAGTAGACTAAGATTCATAAAGATATTTGAAAGAAATCAAAGTAATACATATGAAAGAAGATGAAATGACACATATGGGTACCCATAAATAAAGGAAAGTTGAGATTCTTCAATAAGATAAAGATATATGACTAAATGATCATTTCTAAGTTTATAGCATTTTGGACACTGATAATGAAACTTGCATAAAGGACAAGTTTCAATGAGCAATATATTAAATAAGAATAAATATATATATATGTTTCTATACACATATAGAAGTTTGTGCAAAGTTTATCATTTCAATTGTTCGCTAAGATACTTGTGTGACAATTTAACAGAGTTCTATTGTAATCCTTTAAGGGAAATTTCTTTTTGAAAATTGTTTGTTGAACTAAAATATTTGTATTGGATTTTGATGAGACGATGTATTGCTCCATCATACAAGTTTTATGGAAAAGATATACTAAGTTGGATTTTACCACAAACATCATTACACTTAACTTAATAATGAGTAAAATATCTTCTTTGCATGATCTTTGTGTTGATAAGTACGTGTGAGCATTGTTTGGGAGTTGCTTTTGCTTTATTTCATCTTTTTTGCAAAACCTTATTTGCAGCTAAAATTTCAATGGTAAGACATGGAATCCAAATGCAAACATGATCAAAAGTTCAATGATCATGATCTATAAATAGGATCCAAATGTGAAGACATGGATTTCATGCACTAGCATGCTTAGTCAATATTAGTGGATTGATCGTGTTCCAATGCCTTAAGGTCCAATTATCAAGGCATTGAGTATGGTTGCCAACTTGATCAAGCATGATTAGTAAGTTATTGATTATGTTATAGTGGTTAAGGGTTCAAATGCTTAGTCTTTTCTAAATGGATTTCATATGATAGCAAACATGAACTCCATAAGCTTAGGATAAAACTAGCCATTGGTCAGCATTAATTGTAGGGACAAAAACAAAAAAAGGAAGAAAATAGGCAGCTACCATAATGTTTCAAGAGCTTGTAAATGGGAGATTTTTTAAAAAAAACATTAAAACTTGTAAGATCTCATAACTTGCAATATTTATATATATATATATATATATTTACCTTCATTATTGATTTTATCTCTTATTTCAAAATTTTCACTTTGTATTAAAGAGAGATTAAGTTATGGCTAGTGGATGTATTTGCTAATTGTGAAGAAGCGACAATTCTTGTAATCATCATATCATGTGTAATCTTACGCAACCTCTTAGGAGCATTTTGAATTTGATGATCAAATAAAGTAGTGTGAAAAGGCATTGTTGATTCATCAAGAGTAGGGGGAAGGGTTATATATGCACTTGAATTTTTTTTCCTTTCTCTTTTTCTTATTTAATACTTTATTCGTTGTTAATTTATCTTGCTTAAATTATTAAAATTGATAATTTGGAAGTAAAATAGAAAAATAGTTAAAATTAGACTTAAACTAAATTAATTCCTCCCGTTCTCATGAGTTTAGCTCAACGTAATTTCACTACTTAGTGCCAGTTGGGAAAAAAAAATGTTATGATAAATTTTGTGGTTACCTATGTATTCTTGTGAAGTGTAAGACAAAGCAAAATCATGTAATTTGTAAAGGGTGAATTGCACCAGAATGTAACAATATTTGAGAGTAAATTGATTTAAAATATCAATATATTGAGTGATTAAAAAGATTAAGTAACAGTTTTTAAAGTGAGTCAAATAAGGTATATCATTTCACAAAGTTCATTGCATTTGAATAGTTTTTTTATTAATTATCTTCAATGGTTTGTTATAGATGTCTTTTTTAACTCACTTTATGAAATGTTAATTTCTTTTTTTAACTACTTAAAACGTTTATAATTTAAATAAACTTACTCCACAATATTAATACTTTCTGGTATAATTTATCAAATCTATAAATTTGCATAATTCACAAAGGATTGAGAAGTAGTGTAGATTGGTATTTGCACTTTGTGGATTTTTTCTCAATTAGTGGAGCTCGTTATGTGGATTACATACTCCCTAGCTATGGTGTTAGAAGAGAGGATCGATTCATAATAAGGAACCTCTACATCTTGCTGCTTGGTTTTCTTTATCTTATTCATTTATTTATTGTAATTTATTTTGACCATACATAATTTTTCCATATAATATTAAAATCATATAAAGTATATCTTATTCTAAATTGAATAAAATAATATTTCTAGTATAAATTTTTTGTACTTACATCTATATAAAAAATTTGCGAATTCTATTATATCTAAATCGTACAATAAGTTTTTCAAAGGGTTGATGTCACGGATGATACTTAAATTTTGACAAACTATACAATTAGGTATCTAAATTGTAAAAATGATCAATTTAGTATTTGAACTTTGAAATTATTCAATTTAATATATGAAAAACTTTAAAATTAATGAATTTAGTATTTGATATAACTTGACGGAGGTAATATTGGTATGCATGAAAAGTTTTTTTAGGTAATAAATTGATTGATTTCAAAGTTTTGATATCAAATTGATTAATTTCAAAGTACACATGCCATTGTATATTTTGTCAAAGTTCAGCTACCAATTATGACATTAACCCATTTTCAAACTTTTTTTTTCCTATAATAAGGTTTCAACTCTCCTTTTTGGAGTAGTAGATGGGGACCAATAGTTTGTATTAGAGCAAGTCAAGCTCTTTTGATAGCAAGTTGTTCTAGAGCTAAGATATTTAAATTAGAAAAATATTTTCAAAATTGAATAATGACGTGTTTTCTTTCTATTAAAGCCAAATTATCTAGTTAATTTAAAGATATTGTAGAAAAGGTAAATTGAGTTTAAAGGAAATAAGTATATAATAATAAATGTAATGTAGGTAGAAGAAAAAGAAGTTCCACATTACCTACATGAGTCATCTTGATGAAACCAAAAGAAAGCAAGGAGAAACAAAGCTAAACTTCAATATTATGATAGTTTAAAAGCATAACTTGATTCTAATACATAAAGTGAGGGAATATTTATGTAGAAATTCAAAACTCATATAGTCAAAATTATGAAATAGGAAGGTGAGATAAAATTCATGAAGAAAATAATAGGATTAAGCAACACTATACTAATATTACCACCTGTGTTGCCACCAACATCATGCACCAATACTCATATATAACACCAAATACATCAAATTATCAAATTCATCTTCAATTCATATCATCGATTCACTAATGAATAGCATAATATATAGAGATTTAGGTACTAACCTTGATTTGAAACTTAAAACCACTTGAAATACTAAGAAACCCCATTAAACTTTAATTGAAGGTGATTTTAACTTTAAAATAATGGTTCCTTCAAGAAACATCGATTAAATACTTAATTAACCATCTCAAGAAATAGATTGAGGAAATTTCTTACATAAGTAACATTTAGCTCATGATTCTCGAGAATTCAAACTTCGCATCTATTGATAAAGGCCACCTGTATTACTTCTTTAGCTTGTTCTCTAGTTCATATTCTCTTTGATTTAATTATTATATTTGATTACATATATAGCTAATGTATATGATGAAAAACACTAAACTTTAGATTTACCAGCTTTTAGATTCTTGTATGGTCACTTCCTTAGTTCACCTTAAATACATCAAAAACCCATTAGCTATTCCATGGAAGTTCTTACCATGTTAAAGAATGAATAAGATATATTTCTAACCTTAAGAATTGTTCCAAATGATCTAAAGACTCAAGTTAAATCTAATTAGCTTATATACTCTTCATTTCTCCCTATTTTATTTTAAGTACTTAAGTTGCTATACTATCCTCAAAAGTTTAAATAAAGGGTTAATGTTACAAATTGTATCTGAATTTTGACAAAATATACAACTAGGTACTTAAACTTTGAAATTGATTAATTTAGTACTTAAAGAAACTTTTTGTGCATACCAATAGTACTTTCGTGAAGTAATTGGTCAATTTCAAAATTTTTTAGGTATCAAATTGATTGATTTCAAAATTCAGGAACTAAATTGATCAATTTTAAAGTTTAGGTATTTAATTACATATTTTGTCAAAGTTTAAGTACTATTTGTGACATTAACCATTAACTAAACTTTAAGGTAGAGCTTTTAATTGCTATAATCATGTTACTGTTGATATCCCTCTCATTAAATCATTGAAATCCCACAGTCCTTTAATTAAGCCTATATTGGCAATTTAACCTTTGGAACATATTTATTTCTTTAAATTTATTTTTTTAATTACTTATAATTATATTTTTAAAATTCCTTTTAAACTTTAGGATATTTCAATATACATGGGGATATTTCAATGTTTGTGGAGATATTGTTATTTGACATACACATGTGTTTTGTGCAATAGGTTAATATATGAGAAATTGCTCACCTCATTTGGAGACTTAGTTTTGAGGGTAAATTGCAAATTACCCTCCTGTTTTTTTTTAGGTGCGGATTCATCTCATGAATTTTTAAGGGCACTTTTGGACACATTAAATTTCTAAAAATTGGCACAGTTAAGAATAATTAACATTTCCATTAAAAAAAAGGGGGCAATTGAAAATTACCCCATCGAACTTTCACCTATGTGTGAATTGTTATTCTCTAAACAAAAGTTTTGATAATAATAAAATAGAAAATAACCAATCAAATTATTAAGTGTACAATTTTAAATGAATAAGTATCATGCTACCTAGAATTTTATATAATGTTGTTTGAAATAAAAAAAACAAAAGAAAAGCAAACCAAAGGATTCTATAGAACCTTACTTGAAGAAAGAATACTCAAAATTTTATCTTGAAGATTTTATAGAAGGTTCACTGAATTTTTATAGCAAAATGGTTTTAATCAAATTCACTTCGAATTTGTTCAAATAAGTATTTTGAAGACCTAGCTTCGAAAAATGAGTATATTTGGGTTATATACTCATTTGTTTCACTAAATTTTGTTAATAACCATGGGGTTAAATCAAGATCAATTTTATCAAGTTTTTATATGAAGGAGTTTTTACAAATTTTATTAAAGCTGTTGCGATTCATACATGTTCTAGCTATTTAAATTATTGAAGATAAGGATTGTTTAAGTTTGTCTAAAGAAGTTGAATTTGAGATCATGAATCTTAAGGATTTTTTTTTAATAAGATCAGTTTAGCACTAAAGAAGATAATAGCTCTAGTCCTTCTATTCTTGCGGAATTTTTTTTTTTTTTTTAGATTTGAAATGGCATGGAACTTATCCGTTTATGCATCTGTTTTGAAAAGAAGAAGAATAAATGACAATTTAGGTACAAAGCATCTTATTTAGCATTCAACATATTTATTATCTTTTGAATTTACTTCAAGGTAAGAGATCAATATATCATCCGAGATTTTCATGGGAGAACTTATCCACGACCTACAACAAACTTTTGAAATCTTGAAGACCATATTATATAATCCAGAAGTCTCTTTTAATAAACACGATGAGAAAAAAGAAAAGAATACACGTTGCTTTACCCAAAATAAAACACGATGCTTTACAAAAGAAAAGAACACACGCTGGTTTATCTGAGACTTCCGATTTGACTTTGTGCACTCAATTCTTTGTTGCAAGTTTTGCTTTTGCTTACTTCTTTGTTGAAAGAAGGAACTTGGTGTTGCCTTCTAGCTTCTAGCTTGTTTGCTATTTAATTTACAAGATTAGACTCTGTAATTTCGGTTTGTAGCTTGAAGAAAGTCGTGAGGATCGAGCATAGTGAATTGTACTATTTGTAAATTGATTTCTTTGGATATAATGAAACAAATCCATGAGGATTACGGGGTCCTGGTTTGAAACTGGAAGAGTGGATTGACGCACAAGGCAGAACCATTATACATTGCTGATTTAGTTTTTCTTTTCGACTCTTTTCATTTCTTGAAATTTATATTTTATTTATTCATTTGCTCAACTTGTTCTTAAGGTTTAAACAAAGGGGTTTTAATTTTAAAGGCTTAAAATTTGAGTTTTAGTTATAATTTATTCAACTCCCCTTTTGATTATAAAAGTGAGACCAATAATTAGTATCAAAGCTCGACTATTTTATCAAATTAAGTGATCCAAACAATATGACCAAGAACAATGTTGCAATTAATCGAGCACCTTTTTTGATGGTTCGAATTTTTCATATTAGAGAATGCGTATGCAATCATACATTAAGGCTAATGATTATGATTCATGACAGGTTATTTCCATAGGAGATAATGTAATCACTTTGAATGGAAATTCAACCTTGTAGATTTCGAGAAGAAGATCATTGAGAAGAATAATAAAGCAAAGAATCTATTGCTGACCACCCTCGTTGCATTGGAATTCTATCTAATATCTTCTTGTATGACAATGAAGGAAATTTGAGATACATTATCAAAGACATACGAAGGAACCAATACCTTCAAGAAACTAAGATAAATGTTATGGTTCAACAATATGAATTATTTAAATTTAAATGATGAAACTATCAAAGATGCTTTCAATAGGTTCACGACAATCACAAATGAGCTTGCATAACTTGGGAAGAAGCTTCTGATCCAGATGTCATAAGGGAAATGCTAAGGATACTACCACCATCTTGGGATGTGAAGAAAATAGCCATAGACGAAGCTCAAGATCTTAATAAGCTTACTCTTAGCTAACTAAGAGAAAAACTGATGACGTATAAGTCTCACATAAAGACCACACAAGGAGCTGAAAGTAGTAGCAAAGGAATCACATTCAAGGCTAAAGAAGTTGTGGTTAATCAAGTTGAATATGATGAAAGTGAAAATGATAAAGAAGATGGCATAAATCTCTTAGCTTGAAAACTAAACCAATTCTCGAGAAGCAAAGAGGTAAGAAATTTAGTGAGTTTAAGAAAACTACTGAACATAAGAAAAATTATGTAGAAAAGCTTACAAGGAAAAAGAAAAGAAAAAAAAGGAGAACAAAGAAATCTAATGTTATGAATGCAAAAAGCCATGACACATCAAATATGAATGTCCTACCTTGATAAAGAAAATGGAAAAGTATAAAAAAAGAAGAGCCAAGCTATGTTAGCTATGTGGAGTAACTTAGATGACATAGAGAGTAATCTAGAGGATTCAAATGAAGAATAGGAAGAAGCAAATCTATGTCTTATGGCCATTTTAGAGGTAAATTCTAAAACTGATGATGAGATCACTGAGGATGACATGCTTATTGAAATGGAAAAAGCTCTTGAAAGCTCTTAAAAAGGCTGACATAAAATTACGTAAATTTGATAATGAGATAAAGGCTCTTAAAAATGAAAAGAAGCATTGAGACAAACGAATTCTTTATTTGCTGGTGAAAATGATATTTTAAAGCATTTGATAATGAGAAACTAAAATGGGAAAATAATGAACTTAAAGAAGAAACTGATGTATTGAAAGTTAAAATAGATGATTTGTTTAATTCAATAAAGAAAACCTCAAATAAAAGCGATAAAAAATTAAGCATGTTGATTCTTCATAAATATTATCAAGTGAAAAGCATGATTAGGATATGAGTGTGGTTCTAGTTCAAGTGCATCTAAGAAAACTATGTTTGTGAAAGCTAAACAAATAAGTTGTGAATACTGAGCCTGTTATTAAAAAGAATGAATCTAAATCAAATCATGTGAAAATAAATTATGTTAGAAACACCAGAGGATACCCCAGAGGCTATCCTAAGAGAATGTATTCTTTCTATGGACATCGTCAATACAACTCTAGAGGTATACCAGAAGATACCCAAGACAGTATAATTGGAGACAGGTAAACACCAGGTATTGGAATAACACTACTTATACATGTTTCTTTTGCAATTAACTTGGGCACATAGAGAAGTATTGCTATTATAAAAGAAACAATCTCAGCAATCATCAAGTGAATCAAAGAAATCAAATGACCTTGTATTATAGAGGACCCAAACTTGCTTGGGTTCCTAAAAAGGTTTAATCATTTTTTAATTTTGCAGGAATATGAAGTAAAATCAAAGGAACATAGTATCTAGACAATGGATGTTCTAGACATATGACTAGAAATGCTTCATTGTTCAATAGCATAACATGAGAAGAAAAATGATACGTAAAATTTGGAGATGACGGTAGAGATAAAATTGTTGCAACTAGAGATATTGGTATGCCTCCTTACATCATAGAAAATGTTGATCTTGTAAAAGGCTTGAAAACATAATTTACTAAGTATTAGTCAACGATGTGATAAGGGATATAAAATGATTTTTGAACAAGATACGTGCTATACTTTTAACAAAAATGGTGTAAAATTATTTAAAGGTTTTGGAAAAAAATTACATATCATATAAAACCTGCTAAAGTTGAAAATGCTTGTTGTTTGTTATCAATAAATGATCATATTTTGGCTTAGTATATACGTTTAGGACATGTTAATTTCAATCAATTAGAAAAGTTGTCTAAAAAGAATATTATAAAAGGATTGTCTATAATTAATATTAAACAAGATGTGAAATATAATACATGTTTAGAGAATAAAATGGTTTCTGTTTCTTACAAAAGCAAAAATGAAATATCAACTAAAAGGCCTCTTGAATTGTTGCATGTTGATATGTTTGGTTTTTAAGCATGGGTGGAAGTAAATATGGACTTGCTATTATTGATGATTTTTCAAGATATACTTCGGTTATATTCTTGCAACATAAAAGAGATACTTTTGGTTCCTCTTAAAAATTTGCAAAACAAATTCAAAATGAAAAAGTAATTTTCATAATTAGTCTTTAGACTGATCATGGCAAAGAGTTTCAAAATGCACATTTTATAAATTTTTGTGAAAAACAAGGCATATCTCATAATTTCTTAGCTCCATACACTTCTCAACAAAATGGAGTTGTGGAATGCAAGAATAGAACAATTCAAGAAATAACTAGATCTATATTGAATAAAAGTGGTATTGTTGAGTATTTTTAAGCAGAAGCCATGTCTATAGCTTGCTACATCATCAATAGAGTATACATTTGACCCATGACATCCAAAACAGGGGATGAACTTTTTCAAGGTAAGAAGCCTATTGTTTCTTATTTTCATATGTTTGGTTCTAAGTGTTTTGTGAAAAGGAATATTCTTAATCTTGATAAGTTTGATGAAAGATACAATGAATCTATATTTTAGGATATTCCTTGAATAGTCGTGCTTGTCATGTTTTTAATAAATTCTCAAAAATTGCTAAAGAATCAATTAATTTTAAGTTTGTTGAAGATATAAAGGATGATGAGACTGATGATGAAAGGGATTCTAAGGCGAACAAAGATTCTAGTCTGGAACTAAAGTTTGAAGCAGCAGCTGTTGAAACTCATGAATTTAGTAACATAGAACATATTCTAGAGAGCAATACAGAAGGTACTAAAGAACCTAAAGAAACTAAACCAGAAACTTCTAAGGCATAGAAATATAAATCTGCTCATCTCTCAGAACAAATAATAGGTAGTGTTCAATCCGGTGTTAAAACAAGAACTAGTTTACAAGCTTTAGAAAGTCACTTTGCCTTGTTATCTGAAATTGAACCTAATAATGTTGATGAAGCTTTGAATGATAATAGTTGGATCGATGTCATGCAAGATGTGTTAAATCAATTTTAGAGAAATAATGTATGGAATGAGTACCTAAACTTAACGGAAAATCTATAACTGGAACTAAATAAGTTTTTAAAAACAAGTTAGATGGACATGGTAAAATAATTAGGAATAAAGCAAGATTAGTAGCTAAAGATTGTTCATAAGAAGAAGGAATTGACTTTGATGAAACATATGCACCTGTTACTAGATTAGAAGCAATTCGTTTCATACTTGCATATGCTTGTTATAAAAACTGTAAAGTTTTCCAAATGGATGTAAAGAGTTCTTTTTTAAATGGTTTGATCAACTAGGAAGTATATGTTGAATGACCTTCTGGTTTTGAAGATCCTTTAAAAAATGATCATGTTTTCAAACTCAACAAAGCTTTATATGGTTTAAAATAAGCCCCAAAAGAATGGTATGAAAGATTAAGTCAGTTTTAATCTCAAAAGGATTTCAAAGAGGAACTGTTGACACAACCTTATTTTTCAAGACATATGATCAAGATCTTTTGGTTGTGCAAATATATGTAGATGATATAATATTTGGACATACTAATGAAATGTATTGTTAAGATTTTGTAAAGAATAAGCAGGTAGAATTTGAAATGTCAACGATGGGTGAATTGACATACATTCTTTCTTGGACTTTAAGTTAAACAAACCAAAGAAGGAATTTTTATCCATCAAGAGAAGTACACTAAACAAATTCTAAAGAAATTTGGATATGAATGGTGTAAAGGAGCTGCTACACCCATAAGTACTTTCAACAAGGTTAGATCTTGATGCGAATGGAAAAACGGTAAATGATAAATTACATTGAAGTCTTATTGATTTTTTATTGTACTTAACCGCATCAAGACCTAATATTCTATTAGTGTGTGCTTATGTGCTAGATTTCAAAGTTCACCAATTGAGACGCATTTATTTGTTGTTAAAAGAATTTTCAAGTATCTATCTAGTATTCCTAAATGGGGAATATGGTATCTTAAAAGAATAAATTTTGAACTCATAGGATATTCAGATTCTAATTATGCAAGATGTAAAATTGATAGAAAAAATACTTCAGATTCTAATCATGTATTGTTCTTGTTCATGAAAATCTATTTATGTTATTATTTTTGTTCATATTATTGTTACTATATCTAAGTATTATTATCTATATATAATAAATATACATATTCTTTAAAGCATATAAGATCACTTGCAATTTATTTATTTTTATGCAATGCAATTTATTTATTATTCCATTGCAATTTATTTATTAATTCCGTTGCAATTTATTTATTCCTTGTTATTTTAAGACTAGTCTCTAGTCTTAGACTTATCCTCATCAAGTTAAAACAAATTTTTCTTTCTTTCATTTTATTTTTATTTTGGGACTAGTCTACTTCTTAGTCCCGGGAGCCTTGAAAAAGCTAAGACTCCCAATACTTGACTTTATTATTTATGTTACTTTGCTTGCTATTATTTTCTCATAATTCATATTCATTTAAAGTGTTGTCCAAAGTTTCAAGTTCTAAAAACTGACAAAAAGGAGATTTTGACACTTAGAAATAAGTTTATGTAAAGTATAAGATCTATGGTTAAAACAAAAATAAAAGTTATCTCTTTGTACAAAAAGAACCCATTAAGATTTTAGAGACTACTTTTACTATAAAAAGCTTCTTAAAACACTTGTTATCCAATGTTGTTTTCATAAAGAAAATAAATTTTTATGCAAGGATAACTTCTATGAAAAACATAATATGAGGAAAGGATGAAAATTTTTCAAATAAAAGATTTTTGCAAACAAATAGACAAAGAAATTTGTATAGGAAAATAGTATTAATATAGAAAAAAATAGAAAGAAGAAAAGTTATTTTCAAAAAGTTACTTGGAAATATATATATACATAAGCCAACATAAAACATCTTTGGAAAACAAAGGAAACAAAATATTCATTTTAAGAGACTTACAAAAATGAATTATTGTAAACTATATTTTTCTAAAAACTCCAAAACCGACATGACTTTACTTGAGCAACATGAATGGACAACAAATACTTGAGCATGAATAAATATGAGCTAAGTAAACCATAAAAAGAATTTTGCAACTATATAGATAACTAAGTATTTATCAAACAAATTTTGATTGCTTGAACCAAAGTTGTTTTTGTGTTGGAAAAATCCGTGGTGAATTTTGTCGCCACTGTTTTGGAGCCTATATGACCTTGTTTGTTAAAAATAATTTTAGAAATAGGTAGATCTTTTCGAGTAGATAGAAATCGGTATATTTTATGCGCAATTCCGAGTTAAAATGACCAAGTTATGGCCATTTTAAGTTGGAACTTTCCTTTATACGAACTTTAACGTTCTTTGATATTATTTTGTCAAAATTCAAGAAAATCATCAAGAAAGTTATTGTGGGTATTTTCTTTGGCTAGGTGACTCCGAGGAATGATACCTTTATCCCGAAGATTATTTCGATTAAGAGGAGTGTGTGAACGACTCATCCACGTAGAGGAATAGTCGACATGGCATCGTGAGTTTATTTCCCTTAAATGCTATATTTGTTGTGCTTGTAAATTAGTTGCATTAGAGCTAGAAAAAGACGAATGGATATGTATGTAAAATGATTCTTTGAAAGAATCTTAAGAATATCGAGGCCGGAAGTGGTTTAAATGATTGTTTTAGTGTAACACTTGCTTTGTATGAAATTCTTTGATCGCCTTGAATTTGATAATAATAATATTATGATATAATAAATAAACGAATTCATGCATACCACGAAGTGAGTCACATTGCATTTTGGATTATTATCCTTGGGTGAGAAGAATAGTAAGCTCATGTCGAAAGCAACACTTCGCGGAGGATCCAAAAGCGATTGCTTGGCGGCGTTATGGAAAAAGGGAATTGCTTGGCCGAAAATCCGAAAGCAAGGCTTAATTCAAGTAGACTTCATATGCTTGGCGACATTGATCGAAAGCATAAAACTTTTTAATAAAACTACTTGTTTTGAGGTTATGTATCACCAAACCCCGAATGGAGGGTGCAAATCCATTCAACATATAGTTCCCGGAAAACTATATGCCTTGTTTGCCTACGTGTATGTTGCATCTCATTTGTTTGATTAAATAACTTGTTTGAAATTTTGTTACAAGAAGTTATTTATAGAAATAATTCTCACTAAGCCTGTTAGCTTATACCCCCATAGATATCTTTTGCAGTTTCCCTATTTGTGGTTGAGACCATGAGGACCCTGCGGTCAGGTACTTTCTTTTTGGATAAAGGAAATTTTGGATGAAGTTTAGTATTAGAAATGATGTACAAATGTTCTTGTAATAAGATTAGTGATTAAGGGAAATATCCCTAAGTTTGCAAAGATCATTGTTATAAGTGAATGAACATTATGAATCCTCTTTTCTTAATATGTTATTGTATCTTCTTAAGCTTCATAATTCTATGAATGGTCCTCTAAAGTTGTGAGAGTACGCCTTACACTTAATATAAAAGCTTTTGGGAATGGCTAAGGTTGTCATACTTAAGCTTTAATATTAAGTGTGGAGGACTGTCACGTTTAGGGTACCCTTTGGGGCGTAACAATTATACTCAAATGCTTTGAATCAAACAACAATTAAAAGATTATGGTTTGACATGTAAATTTATTCCAATTAAATGTGATAATACAAGTGCAATTAATTTAACAAAAAATCTAATATATCATTATAGATCTAAACACATAGAAATTTGACATTATTTTATTCGTGACCTTTTTAATAACAGTAATATTGTTGTTAAATTTGTATCTACTAATAGTCAATTTGTAGATATATTTACAAAACCTTTGGAAAAGTTTTGTTTTGAATACATCAAGGTTGTCAAACCCGGACTGGGATTTGACCCGGATATGCTGGGGGGTCAAGGGTCAAGGGGTCGAACCTGGTCGAACCGGGGGTTGAACTGGGGTCGATGAAAAATGAATTTTTATGTTAAATCCCAACCGTTACAAAGTAAATAAATGAAATTTACCCTGTCAAATCCATTATTAAAGTAAAATCACATTGTACATATAAAAAACAAAAACAAAATAAAATAAACTAAGATATTAATTTAACTTTTAATGAATGTCATCCCAATCTTCATTTGATTGAAAGGTATGCATAAAGTCAGCTCGGTCTTCAATTGCATCCAAATCAACCTCTTCATTAATCTCTGTATCATCTGAGAGAAAAGAAGGAAAAGGAAAAAGAATAGAAGAATACTAAGTCTTAAGAAAAAATATTCAATGAACATATACAAAAATTAATAATTCAGAAATAGATGACTAACCTTTAGTCAAACCATCAATTGTTACCAAGGTAGCATCATCCTCATAAATTGCTTGTTCAATTATCTCATCAAAATTAAGTTCAGGAGGTGAATCTTCCTCTTCTTCAGTAATCCAAAAATCCATCTTCTCAATGTAATCAAAATCTATTGGATCATAACTTTTCTTCTTATTTTCATGCCTATAAAGAAATAATTAGCAAAGGAAAAAATTTTAAAAATACATAAGATGAACTATGATAAAGTTAAGATAATTTACATACCTATTCTTCAAGTGCAAATTGTAGTTCACATAAACAAGATCATTAAGCCTTTGATGCTCTAATCTATTTCTTTTTTTTTTTTTTTTGTGGATGCGCTCAAAGAAACTCCAATTATCGCTCACATCCAGAAGCAGAAGCAGTTTGACTTAGTATTCGAATAGCAATATTTTGCAATGTAGGAGCACTATGACCAAAAAACCTCCACCAATCATCTGCAATTCAATAAAGCAAGTCAAACAATTGTGAAAAATAAACAGTAACACCAGTTTTGATTCTAGTATTCATGGTCACTTACCTGGTTGCGATGTTTTGACAGATTTGATGGCTATTTCCCGACCAAAACTCTCTCTTCTTTCACGATACAATTTCATGTCTTTGATTACAGCTATGCTATCACCACAAATACTTTTTTTCTCAAGCACATCATATAAGCCTTGCATAACTTCTGCAGTTTCTTCAAATGTATCATCATACATGAAGGCTGGATTCAAGAAATAAGCTGCAGCATGTAGACCACGACGAAAATGTTTGTCCCACCTCTGATCAACAATTTTGATATAAGGACTATACAATTTTTGTCTATTTTTAAAAACTGATATAATCCCCTTACGAATCCTAGAAAATCCTTCATAAACAGCAGAAAGAGAAGGCTTTTCATCAGCATCCACAATACGCAAGAGCTTCATAATCGGAGTTGTGACTTTCACCATGATTAAACAATCTTCCCAAAATGATGTGTCTAATACAATAGCAGTAAAAGCTTTTCCAGCAGCACATTTTGAAAGCCTATGACATGTGAAATGTGTACTTGTTGCCAAAGCTTGCAAGTCATGCTTATGTTCAAAGATACTTTTCAAAGTAATAAAAGTAGTGGCAAATCGAGTTACTGCAGGACGAACAATTTCTTTCCAACCCTCTCTTTTTCTCAACCAAGACAACAAGTGAATATGGTTATATACAAATATAGTTACCTTAGAAGCACGCTTTGCAAGCTCATCTACATGATCCATCTTGCCAATGTCTTTCAACATCAAATTCAAGCAATGTGCTGCACAAGGAGACCAATATATATGATCATACCTCTCTTGCAACAACCTCCCAGCTGCAACATAATTGCTTGCATTGTCAGTCACAATATGCACCACATTAGAAGGCCCAACCCACTCAACTATTTCTGAAAACATATTGCATAAATTATTAGCATCCTTTACAATGTCAGATGCATCAATGGATTTAACAAACATCATCCCAGCAGGACAGTACACTAGAAAATTAATGAGGGTCCTTTGTCTTTGATCAGTCCAACCATCAGCCATTATTGTACATCCTGATTTAGCCCAATTACTTCTGTATGAATCAATCAGCAATTGACACTCCTTTTTACAATCTCCCAGCAACTGAATGCGCATGGCATGATAAGATGGTCCCTTATATCCAGTACCTATTGCTGCAATAGCATCTACTGCAGGTTGAAAATAAGGTGACTTCAAAGCATTAAAAGGTATACATGCATCAAAAAACCATCTAGCTAATGCCATGTGTGCTCTTTGAACTGCTTGTTTACCAGCTAGTGCACTCTTTATACCTGGTTGGACCAATGGAGGGGTGTTCTTAGTGACATATTTCTCTACTCCAACCTTTCTTTTTTGTTTTGGTTGCATTGGCAAAACTTGTAACTCTTCCACTTCAACCTCTGCTTCACCATCTTCAAATTGAGTATAGTGAACTTCATCAGAGTCTTGATCCTTATGTTTGACAGATTTGAGATATGCCAACATTTTTTCTTGGATCTCACTTGGTACTTTCTTGCAAGATGCAATATTGCCTCGAATCCCTGCCAAATGATATTTCATCCTATTGATTCCTCCACCTTGATATCTAGATCCACAATAAAGGCACGTGAATACCATCTTCCCTTTCTCATTAGTAGATGAGCTAAAATGCTCCCAAGCAGGATCATTCTTTGTACGAACTGAAGAAGAAGATTGACTACTCGACATGTCTCTTCTCTATTCTCTTCTTCTTTTTCAACAACCTATATTTTTGTTAAAAAAAGAACATTTATGATTAGTTGAATTAGATGAAATACATCAACCTGTGAATTTCTTTTTCATGATATTCAATGAAATTGTGCAGCTTACAAACATGAATATCCAAAAGAAACCAAGTATATATTTCCAAGCAGCCACCATTCTTATTAACTCACTAAAGTAATACAAAGCACATTCAAGCTCTTTGCAAGAGAGTGGAAAAAACACAACATTCCAATCAATACATACTTGGAAATTCCTCATCATCTTTTCCTTCTCAAGAATGTTGCAATCAACAGGAATGTTCAATAAATTTCTCTAATCTATTTGAATTCTATGAAGCAAACTCCTCGTACTCTCTTAAAGTCAAACTAAGATTTTAGTCCCATACATCTATCTTGCATAGTGCTGATATATTTTTAGTAAAGCACAAACAAAGGTCAATCATGGCAACAATGTGAAAAATAATATTTGAATTGCAGTATTTTCTTGGCTGATGAGTACCCTCTGACAACTAGGCCTTATGAACAGCTAATGTAAGAGAAACTTTTTACATATGAGTATCCTCTGCAATGAGACAAAACCAGAAACAAATGGAGCAAGACAGAACCAGTGTACAATATTCTTAATAATAGATGTGTGCCCTCACAGAAGCATAAAGGGCATTTCCTTCAACATTGGTGCTCGTGGATGCCACAACAGAGAAGGACAGAGATATGTCTAAGTTTAGAAGAGAAGGCTTTACTTAAGGAAACACATATTAAGATAAATACATATTAAGATAAATATTGAATATTGAAGGTTATGAATTATCAAATACATATTAAGATAAGTATTGAAGGTTAAAAGATGATTGCTTAGTTTCTTTGTAGAGTGTGAATAAAGTTTTCCAATTGGTTCCCATCCATCTTGATTGAAGATATGCCAGTCAAAAACCAGCCGAAGACTTACTCCACGTTTGATAATTCTTATGGAGAAGAGAAATGGCAGGAAACAAGCCAAGTTAAATGTAATTTTCGGTCCGATTTGAGCATATAAGATGGAAAATGAAGAAAACAGAACCAATGTTTAATAATACTGTAAATTGAAATGTCAGTTTAAGAATAAGTTGCTAGGGGGACAAAGCAAACACCATACATGGATCTCCGGGTCGAGGATAAGGCAGACGATTTAATTGGATGACCAAAACATACCTTAACTAAGTTGCTATTATAAACATCATAAATATATATATATATATATATATATAAGGATTGTGTTAATAATTGCATCCGCAATAATTTTTTAAAACTTGATATAATGCAAAAGTTCTTTTAAGAAATAATTGAAAGTGCTCAGTGCACTTTGTAAGAAGTTAAGAGGATAAATCTTTTGCTATTTTCCATGATGGCATATATTAATCAAAATTTAACCATCGACATAGAAATTAAAAAAAAGTAATATATGAAACATAGGTAAGTTCTAATTCCAGAAGGAATAAATAAAAACAGAAAAATGTACATGAATAGGAAATTGAAAATAAATGAAGAGAGAAAATTGACATAAATATAGATATCCTATGCAATGATCCACCTTCATTTCATCACACTAATTGTAATTAATAATGTTATTAAATTAAATCATACAAGACACAGCCGATATCTCTATCCTTCTCTGTTCGCATCCATCACATGATGCCCTTTTCACATCCATCACATCATTGCCGACGCCACCACCACCACCACAGAATCATCTCTCATGGCACTTCCACCACCATCTATGCAAGGGTCAAAATTAGCCTAATAGTACTATGTTCTTGGCTGAGAGGAAGCAACATTTCATGAAAGCAGCAAACTTCTTTAAATTTCACGAAATACTCAAAAATATTTCGCACAACACTTGCATAAACCACTGTATCCTTCATCAATATAAATTATAAAACCCAAGTGCTAAATTTTCTGAGCACTGAAGGCCTTTCTTCGATTTGGTCGTTTTAAGCGGAAAGCAAACAAAAAATGATGGCAGATGACATAGCAACTAACAATTAACAAAACCCAAATGTATCTTACATCAACATTTTGATGAATAGCAAGAACTGAAACTGCATAATATGATATGAGAGAGAGAGAGATTAACGAGCTGGGTGGTAAAGTCCTTCGTGAGAAATTGACAGAAGTGGATGAACTGAAGTGGATCTGGATCTGGTTTTTCTTTTTGCTTTTGATTTTGATTTTGCTTTTGTGTGTTTAGTTTACTGTTTTCAATTTCTATCTTTTGTTTGCAGCTTTTGTTTTTACTTTTTAGAGTTTTGTTTTGTTTAGACTTTTTTTTTTTTTTAACGGCAGAGGAGACAGGAGACTCAGGTCAGGAGAGGCTCCAGCACGGGAAAACAAAAGGCTGGAAGGGTTTTTTTTTTTAATATGAGTGTTTTGACCCGTCAAACCCGGCCGGGTTGACCGGTTCACGGTCGAACCGGCCGGGTCGATCGGGTCTCTCTAGTTTTCTTTAAAAACGGGTCACATAAGAGACCCCGTTCGCCCCCACCTCCGATTTCGATCGAACCGGTTCGAACCGATCGGTCTGGTCCGGTTCCGACTACCTTGGAATATATTAGAAATGAGATTGGTTTGTGTTATCCTTTCATTTTTTTTTTTGGAAATAAAAACTCGTGCATTTTTTTTTTTTTTTGTTAAAACACATTAATATACATATACACAAAATCTTGTGGTTTTTCAAAAACATCTTTTTCTTCTTCATCTCTAATCTTTCAATCTCTCAAAATGGCTCCAAGAAAATCATAATATCTCTTTAACAAAAATTTCAAAACCATCACATCTTCTAAACCCATCATCATTCAAGATGAGGCCACGAATTTTGAATAGACATTGTTGCAAGATTCTCGATCTATACCCCTTAGGGTTAGAGAATTAGGTCAAAGATCGTTCAAGAATCGGGTCGTAATGTTAAGAAATTGACAAAAAATACAAAAAGAACGCTCTCAAATGAAAAAGAAACAATTATGGAGTCTGATCACAGCCATAGCTCTTCTGATACAAACCTAAAACCAAATCCAGAACCTTCAGTTAAAGTGAAAAATGTGAAGTCTACAAAGAGTAAGAAAAGGAAGGAAATCTCAATTGCAATAAGGTTACACCAAAACCAAAGAAGGAGAATGATAAAAAATGATAATGCTACAATTTCTAGGGTTTTGTTCACAAAAGTAAAAGTTCGTGATTGTTCTTTCATAGACTTTAAATATTTTGAGAAAAATGGTTTTAATTGGAGTGAATGGCTAGATAAGTTAGGCTGTGGAAACTCTATAGTTTAACTGGAAAAGTAGTAGGAAAAATGGTAGAGGAGTTTTATCAAAATTTGAGATACATTGAAGGAGACAATTTAAGATCATCTGTTCAAGGGATTACGTTTAATATAAATCATAGTGATTTGATAAGCTGTCTTGATTTGAAGAACTTTAAAGATGATAATGTTCATGTTTTCTTGAAAAGAAATGATATTTTCTTGATTTTGATTAGTGGTGTTGGTGAGTTTCCTGATGATGATGTTTTTGTTAATGAATTTGATTTGCTGGTGAGATTATTGCATAAAAATATACATGAGTGAATACTTCCAAGAAGAGGAAGTACTACAAAGTAACGAAGGAAGACGGATTAATAATTCTAGCTATGACAAGAGGCATAAAAGTTGACTTGCCAGGAAGGATTATTAGACGTATGTGGAAAGAAAAAGAGTTTAGAATGTATGGAAGTTTTTAAGTTTAAGAAAATCAAATTTCCTAATAAGGTCAAATTTCTAATTAATCTTAAAAGGATAAGAGAAAAGAATCTCAATCATATGAAAATTAGGCCTTACAAAGATTTATGGTACTTGGTCAATAGAGTAATCTACTTGCATAAAAAACACAAAAATATTGACTGGAATTCTGTGATTGCAAAGGTTGAGGGGGACTCTAATGTAGATATAAAAAGAACTAAAGAAGGTAAGAACAAAACCAAAGTTCAGAAACATAGATTTGGAAAAGAACCTATGTTTAAGAAGAAGAAAGGAAAATAAGTTCCAAGGATAAAGGGATTTTTTAAAGTTCATGAAAGTGCAATGGTTGATTCAAGTTCGGATAGTGATGAAGAAGAGTTTTCACCAGGTTTTGAGGGTTCAGGTGAATCTTCAAAATCACAGCTCAAAAGTTTTATTACCAAGCTTGTAGAACAAAAGTTTGATTCATTCAAACTTACTATTAAAGAATGTATAACAGAAGGAATCAAGGAGTTCTTTGCTCCAAACAATAAATCATCGAGCTGAACAGCTTTTGTTTCCTCTTCAGTTAAATCGAATCTTAGCTCTCCTCCTTCATATGAGTTTCTAGAAGTTGTTTCAACTGAGTTATCTGAATCGAGCTTTCAATCTTTGCCCAAAAAACCTTAGGAACCAACACCTGCTCACCTAAGTCTTGCTCCATTTATACCTCTGAATGTCCTTTAAAATCCAAAGAAATATCTTCCAGCTACACTGTAAGTCCAAATGTTTCAGAAGCAATTCAATCTTTCATGTCTCTTACATCAACATCTTCTCCATCACCTTTTCCTCTAAAACATCATAGACGCCAAAAGATGTCAACAAGAAAATCCACTAAAGAATCAAAAAGGATATAAGTATTTTTCTTCTATTATTTTGTTTGAAATACACTAGACCAGTGATGTAAAATCTATTGAACTAATCTAATGAACTACTTTCTTTTCTCATGTTCTATTTTTTTTAACATGTTTTGCTGATAACGACAAAGGGGACATGATGAGTATAATGCGTTAAATGTGTAGTGCTGAGATGCTAGATGAAATGATGTATGTTTATGATGTGATTAATATTGACATTGTGTTTCTTATTTTTGAGAAAGGTTTTGCTATCATAAGAAAGGGGAGAATGTTATTCTCTAAATGAAAGTTTTGATGATAACAAAATAGAAAAGAACTAATCAAATTATTAACTGTTTAGTTTTAAATGAATAAGCATCATGTTACTCAGAGACTTTTACAAAACATTATTTGAATAAGGAAAAGTGAACTAGAAGATTCTACAGAACCTTACTTGAAGAAAGAATACTTAAAAGTTTATCCAGAAGGTTCACTGAATTTTTTACAACAAAATAGTTTCGATCAATTCACTTTGAATTTAGTCAAATAAGTGTTTCGAAAACCTAGCTCTGAGAAATGGGTATATTTAGGTAATATACTTATTTGTTCTACTAAAGTTGGTTAATATCCATGGGATTAAATCAATATCAATTTTATCAAGTTTTTAAATAAATGATTTTTCTACAAATTTTATTAAAGCTGTTGCGATTCGTATATGTTCCAGCTATTTAAATTATTAAAGATAAGGTTTGTTTAAGTTTGTCTAAAGAAGCTAAATTCAAGATCACAAATTTAAAGGGAATTTTTTAATAAGATTAGTTTAGCTCGGAAGAAGATAACAACTCCAGTCCTTCTATTCCTATGGATTATTTTTTTTCTTTTCAAATTTGAAATGGCATAGAACTTATCCGTTTATGCATCATTTTTGAAAAAAAGAAGAATCGATGATAGTTCAGATACAAAGCATATTATCTAGCATTCAACATATTTATTATCTTTTGAATTCACTCAAGATAAGAGATCAAGATATCATCTGAGATTTTCATGGGAGAACTTATCCTCAACCTGCAACAAAATTTTGAAACATTGAAGATCAGATTATATCATCCAGAAGTCTCTTTTAATAAACACGATGAGATAAAGGAAAAAAAATACACGTTGCTTTATGAAAAAAAGAACACATGCTGCTTTACAAAAGAAAAGAACACACGTTGGTTCATCTGAGAATTCCGATCTGACTTTGTGCACTTAATTCTTTGTTGCAAGTTTTGCTTTTTCTTACTTCTTTGTTGACAGAAGGAACTCGTTGTTGCTTTCTAGCTTCTAGCTTGTTTGCCCTTTAGTTTATAAGATTAGACTCTATGGTTTCAATTTGTAGCTTGAGGAAAACTGTAAGGATCGAGTAGAGTGAATTGTATTATCTTGTAAATTGATTTCTTAGGATATAGTGAACAAACTCATGAAGATAATAGGGTCTCCGACTCGAAGCTAGAACAGCGGACTGATGCACAAGGCGGAACCACTATGCATCACTGACTTAGTTTTTATTTCCCTACCCTTTTAATTTCCCACAATTTATATTTTATTTATTTATCTGCTTAACTTGTTCTCAAGTTTTCAACAAAGGAGATTTAATTTTAAAGCTTAAAATTTGAGATTTTAGTTATAATCAATTCAACTCCCCTTCTTGATTATAAAAGTGAGACCAACATAAATTCACCTTCTAAACTTTTTCCTATGTGCGAATTTACCGTCCAATTTTTTTAAGTATACATGGAAAATGTTAACAATCTTTAATTATGTCGAATGTTGAAATTTTAAGGGGAAAGGAGTGAATGCATAATTTAGTAAAACTTCATTAGGGTAATTTTCAATTTTTCCTTATTTTTTAAGTGTTGGACTCAATGGATCCAAAGGTTTGTGTGCCTTAAAGTAAATTGTGTACAAATTTTTGCTAAGGCATAATTATATAATGGATATATATGTCTTGTAAGTTTCAACGTGATAGTTGATCACTTGCTGGACTTTATACTTATCCCATGAAACTTATATTAAAGGAGAAAACGTCCGTTTGATGAGTTCAACTTTTATAAATAATTTGAGACATGAAATTTCAAAGCACAACTTAATTCTAATACATAAAATGAGCCTAGGCATACTTATGTAGACATACAATGATTCATATAGTCAACAATATGAAATATGTAAATGAGATAAAATTCATGAAGAAAAGAAAAAGAAGCCTTGAAAATATAATCCTATGTTATAGAAAAAATGATCAGATTGAAAAGAAAGAGAAATTTTATAATTTGACAACCATTTAATTTTTTGAAAACATTTCCAAAAAATTCATCTCATATGTATGTAATATTATTGTCCAAGGCTACATGGTCCAAAAACAAAACAATCCCAAAGTCCAATTCAAGTCTAAATATGGATAAATTTCATAATCAACATAAAAAATAGTAGAAGTATAAGAAAGCCCATAAAAGTCAAGACATTATATCTTGCAAGAAGCTACTTGCCATCCTCGCTAGCGCATTTGTAATAGTTAAACTCATCATCTAAATAAGCGGCATCTAAATTAAGATCATTACTTGAAATGTTAACAAAGAAGTAAGCCATAAGTACTTAATACCAATGGGACAATGACACAAACAAAACCAATGATCCATATGCCTTCCTTCTTCGATGCTATAGATAGATTAGTTAAGTATTATAAAGGTATAAATAAATCAACATGATAGTACTTAGACATCAAAAAGATGACGTGGGTCCATGTGTTCAAACCCATCATACTAGTAATTCGGTGATTGGTGGGAATGAAAAATTTTATATCTAAAGAAGAAGAATAGGAAGAACAAGAAAAAAAAGAAGAAGAAATCTCATATGAAATTTACCATCATCATTGCCAACAAACAATTCAATTATGATGCATTATTTATTAGGTCTCAAAACTCCAAGTAATACTTACTATGTCTTCTCTTCACTCTTGTTGATCGTTCATTATCATGGCTTACTATTACCCACAAGCGATCTCTTGATGGTGTAAGTATCTAATTATGATACTTGCTCTAATATTATAACTATAGTTAAAATTCAAGACCAATGGCTCATCCTTGGCTTAGTTCAACCATACATGATTGACAAGCATAAAGCTAAGTCGACATATTATTTCAATTCAAACTTTTAAAACTAACACATAATATGAAATGATTATCATGTACATAAAATTCATAGTATCACGAGTCCAAGTCAATTATTTTAACACTAATCTAATCGAATGATTTAATATGTACAAGAATGGAACTTATTAAACACTAATTCCATTTGCAGTTTCATATTCTTTATTAGATTTTAAGTCAAAAGGGCCATTTGCTAAATTTACTTTTATAATTAGATTAGTCCACTTGCTTAGCTAAATATTTAATTAATTAATATTATTCTCTTAGTCCAGATTATTATTTTGCTTAGCTAACTGGAGGATGTTTTGTTCATTTCAAATAGGAGTGTGTAAAAAACTGATAAAATCGAAAAACCAGCCAAAACTAGAAAACTAATTCAAAAAAACTAGTTAACTGGTCCATTTATTTTGGTTTAGGGTAAGACTTTTTAATTTTTTTTTATTTTTAGTTTCGATTTCGGTTTATAAACACAAGAAACTAAAGAAACCGATGGTTTCGATTAACCAATCCAATATTGATAAATATATATAATATATTTGTAATGTTAACCGATGATTTCGATTAACCGGTCATTATTTATATATTTATGGAAAATTTGTGAATCAAAACCTTTATTATTATTTTTTCTTTCTTTCTCTATTTTTTTCCACTTTCTTTCTTCCATTTTTTTTCTTTTCCCTGCTCACTATAGAACAAGGTTGATTATAACTAAATGCATATTAAACTTGATTGATTAAAGATAAAGGATGAACATTCAACTGGTTTCTATAAAATAAGAACACCAACACTTACTCAATTGAGTAATAACTATAAACATTATCAAAACTAATACTAAATATGAACGTTCGAATACACTCAAGTTATCCAAATCTTAAAGAACATATTCAAAATTTTCTTGAAAGTTTTCAGAATAATCCAAGTTACATAAATATGTTAAATTCATTAATCAACACTGAAACATAATCAAATTGTCTCAAATTCAATTCCATTTAATCATATTTGCCAAAATTGCAAACCTAAGCTACACCAACACTTTACATTACATTTAATCCATCAAGACCATGCATGAACATACTCATCACTCTTTTTTAACCATGTCATCAAACATTTATACTTCATTTTATCTATTTACCAATTCACGTAAATTGTTTTCCAAATTCAATCAAACTTCAATATGAACTAAGTATCAATTTAAAATATCATTTCAAATCATCAATCAAGCATGGCAAAACATGAATTCCATTCCAAATCCTCCTAACATGTCTTAGTTACCCCTCATCTCAAACCCAAACCAACACATTTTGATTTAAAGTCAACTTAAATCCTATGAACATTATCTGAAGAGCTTACTTACAACTTAACACATCTAAGTATCATATTAAAATAATCACCACTCTACTTATAGGTTTGACTACCAAGAGGGAAACATCAAATCCAAAACCATGTTTATATTTCCAAATTAACATCAACAAACAACATACATTATGCATCTAATCATCAACAATCACTATCCTAATAAGATCAAGCATCACTACACTCCCACTATCTATGCCACCACCCATATCATGCACCAATACCCATAAACAACATCAAAATCATTAAATTATCAAATTCATCTTCAATTGATATCACCAGTCCACTGACGAATAACATAATACATAGAGATTTAGGTACCAACCTCGATTTGAAACTTAAAATCACCCTAAGTGCTAAGAAACTTGATTAAATTTCAATTGAAGGTGATTCTAACTCCAAAAAAAAATGCTTCAAGAAACATCAATTAAACACCTATTTAAATATTGCAAGCAACAGATCGAGAAAACTTTTATGACATAAGTAAGATTAAAGCCACCTATATTACTTCTTTAGCTTATCCTCAAGTTCAAATTTTCTTTGATTTGATCAGTTATATATGATTACGTATATAGCTAATGTATATGTTGAAAGATACTAAACTTTAGATCTACAAGCTTTTAGATTCTAATATGACTTCATAGTTGTTTACACTTCATTAGTTCACCTTGAAAAGGTTAAAAACCCATTAGCTACTCCATAGAAGTTCACACTATGCTTAAATAGGAATATATATATTTCTCACATTTAGAATAGATCTAAATGATCTAAAGACTCTAGTTAAATCTAATTAGCCTATCTACTCTCAATTTCTCTCCATTTTATTTTAAGTATGAGTTACTAAACTACCCTCACAATCTTAACTAAACTTTTGGGGTGAACCTGTAATTGGTGTAATCATATTAGTATAAATATCGCTCTTATTAAAGTACCAAAATCCCATAATCCTTTAATTAAGACTATTTTGTTAATTTAACCTATGGAAGATAGTTGTTCCTTTAAATTTATTTCACTAACTTAAAATTATATTTTAAAATTCCTTTAAAATTTTAGGATATTTCAATATTTATGGGGGATATATAAATGATTGTGGAGATATTTCTATTTGACGTACGCATGTGTTTGGTGCAATAGGTTATTGATAGGGACTTATATTTTAAGTGCTGGACTAAATGGATAAGAAGGTTTGTGTGCCTTAAAGCATGTCTTGTACAAATCCTGCTAAGGTAGAAACATATAGTGGACATACATGTCTTGTAACTTTCAACATGATAGTTGAGCACTTGCTAGGCTTTATATTTATCCCATGAAACTTATAAGGTAACTTCTCCGTGACGAGTTTAGCTTCTTTGAATGTTTTAAGACATTCAATTTATACGGTAAGATTATGATTTAAGTAAGATATGGATATGAAAGAGGGTTATGAGGATTTGTTATCTTAAACCATTCCTTCAATCTTTTCATTAGAAAAATCATTTATGTTTTGAAGAACTTATAAAAAAGGTTTTAGTGGTATCAACATACTACGTGAATTAATTAATGATATATAATAAGTAATAATAATGTTTGGATATATAATAGGATCTATAAAAATAAATTAATCTTTTGTTGATATGTTAAAATATTATTGATAATTGTCCATTGGTATCATTTGGCATATTAGTACTGGTAAATATATATATATATATATATTTTTTTGGAACTAAGCTATGTTTCAACTTATCTTTTGGCCATGTATGATAAAGGTGCTTAAAACCGTTTCTTATACTGAAAAAACCTGCTTTTGGGGGTACTTTAATATTATAACTAGGTCCCCGCAAATTCTAGGGCTCGGTTCCCTTTTTTTTTTTTTTCAATTCAAACAAATGTTAGAATAAATAAATAGAAAAATAAATATAAAACATTAAATGTATTAGTTTAAAAATAATAAATAAAGAATACGTTGATATAAGGCTTATAGTTATGGACCCTTAAATCAATAATTTTTGGATTAAAAAAAGAGGTTTTTAAACAATCAATATTTATTTGTTGGTTGATATTATTATCATCATTGGACCATAAAAATTAATGAATTTTTATGGATTTGACAATGGATTTATACAGTAAATAGTATATGATAGGGCCCATTTTTGGTGAATTGACAAATCAATCAGGAATCGAGAAGTGACATTATTTGTCCCTGATTTACCTCAAATATTTACAATGATAAAGCAAGATTTGAAATTGTTATTTTCTTAAATTGTCAATAAAGCGTTTGTGCTAAAGGAAACGTCAATAAAGTGCTTTCAGAAAAAGACTAAACGAAGAAACATGTCTTCTTTATTTTTTTTAATCCATCTTCTTTTCTTTGCTTTTTCCGAAACTTTCAAAACCCCAAGTCTTCCTTTTGTTTGTCCAATACGGCTGTTAAGCAACACCCCCAAAACCAAAACCAAACCCAAACCCCCCTTACGTTAAAGCAATAATAATCTTTACCGAATGATCCGTATCCACATCCACTTTTGAACCTCCCCCCACCCAAAATTTTCTACTTTTACCACCTTCTTCAGTCCCCCATGTCCTTAAGACCAAAGATTAGAGTATCCTTCTACACCCACAACAACATAATAAAAACACACATCACAACACAACACAACACAACACAAAACAACACACAAACCCCAACACGTGCATTTTCTGATCACGTGCGACCCCCAAGAAAAGACAAAAGGGTAAGACAGTGCCTAGGGCATCTCACCCCCATATAGTGTCAAACTAGGGTTAGGGTTTTTTCGTAGGAAACTAAAAAAATCATTTGCTCCTTCTTCACCAAATATATATATATATATATATATATATTATATTTCTTCGTAATTCTACATATTCCAACTTTATCTTTCCTGACTCAATGTAGATACTTCCATTAGCTCACTGATTTTTCACATTAAACTATTCCCTATCCATATTATAAACTATGTAAAACGAATATATACCAAGTATAAAAATCTCGGGTATAATAATTAATACCATGTTTATGCAGCATACTAGACAAGAAAGTTCATACATATGGACCTGCGTCCAATGCAGTATAAACAGAATAGTCTAATGTCAATTACAATCATAAATATTTTCAAGGCAACAAATCATGTACACATTTTAGGTTTGTTATTTAAAAAAAAAAAAGGCAATCTGAAAATCATTTTCACATTTATTTTACAATATATGGATTATATAAATGTATGATTATAATTACAATCTGAATTTTTTCTTTTATATCCTTTTTCATATCTTCATCAGTGTACTAAAAGTAAGTAATTGAGAAAAGTAGGGAATATTTTTTATATGACTAGTCAAATTTGACTTGCAATATATTGGGTTGTGGACAAAGGTACAACCCAAAAAAGCCTTAAAAGAGAGTGTGGTATTTTTTGGGAAAACATTAGACATGGTAATAATAAGACACTGAGAATTCACATAGGAAAATGTTACTAGTATTGCATGGATATTTATTAATAGTTAAAAAAATATAAAATAAAGTAATTCTATAACATTTCATGCATTTATTTTCTTTCAAAAACTATATAAAAGAATCTAAAAAATAAAATAGTATTTTTATTATTATTATTTTTTTTTTTTTAGACTTAGTGACAATTATTCATATATCTTACCTACCAGTCAAAGGTCAGTGTTTACTCCCATATCCTATAAGAATCGGTAGTTTTGAACACGTTTCTTATTGCCCTGAAAAAAAGAAAAAAAAAGGTGAAGTTTGAGCTTGAAATGAGATGAGGAATGGTTAGAGAGAGAGAGAGAGAGAGTAGAGAGAGAGAGATGAAGGTGGAAGGTGTTTTGATGATCAGATACTTAAAGTGGGAAAAGGCAAAGGTTTCTGGTCCATAGAAGAAGCAGTATAGAAGCCTTTGATAGAAACATTTCAAACCATATTTTTAGTCAGTTTCTCCTTCTCTCTTATTTCGCTTTCATCGAATAACTCATATCTACTCTCTCTCTCTCTTTCTATACTACTGTTTTTTGTTTTGTTTTTGTTTTTTTTATTGTTTTGGCTCCTTTACCAGCTATCTATATATCGACTGACTGACAATATCGAAACCAGAAATACCTAGAGAGAGAAAGAGAAAAGACAATAATACCTCCTTAAATCTATCAAAATAATGGAGGCTTCGAACATGGTGAGTGATACCGAGGAGAGGAATTTAAAAAAAAAAATCAAAAAGAAAAGAAAAGAAAGAACATTAATTACCTCTTTTTCATGTCCTGTAATATTTTCTATGGCTTATCACATACGTTTCAACTTTTTTGACAATAATAGTCTGATCATAATGACAATAATTAATGTCACTTGTTATATGGGATTTTGAGCAACGTAAGATTTCAAGAAAAATTATGATCATTTGGATTGGCTGTCACCTGCTTTTTGGGTGTAGCTGATTTCCTTCCACATAATTTTGTTCACACATATTATATATATTTATATATAAACATCATTATTAACGCCCCACCCTTTTATACATCTATATATATTATGTAATATTTTAATGAGGAGCCATATTTATATATAATTTTAATTATTGTATATATTATACTAGTTGCAGAGAAAGGAATTAAATTTGATCATTCTTAATAAGAGAATAGTAGTCATACCTCATTTTTTTATTTTTATATTTAAATATTCATGGTATTAAGTTATGAGGATTTTCTCATTTAACAGAATAATTATGGATTTTCTGACCAAATGAATCTCGTTTGATTTTTTTCTTTAATTCTATTTAAATATCTTCAGACTTGGAATAATTTTAAGTGTGTAGCAATAATGCCCTAAATTTTAAGTTTTACAAACAAAATTTAATACACCTATATAATTCTATAGTAACATTATTCCATGCCAAAGAATCGACTTTTGGACTTTGCTAATTAAAAATCAGTATTTTAAATTACTTGCTGAAAGAAAACAACTACGAATATTATTAAATGATTTATTACTATACAGTAATTGAAACATTTTTTTTAATTAATAAAATCCTTACAACATCAAACTCCAATCCATGGTCTTTGTCTCTAAACAACATTTCTCAGTTCTGAGTCTTTTCTATCAGTATATGACCTTTCCTTTCTCTGCTCATATTAATTCATTCACACAACCAACCTATGAACATTTCAGACACCCAAAATCAGAAAAAAAGAGAGAGAAACAAAAGCTGATTTTGGAAATATGAAGAAAGCTAGACCTGACAAACCATTCAATGCACATTGCACCACTGAAAATCCAGACATTTATACGTACCATGAATATTTAAAATAAAATTAAAAGAAAAAATTGGTTATATGTATATGGTTTATATATATATATATAGATATAATGATAGAGAAATCAAAAGCACCTGTATTAATTAATATGGGCTGAGGAAGAACAACTTATGTACAAAATATCGAGACACAAACAACCACGCAAAACCCCCCAGTACATGCACAAACATTAAAAAAAAAAAAAAGGAAAACCTCATCATCATCGATCATCAATCATCATATCAAACTAAATATCATCTTCTTCATCTGACTCTCGTGACCATGAGATTCAATTTCTCTAGACCACAACTTAATTCATCCCCAAAAGAAAAAAAAATCCTAGTAGAAACCAAAAAAACAGTAAAAGGAAAAAAAAAATGAACTAATTAATTAAGCATAGAGCTAGCTTAGTAATGATAATAATCAGTTCTTCTTCATGTGCTAACATGTAGAAGGAGGCATTAGGTTCAACCCTAACTCATCAATTTCCGAAGCCAAACGCGCCTTCTTGGATTGAATTGGTACACCGAACAACTTGGTTCTCGCGGTATTACCATTAGTAGTAGGAACAGCATTTGAATTACTACTACTGATCTTGGCTTCTTCAAGAATCGTAATAGTACTACTTTGTGGTGTAGATGTCGTAGTCGCCGTCGAGTTCAACACCTGAATTTGCGGCAGTTGTTGTTTATTGATACCGACATTATTACTACTAGGGTTGTTATAGTATCCAAAAATATGGCCCGACGGTCTTTGCGTGATCGCAAAGCCCGAATTGAGGTTGCTGGTTGGAGTAGCAGTGGTGGTGGTTGTAGTGGCAGTGGTCGTTGAGGTATTATTGGAGCTGCATAAGAGAAGGGAATGGGGAGCGAAAGAATTACTAGGTTGGACCGGCTTCACGTGGTTTTGCACGAAATAGATGATGTCGTTGTAGAGTTTCCGCATGTGGGCTAGTTCCGACATGAGTAAGTTATTACTCCTCCGAAGCCTTTCGTTATCCTCGGATAATGCCGACACCGTGTTGTGGAAACCGTTGCTGTTTAAGATGACTGACGCCCCTCCTCCACCTCCTCCTCCTCCTCCTCCGCTGCTTCCACGAGGGGACGAGAGCGGAGGGGAGTCGCACCAGTTGTTCACTTGGTCGTCCGAGTCTGAAGGAGAAGTACTCAAAGGGCCACTGAATGGGAAAAAGCTAGGTGGCGGATTTATGCCTAGAGGAGAATGAGGAGACGAGTGGTGGTGGTGGTGGTGGAGACTTGAGGTGGTTGTGCCGTCTTTCTACGGTGGATTTCGCATAGTAAGTGCTTCTCTCCCTTCCTGAAGAACTCGTTCGCAAACTCCCACCGGTCCGGAACGATTTTCCGAAAACCCTAAACACACAAAATATCATACGTTAGACTTGTAGAAAACAAGCAAGAAATTAAAAATCCAATACACTAACCACCCATAAAAAAAAAAATGAAAAAAAGAAAAAATATGACATGGTTTTAAGATAAAGTAGATGAAACTATAAATTATATGGTACCGAAACAAATAAAAAAAGTTTAAGGAGACACACACTATATATAGTACTATGATGTCGTCTAAACCTTATTTTCAACGATATGTTTTGGTACATAACAAGAAGAAGAAGAAAGCTCCAAATGTTAGTTTGATTTTATGGGGGTGGGTTTACGTTACGTTACGTACATAGGTATTGAGCTGTCGGACGAAGCTGGAGAAGTTGTTGTGTTTGAAGTAGTTGGGTAGTAAGTCACGAGCGAATTCAGGTGGCCGCCAGACAACGAAGGTGGTGTCGTCTTCACCCCAAGATACGATGTGGTCGGTGGCTGGATCGTCCACAAGTTGGTATGTTTTAGTAAGAAATGGAGCTGGAACGGATTTGTGGGAGTCTAAGGACAGCAATATGCCCTCGCAATTGTCTAACATTAGAGCCATACTAAGGAAAGACACAGGCAATTGCAACCAAAATGTGTAGAAATGTCTCTTAAGAGGGAGAGAGAGAGAGAAAGGAACAGAGAGTGAAAAGATATGGAGAGAAGTGAGTGAGAGAGTGAGAGTGTTGGGAGATAAAAATGGTAGGAGAGTGCTACTGTGTAATGTGGGATAATTAATTTATTTTTTTCCTTCTATTTATTTATTGTGCTAGCGTGCACTCCATCAACACATGATAAAAACCCTTTCATTGTTTTCCAGGAAAATATTTGTTGGTGTATTACATTAATAAATACTTGACACGTATTAAATAAATTTAAAAATAAAAATATTCTTAAAATAATATAAATAGTTATTATCATTCGATGTACACGTGTCACATTATTATTACTTGAACATAGTTATAACACAATGACTGCAATGACAAAACCTTTTCTGTTTTTCTAGGAGTGTTCCATTAAGGCAATTAACTATCATACCATTAGAAAACATAATTTTTATTTTCTTTTTGCATTTTAAACCCTAAGAATGATAAATAAATATAAATAGATTAATATTATTGCTCTTTTCTTTTTTTGGAATTATGTTTACAAATACCTTTATTAGATATCAATAAAATTTTAATATAATAATATTTGTAAAATATAGGTACTAGTATTTTATTTTTAACAAAAAACCTCATATTATTATTACCATGCATCCACGTAGGACTGCAAACTAGTCAAGTTGAGTCTGAAGCCGAGCCAAGCTTTTAAAAAGGTCATACTTATTTAAAACTTATTGAATTTAAGTCTGAGCAGAGCTTTCTGCTAAGTATAAGATTCATACTTATGCTCAATCATTTAGCTAAACAAGCTTTATCTTAAACTCAAACTTTACTCATACAAAATGAGCTTGAGCAATACCAAGCTTTTTGTCGTGCCAAACCAAACTTATCATCCATTTTCTTAACCTAAATAATATATATATAAGTGTTATTAAACATATGCATATATGTTAAATAAAAAATAGATTTTATTTTTTTATTGTATACTTATGTATGATATATCATAAATATAAAACTTTTAAATTTGCTAACAAGCGTCCTTACGAGTTTGTTCACAAATCTACTTGCAACTAAATTGAAACTCAAACTCGGCTTTTTTAGATATATAAGCTTCATTTTAGGTTAGAGCTCGAATCGAATTGATTTTAAAGTAAGCTGGCCTTGAATAGCTCATGGATAACTAGGTTTGTTTGCAACTTTAAATCTAGGTATGATCATTATTTATTCAAAATTCACACATAGACTTAGCTATATTACCAAATAAATCTTTCATTACTGCCGACAATTTATTAATTAAGTCACCTTTATTCTTAAAAATCTATATTAGAATATCATATAGTTGACTGAACTCTCACTTTAAAAGACTTCTCTGTTTTAGTATATTTTCAAAAAGAGTTCTTTAGCAAGGCTATTCTCTTGCATAAATGGTTATAAGAAAAGGTACATCCAAGATAATCAATGTTGAGGATAAGTTTTAAGTAGTTCTTAAAAAGGAGAATTGTTGTTTTACAAAACAAATTAAATATAAGATCCATAATGAACCGACTATAACTCCCTAAAAAATATTGATGTGGCTAGTTGTGAAAACAATGTGCCACACTAGCATTTTTCAGCAGTGTCATAGTGGCTCTATTTTAAATATTTTATTTAACTCATTTTTGTAAAATATTAGTTCCCTTTTTTAGCAACTTAAAATATTAATAATTTATTTAAAATTAATTATAAATATTGATCTACTTATGTATAATTTTTCCGATAGTTATATTTAACTATATATCATCTAACAACATATTATAACAACCATACAATTGTTCTTATTATCGACATTGCTTTATCAGCAAGAGGATCCCAGATAGCGAAAATCTTAACATTTATTAATTTGGTTTAATAAAGAATTTTAATTTTTTAAAGTGTTAATCGCCAATTTCATACGATTTGATTGAAAGGTGTAAATTTGTAAAACCTCTTTATGTGCCTGGACCGTTAAAAAGCTATCATGGGATTTTTCACCAAAGTTTCTTTTAAAAATCAACTAGACAAGATTTTTTTATAGAATGCATTACATGATAAAAAAAAAAAGAGAAATTCTATTGTTAATTTTGATAGAATAGATCCCATCATTATCAAATTATGATCGAATTATTAATATAATTAATATTTTAATTAATATATTTATTTTAATGGATAAATAATGGATCAAATGGTTTTGCCAATGGGACTTAGAAGCTCCTAACAAATATATATATATATATATATATCTGTAAAAAAGAAATCTAATGAGTGTGTCTTTAAAATATTAGGATAGATTATTAAATATTAATATCTCTGGAGTTTTGGTTTAGATAACAATAAGGACAGCTTCTTATTATATTTTTTTGGGACCTCGGGGATGTAGATAGGAGAGAGATGAGAGTGAGAAAGAATATGTGTCTTTATGTCTGTTCTAGGACTGTGAAATAAGGGCCTTTCAAGACAAACCCGTGACACTCACTTTCTCTCTCTCACTAAGTATTGTTTTTCTCTGACATGGATCCCGCGCACACCCACTTAAAATCATTCACAGGAGGAAGCTGCACTGCACCCCTTCTTGCTTCTCTCCGTGGAATTGTCCTTCTCACCCTCAAAATACAGAAAAATCAAATCATACCCATTATTATTACTATGTACTTAAACTTAACCAAAACCCAAATCCACCTATTGAAATATATAATTACCCATTAATAATTATAACCTTATCTAAATTAACAAGAAAGACTATACTGGTTTTAATAATTTCCCAGCACCTTCTCCATCATAATTTTGTTATATATACTCATTAATTGAATCATCATGAATCTGTCTTCCAATGCATCTCTATATTATTATTACACACGGAATAATGATTCTAGTATGTGTATCATATGTGTGTGTGTGCGTGTCCTGTAGGAATTACATATAATCAACTAAGTTGTTCCCCGTAGGTCAAATTGAGTCCATGTTGCCCATGATAAGAAATTATTTATTTTGTTCTCTTTTTGTTTTTGTCACTGGAGTGGCACTTTGGTCATATGCGAAAAGACAGTAAATATTGTCCTATTGCTGTACATATGCTGTTCCTGCTGCTATTATTTTTTTAAAAAAATTTAAAAACAGGAAGAGATAGAGTGAAAGGAATCAGAAGAGAAGAGAAGAAGGTGGATAGTGGTGTTCTTCTTCTTTTTTTTCTTTTTTTTTTAAATAAATTTTTGGGGTTTTGTAAATTTAACTTCACGTCAAACGAGTGTTCTCTTTTCATTTTGTAGGTTTCCTTTTGTTGTTTAATACACTATCAACCTAACATCCACAGAGACACTCCGATTTCGAATCCCATCATTTTCCACAAACACCTCCAAAGAGAGAGAGAAAGAGAAGAGAGAGATTGGAATATATAGAGATAGAGATAGAGATAGATAAATAAGGGTAAAATAAAAGGGGACTCCATCGAACTACGTGATGGGATTTAAAGCCTGTTTCCATCTTCTCTTCTCTTCTTCTTCTTCTATTTCTATTTCTATTTCTATTGCTTCTCTTTCTTTTCTTTTCTTCTTCTTCTTCTTTTCTTCTTGTTCTGCCTATTCATAATATATGATTCCAAACTTCACTATCATGTCTACACATGCTCGCTCTGGTCAGTGTTTGTCACTGCCTCCCTTCACTTACTGACTCATTCACAGTCACAGAGCTCCATCTCTCTATCTCTCTAATTAAAGTAATCTATGCTTAATTAACAGTAAACTAGTGCATAAATGCAGTTATTTTAATAAAATAGACTAGACTTGATTTTTTTTCCAAAAATAATAATAATAAATTTTTTTGGCTAATGTCATATAGAAAAAAAAAGAAAAAAGAAAAAAGGCATTAGTGATAGTAAATTATTGGTTGTTTACAAACAATTCTTTTGGTTAACGATGTTCAATAGTAATTCAAACTTTGATGAGTATATATTGTGGCACTATTTTTTTAAAAATTATTGTACGTAGTAATAACATTTTTTAAATTTTACAACATGCTTAATATTTTTAGAAAGCCATGACTTAACAGTACTTTAAAAGTATTTAACATACGACAATAATAAAGTATAATTAATGATTTTTTAATTAAAATTTAGAAAGCATCTCTAGTGTATAAATTATGGCTATATTTATTTACAAAAATTAAAAGGATGCTACTATAATTGGGCAACCGCCATATATAATTACTGTAGAAAATGATTACGATGGGCAAATATATTGTAAAGTGGGTAGGGTTATGTAGAAATTGTAGCCTAAATAATTTTTAAAATACAATTTCTCTAAATGTAGCTCAGAGGTTTTAGGTAATAATCTTCTATCGATTCCTCCTCCCAAAATTATAATATAGAGTATAGTTGGAAGAAAAATTAAATAAAAAAGCCTCATAAAATAAATTATTATAAAAGTTATTGACCTTTCTCACTGGTAGTCTAGTCTAATACAACCAAATGGGATTTTCCTTCCATTGTCTATTTTCTTCTTTCTCTCTTCTTTTTCTTCTTCTTCTTCTTCTTCTTCTTTTTCTTTTTTATAATTCCCATCCCTCCCCTCTAATATCCAAATATAGCATAATGCATAAGTTTGGGTAGCTGTTTAGCTTGTTTGGCTCGGCTAGGGTTTGTTAGCTTATTTAGCTGCTTCCTGTTATGACTTATGACGTGGCTCAGGTAGTTGAATTATTGGCCCAAAAAGTTTCCATGAATATCTGAAAACGCAACAGCTTTTTTTTTTCCTACGTACCTTTGTAATGCCCCAAGAAATATTTTTGTTAATTTCCATTATCTCTAATTCTATATTCTCTGAGTATTCTATGTACACAGCCCCTTTACCTTTTCCCTTTCTTTCCGATGGAAAAATTGGCATGTTTGATCAATTAGCAAAATGGGAGGAGGAAAAAAAAAAAAATCTACAGTACTTATACTCAAGGTAAAAAATTAATCTTAATTAGAACATATTAAGCGTCTCGCTGTAACATTATGATTTGATTAATTATAAAAAAATTAGTATAAAAATATTACAAATTTCAATTATGGTTGACAGAATTGGTCTCGTCATAATTATCATGGGATGATAGAATTTTCCTTCTATTAACATGCACTTACTTTTTGTAAAATATTTTTTAATATGTTAAAATTTTTTTCTCTTTTTAGTTTTTTAATAAGTGCTATGGGACCATCTCCTGATATAGGAACCATCTTATTTATAAGAATAGAATTTAAAATGAAATAAAAAATAAAATAAAAGAAGAAGAAGAAGAAGAGGAGGAAGAGGAGATAGGAAAAGAAAAAGGAGGATTTGGAATCGCCAATGCTGGACAGCTAAATGGTTTTTGTGTCACCATATATGGAAAATAATTATGGAATGAGTGGTTTTTGAGGGATCCTAGAGGCGGAATAGTGAGAGACATAGATTCATTTGTGATTACTAAGTGACAATAATAGTAGGGACACTAAAAGAACACAAAGTGAAACACTAGGAAAAATGATGACTAATTATTTCTTATAGATACTCAACTGATTATTATGATCATGTCTATGATACTCATTATTGGAAAATAAAAGATGGTCTGTCCCCAGTTCCCCACTTGTTTTTGTTATAGTGTTTGTGTTCTCAGCTTTTCTTTTCTTTTTTCTTTTTTTCATTTCTAAACATTTTTTTAATATATTATATATATATATATATATTTATTTGCCGACTCTTGCATTTAAACATGAATTATATAAAGCGTACGTAAATGCAGCAGAATTACCAGAATCAACATCAAGCTACAAAAGTTAAAAATAAAAAACCTTATCCAAATGAAAATAATTCAAAAATGCTTTAAAAAGTACCCTACTTTTGTGTTTATACTCTCTGAGCCACTCAGAAACAAGTCTTTTGCTGCGTAAAATTAAATCCACCTTAGTTTGTGCCGCTGTATATTCCAATTTATAATTTAACTAGTTAAAGTAAATATATAAACGTGACGCCGATCGAACTACAGTCTCTTTACACCATAAATAAATAATCCATCATGCATGCATATACAAACACCTTCCAACTTTACCAAAGAATATAGAAGAAGTTGCTTTCCCAAATTGTAAAAACGTTATATGTATTTTTACGTTTTAAAAGTATAATGCATCATAATGCATGATCTATATATTATTTTTCACCTGATAGCCAACTCATCAGGCCTCGATTAAGAATAGTACGTGACATACATGCATGTGTACCACGTATTAAATCCTGAGTGCTTATATCTTAGATATTCTAATTCAACCAAAATAAATTACTTTCTTTCGAATACACTCCTTATATCCTAAGTAAAAAATTTCATGACCATGTTGTTCATTTTTTTTAAAGTTTTCAAAGTAATGTTTGCATGAATTTTTTGGTTCTATTGGAGTGGTACAAATCCAAGGAACGCATTTGGTTAATAGATAATATTTCATGTATTTGTAATAAAATAAAGGGATAATGTTACAACGGTATCTGAATTTTGGTAAAATATGCAATTGATATCTATATTTTGAAATTGATCAATTGAATACTTAAACTTTAAAATTAATCAATTTGATATCTATAAAACTTTGAAATAGATAAATTTAGTATCTACGAAGATAGTGTAGTGTAGTGTACACAAAAAGTATTTTCACATATTAAATTAATTAATTTTAAAATTTATGTAGTAAATTGATCAATTTTGAAGTTCAGATACCTAATTGCATATTTTGTTAAAATTCATGTTCTATTTGCGATATTAATCCTAAAATAAAATGCATATAGTAAGTTACATAAGCATGAATTATTCACTATCATTATTTTATGTAGGATATAGAATAACTCTATTATATCTTCAATCCCATAATACCTTATTTGATTAGGTAAGCCCCAAATGAGTTTCTAAGGATATAGGATAGGTTCATGTATTAATTTTTTGGAATTTGCTTCCTCAAGGTAAAGTATAGGTATGACATCTATGTACTCTACCATAACAAAATTTGTACTCTAATAAGAATCGTTCAAAATAGAATGAATAGAATTGGAGGAATGGAATGAGTAGTGCAATAATAAATATATTCTCTTGTTTGAATACATCCATGGAATATAATCAAATTGACATGCTATTTATCATAATACCTTTGCAAATTAAATGTGAGCAACGAATATGTTAAAAGCTAAAAAGATAATTGAAGTAATAATCAAGAGAGGAGTGAAGTAAGGAGGCAAAATGAAACTTCCACTTAGAGTTGGGATTGTAAATTCTTAGAAATTGTAGTTTTAGCTTTTAAAAATGTATCGATACATGAGAAGACAATGAAATCAAAGTTTCACTAGAGTTGGAATTATCTATTCTTAAGAATTACAATTCCAAATTTTAAAAATCTATCCGACCACAAGAATTGGAATGAAACCTTAAATCGTGATTTCGTTTCGAGTTCATACATGACACAGAGCAATAAGGTACAAGTTTTGAGGTACATATATCTACCTTATTAAAATTATTGAATAATAACAAAAAATATTGTATTTATATTTCTAAATTCTAAAGTCACCATAAAGATAAATACATAAAGGGTGAACGCAAAATTTGATGCCTACAATTCATACAAAATTTCAATTTGATATATAAACTTTAAAGTAGTCGATTTAATGTCTAATCAAAAAAATTTTTTTGGCTACTTTCACTAGCTCATTAAGATCATTCACTTCTTTTGCCAACACAGAACAAATAGTTTATCATGAATTGTTACTACATCTTTTTATACATCTACCATTAATAGGCTACTTCTTTAAAAATAGTAAATAACGATATTACGAAGGTAATAAAATAATAATGAAAATTTTGATTGTGTCTTAAATTGATCACTTTAACGTTCAGGTACCAAATTAAAGTTTATATACCAAATTTAACATTTTCCAATAAATAAAATATAGGTAAGCTAAAATAAAGACAAATCATATGGTAGAAAGTTGAGTAATCTTAAATCACTAGTTGCGTCAATTATGTAAGGGTTAATTATAAAAATCTTACCTATGTTTTTATCTATTTGCAAACACATGACTTGTATCAATTTTTTTTATAAATAAATGACTCAATTTTCATGCAAAAATTTTAATATTATTAAATAATATTTAATTATATGTTAGTGTTTTATTGGTTTAAAAAATTAATTTAATAAAAAATATTAATAAATAAAATTAAAAAAATAAAGTAATAAAAATTATTTTCAAAAATTAAAATAAAATCTAAAATTGATTTTTTAAGACCAATAAAATATTAATAGTTTTGAATGAAAATCATGTTATCTATTCATCAGAAAAATTAATACATGTAACGCATTTGCAAACAGGCTAAAATACAGTCAGGGTTTTTATAACAAACCAATTATATAACAGTATGTGAATAAAAGTATAAGTATGGAGATCAAATGTAAAAGATATCATTGATTAGAGTGAAAGTGTCTATATGTAAATACACAATAAATCTAGTATATAATTTACTCTATTAATTTATCATATGAAGACATTGAAATGTTCATGTTTTCAAAAATTTATCTCTAAATATTAATATTACAAAAAACATATAATAGAAATGATTTACAAGTTTTACAAGAAAATATTTATACGTTGTAGGTTTTACAAGATATAAGTTTCAAAATGATTAAGGAAAAACAATAGAGAAAATTCCAATTTTTTAAAATTTGAAAGGATGAAATATGTGTCTAGTGTTATTTAAAAAAAATACACAAATACGAATTATACGAAGATAAATACAAAATTAGTACTTCTATCTCATACGTTGGAGCAAAGATACAATTCGTTTTACTAGTATCGCATCTACTACCAGTGATACAGTGACCAAGGCATGCAAACTTTTAGAAGTTTGTGTATCGTATATAGTTTAGACGATACCTGTATCGTATTTAGCATTGGCGATACCTTGTATCCCATCTAATCTGATAGAGAAAGAGGAGAGTATAACGGAGAAGGTGGTTACTGAAAGTCCCAATTAATGCTGATGGAGCTAATCAATGGTTTATAGGTTATGGGTATGCTATGACTCTCGAGTAGAATACTTGTATCTTCGAGAAGTTCGACTATGACCATTGTGGGATCATGGATCTGGAGGAGTTTAGATCAGAGATGAAGAAGATACTACTGGCCATAGCTAATGGATTGGGTTCCTATCCCATCCAGATAGCCATTGAGGAAGATGATCTTAGCTTTCTCAAATGTGCTGCTAATCTCGAGGCTTCTAAATTTAACAATACCCATCCTAATCCTCCCGCCTTAGCCTCCTCCTGATGATATATGAGCACCGGATAATATTATTTGTATCGTATTTACTATATGCGATACACGTAAAAAGCTATATCGAACAAACAATATGCTATAACAATATTATTCATGTAATTTTTTTCTTTAATTTTATTTTATGTAATTTTTTTTTTCAAAAATATATTAAATAGGTAATATTCTCTTATAAAGTATGAGTTGTTAGACTTTATACCTTATGCATGTTACACACTTTCCCTTTATATGTCAATAGATCATTGATCTACGTTGATCACTTATTTATATATGTGGAATATTAAAGTCAATATATTTATATGTATTTCAAATATATCTATGGAGTGTTGATGGATTCAAGTGTTTACTAGAGAACACGTGTTCTTGTATTATTGTTTTACCTTAAATTTTAGGGAGCGCATTGTAATAGTAACTATCCTTTAAAATTTTACAAAATAATTACGTAGTACAATATCTTTCTATGGAGTTACTTAAAACAACATTATAATAAATAATATATCTCAGATCTCATTAAAATTAATGATGGAGTATAGGTTTTCTAAAGCAAACCACTACTTCAAGAAGATTACACAGCCTTGAAGGGCAAAAACCAAATGTCATTTTCCATTCTTTGCTATATTATTGGGAACAAATTAGACATATATATATATGTGTTATTATAAATAATTAAGCCTATTGTCGAATGTGTATAGTTGTGAAACTGATTATGAATTCACCAATATATATAATTACTGTGGTCCTCCGAAACATACGGAAAAAGCTTATCCCATTTTGAATTGTATTTTCTATATAAAGGGACAAAAGATGAGGCAGGAAACATTTATTAAACGACCAGGGATAGTGGCCAAAAAAAAAAAAAAACGACCAGGGATAGTATTTCAAGTACCAATACATATTTAGATACATGAATATAAAATTTTTTCCTTATGAAAGTTAAAAAATAAAAAATAAAAAATAAAAAACCAAAAAAAGGGACCACCTTAAAGCTTCTATTTTCCTTTTTGTTTTGTTCTTCCTTCCTCCTTCTTCTTCTTTTTTTTTTTCCCCCTTCTTCTTCTTCTCCTATTAGCTTCTGAATTCATACTGAACATATTTCAGCGGCTGACAAGGAGACAGTACTTTTTTAAAACATTTTCATGGACCTCTGTTTGCCATTCTCGTGAATCTTTTTTTGTTCTTTTCTTCAAGCCTTACATAACTATTTCAATAGTTTTCACTATCCTCTTTTTCATGTTATTATGCTTATATTTGGGAATATCTTCGCGCTCGACGTTTCATGTATCAGTACAGTAGATGCTTCCAACGAGGGATGCTTTTTTTTTTTTTTTTCTATTTACTTACTTTTTCCCCTATTTAAATACACTTTTTATTTTTATTTTTTACCCTTTCCGTACAGAGGAAATCAAATTTGAGTTAACAATATTTTATCATAGAATCAGGGGAACCACCGGCGTTATTTCTGATGGTTTCGGTGGTCGTCTAGATTCATCATTATAATTTTCTAAACAATAATTATGTACTGACCACCGGGATATATACCTATTAATATATATATATATATATGTATATATATGATTCTCCCCAGACAGAGGATTTCCTTCAAAGCTCAAACTTCAAAATAGTTGGTAATATGTTCTATATTTGCCATCATGACGAGATCATCAATCGTTTCAAGAAAAGAGGAAATTGTTCATGAAAGACCCATGGGGGGATTTTGGAACATTAAAATAACTATTTTATGTACGTGATTCCTTTTCATAAAAATATATTGCGACCAATTTTAGCATTTGTCATATTATTGGTGGTTTATATGTATGTGTTACAATCTCACATCGATTCCATGAGAAACTATGGAATTGTACTTAAACCTAAAGGGTTCTCTCCACCTTATATGCTAATCTTTTGAGTTGGACTCTTTTTGGATTTACTACCTAACATGTGGTACTCTCGTTGAGAGACCTTCGCTAGTGGAAGGGGCAACCTAGGAATAAGCGACCTGGAAAAGGGCTATATAGGGAATGGCTACCTAGAAAAGAGCTAGAGTGCAGCAACCTAGAGTGGGCCGCCGAGGGCATCGGCTTCTTAAGGGGTGGGCAATGTTACAATCCCATATCGTTTCCATGTGAAATTGTGGAATGGTACTTAAGTCTAGAGGATTCTCCCACTTGATAGGCTAGTCTTTTAGGTTTGGCTCTCCTTTGGATTTAGTACCTAACAATGTGTGTATATATATTGGATTTTTATGCAACTACTATATATATTACAATTTTTGCCAAAAAAAAGGATAGTTGCCTTTTTTTTTTTTTTAATTCTATTAGAAGTAAACTTGCATCCCACTAATAGCTAAATCAAATGGGAATTATTCTAGTGAGTGAATTCACATTTATGTTTCAATTTTTCCTTTTCCAACATAAATTTATTAAAAAATATTTGTATTACATGAAAAAACAATAAGACTATTTTACAGTCTTATCGATGGGATTGTCTAGTCAATCATCTAATCAGTAAAATAAATATAGTAAGTAAAATATTAACTATTTTAGCAGTTTGATCATGATTGGGTATAGTATGAGCCGTTGGGTAATAACAGATTCTATCTCGTCAAAATTAATAATGAAACCATAAAATTTCCCCACAATATGAGAAAACAAGGCATCATTAGACAAAGTGGTGTGTAAATAAAACAATTCAAAAATAAATATAATATATATAACAAGCCAAACACAAAAATATAAATTTAGAAGTACCAATGGTATGAGTCTTTGGTATGATTAAATGAGACTTTCAAAATATAGCCTCATTACTCATCCTGTGATACAAGATATCTACATCCTTTACTAGGACTTTATTCTATCAATAAGTGACTTGATGGACAAGCCTATCACAAATATGTCATACTTACTACTTCCTGACCTACCATTTTTAAATTGTCTTATCATGAATACACCACACCTAATACTTTATGCACAAGATCCAACAATGGATCTTGTGACTTTCCAGACAAGTTATAAGTATGTGACTTAATACAATAATTTCCCTCTCTCACTAACAAATCTTGACATTAGACTCTTCTAAAGAGGAAATCAATTTTAATTGATTCCATAATAGCATACCACAATAAAAACTACATTATAATAGAAAGATAGGACAATGTTGTCCATGCACCAACTATGCTTATTAATAAAGTCTTTAGCAACAAATAAAAATGAAGAAAAAAGAAAGAAAAGAAGCTAAAAAAAAAAGAAAAGATCAATGGAATAATTTCTAACATAAATTACAATAATTTATAAATATATCCTAAAACCTATTGATCAAACACATTAACTCGTTAAATTCATAAAAGATACATTCACTGGACGATAATTCTAAAATACATGTATTAACTTTCTCAGGTTTCTATACCAAAATGGTATGATTTAAAAGAAAAATTACAAAAATAGTATGGCATGGCAAAAAATTAATTATAAAAGTAGGTTAGTAAAGGTATTGTCAAGGGTGAAGCATTTTTGTACACTTCTTAGTCTCCTAATAGTGTTTATAAGCTTTGACACTTGTATCTTGACCCTAGTTAGTTCTCTACTTAACTTGACTCATTATACGACCCATAACTTGGTGTCTTCCATGATAGGGATTATAATAGATTAAATGCAGAATTTATGGCTTGCAAAATATGAATACTATAACTAATAAATAATTTCCCTTTTCTCTTTCTTTTTCTTAACTAAAGTCACTTGGTCTTATTCAATTGACTCAATACAAATTGGCAAAAAGGTAAAGTTTTGGTCATCCTTCTATAAGGATTAATGTTCCTAAATCCATTATACAATGTGCATCTATTAACCAATTATGACCTACCTAAAATCAAGTGAGTTGTAACTATGGGGACAATATCAATAGCACTCATCTTTATAATTCCCTGATGGCTAAAGAGATCTTGATTAACATATAAATTGCACAACTCCTTGGTCATTGAACTTGCAAATATGGTGTGGTTTAAGATGTACTATGAACCTGTGGTAGGATCGCCATTTTCTCAACAAACTTGGTTGATGCAATATTTATACAACTCTCACTATAAAAAAATTGCAAAAGTCTTCTCCTAAAGAAAACACTCAGTATATATATTTTCCCTCTATACAAAGCTAAACTCTATTTAAGCACTTGAGGCCCTCCTAATGACAGTTGACATTACTGATTTCTTCTCATTCTCAAGCTTAATCAGTTCATTATTACTATCCAATAGTAGTTGAACTTTCTCCTTCTCCTTACTCTTTATAGTAATTCTATAGGCATCTTTATAAACCATCATCACTATCTAGTCAAGGTACTAAGATGCTAAATTCCTTAATTCAATATATTTAAAACACTTCAAGTACTGTGTCCTCTAGTTGTTATGTTTGTTCTATGTTTCCAACATCAATTGTCTTTTCCTTACTGTCCTCCCCATTATTAATGTTCTTTTCTTTGCTCTCTTTTTCTTTCTCGTCCTCACTTGCAATATGTTCATATTTACAACTTTGCCATGACCTTTTGATTTATAGCAATATTGTGGTAATCTCTATTTTCACACTTATGTTGCCTTTCCACCCTTAGTGTTAGGTTGATAACATCTTCTAGAGTCCTACATAATTTCTACTTAACCACATTAGTTATCCCAAACCAAGCTATATATTGCTTTTATGATTTATCAATTTCACACCTAGTCAAATGGTTTTGAATTTCTTATAACAATCTTAGTACTCATTTTCTATTTACTAATATTTGCATCTATAAAAGCAACACTTGCATGAATTTTGGACTAGGAATCTCTAACTCATTGGCCTCTTCATCTAGCACTATGTTCAAACCTTGTCTTCACCTCCCCTACACTATTATATTACTAATTCATTCCTTTAGAAACTCTCATATCAAGTAAAGCAAGATAAGCCATTTTAGCTCCACCCAATCATCATGCTCTTAACAATAAAAAGACTTTCTTTACTTTAAGTACTAAATCCAATAATTCCTATAGATTGCTGTTAACCTGAGTGGAAGGAATCTTCGACTTAATGTTTTTGGAAGCTTGGCTTTTACTTTACCATACTTTATTACCCTAGCATTTTCCAAATATCAACAAAATTCTCCCACTTAAACTCTTCTCATGTTCACTATACTTTTAATTAATACTATAATGATTTCATGCATCTCTTTCCATACCCCTACATTATGCAAATGTTTCAACAACTCATGCTTAGATACAAGGACTTCTATAATTGTATCTCAACATTCATTAAGTTCTTCCTTTCACTCCTAACATGATTCTTCTCTAAGTTGTTGATACTACCATTTGAAATATCAACACTACTTTAACAAGCATTAATTCTTCACTTAGGTTATTTATCAACTCCTTATACCCTTAATGCACAATCATGAAAATAGTGCAAGTTTAAATTTCCACTCCAATTAATAGCAACAATAGCAATACAATTATATACTATTGCATCAACTACAAAAATTTAATTCATAACCCAACTTCTAATTTTAAGAAAGATTAAGAAATTTCAAAATTTATCAACCAAGCCTACTAAACCAAGAGAGTTGATTCTAAACCATGAAGTGTTCCAATAAAGGATCAAATTAAGCCATAATCCAATTACATAATAAACTAAAGGGATACGTAAAATGTCAATCTTATGTGTTTTTATATAAATTTGAGAAGAAATAAAAGGATTGTATGAAAACGATATCAACTTATGCACTTATATTGAATATATTACAATTTTGAAACTATAATAATGATTGGCACTACACATAATAACCATAGGTTGTTAAAGAATGAGTATAACAACGCATGAACTCTTAACATTTATTCATAATAATGGGTTCACCACAACTAAGTATTTGATTGATAAAACCTTAATTGAAATAAAAAAGATAATCTAACTCTCAACATTTGTGCATAATATCAACAGTTAATTTCTCATATAATTTTCATAATAAAATGCTAAGAAAATTTCCAAAGCAACTAAATAAGACTCATAAAATAAACCTTATGTCACTTACAAGAGTTTTTATATAACAAATAAAAGTTTAATGGAGGAAATAAAAGAAAAAAAATATAGGTTAATCCACATCTCAATTGTACATGATGTCGTTATGGTTCTCTAAAGACCTTTAGATGGCTCGAGTGGTCACCATGCATCTAGGTCCCATTTAAATGTAGCTTGGAAATTGTTCGCATGAGACATATTTTTGGACTACTATTAAGGATGGTGTCTACTTGCTTTTCAATTGCGAGGATAGAATATTGTGTTATTAAAGTGTCCCAACATGTCATCTAAATGCCTATTTTTGTTGATTAAATGCATACCTTGCACTTTTCAGTCTTTACAAGTTTTAGTTGCTCTAGCTTTTGTTTAATTATTTTTTTTTTCACCCTAAATAGTTCTTGGCTTGACTTGGTAGGTTCATCAAGCATTAGCTTGGTGCCTTGAGCGATAATTCACATTATTATTTTTTTAAAACAATTCAAGAATGACTTATTTTTAAACTATCTAATGCGTTGTATTCCCTCACCATAATCACTAACAAATATTAAGTTTTCCCATTTCCAATCAATTTTCACCAGTATCTTTTAAATAATCTCACTTCACTTCACTATTGTTATTTACTATAAACTTATGCCATCTCTACTTTCTTTTCTGCAATCCTCTTCTTACTAAATGAAAGTGAATATGCTTTGAGTATGAGCTACAAATCCTCTTCTAAAAGACAAATTTAAATATGAAAATACATATGCATGATATACCTTGAACTCAAAGTATGTACTATAATGGGTAATTGGAAATGAAATCAAGTAAAGGCCTAACAAACTTGTTCATGAACAAAACCTAAATAGGAAACTATATTATTATGGATGATTAGCATAATATAAATAAATAATTATATTAATAATGTACCAAAAATGACAAATTAAACGATTAAAAAAAGTGGCTATATTTTAAAAGATTTTCTAAAATTGAACTCACATAACCCTGTGTAAAGTAATTAAGTAAATACTAACCCACAAAGGCTTATCTTCTTTTTCTTATAGCATCTCCTGTAGAGAAGAAGAGACCATTTTCCATACTTCAAATCAATCCCTTCATCAGCAAGTGCCTAATGCTAGCTTTGAGGTAAGCAAATTGAATTAACCATATCAACCTTTCCAACACTAATCTTTGCTTTATCCTAAATTCATAAATAGGACCTTAAAACCTCTTTCACAATTCAATCCAATTTCAACCTGTTTACTCCAACTCAAATTTCTTTAATATTGGGAGCAATAAACTTAAAATAATATGAATTTTAGATCGTTTCTAATGAGATAATGACAAAAATGGTACCTTAACTTTTATAAAGAAAATAATTAGGTATCTAAATAAAGTTTTATTGATTTTTTTTCATACATAAAGTTTGGTTTTGACAATTTTGGTATTTGAACAAACTTTTCATGGACTTTTTTCATACCTCATTTCATTTACTTCAAGTATGAAAAAAGTCAACAAAACTTTGGTTAAGCATCAAAATTATCAAAACCAAATTTCAAGTATGAAAATGTCAACGAAAACTTTATTCAGGTACTAAATTGTTGAAAGTCAAATTTTATGTACCTAATTATTCTTTTTGCAAAATTTCAAGTACCATTTTTGTCATTAATGCTATATCTAATCATACGATAGATTAAGAGATTACAATGGTTAATTAACTAAAACTGAAGGTTTTATGGGAAAGTTTGATTTGAATTTGAAATCATAAATGATAAATGAAATCTAGATGATCTTAACTAGATGATTGATAATAATACCTTTCATAGATAGTGCATTGAAAGTAAGAATCAAAATTTGAAATAAACTAGAAAGAGTAAAAGGAAAAAAAATCTATCTGAGTTGATTTGTTTGATCAAGTTTGTGAACTGATTAAATACATGTATAAGTCCACTAACCACCTTGCCCACGTAGTTGATTAGGCTAGCTTATACCATTATTCTAAAGATTTGTAAGTTAAAAGGGCTACCTATACCTCAAAATAATTTAAAGATTGTATAAAAATGAGGAGAAAATGTAAATGATCTCCTTAAATTTTAAATTTGCAAATAACCTCTCTAAACTTTGATAAATTTGAAAAATAACTCCAAAAATTAAAAGTAACCCCTAAACTTTTATATTAGTGTTCAGACACCCCTTAGATTTATCAAATTTTAATTTAACAACCCTAAACTTTGATCTTAATGTACTTTTATTGAACTTAAAATCAAATATCCTTTATGTTGCTAATTTGTTAAAATTAAAAGAGTTGTTTGCAACAATTGAAAGTTTAGAAAGATGTCTTAAATGAAAGTATAAAAGTATTATTTATAATTTCACTTAAAACAAATCAAAGATTGAAATGATGAAATCTATCTCATTTATTTATTAATGTTATGAAAGGAATATTTTATAGATAAAAAGAATGAGTTAGGACCATGGAAAACAAGGGTAAATAACTATTTTGCTTGCTTATAGTTTGTATGGTTGGATTAAAAAGATATTTATCATAATAATTACCTTCCATATTGCTTGTGCATGGATTGATGTAGATTTCCAAAATAGGTGGTATTAAACTGGGTGGCATTGGCTTAAGGTAAATTACATAGGAAGGTCACAACATTTGAGAGTAAGTTCTTTTGAAGTCACAACGTTTAGGGAAGCAAATCAATTAAACTCACCATTGACTCGTGTCATAACGTGTCGGATCTTCTAAGTTTTAATTAAATTTTCTCTTATGGATCAGTATCAATGATGATCTACATTGACTCACTTCTCTAGACATTATGATTTCTTTTTAACTACTTGAAACATTATCATATCAAATAAACTTACCACTAAACATTGCGACGTTCTAGTATAATCTATCACATTGGCTTATAGTAGGATAAATATCTAGAATGATACCATTTGTTGTTTATGTATTGAATAGACATAAGCAGATTGGTGGGTTATAAGCTAATTAATCACCATAATACAGGTCGGTTTCTTAAAGAAAGTTGTAAATGATCGCAACATCACTGAGGACGGTTATGGTCAACGAGTGACCTTTCTCATTGTTTGACAATGATTTTTCGCCCTTTTTTCCCTCTTTCAATAATGACATTGAAGTGGGAAAACACCGTCGTGGACGGTAATAGTAGATATATGACCATAGTGATTGATATTAGCGGTGAAATTGAGATGAGATTATTTTTTTGTTATTGTTGGTGCTAGAATTAAGTGACCCATGCAATAATTGATCGTGTGCATGGATATGCATGTTCCTAAAACTCGAGTATCCTAAACCTTAAAACGACAGGTTTGTGTTGCCTCTTATGCTTAATTGAAATGTATTTTGAACTGACAATATATATTTATATATTATAATGCTACCATCCTATGTTTCTCGTTTTTCTTGATGTGGGAATTGAATTATTTTAACATGTTATTTCCTTTCCTTTCAAATCTCTAATCCACGCAGGAGACCGACCCCATTAATACATATATACCTCTAAATTTAAGTTCGTTTCAAATGAGGTTTCCTTTCATGGATTATCTCCTAAGATAATTTTTACCCTTTTTTTTAAAAATAAATTCACTATCAATTTTAGATGAAGTATATTAACAAATTCAGAATCTATGTTCCTTACAAGTTGTGCAACTCATCATTTGGTTATTCAACTATTTATAAAAGGTATTGTAATAGTTTAATCACGATCGAAATATATTCAAGCTAAGATCGATAATAAAATAAAAACACTTGTGGGATTTTCCCACAAATTCCAAACAAATTGCGATAAATATTAATTTCCCAAAACTGTAATTTCTATGGGAGAAAGTATGGGAGAAATTACGGATTGTCATAACTTTAAAACGAGCAGGTCACCTGCTAAACAAGGAAGTGGAAGCCCTCAGCCTCCATATATAGGGGTCTGTATGTTTTGGTTTTTTTCTGGCAGATACAGACACTTTTTTAAACTTTTTTCTAATAAATTATTTATCAAAAAATAGATATAGATAAGAAAAAGTTGACAGTTCTCATCAAAAGATCAAATGGAACAAATATAGATAAAATTTAGATGTAAATCGGATATATTTATACATATCATTTTAAAAAAGATACAGATACAGATGAAAAACAGACAATCCAAACAGACCAATCTTTCAAGAGAGCCCATCTCCGGTCTTCTTATATAAACACCATTGGCATTTAACAAGAGATTTTTACATAAATTCAAAGTTGCCCTTGGTGGAACAAAAAGAACTTGTCCATTATTATTGTTGTTGTATTGAGCCGTTCGTGCTGATTAAATCCTCACCGTATTCATCTCCCTTAAAATAACTTCAATTTCATACTCCCAGTTGTTTTGACCTATTTTTCCTCTGCAAGCCCCTCTTATATAATGTTGACAAAATTTTGATCCTTGTGAAATAGAACACAAAATTAAATAATTGCGTGTATAATTTCATGGACCTAAATATCACAATCAAAGCATAATCTTGATTTGTTTTTGTATGAAACTATAGTCTATACCATCTTTGCAATTACTATTAAATATTAATTTTGACCACAAAGTTGAACCATCTCACCATATTAGATGTTGACATCCTAAGAACCTTTAAAAGATCTTAGGATGTCATATTTTAAGGACTTCTTTTTTTAAAGAATTTCATCATTTTATTTTTAAATTCTTTTTAATTTTGTAAATTCCATATATATTTATATAATATATTTAATAAAATAAAAAATAATAAAAAAATGTAAAAAAAAAACCTTTTCATTTTAGAACCATCGATAGAAAACTCTAAAAAGTTCAAGCACCTCCACGTATTCTCGAAAAATGACATCTTTTACATAGGTTTCATGAGAAAGACTCAAACATGAGAATGCCTTACCAAGCATGATTCATACATAGACCATATATACCACAATTTGTTCCAAAGGACCCCACAAACACGCACGAGGGAAGTGCATATGTTTAGGTTCTAGTAGATATTTTCATAAAATAAAATGAGTGTCTTTGGCCATATATACCTACATTAATGTCATATATATAGTTTTTTTTGGCCGATCATGTCCTCATATAGTTTAATCTAAGCAAAGTGTTTGTGTTTTATACGCAATAATATGATACATGTCTGAGAATGTCTAGTCTAGGTGTAGCATGTGCATGTGTGTTGAAAAAGAGAGAAAATAATGGCTATTTTAAGGTATATTTTTTATATGTATTTGTATCGGTATCTGAGTTTATATATAATTTATATCTAATTTCTTTTATCTATTTATAAATAAAAATTTTTGTTTTTTTATTTGTATCTATTATTGACAAATAATCTACTTAAGTATATTTGTGTGTAGAGAACCTATAATGATCCAAGAAGTCTAGAATTAAAAAAAAAAAAAAATTTAAAAAGGGTTGATACCCTCCTCTCTCGCATCTTACGAGTTGTCAGCAACTTCAGAGTCACAGATCTTATACCAAGCCCCACCAATACATATAATTTTTTATTTTCTTCTAGTAGTATAAAATATGAAAAGAATTAAAAATTAAAATAAAAAAAAAGTCCAAGCACTAACTTCTTCTTCTTCTTCTTCTGATTATTATCTCTCTACTCTACTACATGTTGAATAGATAGTGCCACGGGAAGATTCTATTCTTGATTTCCATAACGCAGTGAAACAAAGTGAACCCCACTTTCTCTCTCTCTCTCTCTCTCTCTCTCACATGAGCCTTGGACAAACCAAACATTAGGAAATTTACTTCCATGTGTACTTGGTAGCAGTGTAAAAATTTACAGATTATTTTAGAATAGCCATATACATCAAACTAGCTATTTGATAAAAACACATTTGAATTAGAAAAAATGGAAAGCAAAATTGATTATATAGGTATTAAAATATAATTAAATGTTGTTATCTTTATAATATATAAGTAATAAGATAAATTAAATATAATTCACAATATTATTTATTTCTTTCAAAATATAAATACCGAATATTAATATATATTTATCTGTGTTTTTATAAATTATCATCTTCAAACTCGCCATTTTAAATCATTTTGGAAGATTTGGAAAATATCCCTGTTCATGCTTTGAGAAGTGTGGCTTTGGTGGGTTTTTTCCTTTCTTTTTTTTTTTTTTTCCTTTTTTTTCTTGATTTAACCTTGAGGTTGGTTGTCTCACGCCTTATATATATCATACGTAAACAAAAGAAATAACCTATACCAACGCTTTTTTTCTTCTTTTTACTTCTTATGATATTGATTCGAGTAAGATCGTGTCAGTATTTTATCAATAGACATTTTTTCTTTTAATTGTTTCACATATTTAAAGAAAAAAGAATAGTTTATCTTCATTTAATTTCTCTTAATTTCACTCTATTTCTCTTCTTTAGATACTATTATTTATAATGAATAATTAAGATTACAAAACGATAATAGTATAATGTTGTCATAATATATTTGTACTTCAAACCGTGAACTTAATTGAATCATGGCTTTTAGTGCTGGGGGAAAAAAAAAAGGAGCAAGATTATTTGGTTTGACTAATAAGAGAATCGAATTTTCACTTAAGGTTTGATTTTATATAAGGCAATAAATTAAATCAAACCGTGCTGCCCACCTTACTCGGTTTACATGCAAGTTTTGCACCAAGTTTAATTCCTTGCTTAATCATAATTATACATAGTAAACTTATTTTTTAAATAGGATCCATAAATTTGTCGGATGGCACCCAATAATAATAATAACAACAACAACAACAACGTATATATCACCCTCACTTCCTAATTTTCTTCTTGGAACTTCTGCCAATGACATGTCTATATATGTACTAGTAAGGAAGGTTGAAAGATAATCATGCATATATGAGTATAAAAAATTAAAAAAAAATTATAAGTACACCCACATTATTATTATAAAGTTGAAGGGAAGAAGAATTAAAAAAAGAAAATGTATATATAGGACAAGCTACAAATAATGTAATTTTTTTTTCTTCTTCTTCTTCTTTTGTCTCTTCTCCCACTCTCTTTTGTCAGTTTCGCTGACCTCTCTCGAATCCCCTGTTACTGCAGAGAGAGCGAGGAACACAACCACCTTAGACCCCATTATATTTATTGCATGTATTTTGTTTTCTTGTATAAAAAGACGAACATATATATTATCGTATGTGTCTGGGGTTCAAAAAAAAAAAAAAGGGTCTTCAGATCGGGACAGATTAAAATTAAGTTCATGCATGATGCTGTACTATTAATAATAATATTACAAGATCAATCAAGCTGGATAAAAAAATAAAAGTTCTCCATTTATTAAGTTGTGATACTCTTCTTTAATGTTGAGGTATTATTCATCACAGCGGTCTCAAAAAATCAGATCCAATTCTCCTGTTTTTTCATAAAGGTTCACTCCATATTATATGCCACGTCTAATATACAAATGTTCTTATGATTTTAAAGATTCTTAAATGATAGATTACTTGTTTAGACGGTGTGGATTTAATTTCCTTGTTATTCTTTTTTATTTCTCAAAATTTATTAATTTTCAAATTAATTATTGGAATTATTCAGATTTTTAAACTGTTTCGTGACGTCGTTGTTAAAAAATTTTATAGTAAACTCAATCATTCGTTAACCATACATGGACAAATTGATAAAAATAGGGGGAAAATAATAGGGAAAAATCAATTTTCGGTTGAAACATGTGCTCGTCAAGGCACAAAACAGAAAAAAAAAAAAAAAAAAAAAATCTATTGTATGCTTTGATAATTTTTTAGAAACGTAAATCCTACGAACTTGTAAGAATCAATCACTTGCGTTCTTGGATTTCGTTATTTAATGGCAAGACATATATTCCACCTTAAATTAAAATACCCACACATTAACCAAACTACACAGTCAAGTCAGACTTTTAAAGTTCAAATTAAAGTCGAGTTAGAAGGGTAGAAATATATTTATTTCTTCACTTATTTTCTTTTTCCACGCGTTAGATTATCATAAGGTTATATGTACATATAAATAGCTTTGAATTCATTTCTTCTAGGTAAAAGTCTTCTATCTCTGTGTTCCTTACTTTTATTCGATTAGTCATTAGGAATGGATAAATTATACAGAAAGATCATAATGTTTGAGAATAAGTTCTTTTAAAGTCATAACATTTAAGTGATTAAAAAGAGGCTATAATGTTTATGGAGTAAGTTCGTTTTAAGTTATAACGTTTCAAGTTGTTAAAAAGAAGCCACAACATTCAAAGAAGTGGGTCAATGAGGTCACAATTGACATATGTTATAATGTACCATATTTTTTAAGTTTTAATTTTTAATATTTTTCTTATTGACACGTGTCAATGATGATCTCAATTGACTCACTTCTCTAAATATTATGACATCTTTTTAAGCACTCAAAATATTGTGACCTCAAATGAACTTACCCTCAAACGTTGCACCAGAACCTCATTAAGAATTATTTACGGTATTTGAGCAAATATTGTTTGTATGTGATATCTCTTTGTGTTAGTGTGTCAGTTTGTTGCTAATTGTCATCGCATTTAATTAGAAATAATATGAATGGTTTGAATTTTAATTTGATCAATTTAAGATTAAACAAGATGAACATCAATCCTTTATACCTCTCTTGATCAAACAATCCACAAACTTTGATGACCAATATGATTTTTAATGGAAGTAACTTTCTCAGTTGGAGTAGATCAATTAAATTAGCCTTCAATACAAAAACAATATTAGAGGTTATTGACTGTTCATGTGTAAAACTTGAAGGCAAGCTTGTTGAAATTTAAAAATGGATTCAGTGTGATTACATGATGTGTTGGCAGCTTTTGAATTCTATGAAAAGATCTTTCTAAAGTATTTGTGTATGCTAAATCTTTAAAAGAACTTTCCAAAGACATTAATGAACATCTTGGTCTTACTAATAAACCTTTACTTTATCAATTGCAACATGAGATTGGGAGTTTTAAATAAGGAGTTTTATCTATCACCATGTATTACAATCCAACCAAAAAGCTTTAGATGAGATTAGTAGTTTTTGTGCTATTCCAAAGTGCACTCGTGATCTTTAAGGAATAATTCTTGGCATGGAGAATATGACTAAATTGTCACAATTCCTTATGAGTTTGAATGAAGAATCATATGAGAATGTTAAGAACCACATTTTGTCGATGAAGCCTTTACCAAGTGTTAGCAGAGCATATTATTTTGTGTATCAAATCTAAAAACAAAAGCAAATGGATGGATTAGTTACTTGCTGATGCAACAGAAAGTGTAAACAAACACAAACTCAACACACCAATTGAATCAAGAAACTAAGATTGCAAAAGATTACAACTTTACTAAGAAAAGATCTCAAAGAAGTGTTTTTCAATGTCAAATATGATAGTCTAATGAAAAAGGTCAAAACTTAGCTATAAATACTATTACAGGAAACCCTAAAATGGATATTAAAAACTAAGTTGGTTAAATGTGAGCTAGCCCAAAACTAGCAGCTTAAACAACGTACGTCGGCGACCTAAATATATAGGTTAGCAGCTTAGGAGCCAACTTAAAAAGCTTACTCTCGGGAGACTTTGTAAGCCGGCTTTGCTGATTGCACGTACACCAGCCAGTATGTTACCGAAGTTAGGATAAAGGCTACTAGCCTTGCTGCTATACACTGCCAGCCTTGAGCCGGCTTACAAAGTCTCTTGAGAGCAAATTTTTCAAGCTGGCTCCTAAGCCGCCAACTTATATATTTAGGCCATCGGCGTACATTGTTTAAGCTGCCAACTTTAGGCCAGCTTACACTTAACCGAATTAGTTTTTATTAATCCATTTTAGGATTTCTTATAATAGTATTTATAGCCAAGTTTCGACCTTTTCATTAAACTATCATATTTTGACATTGAAAAACACTTCTTTGAGATTTTTTCTTAATAAAGTTACAATATTAGTTTCTTCATTCAATTGGTGTGTTAAATCTGTGTTTGTTTACGCTTTCCATGCTACACCAGAGTCCAAGTTGTGCAGAAGATTAATGACAACGCCTATGTAATTGGACTTATCGTTATCATGGGAATATCAAAGACTTTCAATGTCACTGATTTGTTTCCATTCTACATGGACAACTCTTTGTTATATCCAAACAACTTGAGGTCGAGTTTTTTGTAGGTAGGAGAGAATGATGTAACGGAATTGGCCGATACATTCTTGAAGAAATTAGAGCCATCAAAGAATTAAAAGAAGGTAGGATTGAAGAAGGCTGCCAACCTTGTTGATTGCACATACGTCGACCAGTATGCACAATTAGCAAGGCCAGTAGCCTTCTTCAATCCTACCTTCTTTTGCTTCTTGATGTCTCTAATTTCTTCAAGAATGTATCAACCAATCCCTTTACATTATTCTCTCCCACCTGCAAAGAACTCAACCCCTAATTCCAGTCTGGATACAACGGTGAGTCATCCACATGTAATGGAAACAAATGAGCGACATTGACAGTCTTCGATATGCCTATGCTGTCGAGAAGTCCAATTACATAGGTATTGTCATTAATCTTTCGCACAACCTAGTATGAACCATACTTCTTAGGCTGCAACTTGATGTATTTATCCATAGAAAATCACTCCTTTCTCAAAAAAACCATCACTTGATCCCTACTTTAAACAACCGTTCCCTTCTGTGCCTATCTGAAGCTTTCTTGTATTTTGCATTGGCCTTCTCAATCTTGTCCTTAACTTCAGCTACAATAGCTTGGCAATGTTCAACCATATTTTCATCAGCTTGACTGAAATCAACCTCTTTGGGTAATTTAATCAAGTCCAATGCATGTCTGGGCGTACTAAAGTAAACCATATAAAAAGAAGACTTTCCTGTAAACCTATGAACTGAGCTGGTATAAGCAAACTCAACTTAAGCCAACGCTATATCCTACTATCTTAGCTTCTCTCCACATATGATCCTTATCAAATTGCCAAGAGTCCTGTTTGTTACCTCTGTCTCTCCATCTGTCTATGGGTAAACTGTATTGCTGTAGTTCAACGATGAGTTGAACATGTACCAAAGTATCCTCCATAAGTAACTCAAGAATTTGGTGTCCTTTTTTGATGTGCTAGACTTTGGAACCCCACGTAGTCGTACAACCTCTTTAAAAAACAATCTAGCAATAGATTAAGCATCAGCAATTTTCTTATAAGGAATAAAGTGGGCAGCCTTGGAAAACCTATCAACAACAATAAAAACAGAGTTATCACCTCATTGGATATGAGGCAAACCCAATATAAAATCCATGGATAAGTCCTCCTAGATGTTCTTAAGTACTAGCAATGGTGTATATAGCCCAGCATTATGAGATTGTCCCTTAGATGTCTGACAAAAATAGCATCTCTGCATAATCTTTCCCATATCCTTTCTCAATTGAGGCTAATAATACCTATCAGCCATTACTGCAAGGGTTTTGTCTCTCCTTAGATGTCCTGCTAATCCCCTTCCATGCAAATCCCTAATCAATTTCTCCCTCAACGATGACTCAAGGATACACAGTTGGTTACGCTTCATCAAATACCCCTCATATATGTGATATTCACCACAAGGCTCTCTAGTGTTGCACTTCTCCCATATCCCCTTAAAGTCAACATCTTTTGCATAGAGTTCTTTCAATTGCTTAAACCCACAATCTTAGCACTTATCACTGCTAGTTTATCTGCCCTCCTGTTTAAGGCATCAGCCACTTTATTCTGTAATTCTAGATTTGTGCATTAGTTTAAAGGGAAACTTTTATAGAAACTGAGACCATCTAGCATGCATATCTTTGCTGATTCAAGTCTGGTTACTTAGATGCTTTAAAGCTCCACAGTCTGAGTACAACACAAACTCCTTCCCTACTAGATAATGTTCCCACACTCTCAAGGCCCTCACTATAGAATAGAACTCTTTATCATACGTCGGCCAACTCCTCCTGGCCTCACATAACGTCTCACTATAAAAAGCTATTAATCTTTTCTCTTGAGATAGCACACCCTCGATACTATTCCACTAACATCACAATCAACTTCAAAGAATTTGTCAAAATCAGGAAGTGACAATACAAGAGCGCTACATAGATTCTCTTTCAACAAAGAAGAGCTAGTCTCAGCTTCATCTCCCTATTGAAATTTTTCTTTCTTCAAACACTCAGTTAAAGGAGCATCGATAGTGCTGAAGTGTCTGATGAACCTCTTGTAGAAACTAGCTAACTCGAGAAAACTTCTTAACTCAGTCACTGTCTTTGAAATTAGCCATTCTCTAATAGCCTTCATCTTTTCATCATCAACCGTTATTCCCTCATTGTTAATATTAAAACCTAGAAATAACAGCCTTTTTGCCATAAAAGTGCACTTCTTCATATTTGCATACAATTTATTTTCCAATAAAATAGTTAAAACACTTCAAAGATGCTCTAAATGTTCATCCTTAGACTTACTATAAATCAGGATATCATCAAAATAAACCATGACAAATCGCCCAATAAAAGGTTTTAATATCTAATTCATAACCCATGTAAATGTACTGGGTGCATTGCTGAGGCCAAAGGGCAACACTAACCACTTGTATAAGCCCTTCCTTTATCTTGAAGGATGTCTTCCATTCATCCCCTAACTTAATCCTGATCTGATGGTAGCCACTCCTCAGATCCACCTTGCAAAAGACAATTGCTCCACTTAATCTATCCAGCATATCCTCCAAGTGAGGGATTAGGAATTTATACCAATAGTAATTTTGTTGATAACTCCACTATCAACACACATCCATTAACTGCCATCCTTCTTAGGTGTTAGCAATGCAGATATAGCACATAGACTCAAACTGTCCCTAAAAAACCCCTTCCACATTAGCTCTGCACCTTCTGCTACAAGATCTCTGTCTCCTTTAGATTCATCCTGTAGTGTAGCAAATTAGATAAGCTTACTTCAGGCACCAAATCAATCTAGTGTCGAATACCTCTTAGAGGCGGCAACCCCTTTATTAAGTCTTCTAGCAGCACTTCCTTTAACTCTTCCAGTACTTCCTTTATACACTCTAGCACCTAACTATCACTTACCTCCTCCATTTTTATAACATTCTTCACAATCAAAGCACTACCCTAGAATCCTTAATAGTTTCCTCCAAATCCTTTCTTAAATGAGTAATAGTCAAGAAGGAACGTTTCTCAGCCTTAGTGTCTTTGGAACGGTTGGTCGTCTTAAGGGGTAGCAGAGTGTACTTCACACCACCCTTCTCCAGCCTATAAAAGTTCTCCTTTCCAGCATGTTGTGTATTAAAATCATACTGCCAAAGTCGCCCAAACAACACGTGATAGGCATCCATGTCCACAATGTCACAGCAGACTTCGTCCTGGTACTTGCCAATAGAAAATGGTACTCGACATCTCTCTTTCACCTCTATTTTCTTAACATATTTAATCCACCCTATAGAATAAGAGTTATGATGTTTCTCAACTGGAAGCTACAACTAGTTGACAACCGCTCTACCAATTATATTCTCATAACTCCCACTGTGCATAATTAGATCAAACACTCTTCCACCAATAATGCACTTAGTGCAAAACATTTGATGCTGCTGAGTATCCTTCCCCTGTTTTGACGCTAGCATAAGCCTCTTCATAATACATGCATACTCATTATCCCCACCAAACTCAGAGATCTCTTCATCCCTCTCAACAATGTTCACTCCTCTCCAATTAGGGCATTTATTTGACCAATAACCTAGCTAATTGCATCTATAACTCTTGCCTAAAATCGGTTTTGCATAGGGATTGTTTTTCTTTAGATTATCTTTAACCTCACTGGGTTTCTTACCAGCAGCTTTTCCATCTCTCTTCTCATTACCTCCTCCTTATTTCTCCTCAACTCTGTCAATTGTGTTTCTGTTGCTACTTGCCCCTTCAACTCTATATCTCTTACTACCACCATCAAAATGGCTACTCTTCTCTTGTAACATCACCTCGACCCTAAGAGCTGTATTTTTTGCCTCATTCAAATTTCTCAACACATTTACACCAATTTTATCCCTAATTTGTAACTTCAAACCATCAACATACTTGGCAACCTCTTGACCTTCACTTTCTCTTAAGTCATTCCATTCAGCCAATCACATAAAGTTGACTGTATAATCATGAACAGAACATTAACCTTAGTGACATCGTTGGTATTGTTGAAAGAGGATATGTTCATAATCAGAAGGTAAAAAATCCCGCTGCAACAACTGTTTCATATGGAAACACATCTGCGCAAGTTGTCTACCATCTCTTTGCTTTCTGTTTTGCAACCTTTCCCACCAAGTAGAGGCTCCTCCTTTCAACCGACAAGCAACCAACCTTACCCTCTATTCCTCCAGAATCTCCATATAATCGAAAAACCTTTCGACTTTTGCCAACCAGTCTAAGAACTCTTCAATATTTAAGTTTCCATTAAAAAAAGGAATATCTACCTTTAATCAGAAATCTCCACCATCTCCTTAGTCGTAGCCATAATAATTCCTCTAGTATATACCATCACCATTATCGTCTCGTCTCAGCGATTGTCTCTCTTCGTATAAGATCTTATCCTCTTCATCGAATTTATCATCAAAAATTTAAGCCCTTCAATAATCAGCTACAAGTCTATTAACTGGACTGCCATAAGCATGTCTTACCCTTGGACGTCTTCCATCAAAATCCCTATTTATGTTGGTATCTAATGCCATCATGCTAAATGCTCAATGCTCAATTAGATCTTCAAAAAGCTCCTCTAAACGTAGGATTCTCTGATCCATGGTATCGATTACTGTCCTTGGAACCTTAGTTCCATGGACTTTCGTATCTTGAACACCATAAAGAGTACGACTGCTAGCAACACTATCATTAGCATACATCTTCGTAGGGAGTTACCGTGCTCTGATACCACTCTGATGCAGCAAAGAAAGCGTAAACAAACACAAACTTAACGCACCTATTGAATCAAGAAACCAAGATTGCAAAAGATTGCAACTCTACTGAGAAAAGATCTCAAAGAAGTGTTTTGCAATGTTAAATTATGATATTCCAATGAAAAAGGTCGAAACTTGGATATAAATACTATCACAAGAAACCCCAAAACAAATTAATAAAAACTAATTTGGCTAAATGTAAGCTGGTCTAAAACTGACGCTTAAACAACGTATGTCGGCAGCCTAAATATATAAGCTGGCGGCTTAGGAGCCAGCTTTAAAAATTTTCTTTCAGGGGACTTTATAAGCCTACCTAAGGTCGGCGGTGTATAGCAGCAAGGCTAGTAGCCTTTATCCTAATGTTGGCGGCATACTGGCTGACGTACGTGCAATCAGTAAGGTCGACCTTCAAGGCCAACAGCCTTCTTCAATCCTTGTCTTCTTTTGCTTCTTTAATGACACTAATTTCTTCAAGAATGTATTAGCTAATTCCTCTACATCACTTGCTATGAAGAAAATATGGCATGTAGGGTGAAAAACAAGCAAAAAGTTGCTAAATGTGAAAGAAAAGATAGAAAAGATAAGCTGTTTGCTAAGCATATTTGCAAATATTGTGAAAAAAGTAGCCATATAATAGAGTATTACTTTGAGTTAATAAGTTTTCCATATTGGCTTAAAGGCTCACATGAAAAAGAAAAACTCAAAGTGGCTTTCAAAATTGAATTATCATATGATTTTCTTGATACTTTGTTTTGTTATACTTTTACTAATGGAAAATTGACTGTTGTTGTTTCTAACAATGAATTTAAGTTTACATCAAGAGTTAATTAGGAGGTTGTGAAGATGTTAAAAGGGAAGAGTCAAGTGGATAAGTACATGACTTCTTCTATGGTGAATTTTGTAGGTATGGATACTACCTTTTCATTTTTAGCATTTCCTTGATATATTGATGATTATTTTATGGATCATATTGTTAATACAAGGGTTACTAATCACATGATCCCTTATTCTCATCTTTACTTGACCAATAAATACGTCTTAAACCTACAAAAATTTCTTAATGGCCACCTAAAAAGTATCAAAACTATTGGCAATGTCACTATTAATGACAAAATTTTGCAAACTAATGTGCTTTTGGTTCTTGAGTTTCATTATGATATGTTATTAGTAAATCAAGTTCTTAAAGATATCAATTTGTGTACCTATTTTACTAGCAACATCTGCTTATTTCAGGACCAAATCTTTAAAACATGTCACTAAAGCCAATGTCAAATTTGGACTTTACCTTTTGAAATCCTAGCAAAGTTAGAAACTTGAAGTTAACAATTCTCTTCTCACTTTGTCAAGTGACTCTTTTCCACTTACACATGCTAGTCAGAATGTAATAGTAGATAATGTATCTTTAGAAATTTTGTGTAATCGTTTAGTCATGTATCAATTTCAAAGTGACAACATATACCATGTTGTAAAGGTTTGGATTTTTCTAATTTTGTGTAATACTTGTCAACTTACCAAGTTTCATTTATTACCTTTTCACTTTAGTGCTTCAAAGTATTTCTATACTTTTTAATTAATGCATGTTACTGAATAGGGCTTTATAACACACCAACTCTATCTGAGACTAGGTTTTTTCTTACCATAGTACATGATATGTGCAAATACATTTAGGCATATTTTATGCTTCATAAGCATGAAACTACATCCGTTCTTGCTACTTTATTCATTCTTTTTCAAAATCATTATAACAAATCATTAAGACCATCATATGTGATAACTGAGGATGATTCACTTCTAAAGAATGATAATCCTCATTTCATAAACAAGTTATGCATCAGAATAGTGTCTTTATACTCTACAATGATATCATGTTGTGGAGAAAAAACACCGACATTTGTTAGACACTACTAAAACACTTTGATTAAATGATAATCTTCCTAAACAATTCTAGGTAGAATATGTTCTAACAGCCAATGTTATCAATAAAATGCCCACAAAATCCTTGCATGAGATGAGTCCATACCAACTTCTTTATAATAAGCCACCTAATTTCAATTTGAGAATTTTAGGGTGTCTTTGTTGTGTTGAAACCAATTAGAAGGGATAAGTTTTGTTCTAGAAGGAGAAAATTTATGTTTTTATAGGTTACCCACCGAGTCATGAGGGTTACAAAATTTATGATTTAAATACTAAACAAGTCTTTGTTTCTAGAGATGTAATCTTACATGAAGATATTATACTTTACAAATTAGAAATTTCATCTCATGTACATGATGTTTAATTAAGATATTATCCAATTTTTCATCTTAACACATTTGATGACTTTCCAAGGGAGTATTTGCATCTTTGGCCAATGTAATAACAATTCTTGGGGACTTAGCGATTATAAAGTGACAAAAAATCTTAAATGGAAAATGGTAATGGTTAAAGAGTTATTATCTCTTGAATTAATGGACTCATTGCCTCTAAGTGAAAAGGCTATTGAAAGATGAATGGCTATACCGAATTACGTACATGTTGGATTGTTCCATTGAGAGATTTTATGTTAGACTTGTTGTTAAAGCTTATACCCAAGCTAAAGGGTTAGTTTACACTCAAAACATTTTCACTTATTACAAAATTGGTAACTGTTTGGGTGCTTTTAGTTGTTGCATTAGTCAAATTGGTTTGTTCATCAACATAATGTAAATAGTCTTCATGGATTAATTGATGATGAAATCTATATAGATCCTCTTGAAGGATATACTATGGCTTGTCCTATTTAAGCTTGCGAGATTGTCAAATCTCTTTATAGGTTAAAACAAGCTTCTTGACAATGAAATAGTAAGTTCACAAAATTTATTGTGTCAATAAGTGTTGACCAATCTGAGTGTGGTAATTCATTATAGGGTTAATGTCATAAATGGTACATGAACTTTCATGAAAAGAGAAATTAACTACTTGTACTTTAAAATGATCAACTTAATACCTAAGCAGACTCTTCATGGTCTCAATCACTACCTAAGCTACCAATGTTAGCTCTATCTACTGACGTGGCGAATTCCTCCTATGCTTACATGACACATATCCCTTAACATTAAAAAATCAATATGTAAGTGACAATAGTGAAGTTAGGATATCAAACATCATCAAGGAGTTGAGAAAATAGGAGATAATACCCATTTTGCTATAAGAGGAAGCTTAGATTGAAAGGGCTAGGCTTACGAAGGAGAATCCAATATTGAGAAGGCTTGTGTTAAGGCATGAGCATAATGCAATGGAGTTACTTCCACTACAAGTAAGGCCACACATGTCCATTTTACCCCTTCTCCAACAAGATTATCCCCACACAGATAGATAACGAGATTCCCCTTAAGGCAAAATAACAACAATGTTATAGCAAGTCTTCCAAACAAAGTAGGTAACACAAGGGCTTAGCTTCTTTTAGAATGAAACTATGATCTCATGTGCTTTAGGATTTCCACATAGCTAGGTTTCACCAGGGCCTAACAAAGAAGTTAGGATCTCCTCATTTTTTTTTTTTTGAAGATTTTTAGGATTTTGTTCAAATTAAGGTTTCAAATCTAGCATTTTAAGGTTAGTTTTCTAATCTACATCTTCAATTTCTAGGGTTCTTCTTTTATGGATAGACAGGGTTTTGATTTGGGGTTGAATGGCTTCTAAGGATTTTCCTTCGTGTAAGGTACACCTAAACTCGAGTAAAGTTAGGTTTTTTCTTCTTTCATTTTACTTTGATTTTCTCCAAAAAGAAATAACAGAAACATAAAGCCCTACATATTAACTTTTTAATGTCGAAGGACACGTCATACATACATCAAAGGAATTCACCATGTCAATAAATGAAGCTAATACCATTAGCTCATGTGGTTATTATGACCATGAAAAGGTTACTTAGGTATTAAATTGATTATTCTAAAATACAGGTAGTATTCCTCTTTTATGAAAGTTCAAGTACCATTTGTAATATTAACCCTTCCTTGTACTTTTATTTATTCAATCTTCCTTACTTTGATTAGATTAGGAATTAGAAATTTTTGAAGTAGATGTGAATGGTTTTCAATCACTAGTTAACCCAAAATATGTATTAGTGAGCTTTGTCATAATTTTAACATTCCTACGATGAGTAATCATTAATCAAATTTTAAAATATTGACTGTTATATAGAATTTTGAAACTTTTTTAGAATCCCCATGAACATATCACCTAATAATTACTCATAACCCTTTATACTACTTATAAAAATGATCGTGTGAAATTTATATAGATATTTTTATTCTTTCCAAATTAAAATGATTAAATCATGATTATCATTAATTTAAAATGATTATATCCAAAAAATGGTAATTAAAATTTTAATCAAACCCATTCATAATCAGTTAGTTTTATTTAATTCCCTTTTAGTGTTTTCTAAGGTTCATGGCTAAGGTATTTATCATAAAAGTTGCTAGACTTTATGAATTGTGAGAGAGCAATGATATCAATAAATTGATTCAAAACTAATAAGATATATAAAATTATATAGTTAGTAAATGAGTTATGAAAATATTAGTAAAACACTATTAGTAAGATAAAGTATATATACTTTGTAATAGGAGCTGCAATTTATATAAACGAATTCATTTTGTATAGTACAACCTTTCAATTTACATGTTCATATATTAATATTGGGTCAATATTTAAATTAACTCATCATATGTCAATCCTTAACTATATCCTCTCGATGATGAGGATAATAACCTTGGTTCTAATCTATATTTAATCATTGATCCCAATTTAGACTTGAACTTCAATTTGAAATGGAGGAGTCTTATGAAATAGAGGTCAATTAAGAAAAAATCATTGTTATCTTTGGAAAGGATCAATGCACCCTAACACCAACCCTAACTCTATATCTAGCAATGATGAGGATAATAACCCTAGTTTCAATCTTGATTTTCTTCTTAATCCCAATTCAGACCCATAATATGATTTAAAAATGGAGTTATTTATGAAAATAAAATTAATTTAAATGAAATTAAAGTTATCTTTATAAACGATCAGTACGTCTCAACCTCAACCCTCAAGAGGAGATAATTCCATAGGCTATAAGGGTAAAGCTTATTAATAAAACGAGAATGATGAGGATGATAAAATCCTACATGAGGAGAGTGAGAATGATAGGGAACCATATACCATAGTGATTTCTCTATATGATGAGAGTTATGAGAAAGGTGTGATAAAATATGTTATTAGGTAATAGTCATATCTTCATAGAAAGAGGATGGTAAGGACAAACATTTAGTCACAAGAATGAAAGTTCTGATAGTGATGTTCTCAAGAATGAGTGGGACTGGGCAGATGACAACGTTGATGAGGATTCAAATAATAATACATAGGATTCTTAGTTTTGAGCCATCAACAAACAATGACCTAAAAGAACATCCCATAATTGTAGTTTCTTAAAAAAGTCCTTTATAAACATACTCAGATAAAGAGAACCTAAGGAGTAAAGAATCATTTATAAGTTATAATTGTTTATTTAATAAGAGTACTAAAATATCATATAAATATAAAAAATAGATATTTTGGAAAAGAGAGAGAGAGAGAAAGAGAGAAGGAAAAGCCAAGCCAAAAGCTTGGTGGAATAGAGAGAAATCGATAAAGATAGAGGCAGAGAGTTGTGTGTAATGAATTCGCATATGGGGGAAGAAGGAAAGGCACAACAATTCTATATGAAATTCTGGATGAGGCAAGTCTCCTCTCATCTAAATTTTCTAAAGGTGAGACATTTCTCACCTTTTAGGAAGATGCAAGACTTGTAGTTGACTTGGCATATGAGGTGAGACTCACCTCATATATCGCGTTAGTTGTGAGTCTCTCCTCACATTCCATGTCCATAACTCATGTCGAGATGAGAGGTGAGACTTTCCTTAACCTATACATCTCATATTATTCTTTTTCGTAATGATAGTATCTGATTTTTCTAAAGGTAAGCTAGTATAGGGTAGGTTATAAGATCCTACTTGTAGTATCCCACCTTGTAGATATCATTTTCATAAGTTTTGGAAACTGAAACCTACCTTGTAAATTATAAAACCACTTTAGAAGTTATACCCTTATACAAACTATAGGATATAAGGTACTTTGGGAAATCCATAAAATTTTTATTAGGTTTTCATAATATTTAATTTCAAAGGTAAATTTTTCACAATATGGATCTATCCATGTTTCATGGCATCTTACTCATTCAAAAACTTTTTCATATAATTCTCTTCATAAGTTTGGAAACGAGCCGAAAGAGACAGCACATAGAAACATATAAATGAGATAAGAGAGAAGTGGAAGAAATAAAGTAACAAAAAAGAAAACTTAAGTGTTTCTTGTGGATAATGGATTTAGGATATAGCCAAGGGTTTCTCGTGGACAATGGATTTAGAAACATATATTTTTTCAATGGAACTTTCAAGATATAAAAATAAAGTTATTATACAATTATTCGCATTAGTTAACAATTTATGGATATTAAGTATTTTAAAAACCATACATCACATATAATATAGATTCTAAAGTGGGTATAGAGTATAAGATGCTATATTTAGGAAATATGTTTCGAAAAATTGCACATGCAATCTATTTCATAACTTTCAATATCTAATGGAAATTTATTCAATGAAGAAAGAATTGATAAAATCTTGACTACAATAGAATTACTTGCTCATTCTTAGAAACTAAAATGTTATGTGAAAATTACTAGGGGAAATATTAAAATTTGCATCAAGCAATGAAAGGATTAAAAGAAAAAAGAAAAAAATTAGCTAGATTATTTAGCAATTATTTCACACAAGATTGAGCAATAATTGTGCTATATATTAAGCAAAACCGAAAGGAAATGACTACACAGTAATAAAATAAAGACATTGACCCATAATAAAGTACTCTAGAATGCAATTTGTAGGTTTGATTAGACTGAAGGAATCTGTCAATAAATTCAACAGTTCGAGTTAAAGTTGTTTTCCATGCAAAAGTTAAGAGACCTCTAATATAAAAGACACTAAAAAGCAGCTTCCTCCAAAGACTAATTTGTCTATCAAGGGGTCCAATTAAAAGTGTTTTTAAAATTAAAAAAAAAAAAGAAAAAGGAGAAAAAAAAAATGAGCTGCATGGTTTGTTGCTTCTTATCAATAAAAGAAAGCTCATTTTAGCACGCTTTAGAGTTTCATTAAAAGGGGAGAACAACAATAGACGTCTTTCCCTCCATTATCTTTTCCACTTTCTTCTTTCCTTTTTTCTTTTCTTTCTTCATTTCCCCATCTTTTCCTTTGTATCTTTCTTTTCTTGTTTTTCTTTCTTAAAGGCAAGCATTTTAACTTATACACGGAAAAGGGACATACAATGAATATATAAAAACGTGAGATGTGAATGGTCGTGTACAAAGTTCAAAAATCAAAAGCGTATATTCTTAGGATGTAGCTTCTAAGCCCTAGGTTATATAAATTGTCACCACTTATTGATTCCAAAAAATCCTAGATCAAACGAAAAGGGAAAAAAAAAATTCTTCTTTGATTTTTCTTTGTTTATTCATTTCTTTTAATTTTCCCTCAATCTATCCCACTACGTATAACCAATAGTCAAAATTATAAGAAAAAATACCAACAAAATAATATTATAAAATAGTTATTATGTTAGGATTATTTATAACAATTATGATTAGAAAAAGAAAATTGAGAGCCTTCCTCAATAAGACATTTGAGTTTTAAGATATTCTAGGAGGTGAAGGTCTAGCAATCTATACACACACTAGGTCGACGGACGTGATGTATGGACCCATCAAATTCCACTACTTTAAAAAATAAGTACCTTTTGATGTATGGCATTAATATAAGAACAAGACTAAGAAGACCATGGCCAACATCGCATGTAATAAGAAGGGACCCATCATCGAAGTTAGTACTAATTAACACCTATCATATATGTATGACTAAAACATGATTAACCCAAAAAAGTATGGTCACCGAATGTCAAAAAAGACACAATAGAATGGTTGTTGGTTTTGTACGTTTCGGTTTTGGTTAGACGATGTAAAGAGAGAAGGGAAAGGAAGGGAAAGAGGGGAACATAAAAGGCTGTTGGATCACATGCACTTGCACATCACAATCTTTTTTTTTTTTTTTTTTTTTTCCTCCTTCTCTTCCTCTCTTCTCTTCTTTTTATATTGTGCCTGATAGAATAATTTTAAAGAGGGTTTATAAAATTCTCAGTGTTAAAGGAAATAAATTTAAGGGTTGGGAGAAAAAAAATAAATGGTAGGTCCCAAATTTCAAGGCTGCTACTATGCTAAATGACTCCTCAATCCAAGGGATTCCAAGTGATGATCAAAACAAAGATAGAAAGACTGGACCCCTCCATCATCTTCATCATCATTTCATGCATATATATCCAAATTAAATTTAGACCCACCTTTCTTGTCCATAACACTCAAAAGACTGTGCTTAATGTATAAAAAGTGACATTTTTTCTCTTGTGACAGCTAATAATGTAGGCAATGGCAATATCTGTCTGATCCAGATTCCATGAATTTTTGGGAAAATTAGTGTTTAATCGTCTGATGTTGACGTGTGTATATGAGGAATATTATTTTGAATTTAGTTATATCGAGTATATATATATATATATGTATATATATATACTTGTGTATTTGTTCACCGTACTCAATATATACGGAACTCTATGCTTTGAACTTCGTTTAGCAAGTGAAATGTCCCCCACTAGTGAACCCTTTTCGTGAAGTGGAGTTTAGACATGTTAGAATAAAATTGGTAAAATTTTTGTCAAGGCCATTATTGTAATTTTATTAATTACCTGATATGATAAATTATGCTAGGGTTTATTTGATACTAATACACTTTCTTTTCTTCCAAACACACAATTTGGAGTCAATTTTGACTTTATATGGACAATGCAACGACCACTTATTGATGTGCTGATTTTTTAGTGTCTTTCAACCATATAATTTGCGCAACCATAAAATTATGACTTAAAAGGACTTTTGCATTGTTAGATTTTTATCTATATCATATCAATCTTGGTAACTTATCATTATCGGATCAATATCAATTTGATTTGGACAGTTTATAAGAAGAATTGTTAATTCTTTATTGGTATTAATTCAGTATCGGTTCGATTTGAAAACAAAATTAAAATAATATCAAACCGACTATCCAAGTAGACACTTAAAGATGAAAAGGCATTTAAAATTTCAAGGTTTTTCTACATTAGTAATTTTAGACAAAGAAATTGGTGATCTTAAATGCTTTCTAAATTATATATTGACTTGATAAAAACAAGACAAATACTTGTCTAGGTTATAGGTTGAAAGAGAGAAAAACCTATAGAGTAGGAGTGGGCATGGTGCAGTCTAGTATGAGTTGTTCATGAACCAAATCAAACCATATCTTATGATTCTTTCTTTTTTTTTTTTTCTTTTAATTTCGAACCTAATCGTACGGATGGGTTTGTAAATTCTTCAAATAAAAAAGAAACGATTCGGTGCAATATGGTCATCGTTCAAACCATTTTTTTATTCTCAAAATAAAAATACAATTTATCACAAAGTTTAATTATATATTTTTTATCATCAATGCAAATACAAACAATACTATTTGAAATTAATTATTTACCCAAATAACTATGTAAAACTTGTAGCAGAAGAGAAATTTCATCCATCATAAAATTACAATCATATACTAGTCTCTTTCTCTTAAATATAATAATAACTAGATTCAATAAAATAATTAATATACTACCCTAATATAATATGTAAATTTTAATTCGTTATATATTTCTAATTAACACATTATTAATTATATAAACTAAAGTAACTATGTAACATAAGTTAATTAATAAGTAAGACAAAGGGAAAAAAAAAGACATAATATTTTGAACACTAGAGGTTAAAATCTAAAACTTAACTTATTTGCAGATACACTATAACAATTGAAACATCATATAACCAAATAATTTCATTCTCATGAATGATGCAAATATAAATAAAAAAGTTTTAAAATAATTAATCTTTTAATAAAATGATTGGAAGAAAAATTATGTTTGAATTTTTTTTTAAAATATTAAAACAGTTTGGTTTTGGTTTAGTGTCCCAAACCGAATTGTGAACCATTTATTCTTCATTGAGCCAGATCACGAACTAAACCGTTTTAAAAAAAATTCAAAATTTCGATGCAATTTGATTCTATCTAATTTAATTGACGGTTTGGTCCATCTTTTTGCTGAGTCCTACTATTGAGTTCCCAGTAAATATAATTACTATTGTATGTGGTTGGATCAGTTGGTAAGCTAATTATATAACTGAGACATGTTCTGTTGTATCTTTTCACTTATTGTTTGGCATGCTAATTAAATTCACAAGCCACCTCGTACTAAACATTAGAATGCCATAATTTACATTTATCTCAAGGTATATATCCATGCGTAATAACAATGTACCAGACCAGGAGTTATGTTGATTGGCCGGTTCACAATTGGAGAAAAGGTTTTCCATTGGACATATTGTGTTTTTATTGGTAAGATTGTCATGTACGAAGCCAAAGAGTAAGAAATGAGTAGCAGCAGTCAGATCAATTGAATAAACTGGATACAGTATAATGGCATACAAGATCGGGGAATTGCTATATATGCTTTGAACTCCAGATAGAACAACTTGGCTTCCCATTTGCAGCCAAGAACGCAGAAATGCGATAAAGCTGACCACAGTATTTCATGATACTGGGCATCTATATTAAGATATGTAGTATGCAAAAAGAAACAATATAGAAATTAAATTGTGATTCTTTAGAAAAATAGAAAATTAATCATTTTTTTTTATTATTCCTTTGAAGTCTCATGGTAAGATAACGAAGTATAATGGCAAAAAGCTAAAGAATAACGATTTCTCTCATGTATGAAGTGAATTACAATTTTTTTTTAATTAAAATCTATTTCATGAAAACCTATACTAGGTCTGAACTGAAGAATTAGTTATTTTAGTTTATCATTATAAAATTATTCAAACTTATCATAAATGTGTTTAATCTATGAACACTTTTGAATAAGAAATATGGAAAGATTATTGGAGACCAACTTAATTATTGGTTCATTCATTAAGAAACTTTTGTAGGTTCAAGTGAATAAAATTTGTAACAAGATTGGGATAAAATTATAAATTGTGTGTGCACGTGTGTGTGGATATATATATATATATATATATATATATCCCAGCAATCAGCTTACCGAGAGTACAAAATTTGATATTTTTTAGGTGAAAATATACCTTAGGAACAGCTACAATTAAAGAGTTTAACCTAGAACTTTCACAAATATCAACTAATATTTGGAGTTCATTGTATATATGCGGTGTTAATTAATATCTTACATTTAGTCCATTTCGATTGTTTGTTTCTTATCTATATCTTTATCTGTATCTAAATTTTATGTGTAAATATATTTGATTTGCAACTATATTTTAGTTATATTTTATAAGTATTTTATCTATTTGATGTTTTCATAAGAATTATCATATGTTTTTCATCTATATATATTTATTAACAAATAATTTAATAGAAAAAGTTTGAAAAAAATATTTATCATATCCGGGATATCAAACAGACCCACTAATAATAATGGCAACAATATATTTCTGTTCTATTCCTTTACTTTTGGCTTTTTTTCAAAAAAAATTTTACTGTGCATATATATATAATTTGTATAATGATGAAAGAAGTATTATTGCCACCTAATTATCCACTAAGAAAGTAAAGCCCTTTTTGGCAATTCAATCATGTCAGCCAAAAAGTTGGTGCCTCTGAGAGAGATCATTCAACCAGCGCACAAAATGGACATTCCACGATCTATTTCTGCACAGATTAGACTGCTCCAGACGAGATGAGAATAATCGTCTGTATTCTCAACTTTGCCTTTGCCTTTGCCTTTGCCCTTTCCCTTTCCCTTTCCCCGCACACACACACACACACACACACACAATCGCAGTATATCATACTATCTTTTCTACAGAGTGGAGGAGAAAAAAAGAAGAGAAAAGGGGAAGATATTGATTTTCATTTTTTCAGTCACGCGCCTCACATATCTAAATCATATGCTCATCTACACTTTATTGCATTTGACCTAAATTTCCCCTAGTGTACTACATATTTACCAACCCCATAAAAAAAATTACCTAAATATAACTCATATAATTTTAATTACCAAAAATACCAATATAAAATCGCATCTGAAACATATGATTTTGATTTGTCAAAAAATTAACATGCGATTATAAAATTTCAATACATCATAAAATCATATGTTAAATATGCAACTTAATACAAATAAAAATTAAAATTACATATTTAATATGCGATTTACTATAAGTGATAAGTTTGAATAGGTTCACGAAAATCAAAAAGTGTTTTTATAACTATTTTTATGTAATTAATATTTGTATTAACAATTTTCCGATAGATCCGTAAATTGAAAATAATTCCTCAACTTGTTACCATACATATTAGATTTATGTAATGTACGTAGCAAAACAAAAAGAAGATTTATTTCTATACTCCCTTTCTAGTCTGAGGAGGACTAATAGTCACGTAATTTGGGGCCAGAGATTAGGTTTAATTTACTAGGTAACATAAATTAAGATGGATATATTAATATATCATCAAAAACTATGACTATACTTTGTAAATTTTAATAGAGAAATAGTTGCGGCAATTAATAAAAAAGGAATAAACCAATACGACGTTACTAAATATTCTTAAAAGATGATAATAAAGATATATTATTTTGTGATTGTAGCTTATAAAATGCTAGATTAGGAAAAGAAATCGGTGGGCGATAAAAAAAAATATATATGAGTTGGTTTTTATTTTATTTTTAGTAGTACTATTGAAGAATCAAGATTCCGGAATGTTCAATTTTTTTCCTTTTGTCATCACATCACAATACGAGATACATCCTCTTCAATATGATTGCTGAATAAGCTATATGCAAATCTTCTTGCACCCCAAAGTACAATTGCTGAAGCAATATTCCCGGGTGACCATCATATATGGATCGCATCTTTGCTTTCAGTGTTCCTTTCTCATCAATCTATATGGATGTGTCAATACACTACTTGGAGAAAAAAAATTTTGGATATTATGCATTACTTATTATGAATATGTACACTATGTAGTGTGTGATCATCAAAAATATCTATTTTCCATATATATTTATTTTTTAGCAAACAATTTTTTTTTAAAAAAACAAAACAATACTAAAACTACCAGTATAAAATGAATCGAATAGAGCCCATCAATAAAGGCTATCCCAAGATAAGATTAACAAGGTAAGAAGGATTTATTGCCCTCATTGTTGTACAGATCAATGGTCTGTTGGAGGATGTGTATTGGCTCAAGTACATATAGCCGTTGCACGTATTTAGTGATTAATGCGAGCAAGTTTGTGGACTATGGATGGTGAAACGTGCTCTTTTTTAAAGAAAGAAAGTATGATACTTTTTATCTTTTTATTTGGGATATCTTGCTCCACATTTAATTAATGAATATTTGAATTTGATTAAACAATCCTTCAATAATTAAGTATTGTTGCCGAGGATCTAATGGCCCAGTTTCACTCTCCCAGTGTGCACTCCTATTAACATAACATAATTAAAGGAATTCCTTATATAAAAAAAAATACATACATATTATTTGCCTCTTTTCTTTTTATTATCGAACTTAAAAGGACTAGGATAATGTAATAAACCTGATGCAAACTAAATAACAAATAAATACATAAAGAAAAGATAAGAATATTAAGTGTGGTATGAAGTGGGTTTAGTCCACCTTTTATTTCAAACTCTTGTCACCAAATTGTAATTATTTTTGTCCTTTATAATCGAATATTATAAATATAAGCTCTCAAATGCAGTGCTTTCACAAATTACAAAATAGCAACTCTTAAGCACTATACACTCACTCCCGGAATTTTTACATTTATAAGTATTAAGAAAATTTAAATATGATTCTCAAAATAAGGTGATGAAGCTGCTCTTTCTCCTTCAAATATCCCCCTTCATCATGTATGTATAAGCATCCGTGGAAATATGGCCCTTGTTCCCCTTTTTCTGCTCAACATGAAGCTACATCAAAGAGCACAATGACTAGTTATGCAACACTTTGTTGAAACCCCATATGAGGAGCCATTCGGACCACTTGCTGCTCTGCATCCCCATTTGATCTTGATAATACTTCGTTTGAACTTCTTTACCATCAAATCTAATTGAAGTCTTACTTTATACCTATTCATTTTAAGGAATAATTTTAAAACACAGAAACGTCAATTTGTTAGATTAAATTGCTTTGTTTACTTCTAGAACATAATTGAGCTTCCGTGTTCAACTATTTTCCCCTCTTTTTTATTAAAAAAATTTAAAAACTCTCTCTTAGTTAAGTATCCATTCATCATAAAATAGAGTTTGTAAAACTGTAGCTGCAATTGAGTGGTTTTGTTGAAAAGAAGAAGAAGAAGAGCAACACATTATAATATGAGAAAATCTATAGAATTTTGCATGTGTCATTCAAATACTCAATTGAAGTTGTTCAAATAAGACATGTAATTCTTACATGATGATCTCAAATAATCATTCAGATGTCTAGTTGGAGTCATTCAATTGATATATGTAAAATCTATAATTTTAGTAGCTAAAAAGGACTTTAAACTTATCATATATGTGTTATAACATCCTAAATATAAATAAACAAGCCAAGTAATTAAGTTTAAAGAGTATAGATTGTCATTTATAAAAAATAAATAAATAAATAAATCACAGTAAACCTGAATTTACAAAATCATATGCTTTATAAGCAAAGTTGGCACAAATGAATTACACATCAAATATAAAGACCAAAATCAACTCACACATTATCTAGGCTCATCAACTAACCAAGCAAGTTTTAAATAAGTAATAAAATTAATTTAAATCAACTTTAAGTCACAACAATTGATGTAACAAAAAAATCACACTTTGGTTCATGAAAACACATAAAACAACTCTTATTGAGTTGATGATGCTCATTTCAAATCAAATCAAACACATTTAAATCAAAAAATATTTTAATCAAACGCAAGTTCCAAGTTACATCAAGCTTATGACATAAAAGCTATATACTTGGTTTCTATATTAGTTCAAACAATCATTAACTAAACAAACCACATATTCACTTCAAAACTTACAAATCACAAGTCTTTGCCAAAACAGTTTCTAACACAATTCAATGTACTCAAATTCACTAAAGGGAAATGATTAGCTTAACAACAAAAGATTGATAAAAGCTTTTATCCTTCTGCTTAAACTGTTAAGCTTTGAACACCGTGCATATAGTTTTCTCCTCTTAGGATTTAAATAAATTTTATTTTTGTGTTTTTTTTTTTTTTTTTTGTCATTTCTTCTAATCACATGGGCGTAAAAATTTATTCAAATTTTCCATAATAATTATAACGTTGGTGCCTCTAATAAAACAACTATTACATTCAATTTTCTTATACTTATGGATTAATCTTATTCTACGTTCTTAATTATTTTATCTTTGTTTAGTTATAATTAATTTTTTATTATTTTTGCAAAAAAAAATTGAAATTCTATCTCTTTGCATCAATTAAGCTAAACTTTAAAGATAGTTTTTTTAACTCAACAGTTATTAGTCTAATCATACATTCATTTACACGTTCATCTTTTGCTTTGCACTTAGCCATAAGAAATTTATTTTCTTCTTTCGATTTCTGATTCTTAACATTCAAGACGTCAAATTCATTTTACAACATATCCAATTCATTTCCAATTTCTTTGAGGATACTTTTCAATAAGTTGTTTTTACAAACACATTTATGAAATGGATAAACATCACATTTGGTACTTCAACTTTGCCAACCTGTGTAATTAACTATTTGAAATTTAAAAGTGAAAATTTACAATCTAAGACCTTTTCAAGTTTATTCATAGTTTCCAAATGAGGAAGTTAATTGTAAAAATATGTAAAATTTTTTATAGTTAATTGCAAAGTTCAAGTGGTTAATTACCAAAATGGGTAAAGATTAGTTAGTAAATTGATACTTTAAAACTTCAAGTTGTTAATTGCACAAATCAACAAAGTTTAGCTACCAAATGTGATCATCAGCCTTACGAAATCGATTATAACTCTTCTTACGTGTCTTGAAGTTTGTAGATGATTGAATTTGATTATAAAGGCTTTAAGCCTAATTTTTAATGTGGATTTAACTCTCTAAGATAAGGTGACAAAGTTTAGAATGCTAGACCCAATTGTTTTGGGATAATTAGAGAAATTTTGCACGGTAGGCTTGTAGTAGAACTCGTTGAAATTGGTCTGCCCAATTCCAACCTTTCATAAATTGGCTCACACACTACAAATAAAGACTTAATGGCCTTAGGTACAAGGGAGCTCACGTTTGTATCCGTTATGAGAGGGACTCATTTTAGTCATTGATCGTCTGTCTCATCTCACAGACAACATCAACAACTAGATTTTATATAAATATCACTAGTCTCCACCTCATTTGGATAAGTGAAATCTAGGCAAAACACGTTGTCCTGTTGGATTTCCATCTTAAATACCTATTGTAATTAAGAACAATTATCGATTCATCATGTATAATAAGGTTGATGCTTGATAGTTCCTTCACCTATCACACGTGTGTGACAACTTATTGAGACTGCCTACTTCTCCTTTCTACATGATTCACTCTTGATCACTCTCGTACTTATTGTTTTCCTAGGTCACATGTAGCGCAATAATCAAATGATACGCATATGATCATTGCATCTGGAATCATACCCACACAAAGTTTATTATGATAAATTGCAAAATAAACAAGATAAGAAATCTACTTTTGTTAAGGTCACGGGACAAGAAACTTCTACTAGATCGCTTATAACCACCATAGCTTTCTTTTTACTAGTGGGCATTGATTTTTTATATGTGTTCACCTTTAAATATGGTAGCCCCTTGTGGCATTCTTCGTGTGCTCTTTCTTGAATTTGAAGGAGAACTTCAATTATTTTTTGAACTTTCATGCAAGCTCTTCCTCTTCGTTGCTTTCATTACTTGGACATTCATTTGTGGCTTTAAGAATATTAGACTTCTTCTTTAACATCTCTTCTTAGCTTTTAATCATATCATAGGTTTATAGAGCTATGAAGTTCCTCCATGTTCAATAAGAAAAAATCATCGACTTCATACTAGTTTTATTAATCAAGATCCTTAATGATTCAGTATTACAAATATAAGCTCTCAAGTGTGGTGCCTTTTACTAATTACAAGACATCTCTCAAGCACTATACCATGACTTTCTAAATATTTGCAATTAAAGTACAAGGGACTTTAAATAAAATTCTAAAAGTAAGATGGTCTTCAAATATCTCCAGTCATGGTGTATTTATAAGCTACCGAGAAAACAAACCATGGTTTCCCATTTTTCACTTCAATAGGTGCCCCTCAAGAGGCACAATGTCTAGTATTATAACACTCCGTTCGAATTTCTTGTTGGAGTTGTTTAGACTAGTTGTTAGTCTAGAGATAAGACTTCACTTCAACCTTTTTTCATCAACAAGTCTGACTGAAATCTTACTTGAAAACATGATATCTTAAAGAATGATTTCAAGATCTAAATGCATCATCAGGGCTTAATTTAATGATTTATCTTTACGAAAAATATAATTGAACTCCTTAGTTTAAGAATTTCAACTTGTCTTCTCTTGTTAACTCCTTTCCTCTCAAAAAATTTCTATATACAATTTCTCCTTTTATTTCAAGCCCATCAAGCCTATAATTAAAGTAGACCACAAAGGAAGCAAATTAAATAAAAGATTGAGATACTTTCATTCAATCGTGATTTAGTCGTGATTTAATAGAATTTTTAGTTCCTAAAGCTTTTAATACCATTGCAAATACTAGAGAATGGATGTGTATATATGAATCTAGAAGTGATAGAAATGGGGAAAATGTGATTGATGACGTGGGTCTATGCCTTAACCAACGACTAGTTGCAACAAGCCAATAATAGGATAAGATGAACATAAGGAACCTATAGCTTCAAAGCTTGTCATACTAACTTCTCATCTACAAGATAGTTATCATCACTAACACCTTCCCCATAGTCCACAAGTGCTCCCTAAACCTGAAAAAAGAGAAAATAGTGAGCCGAAGCCTAGTGCAATACTTCCACAAATACATATGCATGAGCAAATGTAAATAAGTCACATGCAATCCTAATTCTAATACAACAAACAACCAATTATTATTTTCACTTTTGGGTCTAGCAATCATTATAGGGATAACTCAGTATCCCAACAACACACTTCTAATTTAATATATAAATACGATGCCGGGTACTCTCCAACATCTAAGAGCCCATGAGTCTAAAAGTCCAAACCCAAGTCTACCCATAATCATCTCTATGTGCGACTCCGTAGAAAACAACATCACACAAAGATCATCAAAGTACCATGTTGATATCACTAGCACTCTCAATCCATCAACCAAAGCCAAGCATACACAATACACTAATTATGGTTGAATATTTTATTAGTTACTTTATTAAACCATCCAAGCATGCAAAAGCAACACACAAGATAATACGCATACTTAGATACTGGATTCGCTTTAAGTACTAGAGTCCACTACCAAGGTTGTATTTGAAAGCTTTGTGTATACTGCAAATCCTAAAGAGATAATCCTATTAAGTTCTCTTACTTTTTCAAGAGAAGAAATAAGAAAATTGATGTAATGCAAAGAACACAGGCAAAGTAAACAACTGTGTTTATGTTGTTTATCTCTTTAAAAAAAAAAAAAAAAACCTATCTCATACATAAAGATACACGACTTAAAACAAAGGACCATGTTTCAATCATGTACTTCTTGTATTTTTGAATCTAGCATCAAAGTAAACACTTGTATACGTACTTTCCCAACCCTAAAAACATTCTAGAGCATGCAAAAACCTTTTAAATGCTTCCACATTCAGAAACAAATGTCAACATATAATAACTACGTTACCTTCTTAATATATTTCAATCTTCTTTCTTTATATTACTTTTTCACTTCGCATTTTTCAATGATGACTCTAGAAATTCTTCCTTTAATCCCTCGTTCTCTTTAGAGAATGTTGTTATCATTACCGACATCACAAGTGGTTGTTGCTCAGGTGTTATTTCATGGAAGACAATAAGAAGAAGAAAAAGAAGAAGAATGAAACACTTACAGTAAAATCTTGTTGATCTCTTCAAGATTGGTAGAAGGATTTTGAGAAACCTAGAGATATTGCCCTTTCTCTATACGAACTTGAAAAGAAAGATCAGATGGCGATCACAAACTTCAATATCCAATTTAAATTTTCTTCCAACCATCGTATCTTTTAAAGATACACTAATTTATTAATATACGCCCGCTTTACTTCTTATTTATTACCAAAATCACTCCTTATAATTATTTTCCTTTTATATATTTAGGATATTTTATAAACATTTTTATCCATAAACAGATCAAACAAACCAAATATAAATAAGATACAAATAAGATGAAAATTAGAAAATCCAACCCTTTAATTGATGTCTATCATATGTGATATTTACAATAAAAGATAACCAGGCTAGGATGTTGCCTGCCGTTGTGGTCATTCAATTTTGTGTCATGGGATGCCTATCGCTTAATAGAAGGATAATAATATGAGTGGTAAACATGCTGTAATGGTCAAACAAATAAACTGATGATAAGTTGAGATCAAGCAACGGAGATGGGTTTAACCGTAGCATATCTATCACCTAAAGTAGAACATTGTACGTGGGTCGTAAACCCACTAAAGGTGACCACAAACATGGACTGCGAAGTTGAGATAAAATATAGATATGGCATTAGTGGAGAGATCCATTTATATGTTCGGATGAGTAGGTTATTGACCAATTAAAATTAATGTTGGTTGTAACTAGTTGGGAAGCCAAAAGGGAATACTGTGCACCATGTTCCTTAACCACTTCGAATACACATAGCTTCGACCAAACACAATGATATATCAAGTCAAGAAATCATAATGAAGTTGGTGAGATATGGTATTAGCGTCGAAGTCGGTAATCTTTTAGAATACACGGGTCACGGATTAATTATTGATGGCTGGCACTACGAGTTGGAAAATCGGTTTAGCATCAAGTTCCATGCCCATTCAAAATATTCGCACTGTATAGCAAGCAAAAATATTCCGTGGGTATTATTTATTATGTGTATATACACATGATGAATAACCATTAATTATATTTTAATATATGGATGAGATAGTTGGTAGTTTCTAAAATAACTATCTATAAGACGACATGTTAAAAAGCTTATGGATGTATATTGCTTTAGAAACTACCAGTGACTAGATCGATTCAAGAAATCAGGTTGGAGCAATTAGTAAGTGCAATATATAGTGTGATTTCATTGATGCATTAATGATTTAGGATCACATATACCGCGTCATGCTTCGTCTAAATGACTACCAATTTCTACTCAACCATGAATGAAAGTATAACGTCTCCAGTTAAAGACACGTAAATAATGAAATGATGTGAACATGAAAGGCTCTGTGTTTTAAGTTAATTGGCACTTATGGCTCCGTACAACAAGTTAAAACCAATCAAGTTATAAGATCCATAATGGCATAATTATCACTAGCTCTTCAAGTAATATAAAGATTCTTCAGTCAGGGACATTTGACGCGAATTAAGGCGAACTTTTTGGACCAATATAGATGGTCGCTTTTAGATAATCTTGTTGTGTAAGTTAGATATTATGACTAGGGTAGAATTTATTTAGATTTGAATAGGAAGAAGAAGAAAAAAATGAAAAAAAAAAAAAAAAAAAAGCTGTTGTTGTTCGAATGTGTGAAGATATCTTAATCTATTATAATTATATATTATTACTAACATTAGTTTTGAAACCCCACATTTAGTCCCACAGGAGAAGATAAGAAGCTTCTACATATTTGTATAATGTACTCTTTTTCTTTTGGATAAAATAATATTCTTTGTTAAATTGTGGGATTCCAGCTTTTAACCATCATGCCAAATTTGAAATTCAACATGCCAATTATTACAAAGTGATGTCTTGTAAAAAGACATGATTTGCGGATGGAACCGTGGAAGGACATCTTTTATATATGGTCGTCATCATTTGATAGATATATCTATGTTTGTGTATATATTTATTTTACTAGATTTATATATATATATAGTTAATAGTAATTCTAATTCAAAAAGTTAAAGAGCAAAACGCTCTGGTCCAACATACATGTTCGCTCGAGTGACTTACAACAGAACCTTTTCGGCCAAAATTATCAACATTAAATTCTTACTGTCTAAAATATTATTGCACTTGCACTAGTGAAAAATATTGATGCCGAAAGATTCTCTCCATACGAATACCAAACAAAGTTTTTATATATAAAATATACTTGTAATTATTTTTTAGTCAATTAATCATTTAATTTAAGATTTTTCTTTTAATTTTTTAACTCAATAATGCAATTGAGATGGGGTAGACTTTAGTAAGTTTGGGAAATTGTATGATGATATAAAAGGTCTTGATAGCATATTGGAAAAATAGAGTCACTTTATAATTTTTGTAGTTTTTAAGCGGTGAGGCATAATATGCACTATTGATATATAGCTTCTGTCCAAACATTTTTCAAGTGTGATTATGATTTATGGTTTTGAAATTCAAATAAGAATTGATTTGTTCTTTCTCTTTATGGTAATTTCTATTTAGGGTTTTTGGAATTTGAGAAAGGATGGATTTGGAAATTGAGTTCGGCCTTAACTATCTTTCTTTTTCTCTTCTTTATTAAGAATTAGAAGCACCACTTATAGAAGTTAATCGATTCTTTTTTTTTTTTCCTTAATTTTGTAAACACACAGCCACCTAATTGAAAATAATAATAATAATAATAATAATACAAGTACCTATGATGAAAAAGTGTAAAAACTTAGGCCAAAAGGTGAAATTGACCCTTTATTTTAAACTTTGAATGACAAGACTGAAAAATTAAAAATAAAAATAATAAAAGTTGTCACACAAATTGATAATACAACAAGATTTTTCAATTCTACAAATCCTATGAAAAGCATAATATATATTATATACCCTACGTACGTACAAGAAGAGTCCAATCATATGAAATATCCATGCATCTGGCAAAGTTATATAGCTAAGGTATGAAACTTTGTACGAAATGCGGGAGTAGTGGAAGCAGAAGCAGGAGAGATAATATACACATGTCTCAGTCTCACTTTAAATATGGAATCACTTTGAGCATTATTGTAAATAATATATATTATGTATGTATGTATTTGAAGTCCATAAAGTATATGTAAAAGATGTGAAACGTCTGATGAAAAAAAGGAAAAGGTAAATCATACAAAGTGGAGGGAAGTCATGAAGATGTGGCAGAGACCCCACTAAAGGAAGAAGAAAAAAAAGAAAGTTGGAGAAAAACAGCTTTATAAAGAATGGGGAGAGATGGAGTTGGGCATATATATGACTGAACTGAAGTATTATAAAAGTACTTCATTGAAATTCAAAATCTTTTACTGGCAGGGAATAAAATACATGTCATAATTTTTATTATATATTATCTATATTATCAAGTCAAATACTTGCCATTCAAAATTACAATATGTGGAGTTTTTTTTTTTTTTTTAGAGTACAACATGTAGAGTTTAAATGAAAAATATAAAGAATAATATTGGTGGGTTAGTAAAGGTAATAGGAGTTTTTTTAGCAGTGATAAAACAAAAATACATGAATTTATTATGCAACTTTTAGCTGCAAGCAAAGTTAATATAATAATAACAATTCATGTGAATCTTCTTTATTTTAAGCTACTAACATAGCACCATTGTATATTTTATGCCAACATAAGAAATATGGAAGAGTTAATAATGATCTCAAACAGTGGTTCTTGTTCAGGGTTTACTAAGGCAACAAAGGAATATAATCAAATTGGACTTCTAGGTACCTTCCTTTTCAGTTTGTTTTACTTAATAAAGATTTAATTTCAGTTTGGTTTGATGGGCCAATCCCGACCTTTAATTATTGATTAAAATTTCTAATATAAAATGGCTTGCTTCTTCTAAAATGCCAAAATGGTTAAAATAAAAGGCCAATAAAAATTGAATATTCATGAATATCACTCATTGAATAATGAATAATTGTTAAATACATAACATGTGTATGTATTATTTTACTGTGCTATATTAAATATTATCGCCCTACCTATCAAAACTCGGTATAACACGAGTAATTTCCACTCAAATTAACCCTTCTTACCCTAATATCCATGCACGTGATAAGATTTCAACATTCATGCTATGGTTAATATTTAATAGATCTCGAGAATAATGCCTATTTATTTGTAAACAAACATATATATATATATAGAATTACAAAATATTTGACCCTGATTTTTAAGACATGATTACAGGAATCTCTCATTCACCAAGGTGACTTTATAACGTGGATTTTAAGACGTTTTTTCAAGGGATTAAAAAAATTTTAAAAAAATGAAAAGGTGTGGTGGTGAATAAAGGGAAAGTTAAAAATTGACAGACAAGAGTAAGATCGGCTGGGGATTGCGGTGGGAGGTGGTGGAAGTGGAGGTGTAATTATATAGATTCAGATAGTTATAATCATGGAGGAAGCATATTCGCTTTCCTCTTTGTCATCACTTTCTAGGGCATGATTAGAAAAAGTTCATCCATCTTCTCAATCGTAAAGAGGGAGAAAAAAAATAAATAAATAAATAAAAATATTCTCTCCATACACATATAAAGCAAATTTCTTACTACTTCCAACTCTTCTTTTTCCTTCTCCTACTAAACATAACATTAGAAAATTATACAACAAAAGTTCCCAGTTATCATGATACTATCTTGCATATTAATTAAAGAAAACACACACTTTGTTTTTATCCTGTTTTTACTTTATATATTGGCATTTTTTATTTTCTTACATTTTGCATAAAATCTTGTTGTCTCTCAAAACAACTAATTAGATGTTGAAGATAAGCTTATAAAATGTGTATTGAGGCAAAAATAGAATAAGCTCCAAAAACATTCATTATTTATTTTATCTATTATGTATACCATAGTAAGAAAACTTTGAGAAAAAAATTTTATAATGGAAAATTGGGATGAAAAGTTTTATCTCTATAGATAAAATCAATGATAATTTTAGCGATAAAAATTCACAGCTAGTTTTCTTGCAGTATATATATATATATTATATGTATTTTTTTTTCCCACGCATGTATTACATGCTTATTTTTAAGATATGACAAAACCTATGTATTGAAAGTGTAAGAAGATGAAGATATAAATTGAGAAATGGTAAAAATTAAAGGTATATTTTCTGTACACACCCTGTTTTCTTTCAATTTATTTTTATTTCTCATCATAATCAGCTTTGCTTTTTACCGGCTCAGCTCAAGCCATATATTTGGTATTCGGTCTTAGGTTATAATTTGATTGAGAAAGTTCGATACCATGCATGTCCGGTCCCATGATGACTTTGGGGACTAAATTAATGTCGTTGTCTTCCTAGGCCCATACATAAGGATGCAATTTTATGTGGATCCTCTCTTGTTGTTCGTGTTATGAGATCATATTTTTGCAATCCGGCCCGCCAGTGTGATTGCTAGTTGTATATTGCTACCACCAATATTTTATTATTAAAGCCTTAAGATTATCATATCACATGAAAAATATTTATGTATTGAGTAAACTTATTTAAGATATCAATAGTTTGGATAGTTAAAAAAAGAAATCAAATTTATAGGGTAAGACAAATAGAAAATAGCTTTTCGAAAAATTTATTTGATGTAGTAATATTTAGATTTTTTATTAATTTTCCTTTATTTTTCTTAACAGCTACCTGTTTGACCCAAATTACAAAACATTGATTTCAACTTTAAACCAATGTTTTGGTAAAAAGAAAAAAAACTTTTAACCATTAGAAATATTAAAATCTTAAATGAATTTATTTTCAAATATTGATACCTTTTTATGTAGTTTTCTCCTCTTATACACACATACACATATAGATTATGGAATGTATCGATGTACTCTTTCATATTTGTAGTTAGTCGTCTCTAATTATTTTCAACCCATTCTAACTTTCAAAAATAACACTTACCTTATTAAATAATGACTATCACATGAAGAAAAGTTGAATTTTTCTAAACAATACTGTTAATCAATCGCTATTAACCAATTTTAATCCCTATACACATTCTGCAATCAATTTTGGGCAAGCATACCTATCAAGTAATAGTATAGATTAAGCACAAGGGTCGTTCCACCAAGACCTGCAATTATTAGTAATTACCTTAATTCTACTATCTAACTAATCTAAGTCGAGTGATATTAATATTCCTAATTACTACAAATTACCTAACTTTAATTCATCAAACTAATCATCAATGCTCTTCAATAGATATTCGACTACAAAACTACCATAGTCTTAATTCATCATTAACCCTATTACAAATTTCATAAGCACCTAAACTACCATGCCCGGTTCTGGACAAGATTGTTGCTCCCCAGGCTGAATTCAACGACATAAGCACAAGCAACACTCATTAATTAGTAAGCCATCTTTAAGTTTTTAATTCATTTTAATATGTCTATCCTAGTATGCAACAAGCATGTCACTGTGTACCTTATACTATCTGAAATCCAAATAGAGACAAAGGTAGATCATAAGCCATCTCAAAATATAAATCAGCTATATATCTGTTCATGAAATACATTCATGTAAGCATTTAATTTAACTATTCATTTACTTCAAACTCATTTTAGAACCCATATGATTAGACACTAAGTAGAAATCCCACCATGGCTATGAAAATCACCACACCAATATACGGACAACTCTCCATTGTCTGTCAAATTATCTCTTCTCTCTTTATTTATAATCATTTATTATAAAAACTTTATTACCTTTCATTAACTTATAGAAAACATTCATTTTCCTAGCAAACAAATATTTGAAACAACATATACCCCATATTATTCATGGTTTGTCTTAACATATTATTTTAAGCCAATTATTAGTTATTAAGCCTATATTAACTTAGTCTTAACCAAGTTTATTAAACTTAGTTATTTAATTAAATTACTAAGTCAAATTTAATTTTCTCGCTAAGTCATTATCATCTTTCTATTGAGATCCTAATTAATCTATTTCATTTTAATTTCATTTAGATTCATTAAGTTAAATTGATCCTAGGTTGATTAACTAAGTTTATTTTATACTTAATTTCTATGTTTAAGCAAATTAGTTATAAAATCTATAAGTTCACTTAACTTATTCTGAATTGTATGAATTAACTAACATATCATTCATCTATTCCATTTTGTGAAGTTTGAATTACTTTAGTTTAGGTGAAGTCATTTTGGACTTAATGCGTTTGGGTGATATACATCATAAATAGGGTATTAATACTTGTTAAATTTGCATTTTAAAGGACTTAGAAGGTCACTTAAGGTTAAGGAATGAACCGGGTCAAGTTTCGTGAGATTCAAATGAGAAAAGCAAAGTTAAGAGGGGGTTAGCAAAGAACATGGGTGGTATACGGGAGGATGTATCTCCTTATGTTCTAGTACATGGTACATGGGAGGATGTATCACCCTGTGTTTCTTCTTTGTTTAGGGGTTAGAGAGAAGCACAAAGGGGAACACGGATGCATGCATCTCCCTATATTCTTCTAGGTTTCAAGGCATTTTTGAAAATAGAGAGAAGCATGGGTAGATACATTACTCCATGTTCATAGCCGTGCTATTTTAGAAAAATGCTTTCTTTGAGTTTTTGAAGTCAGAGAGGAGCACGGTCAGATAAGGCAAGTCGTGTTATAGCCATGCTTTCCCTTAGGTAGGTTAAACTCATGGGTTTTTAAGCAATATTAAGAAGCATCACTTAATATAACCCCCTGTGTTCTTCATGTACACTTTATTCTATCTGTTTTCTTCAAAAACTTAACCTATTTATCTTATTGTTTTACATAATTTCTCAACATCCAACATTCTATATTCATCATATAAACTTAGAATCATCATCTATAACGTCTATAAACATGTTTCTACTTTATATTTTGTCTCAATCCTAGTTCTAACATGCATAATCTCACTTGTTTTTTTTAGTATATAACTTCATATATTACAAGCTTACAAATTCTATCTTAAATTCTACTTATATCTAGCATCAACTCATTAAATAAATGAAATAACAACAATCAAAACAAACACAAACAACAACTTACTTGTTTGTCAACCATAAGTTACTTGATCTACTCTATCATCACCATTTCTTAAATATTGAAGCTATTACTAACATGATTCTCACTTCTTATCTTTTTTTCTAACTTTGATCTCTTCTCTAGCTTTATTGAATTTGAGATTTTTAGGGTTGAATTTTTTAAGAAAGAAAAGAGAAAAGAAGAAGAAGAGAAAAGGAAAGAAAGAAACGGAAAAGAAAAAGGTAAGGGCAGAAAATGAAAAGGGAAAAAGGAAAGAAAAAGATAAGAATAAGGGGAAATGAGGATATTTTTAGAATAAGGTATTGGGTTTAAAAATTTTCTTATCAATACCTTTGGATCCAAAAATAATTAAAATAATTTGAGAATCATATATTAGAAATTAATAACTTGATTTAAAGACACAAATTAAGAATTTAATTCATAAGAAATCGATATTTAATTTGGATCCAGGTTTAAAAACTGATACTTTTAAATAAATAATTGAATTCAAAAATTATAGAAATTTAACAAAATAAAAAAATAAAACAAAATTCAAGGATTTAGGAGTTTATTAATAGTTTAAATTGAATGTTTAAAAGTTTAGGACTTCAAATTGAAGAAAAAATGGGTTATATTTGGGGAAAAAAACAAATTATATAATTTAATTTGTCAAAACAAATAGATAAAACAATTAAACAATTAAAAAAAATAACTTGAAATCTCAAATCTCAACTTAACCTATTTACTAATTTAATTACATCAAATTATTTATTTCTTTTCTATTGTTCATTTATTTGTTTATTTAAACTATCTAAATTAAATTTCTAACGTATGTAAAGATTTAGGGTATTTCAAATTCCTTAACTAAATTAATGTATCTATCAAGAACATTAATTTTTAATTTAGAATGAATTAATAGAAATGTCTTTTTATCAAGGACATGTAGGATTGCATATTATCAAACAATGATACCCCATCAAGAATTAATTTCATGCAGAAAGTTCATGTTTTTCTATGTTTAGAATCACATGCATATTTCACCATTTATATAAATCTATCTTATTAAATGATTTTTCAATCAAGATAATAGGAATCATATGTTAAAATTAATGCTATTCACATATTAATTCATAGATCAAATAAACCATATAAATTGATTCAAAGCACACGAACTTCCATTAAACAAATAATCAACCTACTATATTAAAGTTAGGGTTTCTCAAGACTTAGGGTAAACCAATCTAATTTCTCATCTTAAAAGCAATGCAAGAACGAAATCTAGGAAAATAGTAATGATTCATGATCAAAACCCCTTTTTGATTCGTGTATTATGATCTTTAATAGGCTTATACCTTCTCCACTGTAAAAATGGCTATTTATCTCTCTAAAAGATGAAAGAAAGATAAGGTAATTTGTCCAAAAGATTAAAGGTAGCCATTTATAGGTAGGGCAAAAGGTTATGCCTACAAGACCTCTTATATAGCCTGCGTTCAAGCCAGTATAGGAATATAAATGAAGAATTTCACCTAAAACACTTCGACATAACCCCAATCACAACTTCTATAAGAAGCTCGTGTAAACCTTCTAACCATTGGTTCCTTTCTGCACAACTATCTGCATAGCTTGTGTAGCTTCTTTGTGTACACTTGAAGTTGCTTTATGGTTAACAAAACTCATTCTACACTAGTTTCTACACAAGTTGTGTAGCAACTCATTTATATTATAATCTTTATCTTGTATAAATTCTTCATCAAAACCTCCTCTAATCCATCCAAATGTCTTCATTAAGCTTAATTATCTTCTTTAACACCCTAAATTAACATTTTAATCCAATAAGTATCATGTCCTTTAATAAATTCCATAAAACTCATAAAATATATCATCAAATTAATCTTTAGAATAAGGGTCTTTTGACACTTGTTAAACTTCCTTATACTTAATCATTTTCTTGTCCTCAAGAAAATAATAAAAAATAATGAAATCCATCACTAATCATACTTAAAAGCCTGATATAATTAACCATCTGTTCAGCTAATATCATTCATTTATAGTTATCGATTTATAACACAACAACTTTCCAATTTTCATGCCTTCCACTCAAACCTACTGTAACTTGTACTCAACATATCGAAAATCAGAATTCTAAAATTAATCTAAGTGGACCAAACTTTACCCTCACGATTTAATAATAACTTCCAAAGTTATAAAATAAACACAAAATCAAGTAAAGCAAAAGAGACTCAATTGCACTTCAACCACTTACTTAAGAGTATATAATCCCTTCAACCACCTCTCTAAGCACAACAATCCGAAGTGAAAGTATATTGTATCCATCTTTCTCTTGGATTCCTTGCTATTTCTTAATCTCTCCAAAAATTTTCTTTTATTTTTGTTCTCTTTTTAGTTCAAGCTTCTTGACTCATGTAGCGAATTTTCAGTCGCTAATCTCGGATCCATTACCCAAGTTAACAAACATTATCCTCTTCAAAAGAGGACATCCTTCGAGCTTATTTACTCAGGTCAATAGGTTTATTTGGTGTATGTGTGTGTGTGTGTGTGTGTTGAGTTAACAAGGAGGAATGAATCTCGCTCTTCTGAGGAACCAAGACCTGCTCATATCAACTAAGATTTCTTTTTATTGGATTCTTTTCCCATCAGTAATGGGGTCAAACTTCACTTTAATGAGGGATTAAAGCCTACCCTTACTAATTAAGCCTTTTTATTTAATCAATTTCCTTTCATTTAGATTTTTTTAAAGAATACATAATCAAGAAGGATCACCAAGTAAACTATTTCCTTTACCCTTTCACTAAAGATTAAATGAGAAGATATACAACTCATTAAGTTTAGAAATATAACCAATGAACCTTTTTACTAAGAATTTGATCCAGTTCTAAACTCTAGATTCCATCGTTAAATATTAATTAAATTTGCTTCACTTAGATCTTATTGCACAATTTTGACTAGGTATAGAAAATCCAAAGTAAGTGAGTGTAGCATAGTTGCTTAATCCTTGAATGTTAAACTCAACAACCTATTGAGTATAATTCCGAGATTTTCAATAATACTCGGTATCATTCATCTTAAATGGGGACCTTTGAATAAAAGTATAACAACTTGAAACTCCACCCATCATGATATTGTCCGCTTTGGCTAAATGTTGCACGTTTTATCCTTAGTGCCAACTGCTTGCCAGGAGATAACCCATCCTAGGAGTGCTCCTCATTAAGCACGCTTAAATTTAGAGTTCTAACAAACTCCAAGCCATTACACTAAAAGGCATCTTGATAATTAAAGTTCCACCACCTTACATTTGAGGGGTATTACAAAAAGTGCATGCTAAATTAATGAATAAAACAAGACCTATTTTCTTGATTTCATTTCGTCATTTAAATAATCTCTTCCAAACACTTAAAGTGAGACATTGTCCCTAATGTCTATACTATGATATAATCTAGGAAAGAATAAAAGAAAAAAGAAAAAGAAAGGACCTGGAACTTCCCCAATTTGAGATGTAAAACAAAGCAAAGCAGAGAGGAATCATGATTGTGGAGATAATAGCAACAATTTGGACATCAAAGTTCTAAGTAGTGATTTGTGTTACACAGAATCATAGAAAAAGAAAAAAAAACAAAAGATGGTTAATATAGAGATATATCAGTTGAACAATCCTAACAAGTTTTTGCACATATCAACATAAAAAACATCAAAGTGTCTGCTCAAAAGGAGTGTTCATCACAAGTACAACCCCAAAAAATGCTAAAAGATTAGCTATAAGTCTTAAAAAAAGTAAAATAAAATAGCACACTCAATCATTATCTTCATCTTCTGTTGAATCTTCTTCTTCTTCTCCTCCTTCTTCAAATCCACTTGCCTCATCATCTTCCTAGTCATTGACCCCCTCCTCATCATTATCTTTCTCTTTAGTTTTAGTGAAACTTCTTCACTAGAACTACTGGGGCTTGCTACTAAGTTTTGGTGGAGGAAATCGGTGCTTTACCCTTGCTCTTGGAGGGGCTCCGTGGAGCCTTAGTAGCAGATGTGGTCCTATCATCACTATCTAAGAAGATGACATAAGTAAGAAGTGTATCTATGATAGAGTAACACATTGAGTTAATTATTGGAGAAAATTCACTATATATGTGATAAGTCTATTTTACTCTATCCTATTAATAGGAATTTAGGCTTAATCTGATACATTTTTGATAAATTCCTATGAATATGTGCTTCTATTGTTTAAATGTTGTTTTTAACTCCTAGAATCAAAAGAAGAAGAAATAAAGTGATTTAAATCAAATTTGGAGTAAAACAACAACAACAACTTTGCACAACAAAACTTAGTCAAGGTCTATAAAAGACCTATCAAGGGCAAAACAATAAGCTAAAACAAGGGCAAAACCCAAGTTGTGCCCTACAGTCAAGCCCTCAACACAAGTCGTGATAAGCTCTAAGACATCAACACTTGTAATTCAATGAACAAAACAGTCAAGCCCTATCATTGAGCCCTCTATGAACTCGATAGTATGTCGTGGTTGAATCTAGGCAAGAACTCAAGCTTTTTAGCGAAAAGCCACAACTTAGGTCAAGCCGTAACATCCCAGCCATACCCAAGCCCTTAACCTTTCGCTGTGAAAAGTGACCTAATGAGCTGGCAATAAAATAAAGGATAAATTCGATTATAAAGAATTTGCTACGTCAGCGAATAAAATCATCATGACTTTTGTACTTGATACTATAAATAAACGTGCAGAGGCATCCTATAAGTACTAGTGTATAGAGTGTAGAATCCTTGTAACAAATTCCTAATATAAAATAGAGAGAGAATTCTTGGGCAAAAGAACCGTTTCTTCTTGCTTTAAAAATCTCAAAGTTTTCTAAATAAATTCATTATAAACTCGATGTTTGTTTTTACAAAACTATGCTTAATTTGTAATTTCATCTTTAATTTCGTATTATTTCTTCAGAATTTTTGCTTAATGTTCGTATCCATGGAGAAATAATCATTTAAGTTAGGGTTTATGAATCCAAAACTTGATTCATGTGATCTTGAAGTGTTTTAATGAATATCGACTGGGTATTTGTAATTAGCAGCTAAAACTTAATTCCATGGGTTTAAATGTGTGGTGCACTTTTTAGATTCATGTCTAATTCCAATTGAATAGATTGAGAGATCATTCTTTTGAATAGATCTAGGATTATTAATGGATTTGCTCATAATAACCTTGAGAGAGGGATGATGAAACTTTTTGTTGCTTGTTTTTTAAAATTCATTAGGTTAGTTTTAAAACAAAGGATTCTTAAACTTTATGCGGATCTAGATTGCTAATAACCTGTGACAAGACTCCTATGGTCTAATTTAAATCTAAAGTTTCAAACCTTGAGAGAGGCTTTAACTTACATTCGTGAGCCTAACAACACAAATATACCAGAATACAACTCTATGAGTTTGTTGAGAAATGACATGATAAGGACTTGGTGAAGTAATCCCTATGGCTTCTTCTTACATTAACAAGCTTATCTTACAATTTACCCTAAAAACATATGTATATTCATTAACACTAGTATAACTTATATTTCTATTATGCTTTGTTGAATTTTCTTTGGCTAGACAATAGACGAAAAGTGAATACAATAGATGCCAACGTTCCCTTGGCATACAATCGAATATTTTCTATACTACTTTAGTAGGTGCACTTGCCTAATGTTGTTGGTTGTGAATAAAGTTAAATAGAACTTATTAGTTTATAAGTTTTTTGAAACTTCATCTTTCATGTTCTTAACTGTTTTTAACGAAACGAACATCAACCAAGAAATTTCTAGCGCTATTGCCGGGGAATCAGTATTGAATTCATCAAAATGAAGTTCAACAAGGCACTATTTAAAATTTTTTTGTCTATTAGGATAGTCATTAACGTTGTGGAAAGTGTGAATAGTTTTTTATTTGGCTTTTGTTCTGTTTTTATTTCTATGAAAATTCTTTTGTTTATAGTTTTTTTGTAAATATATCTTTGTATATATTTTCTTTTCTTTTTATTTTTTGTAAATACGGTTAACCTCTTTTGTTTTTTTTTTCCTATATATGTACATATTGTATATATTTTTGTTTTGTTTTGATTTATTTTCTGTATATACCTTTTTATCTGTTTGTAAATATGCATGTTTAGTTCTTTTTAGTTTTACTGTAAAGTTTTGTTTGTTTAATTTTCTTTATTTCGTTTATTCTTTTATTTTTTTTCATTCTTCTTGTATATAATGTTGTTTTTGTTGTTTTAGTTCTTGTTTAGTCTTTTGTTTGTCTGTTATAACATAGTTTTGTTTTAGACTAATTCTTTTAAAAATAAAAATGCAGGATTATGACTATGATTCAATCTCACCCTTTACTTTCCTTTACTCCAAAGCCTCAACATATATGATGAATTAGCAACAGAGTAGCTAGAGTAGAGCAACGATCGTTTCAGGAAAATATGGCTGCTAGGACAAATCATGAGAATGTTGGAGGGGAAATAAATAAGGAGAATGACCTTATGAGAAAGAATTAGCCTAGGACCAGGCTAGAATTTTACAAACCTATTTTGGATGGGGCTAATGCCAACATAGCTAGATCCATGGTTGTTGCTAATAACTTTGAAATCGAACCAAATATGATCCAAATAGTCTAATAGTATGTCCAATTTGATGGACTATAAGATGAGGATCCAAACACCCACCTACAATAATTTTTAGAGATTTGTGATATCTTCAAAATAAATCGTGCCTCTGATGATGCAATTAGACTAAGATTGTTTCCATTTTCTTTGAGGGGTAACACAAAAAAGTGGTTGAATAGCTTGCCTAGGCATTCCATAACATCTTAGAGACAAATGGCTGAGCAGTTCATATGAAAGTACTTTCCACCATCTAAAACAACCAATCTTAGAGCAAATATAGCTTCCTTTCACCAGCTAGACTCTAAAACTTTGTTTGAATCCTTTAAGAGGTGGAAGGAGTTGCTAGGACGATGCCCACACCATGGACTCCTTGAGTGGACCCAATTGAATTATAGCACGAAGTAGCTTATAAATGCAGTAGCAACAGGAGGGGCTTAAGTAACAAATCCCTAGAAGAGTGTTTGAACCTTTTGAGGACATGGCCAACAACTACAACCAATAATCTTCTATGAGACCTAAGAAAAAGAAGAGTGGAGGAGTTTTTAAGCTTGATATTTTAACTAATTGGACCTCTAAGATAGAAGCCTTGAGTAGGAAGATGGACAATATGACCATTGGTATTGGCCAAGTAAATATGGTAGATGGTAATTTTGGACAAAATTATGAGAGCATGACTTATGAGAGTGTTAAGTTTGTTGTAAATTGCAATGATCCTAAGAATGATCCTTTTAGCAATACTTACAATCCTAGTTGTAGCAACCACCTAAATTTTAGGTGGAATAATAATAATTTTCAAGATCTCATTTTCTTCTACAAAATTTTCGAAAACAAGGTCAAGGATCATTTGTGTCAAATCAAAAATTAGTTTGTTTCAAGAAACTTATTCCTTAGTTCATCAAGGCCTCTAAGGCAAAGCAGCAAAGCATTGACACTGCATTGACAAATCATTCTACTGCTATTTACAATTTGGAGACACAGTTGGGTCAAATTTCGAAACTCCTCTCAGAAAGACCTTAGGGATCATTACCTGCCAACACAGAAGCCAATCCAAGGGAACAATCTAAGAATTGAGAAAGAGAAAGACTCCTAGAATGGTTCACCCTACCTTTCTTTTTGTTGAGAAAGTTGGTAGATCTATTGTTGTTTTAAGCTGAGGAAGATATTAGACGTTTTTGTTTCTTTTTAAAGACCTTTTGAAAGTTTATGGTAAATGTTTTGAGAAGGACTAATGTTGTCCTAGGTGGAATTTGTTTTCTGTTGAATGATTGATGATTTGTAAAAACTTTAATTAGGACTTGCTGAAACCTGATTTGATGTTGTGAATGATATATGAATGATGATTCTTGAGGTATATGATGATGTTGTTTTTCATAAAATTCTTTGCTTGAATGGATGAATAACAGGGATATGATTGAGCTTGTAGATTAATCCACATTAAGCTTTTTAAAGTGTTTTACAAGAGATCCATATGATAAGTTTGGCCTCGAGCCAAGATCGCGACATGCAAAGTTCAACAAATTTCAATTAACAATTTCAGTCGAGCTTAAGTCGAGCCCTCAGCTTTAGGCTGCGACTATCCTAATTCTTTATTCCTTTTGCTAGTTTTTAAATAAAGGCCTGAATTTGGACCTCGATTCTTTTATTTTATTAATTCTTTATTCTTTTTAATAAGCCAGGACTTCCATTTAAATCTCAATTCTTTAATTCGTTTTGTTCTTTTCTTAATAAATACCGCTGTGACCCTCATGTCGAGTCTTAAAATTTGACTCGCAACATGTATTAATATAAAAAGATAAATACTGTTATTTCCCTCTTTTTCATTATTGCATTCAAATTTCTAGCAAACCCAATAAGCACTTTCAAAACCCTTAATAAACAACCTTTCACAAAAGCAATAAAAATCATTCCTTTTCAGTATTTTGAGCATCAAACTACTAAGGTAAGCTCGTTTATTTACTTATTCTTTATTTTTATTGGTTTTTCTGAGTATAAATGCTAGGTTAATTTGTGTATTTCTAGGGTTTCAGTGTTTGCACATTTTTGCTATCTGTTATTTCTTATGGAAAGAAACTTACTTGATGAAAAAAAAAGTTAAGATAATTGTTTTATACACCTTTATCGGTTAAAATTTCAAGGTTTGTCAGGTAATTTGTCACAAACTTTGTTATGACTTTTGAGCTTCATTTAAAGGTCTATATGTACTTATTTTGTTTTGGATTATTTGAAAAAGATAATTTTGTTATTAAAGGCAGTAAAATGAAGTTAAAAACAATAATGTGGTTGATATTGGTATGAAATTCTTCTTAAAAAGTTTTAAACAAGGTTTCCTTGAAGCTGTTCTTCGAAGAAGATAGTTCTATTTTTAAAAGTTTAGTTCAAAACTAGGGCAAGATTATGTATGTTTTAAGCCTCGAATGCATAAATGCTTGTCTCATTGCTTTTATTTTTGTAGAAATGGCACCTAAAAGAACAAAAACACAACCCTAAAAACCATAAAAAAAAAAGGCTAGAATTGAGTCTTTGCCCACTAAGTAAGTAAGTATTCATCCCCCACCTCCTATTGGTTTAAATAATGAGGTTAAGGGAAAATTTAAGGTTATGTTAGTTAAGAAACAACGACCTTCATCTTCCCAAGATCCACTAGAGATTATGATTGTGTACCTTTACGCTAATGATTTTCTTTAAATAATCTTTAAACATGAATGACACTCCTCAAGCTAACTATTTATGACATCAATAATTTGATCCCAAATAGTGCTCCTCTAAGCTACCTGACTTGATGTTGGAACTTTGAATTGAAACAATGCTTCTTCGGATTAGCTATCTTTAACTTGAACTAAGATAGTGTTCCTTTAACCTAACCATTTTGATATTAAAAAGGGACAACACTCCTCTAAGTTAACTGTCTTAGTTTAGAATTGAGGCAATGCTCCTTCAAGCGAGTTATTTTGATCTTGAAATATAATAAATGAATTAAGACAATGTACCTTCGAGCTTGTTGTCTAGAAAATATAGATTGGTAACGCTATTATAAGCAAGAGATCTTAAGGTTAGAATAGTACTCCTTTGAGAAAATGATCCAAAAATGAAAGGTTAGATAATGCTCCTTATAAGAAAGCAATCCGATAACTTAGAGAATACTCCTATGAGCAAACAATCATAAAAAGGTATTGGATAGCACACTTCAAGCAAGCAATCCTAATGATAAGATAGTGTATCTTTGAGCAAACAACACTAAAAAGACAAGTTGGAAAGCATTCCTATGAGTAAGCAATCTTAAGGCTAAGCCAATGCTCCTTCGAGCAAATGATCCTAATAGACAAGTTGAAAAGCACTCCTATGAGTAAGAACAAGTGTCCTTTGAGCAAACAATCCTAAGGATAGGATAGTGCTTCTTTGGGCAAACAATCCTAAAAGATACATTGAATGGCCTCCTAAAAGTAAATGATCCTATGGTTAAGACAGTGCTCCTTTGAAAATGATCCTAGATGATAGATTAGATAGTACTCCTACGAGCAAGCGATCCTAAGGCTGGACAATTCTCCTTTAAGCAAACGATCTTAAAAGACGAGTTAGATAGCACTCCTGCAAGCAAGCAATCCATTTGGGATAGTGATTGAAACATTTTTATAGACTTGGTAACTTGTTCTAAAAACATTTCAAAGGGGTCCTTGGATTAAGAATTTGAAAAGGAAACCGTCTTTAATTGATGAGTTCTGAAACACACCATCTTGAATTGATAGGATTAGAAAGGACAATGTCTTCGATTAACGACTTTTGAAAGAACAATTTAACATAATTGTAAGGTGATTGATGGTTAAAACTTTTAGAGATGCTAGGACAAAAGTGGACCTAGACTTAATTTATTTGATGGATTAACCCAAATTTGATTACTAGACAAGCAATTTTAAAAATTCATTTCTATTCTGATAAGCTCTCTCTCTCTCTCTTTGAAAAGTTAGGTCGATGCCATTATTGATTTGCTAATAGGTCATAAGTATCAAGAATTCCAAAATTTGCAAAGCACTTCTCTTTTCCTCTTTGCAAAAAATTGATTTTAAGGAGCCTTACAGACTCTAAAAGTTGCAGCTAATTAGTAGGCTTATCCCATTGATCACTCATTTTCAAATTTTTCCTTAAACTTGACTACTAAACTAATTCTAAGTAAAACTCTTATACTTTGATCTTATTTTATTAGGGCATTTTCTTTTACAATTGGGGCAAATAGTTCATAAGCTTGGGGTAAATGAATTTCAACTTAGGACATGTGATTTCTCATGACATTGTGGATGGTTTTCTTACCAAAAGAAAATCATCTCATCTTGTAATGTCTAGTCCAAGAGAACTTCCTCACAGTCTCTTAATCTTATTTTCATACTGTTGAATCAAATTCTAAAAATTACCATCAAAATTCAAAGTGATTCGTCTTAGTCAATCTACCAAGTCTTTCTTTAGGTTGTAACTTAGGCTTTTTTGCCAATGGCTTCAATGAAGGGGATATTATAAACATGTCATTTTGAAAGAATTATATTCATTTCTCCCCAGGTATACAAGTCAAGAACACTTAAGAAAAACTAATAACAGGCTTAGCTCTAGTTTCAAGAGTATTTATAAATCAATTATAATCAAAAGAGCCTTTGAAAGGGTAATATTGTAGGCAGGACAACAACATAAGGATGTTGTGGACTTTAACATTGAATTGTAATGCTTTGATGAGTTTTAGTGATTATGAGCTTAAAGTTTGTGCCCCCAATCCTTTGGGTTTAGACAAAATTATCTTGACTGGGTATCCTCCATTTTTTTTATATTTTATTTTTACCTTTTGTAAGTTTTTCTCCTTTTTTTTTCTTCCCTGTCTTCTTTTCCTCCCCTTACAGTTGGATCTCTTTCTCTTAAAAGAATGGTTCGTGGTGATTTATATTTTATAGCTCAAAGTGTATGGGTTATGTAAAATATTCAAAATAGAGGCTCATCTTCCTTTCAAAGGATATGAATTAGGAAAATTACATAGAAAGGCATCAACTTTTGTGGATAAATTCATTTAATGTATCAACGTTTCAAGTAGTTAAAAAGAGAAATCAATATTTGGAGATTAATTTATTTAAATATTAACATTTCAAGTGGTTAAAAAGAGGTACCAATGTTTTGCAAAGTGAGCTGAATAAGGTAATAATATTAAATCATTAATGAAAACTAAGGAAACTTAATTGAAAATTAATCAAACTTTGATATTTTAAAAAAATTTATAAAATGCTGATACCTCATTTTATTGACTTTACAAGATGTTGATTCACCTTTTTTTAACCACTTGAAATATTGATCCTTAAATGAACTAACCTCAAGGCATTGATACCTTCTAGCATAATTTACTCAAAATGAAGTATTGATTGATATCAATTACTTTTAAATTAATGCAACTAGGGTAAGCACAAAGTAGTTAATCCTTTTCTCCTAATTAATAACATAACTTTTTAATTGCCTCATTGTAGGGTTGTTCTTAATAGAGTTAATTTTTCAAAAAACACTTAAATGACTCAAAGGGCTAGCTAGATATAAATGTGTTTAAAGATAATGAAATAAATACCTAATCATTTTAACCTCATATCAAATTCAAGGTGAATCTACTTTAAGGAATGATTCCACTTTCTCATTTAATGTTACTTAGTGTCCGTTTGCATTACTGTAATTACAATTTAATTACAGTCTTATTCCTTACGAATAGCTATTACAACGTTTAGTTCACTGAATAGCGATTCCATGATAAATCCATATTACATAAAATATTAAATAGATATTCTTTATTCAAACCTATGAACACCAATTCAATGCTATAGTTGTCTTATTTTTTTTTCAAAATACTACCATTTAAATAAAAAAATAATTTAAAAAATCATATTATAGCTCTACTCCATTTCTCCGTAATAGGAATTTCATTACAACCTTATTCATTCAGCAAAGTAAACAAGCCATCAAACTCTTAAGTGTTTAGAGTGGGTGTTTAGGATTTAGTTTGCCTCTTATTATCCAAGGCTTTTGAAATAATAAGATACTTTTCTTCGTTATCAATCTTTCATTAACTTTTTTCCTCTTTTTTAATTTGCCCCAAACCAATTAGTTCAATAAATGCCCAATTTACATTGGGCTCGTATATTGGAAAATAAGCTTACCTAATTACCCTTAATTAGTGATTGATCAAATTTTTAATTAGTGATTAATCAAATTTTTTATGTTTGTCCCTATATTCTTATATCATTGAATTTATAGCTTACCCTGGGTAAAAAGTGATTAATCATTGGGTGTTGATTTAGATTAACCCACTTAAAAGGATCCTTATTTGCTAGCGATTTTCAAAATTTCACTCTTTTTTTTATTTTTTATGATTTTCTTTTAGAAAAAGAAATTATTTTTTATGGAGAAACTATTATTATTTACAAAGAGCAAAGGGGACATATTCTACATGATAGGATGACGAAATTGCTACTTGCTAAATGATGATGGCTATTTAAAGAGTTTCAAATAATTACAAATTTAATGAAAAACTTTATCAAAACTAACAGGAATAAAGGATACTAATGACATATGGTGGGAATCTTTACAAATGTGATTTTCACTAAAAGAACCATTGAAAGGATTACTTTATATGATGAAGAAAGAAAAAGTTACAAAAAAGATGAGCTTTGTTATTTATAGACTATGATATATTTACAAGTTTGATATATTCTTTTTTCAACCTATTTTTACAAGTTTACTATACATTTTTTTTTTTACAACCAACAAAATATTTTACAAGTTGACTATTTCATCATTTATAACTTATAGAATATTCACAAGTTTCCTATTTCTTATCTTTTTTAACAATTTGTTTACTTTTTTGTATTTTTTAAAGAAAATTGCTTATTTTTTAAAACTAACTTATATTGTAAACCTAGAAGATCACTAGCACTTCCTAATAGGTGTATTCACAAGAGTGAAAACTAGAAGGTAAGAACTTATTTATTCATATGATTGGATCTTAAAAATATGCATTAACCACAAGAATTGAAGGAATACTAAATGAACACTTATCCATAGTTGATGACTATTTACAAGTTAAGGGAACAACTATATATGGGTTCATTTATGAAGGGAATGTAAAAAGGTTACTTACAATTTATATATACATATATATATATATGTATACTATATATCTATCACTAATCATATAATACAGAATATAATACAAAAAAAAATGCAATGAGTATTGTCACATGGATGTAGATGTGTAGGGATCAACGATTAAGAAGCATAATTGTGAATTTTAAGTTGCAAATTTTTAGGATTTCATTACGTAGGAATAATTATAAGAAAATATTACTCAAATATCTACAATTATAACAAAAAATTATTTACAATTACAATATAGATAAAGTTACAACTCTTGTTTTTAGGTATGCCGTGCTATTACTTATTTGTTAGCCCTACAATCATGAATACAATCGGGTGAGTTCTGAAGGTCTCCCGATTTAATGGACCATAGGTCACATTGAACTAGAGTGTGGAGCTTATCTGTGCATACTTCGAAAGGTGGATTACCATAACTCTCAAAGTCTATTGGGCCCCATCCTAGGATCCTGAGGTAGCTAGTTCTCTTATGAATCAGTGTCCCCAATAGAGTCGACAAGCTATCAAGCTTGGATTTTTTTGGGTTTTGGTTGAATTTCTTTTAATTCAATTTATACCAACTCTTACCCATTTGATATGAACCATCGACTAAAAGCTAAAAGAAATTTGATTTTTAAAAATCCATAAGAGTGTTACTGACTGAGGTTGGAAAATAAATTAAGACCAATGGTAAGTTGATCATGATTTAGGTACTGATTTGCAAATAATTAATTATAAAAATAAACAAAGTTTCATGAGCTTGAGAGCTATCCTATAGAAACTGTATGATTACCACCTTAAAAATTTTTCATTAAAGTTTATTCCATTAATATAGTAAAGAATGTTAAAATTTAAACTAATATTTACAAGATAAGCAAAAGCGTATTTATAAGAAGGTCAATAATTGAATCTTTATTTACAAGATAATGGTAAAAAAATTCGTTTTTTTAAGTCGTCTAAGAGTTATTTGATCTTAATTTGCAATGATTTTGTCAAAAATCCTATAAACTTGTCACTTAATTTCTTTCTTTATTGATCTTGGGTTTACAAAGTATGAATTGTCAAAAGATAGAAAAAAGGTCAACAAATTCATGCAAAACAAAGAGACATCGTCCCAAGCACAGGCACGGCTCAAGAAGTTGAAGACATAGATGATAAGGTGGCAAGAGACATGGTCATACTTAGTGGTGAAACTCAATTTAATGCAAAGTGTTCCAGGATTGAAACAACACAAGAGAGGTAGGGGTGTGCCTAGAATATCATGGATTCATACTTGAGAATGCCATTGACTACACAATCACGATTAAACTAAGATCTCAATCGAAGACATTATCCACAGTTGAGTATGCGCGCACAAATACAGGTGTGTTTAATTAATGTATGATTCATAGTCCATACTACATTAAGAAGCGATGCCATGTTTAAGGCAACTTGAAGTTAAATGAAGATAGCACGACCTGTAGTGCGACTGTGTTTCCTAGTGAGTTTCATGCATATGACAGGGAATTTGTCATTTTTGTGTCTTTTTGCCATGTTAGCATCCTTTGTGCTATAAATACTCACTTTACATGAAACCTTAGGTATCAGTGAATATCAATTAGTATCAATTAGCATCATATTGTACAAATTGACAAAGATATAGATTTAGAGAGTACTTTTGAGAGGTTTTTGACATAATATGCTCTTTGCTTTAGGTTTTATAACTAATTTTGGAATTCCCTCATTTCAATTTACAAATGATCATGGTTTTATTGTCTTTGTCTTGTCATGATCTTCAATTACTCTTCTTAATTGTTGAATTATTTAGCTAGATTCATGGAGGAGTAGTTGAATTTACTTAGATCTTGTGGATCCTTAGGTTGAATTCATGTAACTCTGTTATGCTTTAATTGAATTAGTATTGATTTCTTGAATTCAATAGCTTGAGTTGATTTTGTCTTGAATTTGAATAGTGCATGATATGGATTTATGTCTAATTTCATCAAAATAGATTAAGAAATCATTTTAATGAATATATCTAAGCTATTGATGAGGATTGCTCATAACATCTAGAGATAGAGTGGCAAAATCCTTTTGTAATTTATTAATTAATCTCCGAATTCTGGTTCTTAATGCAATTCTACGTTGCTATTAATTAAGAAGAGATTACAATTGATAAACTTAGGGTTAAATGTTAATGATCTTGAGAGAGGCCTCAACATATCTTGAAGAATTTGCAAATAAAAAAATCAATACAAAACTTATTGAGATTCTCTTCAGTTACATGAATAGACCTATTGGTGAAGCATAGTCTAAGCGTTTTATGAATTGATTAACCCTAAATTTGCATGTGAGCTATAAGCTTTGTTAGCTTTAGACTTAGTTTAGACAATTAGTCAAGTGAACGCCCCCATTTTTTATGGATTAGATTATAGGAAAAGAGCGATTAGAAGTAATCATCAAGTTCCCCACGAAATACAACCTAGATCTATCTTCCATACTATTTTGATATATGCATTTGCCTATGAGATCGCAATTAGAGAAAGATTTAGATAAGAAAATAATTTTTAAAACTTGATCTAGATTCACAATAGCAGTTCTCAACCGGTCTACATTCCCATTAACCAGATTAAATTGACATAGTTCTTTTCATGAAAATTTTAGTGCGTTAGTTTCTTTTATATTTTTGAACTTTTTTCGATATAAGTGTCTTAAATTTTGTTATTTTGGCAAAAATAAATTTTTCATGTGATTAAATCTTAAGAACTACCAGTTTCACTTTTTCTAATTTAGCAAATAAGAAATTTTCGAAGTGTCAAAAGTGAGTTTATAATTAACCTCTTGATCTTATTCTATTTAGTTATATCACTACATACATCTACATATATTGTATGTCATTATTATATTTTTTCCGTATTTGTAAAAATATAATATAAAATAAATAATAAACTAAAGAAAACAAATAACACTTACCTAGAGGTGACGAACTATGCAGATTAGATGCTGAAGTGGGTTGGTTTTGTGATTTATGAGTTGGCTATGGTGGCTTTAGATTGATCTCGAACTATCAATTGATAACTTACCTTCATAAATCACCCAATGGTGGTGGTTTTCTGCCAAAGCTTGCAAAGAGGAAGAATTTCAAGATCAAAATTCTTTGAATTTTGAAACCCTAGCTCATCTAGAATACAAATTAGAACCTGTAGATATGAGAGTGCTTTTGTGGTTGTTAATTGTTTCACTCTCCCTTGAATTATTACCAGAGGTCCTATTTATAATGCTTCAAGGCTTTTTTTTTTAAACATACAAAAATCGAATCTTTAATGATAATGTTCAAATTTTGATTTTTTGCTTAATGGCCTTTGATCTTCACAATTTTGTGCATCAAACCGTGATTTTGTTAACTCAAACTTGTCACTTAATGGATTCATCAATTCCATGTGTTATTTGTCTATAATATTTCTTAGAGAAAATCTTCGTATGTATATTTCCTAATTTTGTATCTTAATAACATTTTATTTGATTTGAATCTGGTACAAAAAAATGTTCCCATTCATACTATCTTAGGTAATTTATGAGATTTCGTTAGTATTTTGGTGAAATTCGTTATGATTTATATACATAGGATGTTAAAAATCCAAAATAGGCACGATTATAATAACAAAGGGAAAAAATATTTTTAAAAAAGTCTACTAATGTTGTTTAGCAAGTGGTTATGGGGGTAGGTTCAAGTAAACCTGAAAACCTTATAATGGCGATTTTGCACATCATGAAAAAAAAAAAAAAAAAGCCAATAGGGTTTAGGATCGGGTTTGGTAAACCCTATAGAGCTTCGGGGTAGGTTCAGGTTTTGTATGACCAATATCAAACCCACCCTGGTTGCATCCTTAAACATCTAAAAGTCAAATCTAAATATCATGATTCACAATGTAGATCATTAGATCCTTAGATTCTAGAAAAATCAAATCTTCTCATACTAATGTAATAATCCAAATCAACTATTTATCCAAGGTAATCATCTACAATTGTTTCTCATACTACTTGTATCATATTACCTATTTACTCATATACAACAATTCAAGCTTTAATCTGGAAATCACTTTACTATGAGTGTCCAACCTTTAATGGCTTATGACTTACCTACCCATATGAAAGCAATTACTCATTATTGAGAATCTGCTTACTCATATATAACAATTCAAGCTCTAATATAGAAGCAACTTCACAGAAAATGTCCAACCTTCACTATCTCTAGATTGACCAATCTACAATGTATAAATGATAAGGACCAATTAACAATCAAATAATTATTAGGTTGTTTAAACCTATACATACATACATACATACATACATATAAAAAGCAGTGGCAATGCACATCCTTAGATTCAACTCACCAACTTATAAATTATCTTACATTTATAAAAAATTGCATAATTATGCATTAACTAAACAATTGATATGTTCATTTTAGAACATAATTGTTTTTACTCCTAAAACCTTAAATCAATCTAAACTGAGAGACCACCTTTAAGTGGCTAGCTGCTTTTGAGTTTGATTTGGCTACACTTGTCCCAACATTTATATGTGATTTAAGCTAATTGAAATCTAGTAGACTTCTTTGAACTTCACATACCTTAATCCGAATTTTCAACCTTGAAATCTATCATCCCACACTTTGTTAAACCCTAAATCATCACGACTTTCTCCAATAAAATCACCATATTATGTGATTTTTCTTGAATTTCTACACCTTTTACAAATTTTACATCATCAATGTTGTATTAAATCCTAATTTTCATGGTCCATTTTCTTTATTTACATTATTACAAGCCAATACAATGGATTAAACCTAATTTTCAAGAAAATCTCAATTAAATATAAGGTTTATAATTTTTATTTTATCACAAAACATACTAAAACATAGGTTACATCTTAATCGCAAATTCACTGCCTCTCTTTCCCTTCGCAAAATCAATTTCACCTTATGCTCACATTCCTCTTTATTTCATAAATAAAAAAATCATATGTATTAAAAAGTACAATTGCACAATAATCTTTGTAGAGCTCTAAAATTGATTTTTCATACTTTAAGTTTATAATGCGCCCACTCCACTTACTATATAATACAATTAACTGACATCATGTGATTTATAAAAGCATTTTTTTTTTTTTAGTAATGAGTAATTTATAAAAGCTCTAACGAAAGCCATGGCAAAAGACTAAGAGTAAAAGCAACACAAATCTTTTGAAAGCTGTAACAAAAGACTAAGCACAAAATATGCAACTTAACATTCCAATGGTTAACTTTATTACTTCTAACTATTAGCAATAGCATCCAAACATCATTATTTATCATAATTTGTTAAACCAAACATCATTTTTTGAACTCAAAATACAAGCCACTTCACCAAAACCACAATTTTTTACAACCTTTCATGACCTAATTCAAACATTATCCAATTTCAAACCTATATCCAATTCTACCCCAAGTCTATGCCATTCATCCACCCCTTTCACAAGTTCAAACAACAACAAAACAAAATATATAATAACCTGAATAACATCAAACTTCAAATTTAACTAATAAATGAACTTACCAACTTAAAGAGCCCTGTAATGTTTTCCCAATAGTTGGGACACCTCAAAGCTTCCCGAGATTTATTTTCTTATTTCTATGAATCCCTCAATTTCTAGGGAAAAGTTGGAATAAACCCAAACCTAGTCAAACTGAAGTTTCAAAAGTCAACTATGATCAAGAAAATTTAGTAGTTTCAACTTCCGCAATCCTGCATTTGGAACCTTAGGAAAATAGAAATAAGCTAATGGTAGATTATAGTCTGAAATGATATGAAGAAGCTTAAAAAGATTAGATTCACTCAAAAATCATTCTTTTTGAACTCGAATAGGATCAGTTTTAGAAAAATATGCCCTGCTGCTCGGAATAGAAAAAATATTTCGATAATACCGTTAAACTCATAATTATATAAGGATTTCAAAAATATTAGTTTCGTAATTTTTTGGTATCTAAAAATATCATATAAAGCTTATTTATGCGTATTTTTTTTACTATCAATATTTTAATTGTCTAATTTGCTATTCATAGTACTATTTCTACTATTCATTACTATTTCACTATCTCTATTTTTTCTTACAACCTACTTCTTACAATCTACACATCTATTGTTACATTTTTATATTTCCAATATAACTTTTTACTAAACTTCTCTTACACTTTATCACATTTCTTTATCAAAATTATTTTTTTCTCACTCTCCCTCCTTTCCCTTTGTGGCCGGTGCTACCCCTTCCTTCCTCTCTCTAATTTATTTCTATTTCAATTTATTTTCATACATCAAAATTCCGTCCATAATTCTCCATAAATACCCCATTTTCCTCAACTTTTTTCACACATCTACTCTTATATAATAAAACTCTACCAAATTCTCTCCACAAATTTCTCTCTACCAAAAATCATCTCCAATAAATTCTTTCCTCTACACAAAAACTATCTTCCACATATTACTACCATTATATTTTCATTTCTTCAACAAATATACACATTTAGGTAAAAATCTCCTGCATTTATTTTTTCATATCATGTAACTTAGCATGACTATGGTGTTGTTTCTTAAAGCTCATGTGAGTTATGAAAGCAACACCATGTTCATGTTTTGTTCTTGCACATGCCAAGAATTCCCATTATGTTATTTTGTTATTATAATGATATTATATTATTATGTTGATATTATTGTTATTATGTTCCTAATCTAACCTTGTATATATATTATTAAGTATGTGTATATCTATATATTTCTTAGAGCCTAAATACTCACTACCTTCACTAACATGCTCTTATTGTTATTATTATTGTTATTGCTCCTATTATGCTGTTTTCTTTTCTTTATTTATTTTTCTTTTTTTTTTTTGGACTAGTCTATTCTTAGTCTTGGGATACCTTGATGAAGCTAAGGTTCTCAATACTTGACCTTATTATTTTTCTTATTATTGCTTCTTATATCTTTCCTATACTCTTATGTGATATTCTAGTCTTTTCATAACTACATGATCATATGCATGCATCATCATAATGATATTGTCTTAACAAAAATAAAGAGGAATTTTCTTTAATAAAGGAAAATGGAACCAAACTCTTTTATTATATAACTTTGTCACTAAATAAAGTTTTTGTCATAAAAAAACATAGGAAAATTATTTTAATAACCTCTTTTGAAACTCATCATAAAATTTCTTAGACGTTACTAAAGATGATTTTATCAAAGAAATTAACTAAGGAAATAAACACTCTCTTTTTATGATAAGTAACATGAAGTTTATTAAAACTTAATATTAATAATTCTTTTATATGCAAATTTTTCATAAAAGCTTAATTATAAGGTTTTTACTAACTCTATAATAAAAACCAAGAACTAGCCAAGTTTTCAAAGTTAAAATAAAAATCAACTCACTAGCATTATAAATCCACTTAGAGAAATAAAAGTTTGCTAAACAACCTAAGAAAGTAAGTTTATAAATGATAAACTCATTTTCAAATAAATAGAAGAATATAAAAATGATAAACTCAAAAACAATAGACATTATCAACAACTTAAGAAAATATTGAAAGTGTTTTCTTCCAAGTAAAGGTTGGTAGAGAACTTAAAAGACCAAGTCTTTAAAAATAAAAATTTATCTTTAAAGAAGTTAGGAAATAAAAATATAAGAGGAAAACACTTATTTATAATTTTCAATCAAAACCCTTTAAAAGGAAAAATATATGTAATACAACTCAAATTATTAGAGACTATCAACAACTTAAGAAAAATTTTGGGAACTTTGTTTTATTACTAGAGGTAAATTTGTAGATATCCCAAAAGATCAAGTTAATAAAAATTAAATTATCTTAAGAAGATTAGAAAATAAAATTTATAAGAAAATACTCATTTATAATAACCCAAGAATCTACTTAAAGAAGAAATTGTTAACATTCAAGTTTTCAACATCATAAGACAAGTTGTTTTATGAAAAATAATTGTTGAGACAACACCATTAAAATTTTGCATATAATATGAGTCTATATATATTTATTCAAATAATTTTTCAATCATATAGATATCTATATTCTTGCTAAAGGATTTTTGGATAAAAAGAAATTTGGAAAATTGTGTTTCAAGGGCTAGGATTTTTGTGGTAAATCTATAGCGATCTATTTCATGACTCAAAAGACTTGTTATGATAAAAATAAACTTATAAATAGATAAATCTTTTTTAGTAGGTAGAAAACGACATATAATATGCGAAATTCCGAGTTAAAATGAGCAAGTTATGACCATTTCAAGTTGGAATTTCATTCTATCCGAATTTTAGCGCAAATACTAAAATAAAATTAGAAAATTTAAGTAGAACTTCCACAAAATACTTATTCTAGATATTTCTTTCGTTTAGGTAACAAAGTTTTGGAGGATCCGTATTTAGATGACTATTACAAGTAAATAATTTTAATAAGGATGGCCGAGTGAGTTTATTTCCTACTTTTACGTACTTGTTTGTGCTTGTAGCTAGAGGCACTTGAAATAGGAAAAAGACGAAAATGGAATATGCATGATGATATTGGTTGAAAGTATACTAAGCATATCAGACATGAATTGTTGTTAATTAAATTGTGTTTTATTATCATAATGGAATGTTTGTAAATTATATTATCGCCTTTAAATTACCTTAATCACATATTAAGAGTTATATTAATTGGTTCATGCATATCAAGTAGTAAGCCACATTGCGTTAGCTAATATGCTTGACGAGACAAGGGTATAGTAGTGGGGTTTATTGGAACCCGCAAGATACCCTTTGGGGTATGACATTTTCTCTATCTCAAAACCAAGTAAAAACATCAACTAAGTCTAAGTGCTTATAACTCTAACAATTTTTTTTACTTTTAGGAGTAGATAAATAAGGAATAATAAAATTATGTTTTAGGAATAGTACTAGTAGAAACGTATTAGGAATTTTGTATTCCAACATTTGTAAAAACTAAGTAACACTTAAGAAATGCAGATTATGCCTAGTTTTAATTTCTTCTAAAAAATGTAAAGTCTAAATCATGCACAATAATAAATATAATAACAATGATAATTAAAAAAAGATAGGGATAAGAAAGGTTACACCATGATATAATGTGAAGTTCGGTCTACCCCTAAACTCCATGGTCCACAACAATTGCCTCCTTGCCTCCATGGAGAACTTTAACACATCAATAATACAAATAATTGAGTTGAGTCTTTACAATCTTAAACACTATAGACTCAACTCAAGGCTCTACTTAAAGCACTCCACTAACTAAGTATAATACCTTTACAAATTGATAGTAGTGTAAGACAAAGGGTATTATGCTTATCTCTCGATTTCACAACAATACTAATCATAAATAAAACTTTGAAAGTGTTTACAAGATTTATTACGCAAGAACTAAACTCAATCAACCTTCTATAATTCCTCAACAGCATCTATTTATAAGCTTCTCCAAAAGTCCAACCGCTATTCCCCAAAAGTTCCTCCAACAATTGAATTAAAAAACTGTTAACAGTTTGTTTTTGGTGCATTGGCTCACTGATGATCAATTCATACCTACGGTTTTTGCCACACTTGAAGTTGTTCTTAGGTAGACTTGCATCGACTTGCCGATCCAACCCACCTACACATTTTGTAGAAAACAACACACACACACACGCACATATTTATATATATTATAACATTTTGTTTATTCAAGTTGTTTGACTAATTACATGTAACTTAATATAATTAAGTGGTTAATTGTGCAACTAATTTTCTCATCAAAATTTACGTTGAGCACACAAGTTCAATAATCTCTTCCTTTTTTATGAGGATAATCATACACAATTAACTAATCCTCATTTTAACACTTTCTCTTAATTTATCATCCAAGTTTTTAAAGAATTTTCTTAACTTGGTTTAAAAAACTTGATGTTTAACTCAAGGAATTTCTCAAGTTACACTTAATTACTAAACAAACACAAGTACTTATACAAGGATGTTAATTATGCATAACATTTCTCCCCTTATGAATTCATCAAAAAGGTAACCTCAAAACATATCATAGAAAGAGAAACATACAAGCAATATGCAAGTTTAAAAAGATGTTTTAAGCATTTTTAAATAGTTCAAACTCATCAAAGAAAACATATTACAAATTTATGCATGTTTTGTCAAAAGTTGCAAGATATGTTTTCTCATAGGTGCACAAATTTGTTCAAGAGGCTTTTCCAACAAATTTCTTTATTCAAACAAGTTTAGAAAGCAATATTAAATGTGCCTAAACATTGTTTATGCATAAAAAATTATAAAAGTCCAATTTTGTGTATTTGAAACTCAATTTTTAGCCCATTTTTGGCCCAAAGCATACACAAAAATAACTCAATAACAACCATTTGCATATTTAAGCACATCAACTCATTATTTACATAAACATGAAGGGCACGAACCATTAAGCTCAAGCAAGATGAGATTATACCTTATTTTCACCCTTGGAGCCACTTAGGATACCTATAAAAATACAATCATCTTTTTAGTATCCATTTTTGCTTAGGTTATTTATGGTTAGTTATAGCAAATATTTTCCTTATTGGCACTAACACAAACTTGCTTGTGTACCCAAATACATAACTTTCCATATTGGACAATTGTATGTGATATGGCCAAGCTTAGCATAATAGTTGCATGTCCCATGAGTGGCTCTCACAAATCAAGTCTGATGAGGCTTGTAACCATTGTTCCTATTATAGCTAATTTCATACTTGTTAAAATCAACTTTTTGCTTTCCAAAGAGAGTACTCAAATTATTCTCTCCTTCAATGAATTTGGCTATGGTAGCTTTTGCATTACATAAGCTAGTTTTCTATCTTTCATTTTCACTTTCATGTTCAACTAGCTCTTTTAAAATTCCATCATTGCTATTACTAGCACATGCAACATTATCATCACTTTTTATCATGACCATTTAAAGTTTTGCCTTCAAGATCAAGCAAATCAGTTTAAATTGTCAATTTCTCATTGATCTCACTCAATTCATCATCTTTACTTTTTGGTTTCTTATATTTATTATTCATCTTTTTAAAAAATCAGTTTCTTCATGCAAATTTTCATTTTCCATTTTAACCTCCTTATGCTTATTCCTAAATTCATCTAACTCTTCTTCTACTTTTTTCAATAAGGTTTTAAGCATGCTATTCTTTTTCTCCATTTTAATCAATTTACTACAAATTTTATCATACATTTCACAAATTTCATTATAAGGAACTTGTGAAGAAATAGAGCATACTTTATTATCTAAGGCCATTAAACAAATATCTTCATCAAAGTTGGATGAACCATCATCGCTCTATGTGGCCATAAACGAGTTCTTCTTTTCTCCTTTACTTCATTTCTTATCATTTAGGCAATATTGTTGAATATTTCCTAGTTTGTTGCACTTAAAGCAAGTGATGGTTTTTCTCTTGGATTTTGAGAAGCTAGCATCTTGCTTCTTCTTCATCTTCTTGTTTACCTTCAAGAACATGGTAAACTTCCTTATAAGCTTGTTAAGCTTTTCACCATCTTCTTCCTCACTTTCCTCCTCTTTATTTAAGCTTGCACAAGAGGCTTTTAATGCAATATCCTTCTTGATTGACTCATCTCTATGTCTCTTTATCATTTCATGAGCCTTAAGGATTCCAAAAAGTCCTTCACTTGATAGTTGGCTCATATCATGTGCCTCTTCAATGGTGGTCCTTTTCGCCTCCGACTCCTTTGATAAGAATCTAAGAATTTTAGAATTTATCTACAAGTCAGTATATGTCTTGCCAAAAATTAACAATTGATTTAAAATATTTACAAATCTATCATGAATACCATCAATAGATTCATTAACCTTCATTTAAAAATTTTCAAATCTTCCACAAAGAAAACTAATTTTAGTATCTTTTACTCTTATAGATCCTTCATAGGTATTTTCAAGATTTTTTCAAATTTCTCTTGCGGATCTATAAGTGTCTATTCTACTAAAATCACTATAATTTAAACTACAATATAATCTATACATTACTATTTCATTTAATTAGACTTTCTCTTTTTCGACCTTAGTATAATTTGATTCATTTTTTCCTTCAATAACTATGTGGCCATTTTCTATGATGTTCCATAAAAGTATATTTTGTGCTTTTAGAAAATTTTCATCCTTTATTTCCAATATGCATAATTTGTTCCAATCAAGATAGGGGAGGGGGCCTATTTATAGTTTATCCTTCTATGAAACCTAAGGTGTTACTAGCCATGATTTTAAACTGTAAATGCGATTAAGTACGACTCCCAACCTTCATTTCATGCACAAATAACCCTATTTTGCACCTCACTTTATAGCTTTGTTTGACATGTATAAATAAGAGTAGTTAGCTATCAAACAACTAAATTTATTCCCAAACAATTAACCTGAAAATCAGACACAAAAAACCTAAAACGAACAGCCCATCTTCTTCATCAAAGAACCATTGTGACAGACCCTAAAGAGAAACTAAAAGTAGAGCATCAATAGCCTCTATTTTTGTTATCTTGATCCATGATGTAAGCTCTATTCCTTAACAACACAAAACACAATAATTAAGCCATCTCCCTCTCCATCAACAACAGCAAAAAACAAACTAAAACAACCTTTGATTTTCCTTAGCTCCATCGTGAATCATCAAGTTTTTAGGAATCAAGAACTAGAGGTAAGGATGACGTTGGTTTAGTTAATTTATTTCAAAACATACCACTACTCATTTTACTATCCCCTAATATAGGATTTGGTTCAAATCAAAGAGGGGAAGCTAGTTACATTCAACCATCCAAACAAGGTAAAAATCATACCAACTTGAAGTTTATATTATGTGCAAAGTATAGAAACTAGGAAGTTGATGAATTGACTTGTTTTGGAAGAGCTTATATGCTTGGAAGAATAGTTGCTTATTTTGTGAATTTAGAAAGATGAGTTATCATTGTGTTGATGATTCTTGGCTGTTTAGAAATAAGAAAACATCAACTTAAGAATTTAGAACTTTAAGCTTTAGGAAATTCAATTCTAAAGAAGAAGAAATCAAACCAAGTTTATTAAATGACCCATGGAAGACACTATACCATTTGAATAAACCGTATTGATACATTTATCATAATCCAAAAATAACCCTACCAATGGAAAGTACACAAAAAATCCTATGAAATTGACTACTCATTTGTTAAAAATGAATAAAAAACGGATTATATATCACAAAAACAAAAATTCACTTTTGGTGTCATATTTTTCACAAAATTGCAGACTGTACCTATGTTTTTGGCCATCTTAGAGACTTTTTTTAAAGAAAACGACACCATCTATCACACCCCTACCCCTGTCCAATTCTCGTTTATCGGTACTACAGGCTCGGTTGCGATTGACGTGATGATAGGAACACTGGCCCTCTAGTAGCCCTAAGGCACACACCAGAGCACAAGAATGTATTGTTCTCCATACCTAAGTAAGACCCTAGTTGCAACCTACGTGAGCCGTTGTTTCCCCCAAAAGGAATGCATTTCACCAATTGAGGCCTCGTCCTGGGTTAGACTAGCGTAGGCTGTAGCTAGGTTCTTGCTTAGGCGTAGAGAACAATACCTTCCTGTGCTCTAGTATGTGCCTTAAGGCCACATAAGTGCCAGTGTCTCTAACATCACGTCAGCCGTAGCCAGGTCTATAGTACCCATAAAGGGGAATTGAGCAGAGGTGGGGGCATAACACCATCAATAGATTATACTAAAAAAATCCTATGAAAATGACTATTCATTCATTAAAAAAAAAAAGCGAACTAGAAATGAGTTAGATATAACAAAAACAAGTTTTAGTTAGAGCTGTCATGTTTTCACCTAAAAATTACAAACATGTTTTATAAATTTGAACATCTTATATGTTTTTTTTTCTTGAAAACAACACCGCAACTAAAAAGTACTTGCAGAGTACTATCAAATTGACTATTTATACGTCAAAATCGGATTAAAAATGAGCAAGATATAGCAAAAACAAAAACTTACTAAGAGGTGTCACGAATATGCACACACAAGCACCCAATGAGCACTCAAGAATGCACTCCATTGGTGCTCATGGAGCATGTATGTGCTCGATGAACGCTCCATAGTTGCTCCAGAGACACTTCATGGGCGCCTCTAACCTAGCCCTTGAGCACTCAATTTGCCCTCTTAATTTTTCTTAACATACTTGATATTATATGCACCTATTTTATCTATATATGTATATATAGATATATATACACACACTTACAAACAAGTAAATGTATAAAACTAAATTTATTGTATTTCTCCATCCTATTTTTATATATTCCTAATGACATCGTTTTAAACACTTATAATGCATATCAAAAACCTAATTTAAATTAAAAAATTACTTATATCCATGAATCCTTAATATTTATGTATATATATAGTTACTACTTGGTTATTTTTGTTATCTTTGTTATTTCATTTTCTTATCTACATATTTGACTTGTACACTACCTCCTATACAGGCAATGTAGACGGCATATAGGACATAAGTCATGTATTGACAATATAGGACACAAAACGTCACCTCTCCTTCTACATACCTGTGTAACCTACCCATGTAGATCTTAAACCATATTTTCCTTTCCTTCCCAATATGAAATCAAACTCTAAGGACTACACCATACATGTTATGATCTTAAAAATAAAATTTAAGTTTAACCAACATTTGAGATATATATATATATATATGTATATTTAAACTCTTTAGAAAATAAACTAGTAATTAAATGATAGAATATAACCCTATAAATAATAAAAATTTCAATTTACAAAGACAAATAAAGTTGAAAAATGAAGAAATAATAAATAAAAATTCACTATCAACACAGATACTAACGGATGTCATATTTAGATAAACTTAAAGATAGTAGAATTATCCTAAATAGAAATGTAAATATCAATTAAAATCAAGACAAACAAAATGAAAATAAATAATAGGTAATGAGCATTAACTACCTTAAGGTAGACATACTAAAAAGACGACATAAATAATAAAAGATTAATAATAAAATTATTAAGCAAAATAGGACTTAAAATATTCTATAAGTCAAATTTGGATTAGAAACAAGAAAATAGAACTAAACATAATAAAAATTGATTTAATGACGTATTACGAAACAATAAATATAGTAACGAGTAGTTATTATTTCATTTCATAGGAGATATTGAGTCCATGTTCTCAAACCCCAAGTACTTTCCAATGACGTATCAAGTAAACAATAATGCTAAGGTGAAGGAGTTCTAATGATATGCTATTTGCTTGTGTTTATTACTGTTTGGTGTTATGTTAATTATATTACTTGTCTATTGAATGATTGATTGTTGTGAATGCCTTCATCTACACGGTCACTAGAATAAATGAATAAGTATAATCACTTGACTAAACTAATCAGATATACCCGTCGCATGTGATTGAAATCCCCTGTAGGAAATGTTTTAGAATTTATAATTGAAATGTATTTTTTTAAGAGCATGACTTGGAGAATCTCAAGTTACTTCCTATTCATCTTTTAAATGAAAATTTTCCAAATGAGTTTATGAAATAAACCTAGGACATTTTCGAGACTTGTATTAGCGGTAGATGTTGCCTGGGTTGAGGTCTACTTGCCGAATTCATCTTTATTAGGTGATGGTTAGTATTGGCAATAGATGTTGCCCGAGTTAGGGTCTATTTACTAGAATCGCCCTTAATGTCTGATGGTCGACATTGGTGGTAGATGTTGTCTGAATTGGGGTCTACCCACCGGATTCACCTATGATTGGTGTGATGGTCAGTTGTGTTGCTTGCATTCATTACGTGTGCATTCATATCGTGTGTAGATAGAATTGCATGAATGCTTAATTAATACTTGATAAGTTGCGTGATCGATATTAATGAGGAATGAACTCACTGAGCTATGGCTTTGCTCATCGCCCAATAGTTTTTGTGCAGGAATAATACTAACTAGGAATGAGTTAAGAATGAGTGAAGAGTGCTTCTCCATAATACTTTATTGAAGTTAGAGATATATGATATATTGGACTTAGAATACAAATTAGTTAAATTTCATAAACAAGTAAGATATTGTATTTTGCAGTTTGATACCTAATTTTTATTATTTGGTAGAAGATATCGATTCTCTGTGATCTTAATGAAATATGGAAAATCAGATTCCTTAGTTGAATTTCAATAATACTATATATGTATATGTATCACTTAAGTAAGAGATATTAATAAATGAGAAAAGTCTTGTAATCTCTAACTTGAAAGACGATTTGCATATTATTAGTGTACACAAGGTATGATAACTTTAGGTAAATCCTACTAGGCTCCCTTTTGAAATGTGATACTCTTACTTTTTAAATTCTAGAAAGCACACTTAAGTTTACGTTTAGGGAATATCGTAATATATATTGATGAGCTTGAGGGGTTTTTTAATATTATGGTTGAAGCTTAGGAGGATTATATTTAATTCCACAAGATTATTTATTGATTTGTCAAATTTTAGGAGCATGCTTATAACATTTGACAATCCACCTGTAAACCTGTAATAAAATTAAAAAAATTTAAGAAGTTGTTTACATTTTTCCTTATATTTATATTCTTATTAATGGTATGTTGCTTAAATCATTAATTTATATTAGTATTTACACACACATGCATATATATGCGGGATGGAATATAGAGTTAAATTTATACTTAATCTGTCTAAGTAATTACTCTTAATAGTTACACCTAATTATCTTGGATTTTGCATGGTAAGTTTATGCTATCGAGTTGGATTTAGATTTTTAATTCTTTTTTAATTTTCCTAAATTTACAAATTAATAGTTGATGTTATATCTACCTTAAAAATATTATATTGTGATGTTATTTTCTCATAACAATAATCATCGTCAATAATCCGGCCAAAAGAAAATAATCATTGTCAATAGAAATATGGCAGCATGAGGGTTAAATTTATAAAAATTGAAAAAGAAAAATCAGCAATTCATATTGTACTAATTTATTTAGTGACTCTCATATAGATTTATTGTGATATATCATTGACTTGTTGTCTTAGATTTGATATGGAAATCATGGGTCTGTTTGGATTGTCTGTTTTTCATCTGTATTTGTATCTTTTTTAAAATAATATGTGTAAATATATCCGATTTGCATCTAATTTTATCTATATTTGTTCTATTTGATCTTTGGATGAGAACTGTCAACTTTTTTTTATCTATATCTATTTCTTGATATATAATTTATTAGCAAAAGATTTAAAAAAATATTTGTATCTTCCGAAAAAAAAAACCAAAACAAACAGACCCCATAATGATGGAAAGAGACAACAAGAACAATTGTTTTATGAGGAAAATAATAATAATAAAGTGTGCATAATTTAAAAACTCCAAAACCTTAAACCAAAACCCTCCACTGCTCTATCGCTTTAGCAAATGAAAGAAGAAGTGATACTGATCGCATCCTCCTCGGCGGACGGGGGATACGGCTGCTGGGAGTTAAAAACCGGCACGGAGCTTCTCCGTCACAAATCGTGCGCTTCAACTCCTCACGGCCTAACCTGCATCGGTGACGGCTTCCTTGCTGCCTCTCAGCTTTGCGACTCCTCTGCCACTTCCGGTTCAATTTTTTACTTGACTTGGGATAAGGTCTGTCATTACAAAACCCTAATTTAACATTTCAAATTCGTTGTTTGTGAACTTCTGTATGTTGTAAATTTGCTAAATTCATGACTGGCGGTAGATTTTGAAAAATTTCAAACAAGCTGTAAGAATTAGTTCTTGTAATAATTTTGTGGGAGATAAAACACGAAATAAATTTTAGTAGAAAAGCGCTAGGGAAATTTTTAAGTTTTGTAATTCTTAGGCAGTTGTTGTCGGATCTCGGGCATCATCTTTAATATGATATGATGTACTTGTTGTGATAATTATTGAGCAATCGTTTGTAATTATTGAACAATTGGTTGTTGTTTGCTATGACTTTAATAATTACAATCCCGGAAGGTCCGCATTACTGTGTATTGATCATCTTGAATGTTAATTAGTTTTGCTTAATGCAGCCTCAAGTGAAAGTTAAGAGCTTTCCAGCTGAACCAATTGTTGCGCTTATTGCAAATAGCGAAGGGACTTATATTGTTGGTGGTGGTGATTCGGGTGAGATTTATTATTGGGAGGTTAGTTTAAGAAGTAAAGCTGTTATGGTTTGTTTAAGTGATCTTGATATTGTTACTTTCCCCCGTTGTTTCTAATGATTTTATTTCGTGCTTTTTATGGTTTTAAGGTTGCAACTGGTAAATTGCTTAAGAAGTGGCATGCTCACTTAAGGGGTGTTACTTGTATGGTATATTCTGATGATGAGTCGCTGCTAATATCCGGTTCTAAGGACGGGACCATCAAAGTCTGGTTGCTTTTTGGGTAATAGCTCTATTTGGGCTTTCTTATCTCAACACGTATTTGCAAGATGTTTTAGTGAAAAATGGATCGAATACTTTTTAATTTAATTTATTTATTTACTTTTTTGTTATTTAGGGTATTTAATGACATAAATTGGCAAGACACAGTGCATCCCTGTTTGCACAATTTCACTGGGCATAGTTTACCCGTGACGGATGTGGTATGTGGTTTTGGTGGATGCAATGCAATCATTGTGTCAGCCTCAGAGGATCGAACCTGTAAGGTATGCTTGCTTTTTTATCATGTTGCATTTGTTTGACTATATCAAGGTATGGAAACCTTTTACAAGGTACATTATGCAACAGCAGGATTTATGGGACTTCAAAGTGGTGATATGCTACTATTTACCTGAATTTGATGTCATCAAATGAAGATTTAATTATAAGCTCCACTTAATGTAATCTCAGAAGACCTTTGTCTGCGTTATTGATTAAATAACGATCATGCTGGATAGAAGTACAGAGAAATTGAAGTAGTTGAATCCTGACATCCAAAACAAGGGCCTATCTTGTAGGGTTATCATGTGCATTATCCAACTGAGTTTGATAAGACAGAAGAGTTGACCTAAAGTTTTTGACAATACAAATAGCAAGGTGTAGCTTGTGAGCAAAGACAGATCTTAGTATGTTAATGGCATGTTTAATTGCAGCACTTTATGAGATGTTCTGATCAATAGTTTGTCATTTACAATGTCATTTTTATCCTGATTTGCTCTTTTAGCTCTCTATATTGGTCGTTTCATTCTTCTGGGGTGAGAATGCTTGAATTCTTTTCAATGGCATGTTTAACTACTTTCTAGTTTCTATGTAGATGGCAACACAATGCTTTTGCTTTATCCTATTTTAGAGGATCATCTCATCAACCCTAATCATAAGTGGTACAGACGTCCGTGTAACTTCATTTTGAGTACTTTCCCTTGTTATATACTTACATTTCTAAGGACCATGGATTGCCTCTAGTGAAGACCTTGATCTTCTTCAGCCATTTATGTAGATTGGACAGCTTATCATCTTCCTGGAACTCAAGTTTAATATCTTCTCCCCTGCTATCTTCTCTTGGTACTTGAACTCTTTGTTTTTCTTCACCAGACCCATGAAAGACACTTCAATATCCCCACGTTTATGAAGAATTTAAGACGTCCACAGCAATGAAAGTAAAGAGCCCCAATAACAGAGTTCTCTTTTACTTTCTCTTGATGTTTGTTTTGAGGTTTTAGCCCACGTCCAGCATAAATTCTTGGCATGCATATTTTTAAACTTGTTTTATGCGGTTGTCGATGCCCTGATTGAGAGCCTGGTACTCCTTATTGCAGAAACTTGGAAAGGCTAATTAAATTATTTCTTATACTTGATGCTGGTGCCTTTTCACTTTGAGTTAAAATTATATTAAAAAAAAAAAACCAACTACCAACTTGTCATGGTAATAAGCAGTCAAGTCTTTTAGCTTCTGGCGAATTGCTATTGCTTTACTATGCTGTGCTATAACACCCAGAAAAAACTATGTTGTGCTTTTAAAAAATCATCCTGATGGAGCTATTTTCAGGTATGGAGCTTGTCTAAGGGAATATTATTGAGAAATATCCTGTTTCCATCAGTTGTAAAAGCAATTGCTTTGCACCCAGAGGAACACGTCTTCTATGCTGGGAGTATGGATGGCAAAGTATATGTTGCTGCACTTACTGCTGAAAGCAATTCCAACAACATATATGGGATGCATATCGTTTGCAGTTTGCCTGAGCATGGGTATGTCATTGTCTCATCATTCAAATGCATGCATGTCTTTTTATTATGTCATTTAGTCCGTGAGAAATCTACATCCCTGTAATGCTTTTGCCCATTATTGGGGATTCCTTCAACCCTGTGGTCTTGTTCTTTGTTTTTCATTATTTTGGTCTACCGTAGTAAATATTTTAGGGGCTTCATCAAGATATTAGATTTATTGGAAAATCGCTGTCCACACATTCAATAAGGTAAGAAACAAGCAATCGGAGTAAGATGATTTGGTGACAGGAGGTATAGGAAAATGTAAATATGTTTCTGCCTTCCGGGGTTGTTGCTCTATGAATAAGCATTGAAAATTGTTTCTCCATTTGGTAAGAAGTATGGGGAGTAAGATTGTCAACTTGCTATATATGATACTGCTTGATTATCAGATCTATTGAATTGAATTTTTCATGGCTCTATTAAATTTTTTGACAGCAAACCAGTCACTTGCTTGGCATATGGGGGTGGTTTTTTGGTTTCTGGTGCAGAGGATGGCATGATTCGAGTTTGGGACACCAAGTCTGGGAATATTCTTCGCATGTTTAGACACGCTAAAGGTTTTCTCCATAAACTTCTCTTATGCTTTCATATTGCTTTTGAAGCTTTTATTTTTCTGATAATTTGATGTGCCACATTCATACAAGCTTTGGTATCAGGAAATATTAGAATACCTTTATTTAAAAATGACTCCATGTGTCACTCACCCCTCATTTATAGAAGACACAAAGACACACACACACACAAACACACATGTAAGGAGATTGCTGCAATTCTTTTACCAAATCTGTTGTGACACATGGGAATGTATGCTATAAGAAATAGTGCCACGCACTAATGACAGTTACTAACAATTGAGAGTAGTGATTTCAAGTAGCACAATTAGCATTGGGTAAATGAGAAGCTAGACTGGCATGCGAGAATATAGAAAGACAAAAGATGGTTATCAATTATAAACAATGCATTCATCATGCTAGTATCGTTTTCTGGTAAGTTTTTTCGTACATTTTAATCAAAATAATATTTTGAAATTCATTATCCTTAAATATGAAGTAGCTGTCATTAAGGTGGGTGAAGTAGGCCTCGATTCGGGCTCTTTCCCTCCACTGTATAGATATGCCAGCAAGTACTACAAGCCTTTGTCTGAAGCTTAGGTAAATCCCTTGGAGCCTAGCTTCGTTTTAAAATTCCTCAAAACAATTATGTGGATGATGTAATGTTAACAAGGGTTTATAAAGAACTTCCAAAGTTTTTTCGTAACTATTTCTGGTTTACCAAATTGAAAACTTTTGGGTAGGTTTTATATTTTTATAATTTCTGCTTAGCCCTTGTGTACTAAAGGTACTCCTTCCATCTCTAAAGCGTGGTCAAGCATTATTGCTTCAATTATTAAAGCTTCGAAGTTCAAGCTGTCAGTAAAGAGTGTGCTTACAAGGTTTTATATAAAGACTAGAGCTCATAACAAAAATTGATCTGTGGAGGAAGTAATGAACCTAACCAATTGAATATAGGTGTTGTTCTACATTGTAAATTGATGAGTCTGTTATCCTTTACTGCTTATACAATCTTCTCATATAATTTTCACTCTCAACAACTTTTGTCTGGATTTTTACATGATGCAGGTCCTGTGAGCAATGTTATTGTGAAAAAACAAACCGACCGTAGATCTAAAAATGCCCAAGGATCATCAAGACGGCACAGGCCCTTACCATCTTTGCAAAAATATGCAAATCCAATCGATGATGAGGAAGATTTATATTCTGTGATTCATCTCCATGGTGAAAGATTGCCAGACGCAGAAATTTTCAGTTCTGATGACTTAATCAAGGAACAAATTAAAGAGCTCAAGGTATAGTACTTGCTATACAACCGCAACGTGCTTCATTTGCTAAATACTTAAACTTGAAGCAATGGTAGTTCCCTCTTATACGAGTCTACATAACCATTCCTGACCAAATATATCACTTAAACAATTGCTTCCAATTCTCTTATGGTGTGTCATTTTATAATTATAGTTTGAAAATGCTTGCTCATCTTCTAAATTGTGGTTTCAGCGTCAGCAGCAAGGATCTTCTGCTGCATCTGATATGCAAGCAGCTCAGTGGAATCAAATTATACGTTATGTGCTGGGTGAAGAATGAAGATCGACCGAATGGTGAATTTCAAAGCTGACCCTAGTCCAACACTTTTCCGCGTTCCCAATTTTGACTGCATCCACCATCATTGATTTTTTGCAATTTTCAAGTTTTTTTAGTTTCAATTGGGTCCCTCCATATCATGATTTTCAATCTTTTAGTCGGCATCTATCGTCTGGGCTGAATTTTGATTTTCAGATAGGAAAATTCGAATTAATCGAGATTGATTCTAATTTTACTACTAATATGCGGTAAAATCGGTATTAAAATCAGTTAAAAAAAAAGACTAGATATAATGAGTTTAAATGTTACTTTATTAAAACCTAAACAGATTCTTTCCTATTATATCATAAATTATATGATATTCATGAAAAGGATTTACCAATTTTTATTAATATTTATAAGTTGGTCAGTTTTATTAAATTTTACAAAAAAGGGCAACCAATGTAAATATTAACCAAACTATAGTAGAGTATCGATATTCACAAAGTCATGTCAAGTTCAAAAAAAAAATATTTTTTTAAGTTACTTGTTAGGTGTATATGTATCCGTTATTCAAGATTAAATATCATGTATTTTTTTTGGATTAATGAGAACTTTAATATGTTGATCAATTTTAGAAACTTGAGAAATCTTATTACTTTAAGTTTATTAAGTTTTTATTAATTTAAAAAAAAAAATAGAAAATTGGTCTTTTTATTATGAACCTAAGTCTGTAAAATTAGGTGACGAAGTATCCCAATCAAACATGATCACATATCGTAACATGAAACAGTTTATTCCACATATTATCATAATAACTGTCGTCATGGTACAATACATATTACATTATTTCAGACATTACCGAAACTTTGATTACCATCTGTTGTATCAAGCAGTAAACAATTTCACGAACACACATATATATACTATAATACATACTATGACAAAATCATATATTTACAATATTATCAAAATCATTATTTATTGCATTATCATGTCAAGCAAAATTTCACATCATGGCAAAAGGAAAATCATATTATTTCAAATACCGAGTAATGACATCACTTCTATATCCAAGTTTGCTACTAATTTCCCCCTAATTTGATTCAATAATATGTGTATATATTATATTGTTATGTTTTGCTCGATTACTAATTAATATTTAATCTCCTTTTTTAATTAGATTTTTAACATAGCACACAAAATACTAAATAAATTTCTCAATTATTTTACGGTTATTGATTAGACATATATATTATTAACTGCACCATTTTTCTATTTTTTAATCCTTTTTTTTTTAGTTACTTTGTGTTATTATAATAATAATAATAATAATAATAATTATTATTATTATTATTATTATTATTATTATTAAATAAAAAAAAAGGATTAGAGAAGTCGACTTACCTGGAGAAGCGGTGGACGCGCGTGTAGGGGAAGGGAGGACAGATCGAAGCTCCAGTCGGGTCGATGCAGTCGGCCGAAAAATCGGTTTCTGGGTATCGGAAAAACTCTGGTGGTGTCAGTTTTGGCTAAAAGCGGCCGTAAGTGGTCGTTTCACGGTAGACCATTGGTGATGTCAATGCTTTTCAGAAAGCCACCTTTCAAGCTGTTATATTAAAAAGCATTTCTGTGATTGAAGTTTCACCACTTCTCATCAAGTATTATCCGTTTTTGCCACACATTGCACGGTTTTGTCCTATGTCAACGCTTTCTAGGTAGTCATCCATCGTGAGATTACTCTACCCACGCTTAACTTTGAAGTTCCATTGAAGTTCCATTAACTTCAAACCATTACACCAAAAGACACATCAATGATTAAAGTTTTATTGTCTATATTTGAGGGGTATTACATGTGGGTTGTAGGCCTTTTGATGCTACCTTATAAATTTCAACCTCCTAAACACTCCAATGACCACCAATTTCTTCAATTTGAGCCATTCAATTTGACCTATGCAAGCTCCAATTTGGATTGCAAACTCCGAAATCGTAAAACCACAACCAAGAACATAAGTTAGTAATTTGTATGAAATCAATGTAATTCCTACCTTTGATTGTGATGTGTGAGTGCTATTTACTGCGTTAAAGTCATGGATTGATGCTCAAATCTAGCCAATTTGAAACGAAATTGGGAATTTGATCAATTTGAGATGCAACTTTCTAGTTAAATGTGATATTTACATCTTACATGCCTATTAGATGCTTCACATATCTTCCAACTTGCTCAATTTACTTAATTTTGACGCAGATCACTATATTTTAGAAAAATTGAATCTTGTTTTTTTTTTTGAAGTTTAAGCTCCGATTTGATATAGTAATCCTTCATGAAGATATGCATATTTGGTATCAAATGAAAGCCCTTTGTGCCTAATTTTCAATTTTGCCATCAATTTAGCAAAAATAAAATCGAAATTAGGTCAAAAAAGGGTGCAAAGTAAGGGTCCAAAGTTGTTTTGCATGAGCTCAAGGTTAAAGATGACACTATTCATTGTTGACATCAGCATCCTTTTTTTTTTTTTGGATTAAAGCTTTAGATTTTTTTTAGTCTAATTAAATCTCTTGCTAATTAATTCTTTATTCTAATTTAAGACTAATCAAATAACTTCTAAGCTATATTATAAGTTAAGATTTGTATTAAACCTATGTAATTCTTCCTAAGGCTTATTAATTTTTATATATCACCGGTTTTTTATCATATACTAAAATTTACATTAAAATGTACATATTCCTTATTAAATTAATCAAAAACAAGGTGTCCACAATACATTAATTGTTAACGAAGAATTTACATGAGTAATTCTCTTCTCCTAATTGGTGTTAGTTAACATCCATGATTCGCACTTTCACTAATCACAGTAATATGCTCAATTTGAATTAGTTAGTTCAATTTTGCAAACAATAATGTATCCCATTCTTGTTATTTATGGTAAATAGTTTTGGATGATTACTATGTAGAAATTATATATCCTACTAACATTATACATTTCTTGGTGTTCCCACGTTGCTTTTGGTAATTCTTAAATCTTAACATGTCTCAATTTTTAATTGAAAAAAATGTAAAATCCCAATTTGTTAGATTAATTATTAAATCTAAAGAGAGCTGTTGCACATTAAAAAGACTATCGTTTGTAGTTTTCTATGTCGAACGGATTGATCCAAGGATCATGGTTGTTAAATTTGAGTTTCTACCTAAAATCACCAAGGGATCCATAGAATCGAAACGTAGAATCATAAGATTCTACAACTAATGTAAATTTGCTTGCAAAAACCATATATTCACTTAGTGTAATAGTAAAACTTTAAATAAAATATGAAAATAAAGAATTTAGTATTAAATTAATCACACATAACCAAAATTTAAGTTTTACCAATCATATTTCACACTCTTATTAATATATTTAGTGCAACTTTGAATTAATATAATTATTTTCATTTAATGATAATTCACAATCTATAATTATTAAGATGTATTGTAAATTATTTAAATTATTTTGTGAGTAACTAGTTTTGTGTAATAATGAACATTTTCATGTTCACTATATATTTGTGCGAAAAATCATTGCATTTATTACAAATAAATTATATATAGAAAATTATTGAAAAAGGGAAAAAAAATATAGCACTATATATATTAGTTTAATTTTCATTCAAATCATTCAAAATATACCAGAGTATATAACCTAAAAGAAAATAATTCTCTAAAAAATACAAAAAAAAGAGGAAATAAAAGGAAAAAAGATTAAAAAAATAAAATTAAGTTAGATTAAGATAAACATCAAGAACCAATCCCAAAAACCCTAAATTTAAACATATTAAAGTGATTGCATTTTGAAAGTTCAAATAGAAAAAAAAATGTAAAATTACAACTTTACGATTCTACACTGATTCTATTTACGATTCTACTACTGATTCTACCATTGATTCTACATTCAATTCTACCGATTCTACTATGTAAAATCATAATTCCACACCAGTTCATTCAAAAAACGATTTTGTATGCGATTTGAATCGAAATCTCATCATTAACTCGTAAACTCGTAGAAACGTATAAGTTGACTAGCGAGTTTGACAACCATGCTAAGAATAATTATATGGGTTAGATGCAGTTACAAGATCGGTTCGGGTCCAGAACCAGAACCAGACCCAAACTACTAGTTTTGGTTTTAAGATTGGTGGAATTAGAACCAAACCCATGGAAGCCGGTCCAGTTCCTGGTTCCCACGATTTGATTCTAATTGCTCTAAAACTGGGAACCATGAAATTAAAAAAAATCAATTAAATAACTTTACTTAATTTATAAGTAAGAAAAAAAAAAGGCAAAACGAACTTTGAAATTGAAATAATATTGTCTAACAATAGGTCACTAGTTAAAAGAAATTTTATAGTTATGCATTTATTAATATATAATCAATTACACTTTTTAGTCTGTCATTCTAGTAATGTGACACTATAAAATATTTAAGATATAAATAAGTCTTGCAAACACAAATACAAGTCTCACTTTGCTAAAAAGGAAAAATCTACTTTGATTAGAAGTTTATATAAACTCAAAAACACATTATTTCAAATTTATTCATTACTTCTATTGTTTATAATAGCACATTAAATGCCATTATCAGAATATATAATTTTACAATTCATGTGAAAATAGTTTAAATATATTTTTTAATAACAATATTTTTATAAATTTATTTTCTTCTTTTTCCCTTTCCTTTTTTTTTCACTTTTGTGGCGTGGAATTGTGGGAATCGCTAATTCTACCGATTTTTGAACCAGTGAGTCCTTAGCCAGTTCAAACAAGCCATCCATAGGTCGATTCCTGGTTCAAAAACCGCCAATGAATGATTAGGTTAGTTCCTTGTTCGGAAACTAAGTAATGATGATGTCTAATATGGGTCATGGCAAGGGACAAAGAGAAAATTTTTAACGTGTCATAAAACTAAAATAGGGTGTTCGGGGTTTGTTTGTTTCATCATATTCAAGTCATTTTGGCATTATATTTTTACTTTTTTCAAACAGATGTTTGTCAAGAAACAAATACCAATGAAAAACTGACAGTTTTACTCATAAACAGACCAAATAGATACGATACGGATGTGATACAAATAAGTTGCATATGCAAATCTAATATAGATATGATACATATAAAAATTAAATAATCTAAACAGACCCATAATAGATTCTATGAGTTATAGAAATAGAAATGATATTAGATCAAGATTGCCAAATTTGGTTACTACTGAGCAGAGGACTTTTTACTTTTTGCACATTTTAGATCATGGTGGTCACTTTTTGGGTCCTTAACAAATAATAAATTTAAATTTATAAATTATTTATGATGTTATTATTAAACTTTTTTGTCTACTTTATTATTGTCAAATAGATTGTTTAAATCAAACATATGACTAGGAGCTTAGAAGTTTTCTTTTTATTGTTATATGCTTAATATTAAGAAAATGATGAATATGGTTGCACGCTATCGTGATCATATATGTAATTTCATCACCTATGTTTCCTCATTTAGTTATTAAACGGAAAACTTATCTTCTAAAGTCGGAGTGACATTGCAATTGTAAGATCCCTAAAGCATGATATTAGTAATTTAAGAAAATCTTCTCTTAAGAAACTTATTTGATATATAGTGTAGATGTATGGATTTGAACAGAGTAGTCACGTGGGTGCTGCATAAGCATTGTACTACACATGGCTTACGAAGTGTAACACACAATGACACATAAAAAATTGAATGATCAAGAAGGAAGTGAAATAGAGAGGAGTAGGCAATCTCAATGTCTCAAATGCACTTATGATAAGTAAAGAAGCTATCAAGCGTCAAACTTCACTAGTAGTGATGAATAAGTATCTAATCTCTTGAGATAGAAACTCAATAGCACCTTTGTGTGTCTATCAAATTTCATCCTCTTTAAATGAGAAAGGACTTAGAGTATTTATAAAACTTAGCCATCATGCCAAATCTCCCTTAATCTTCTCAATAACTGAATAGGACTCACTGAGCCCTATCACTTAGCCCGTGAGTCAAGCCCGAATATGAATAATAATATTTATATTTTATTAAACTCATTTACATTTTGTCCCTCTGATCAAAATTGTTTGGATGAAGTTTAAGTATTTTGGGTACTAGCTGCATTTATGTATATTTTGATCAATACTTGGCACATGATGCTACCAAGTGCTTTCACAGAGTTGAAGATTCTACTTGTCATGGATGAGTCAGTAAAAAAAATTCAAGCACAACACCGTAACTCGTTGTATTATATATAGTTATATTGTAGTGCACGAATTTGCAGCACCGCTCTAGTTGTGTGTGTTGCCTTAAACTTCTCTTAATGATCTTCCCCTACGAAACCATTTGACATCTATATTGGAAATATATAACTCGTTACATGCTTATTTGGCATCATTGTGATAATAACATAGCCAAAAGTAGATAAGGGCATTACAAAATAACTTTCCTTGGTAATTAATAGATGTCATGGACACAATGCTTTATAGAAGATATCATTTCTAACTCCATGAAATTTGCAAACGGCATGGTGATTTCATCTAAGCCAAAATAGACTCAAATTAGTAAATTTTTTTTTTTTTTTTTTTACATATTATAGGTCTTGTAACTCCACACATAATATCAAGTCCATTTAGAGCTTCTTCATTTTCTTTCTCTCTTCTTTTTCTTTTTAAATACAATTCTTTTCGTGAATTAGTCATTCCATAACAACCATATGGATATGGCATTAAGAATCTCCCTCATATAATATATATCATATCTTAAGCTCCTCCAAAAACTGTACTTCAAATTTAAGCCCTCCTTTAGTACGCATAAATCTTACCAAAGTTCTGGATATCTTCATTATGTATTAAACCATTTAACTCCCATCCAATGGTCAAATATTGCCATACACGTCAAAATCCATTGTCAATGAATCATAATTTGATCTTTCCTTTTCTTTATTAAAAAAAAAAAAAAAGATTATTCATGCCTCCAATTACGGCACGAATCCACCCTTTATAAATCTTTTGCCCACATAAAAATCTTTCCTTCATTCTTTATTTTTTTTAATTTAATTTCATCTACTTGAATTTGCACACCCATTTGTATGATTTCCACTTTTTATTAAAAATAATTAAAATATTAAGACCATCCACTATTCTTGTGATGTCTAACGAATCGCATGATTGTAAGAGTACACACTCTCTGCCATCCTATACTCTACTCATTCACTTGATAACTATGGGAGTTTCACGATATTAAGAGGAATCTCTTTGCCATTTGTGTTCTAATCGAATAGATCGCCCCATTGTGTGACTCTCGGTTGTTTGTGTCCCAAATCTCATGTGACAATCTTGGAACCACAAATTGCATCCATGTTCCATTCTTCACGTGATAACCTTGGCACCACATTGCTACGAGGGAAAAATCTCGGTCATCTATGTCTCATTCACCGATAGGACAATCTTGGAACCGCACCACTATAAGAGGAACACTTTTTCATCTTGCGTAGCTGGTCATTTCGTGAATGACTACAAGGCCTTACTACTGCAGGAGGAGGAACTCTTCATTGTTTCGTACCCCCTAGTTGTGCACCAGTTCACTTATTGCTTTCTTCTTGGTTGATGTATACCATTGCTTTGAATCTTCAAGTTTTGATTGGTCTCATTCATATGTTGATGAAATTTGTGTGCATGGCTCATATTGTAGATTCAAATTCACAAGTAGCATTACTCTTCATCATGTATGTATGTCCCTTTTTTTGTTTTGTTTTGTCTTTTGTTTTTTGTTTTTTTTTTTTACATATAACTATATTTCTCCTCCCCCAAAGTAGTAGTAGTGACATGTAGTTGTTGCTACCACTTTTGACAAATACCTTGAAGATGCACTGTATATGACGCATTACAATTAAAGATTTGCACATATATATTACCTTACACAAGTCAACATCTTGATATGTCATGAAGGATTACTTTTACGCACTCTTCTAGTGGTATATTGATGACATGAAGAACTTAATGATTTCTTAAGTCAAGAGATCGATTTATAACTTTCAACACCGAAGTAGGGTAACCCATCTTGATGCATCATTATATCTAAGTGTTCATTTATATCATAGGCTGATGAAGGACCATCTTGTATTTCAAAATACTTCACTTATTGTAGACTTTCCTCCCCTAGTCTTTGTCTGTCATAACTATTTTATCTCAGTCTTTAAGCTAAGTGTTTTCAATAAGTAAGTGTCATTGCATATAAAAAATACTATTTATCTCATGGGGTTGAAAGAAAATGGAGAGAATAATATCAAAGTATTACTTGGGCTTAATGCCACTTGCAGACAAATTGATAGTTATGTTTGAGCTTCAAATGCCATGACCTCATTATAGGCTGATAAGGCTACTTTCATCTTTATAACGATCCTATGTGCCTAGGAGTAGCATTCGACCTAGTCACATTAATACGAAGTAGCATAATAGTGCAGCTACTTGGACCTTGTGATCTAAGAGACCTTTTGTAAAAATTTCATAAATATGAGGCTCTCTTTATTTATTCATACGAGTGAACATTAAAGTGACACTAAAGCTACTAGTAATGTGCACTTACGTTTAGGAAGCAAAACTTTCACTTAGCAACAATAAGTCATGAAGCAATAGCAAATTATAATGCCTATGATGTCACACATTGGAGCAGTGCTCTCACTTACTAACAACAATAATATTGAATGATCGATCGTGCTTTAAGTACTAATAGTATTATATGTCTTGTAGGCTGAACCCCTGAGTAATTGAATTTAGTTGGTTAAGAGGGCATTTCCCATTACTTAACCGTTCATCACATGTTTTCAAAGTATTACTTTACAACATGCATAGGTGTGACTTCTTGTTGTCATGCACTTGGGAGACTATGCTTTTACTAGTCGGTATGCCATAGTTGTATCATTGCGCTCTTAGGAGATTATGCTCTCACTAAGTAGCAACAACATATAAGATATTATGATCATAATTGACACAACCTCCTATAGGCTGTTAAGTGTATTAGCATCATAAGGCTGTTTAGATTCGTATGATAAAAAGGGGTCTTTTGTGAAACTTGCATAACCATGAGGTTAACTTAGATTCAGTAATCTAAGGGACCTCTTATAAAAACTTTTATAGACACAAGACTTGCTTAAACTCAATAATCTAAGGGACTAATTATAAAACTTTCATGAGAATGAGGTTCACTTAGACTCAATGATCTAAGGGACCTCTTAGAGCATGTGATGCTTTGGAACAAGGCTCTTGCTTGTCAATGATAGTATTAAAATGATCACTTTAGAGAGGTATTTGATCGCGCTTAAGCAGCAAAAGTGGTATTCATTACTTGAGATTAAGACTTCTGATTTTGTTAGTCAATAAGATACTTTCGACTACTTGATAAACTAGCATAAGGTTCAGGAAAGTTTAAATTACAAATGTTCAATCGGAAGAGTAGTAAAATAATTGATTGGCTTATTACCATGCACCTGGGAGACACTACTCATACCAATCTATAGTATGAGAGATTGATTTATCACCATGATCCTAAGAGCAGATGCTTTAGTGTTAGCATTAGTGGATAAAGAAGGTATTTTTCAATACTCAGTCGTTTGTTGCTTCAAGCACTACCTCCCTATATAGCTTGGATGTAATATCACGGCATGAGAAAATAAAAAAGGAGCAAACACATTTCATAATGGCATATGATGATACCATGATAGGATAAAAAAAGAGTATCCTTTATTGATAAAGAAACATGCATCGCTTTACTTATATATATTAAAAAAAAAAAGAGAGAATAAAGTAGAGCAAGTATTCCGCCATCATAAATTCTTATATTTCCACTAACATCCACACTTGTTTTGCCTCCAAGTACATTACCTTTATCTTCACATATCTCATTTAGTTGCATGTCTACCATTCCTGCTATCGTAAAATCATGTATAACAACGTTTGCACGCGACATTAGGTACTATGTATTGAAAGTAGGTTGTTTCAGTTATCATTGTCTTCAATAATGAGCTCCCCATTTTGTACTCAACCATTACATATCCTTTTGAGGCTCTAATAATCCTTAGTAGGATGTCCAATAGTCCTATGGAATCTACAAAACTTAGGATTGCTCATTTGCTCAATAATAGGTAAATGTTCAACCCTTAGAAGTTTGATATTTTTCATCCTACAATGATTGATCAAGTATCGCATGCACCTTTCCTATGGGGCATGGGAATAAAAAGACTAGTGTAGGGCCCTTTGGTTTGACACTTCTTGGCTTCTTGTTGTTTCTAGGGCTTTATACCTTGACTAAGCTGACAGTTGTTGCTTGCTTTCCAAATCTTTCACCTTCTCCGCGTTGTCTTGCTACATAATTATTAGTCATTCGCACATTCTCAATGAAAGTAGCGAAAGAGAACAAGTTGGGATTCTCAAGGTGGATTATGTATTCAGTAAACATCCCTTGAATGCAGATTTTTACTAATTCTTTCTCAGCACAAACATCTTATATGCCTAAGGAGCATTTCCCGAAGCATTTTATGTAATCCATCAAGTCCTCCTTTCGCTTTTGTCACATTCTTCCCATGTCAATGATGGTTACACGCTCTTCAGTAAAGAGGAAACTCTCTAGGAAAAGTTTGCACATAGTCCCTCATGAGTCAACAAACCTTGAAGATAAATTAACATACCAGGTGCCTTTTAGGTCAATTTGATAGATTGCCATACCATCAATTAACCGTAGAGACACATCAATCTTTTATAATCAATTTGATAATAGCATTAGGGGTTTGATGACTCCATGATAGAATTGTAAAAGTTCTCAAAATTCATTTCTTCTCTCTATTTTTTTAAGCTCTATTATTAGTTTAATACCCATTCAATATTGTAGGGATGGAGAACATCATCTATTCAATGATGAGTGCAAGTTGACATATTTTTTTCTGTTGTTTTTTTTTTTTTTTTTGTTAATCTTTGACATCAAGTTTAATGGCTATTTAATACGACCAAATAAGGTTACCATTAATTTAATAATAAACCTAAGTTTGATTATAAATTCACTTTCTTTTCATAATTAGATTAGGTTTAGGGTATGGATTTTATTATTATCTATAAAGTTTAATTATTTTTCACACTAACATTACTAATATTGAAAATAATTACAAGACTTTTTTTTAACGATTAATATCTACTATGGCGCTCTCTCTCTCTCTCTCTCTCTATGGATAAAGGTAGACCAAGTGCTTGTAATTTCAATCTTTTGCAATTTAGTGTCTCATCTTCAAATTTTAGCAAATTAATAGTTGAACTTTCAAAGTTTATGTGATTCACTATTTATGTTAAATAATATTTTATGAATATTCATTTTACTGACATGATAATTACAAATACTTGAGAAAAAATTATCAAAATCTAATGACATGATACCAAACTACCAAAAATTAGATAATAAATTTTCAAAAATTAGAAGTATAAGAATTGTTTTGTCATTATCCTTCCACATCACTACCCCACCCTTCTAAACTCTTGCCTTTGAGAGGCAGTTGAACAGCCCTAACCACCCCTTCTCTCCAATCCTCTATTCTTATTTTACCACCTTAAAAACTGCAAACCCATTATTGTTGGTTTTAATATCCCTAGGTTCCTATATTTTTGTTGTGTAGAAATTTTCGGGTATTTTTTCCTACCATTTTCACCATCACCAACTCACCATAATTGACTATTGTATGTCTACTTCAACAAATCTAATGAATATGAAGAGATCATAGTAATCCAAATTTCGGATTATCAATGACTTCTTGAATAAGTTGTTTAATTTCAATTTCAATTTCAAATTTATGTATTTATCATTCTTTCTTTCTTTCTTTTCTATTGTCATCAACTGTGTGGGATTATGCCATCCCCATCATGGGAATTTTTCCTACTTGTCAGTTAGGTGGGTCTTATTTATGTGGGTATGTTATCCCCTGGTGGGACAGTTTCACTTTTGAAGAGATGTGCCAGTTTATCTAATTAGGTTTTAGTACCCTAACCCTTCATCTATGGATCCTTCATATATGGATCCTATTGTATCAATGAATTTGATTGCTGTAATTTTTTTATATTGAATAAAATTGATGTAATATCTAATTAGGTTTTGGTGCCCTAACCCTTCATCTATGGATCCTTTTGTATCGATGAATTTGATTGATGTAATATTTTCATATTGAATACAATTCATCTTACTGGCAATATATATATATATATATGTCTACTAAAATTTCTAAGGATGCAAAAATCGAACCCATATCAATCTTCTTAGATGACTAATATCTATAGCATGGAAGACTAGTATACATACCATTCCATTACAAGCTTGTCAGCAATCATGAGGCTTTTAAGTGAATATATTTTAAAATCAAACTATGTTTATGAGGTATAGAAGGGAATATTTTTGTAAATATATTAAAAAAATGATTAGATGATGGATCCTTGAAAATCCTTAGAATAATACAATTTTACAAGGTTTTCTCCTTTTTTTTTAAATGGGTTAAAGGTAAAAATGAGTTTTTTTTTGTATATTTCTTTATAGCATAATAAAAAAAAGAATAAAAAAGAATAAGAGGATATCACTACTATTGTGAAATCTTTAAACATGAATTACAAAAAATAAAAATGTTCATCACCCTCATTCCCTCTCTTACTTAATTATACTTATTTTCATTTTTCCATTTATTTATCAAATTAAAAATACTATTATAGGCTAATTTTAAAGATATGAGATTTTTCTAGGAAAATAAAGATTGAAAAGATTTACAATCCGATGGTGCAAAAAAATTAAGGCCATTGGTTTCATTCTAAATCTATCATATTGGAAACAAGGAGAATGAGATGGAGAATCAATGGATTCACTCAAGAGATTGATGTCTATCATTAAGTCAAAACCAACAATAGGATTTTGGGTAATTAAACTTTGTTGCGGACTGATGAAATAAAACATGCAAAACAAGATATGGTTAGGAGTACACTAAGGCATTGTTCAATGCGACCACTCTAATTCTCAAGTCAGTAGTCATCTAAAGTAAGAGGTGAATAAGAATAAAGTAGGGAAGTTATTGATGTGGCATACTTATCTTTGGAAGTTTGTGGAGAGAATCCTTAAAGGAGATGAACTCCTTCCAATTATGAGTGTCGTAGAGTAGTGAGGAGTTTGGAGTGGTTGCCAGGAATGTGACTTATTGAGCCATGAAAACATATTCCAATTGCTTCCATAGGAATGGGTAGTAGACGTTATAGGGGACACATGCCGAATAATTTAAGTTGACTTTACCGGGTACCAAATGTAGAGGGTCGGCTTACCAAGTCAAAAAATGTCATTGCCTTCAAAGGCTTATGATGTGTTGAATAGAGTTTGACTCAAGCTTAATAGGTAGAAATAAGTCTTCAATGGATCAAACTGGGCCTAAGGAGCCCGTATCCTAAAATTGACCATCAAAACCTACAACCCCAATCTCTCTCCCCCCGGTAGGCCATCTAGACAAAGTCTGATTCATTACAAGAACTTCAATCATGAGCATTTTATTTGGCATTGTTGGGTAGTATAATGTTGTTAATGGTCAATTAAGATAACAATACTTATTAGCCAAGGTTTGGACAACCGCAACCTGGCTAGTGGAGTGAAGTTAAGTTAGTTGAGGTCCTATGTCTCTAAGTTATACAACACTTGTGTGCTTTTTGAGTGGAAAAGGGGAAGGATCATTAGAAGGAGGGCAGTTTGAGTCAATTACCACAAGATCGAGTCAAGTTAGTCAAGCCCAACATATCAAATTAACATTTAGTAATTGCCTGAGTAATACATTGTAGAATCTAAGTATATTACCACATTTCTATTTAAAATGTGCTTCATAATTCTCGTTGTTTCAAATTTAAGCATAAATGAGTGTACCTTACCACATGCGTAGATTTGTTTTGGGTAACTTAAATTCCACGTCTATACCATGTCAAAGTTGCGATATATCATATCATTAAATTATGTCCATTAGATCCAGGTATGGATTGATTTATTGGTTTTCAATGAGTGTTGTTTCCATTTTTTAGTAACTGTGGTGTCAATCCAAGAAACCTCCATTTAGATAGCTCTAAACATAGCGATCTTTTCACATGTGCATTTGTTCTCTTTGTTGCATTCAACAACAAAATTATCCAAAGTTTCTCACTACTTCTTTTCTACAAATTTTCATAAAATGTCAAGTGAAAGTAATAATGTTTCATCATGTACTAGTTCAAATTCCTCCAAGTGCATAGTTGTCAAAATTACAATTTTACTCATACCTTTGTACAATTTTACAATTTTATGAGGCTCTCCCAATTTAACTCATGCATAAAATCATTATTTTGTAGAATATTACGATTTTAACCAAATTTACACGTAAATTCAGTAGAATCTTATGTTTTTAACCAAGTTTACTGATTCCATCTATTTAAGTCAACAAGCTAAAGTATGAAAAATGAAATCGTAATTATACAAGCCCATCAACTATTGCAATACTAAATCTTTCTTATCACGTTCTAATTTTATTTCTTTTCTCCTCCTCCCCTGACTATTCTCCCACCCACCCCCACCCCCCACCCGTCTCCCTCTCTCCCTCTGCCTCTCCCTCTCCCTTGCCCTTCTTTATTTGACATTTGTAACATTCGTTCAACATCAAGTTTTAGCTACAAAGTTTATAAGAGAACTTATTTATTTTATTTCATTTATTAATTACGAACTTAAAATAAAGTTAAAGTACTTGATTCTCCTTCAATTTATAACTCTTTTCAAACAAAATAGTATAAAAAATTTAGTCAACTCTATTTGTCCCTTTTATGAATGTTATATTATAGATTAAGAGTTATTATGAAAAATAGAACTTATATTCCTTTTTTTTTAAATTAAATTCACCATGTATTTCAATTATTTTTTATGATTGTTGTAGGTATATCTATAGTTTTTCAAAACCATTTCAAATAGGTTGTAGAAACTTACATTTCTACATTCCAATTCTATATAGTTGTCGCCGATTTTATATAGAATCACGAGTTTGACAATCTTATCCGAATGTGTTGCACCCAAGAGGACTATTGCTACTAGACAGAGAAGTGATGTAAGATCCACATTGAGGATTAGTTCTTTGGAAGATGTTGAAGGCATATGCACTGCAATCAAGGATAAGATTGTTCATTGAACCGAAGCAAACCAAACTGCAAAATGCGGTTATTTTATATTTCAGTTCGATTTGTGGTTCGATTTAGGAAGAACCTAACCGAGTACGGTTCCGTTCGAAGGAACCCAACCGCTTCACATTAAAAGAAATAAAAAAAAAAAGATATATTATTTATTTGTAACTTTTAAACATTAGATATTAAAATCACATATGACATATCACTCTAATATCACATATGTATACAGTATGTTAGAATAGTCTTGAAATGAAATCACAATTATAAATTCTAAGAACATTCTTATGTTTAGATGCATCTTTGAAAGGGAATTAAACAAGATTTTAATTTATAGATTTATTAGGAAAAATTGTAATCCTGTTTCAATTTATGAAATACAAATTACATTTTTAACCACATTAATGTTATTTATAAATATAAATATTGTGTATATATATTTTCATATTATATATTTTACATAACACACTATTAGATATATTATATATTTAATAATATTAAATAAGTAATCTTTTACTCGTCTAAAAAATTTCCCGTTATGTTTTCCTATTTTATTAATTTTAAATTCTTTCTAAAATTAGTAGACATGCATCAAATTAAAATAAAAGTGATATAATTGAGTTTAGAATATGCACAATCATTTAATTGGCACAACGGAAATTTAAATATGTTATAAAAGAAGAATATTATAAATAAATATGGAGTTAAGGTAAAATGAATAATTTTATTTAGTTAGAGTTATAGATTTATTAAAAATATATGTTACTTTTAATTCTCATTGAAAAATATTTTAAAATAGAATAATATGTATATATGAAATTATTAAATACACAACCTGATGTAATGATAAGTAACTTTAATTCTTGCACAATGGTCCTCAACCTAAACATTTTTTTCTTTTATTGGGAACCTAAATAATTATTAATATTTTTTATTAGAACCAAATGCTTTTAAAAGCGGTTCGGTTCAAAATCTCAAACTATTAAAACCAGTTTGATTCATTTAAAGTTTGAACCGAACCGAACCGTACCATGAAAACCCCTAAGGCCATACCAAGAGATATGTGCATGGTTAATAATCTAGAGGCAAAAAATCCAGTAGATGTTCGTAATGCTCTTTTCCCAGCGAGAGAGATTCCGGTCCAAATCACATTGAAAGCAAAATTTGGAGCAAGAGTTAGCAATAATCAAATGATGTTATTATGAAAGGATGTCACATGATTTTTCTATCACTGTGCCAGGAGAAAACAAGTATGTGGCTTTATTGTAATTTTCAAAGAGAATGCTTGAGTTATTTCTATTGGAGTCCCAATCATTTTGTGTTAAACTCCAGGTGAGCATGAGGCTTTGTTGTATAGATAAAGGTTTTATGTTTTCCTCTCTCTGATTTTCAACGAGAGTGCTTGAGTTATTTCTACTTAAAAGAGTCCCAATCGTTTTATGTTAAACTCCAGGTGATTGGTCCTCACCTTCAAAGTGCTATTTAAGAGTTTTGTAATAGACTAATCCCTTTATTGGAACGATATTTTCTCAACACGAGGAAGCAAATTGATCATTGGATCAATCTTACTCAAAAGAAGGAAATCAATATGCTAAGTGCTCTAGAGTCTTTTGTCAAACACTAGAAGGAAAGGTACGTTGTTGCTGAACTAGAGCAGGAACCAAGTTTCTTCACTTGCCGGGATAAGTTGCCAAAATTACCTCTGAAAAGTGGGTTGGGTGCCAATGATGAAGAGACCGCAATAGAGATAACAAGGTTTGCGCACTTGCGATCCAAAATGCGGTTAGGTTCCATGGATGTAGACAAGGTCATTACCTTTCTTCAACTGAAGGACCCCCACCACATTCTCCAAGCTTATTTTAAGTAGAAAGTGAGAGATTGATACCCAGGGTACTACCTAACCGTCTTGTTGTGCCCGGTCGGGGCGGTGTGCGGTTTCTGTGAGTAACATGTTGTGGGATGGGGGCAGCCTCCTGGAGCGTATTCAACCTGGATCGGTTCTTATCATAGTATCATATGCTTAACCTTTTCCTTTCCTTTTATACATTGTAGGTGGAAGCAAAATTGAGACAGTTCATACCCTCAAAAAAGTGTGCAAATCCTAAAAAAGGACTCAGTTATGCAGTAATCGGTCAGATGGAGAAAGTCTCTAAAGAGGAAGGCTCCTGAGGTAGCGGAGTCAGAACGTCTTCGAGTAAGTTTGAACAAGACTAAACCGATCAAAGGGGTGCCTCATATTCCTTCGGCAACAGTCGTGGCAAACACCCAAGAATGGTAGGGGTACTTAGGCCGGGCATGCTTCAGCTGGAAAACGTAAAGATCGAAACTCTTTGATTTTGACTTGATTAAATAATATGATATACGTATATAGTATAGTTACAGAAGAAACTTCATCAACCATCTCAATTTCTCAATGTTTTAACATTATGAGTTGTATGCTACATAAGAGTCCAATAAGTACTATGTTAATTCGTCTGCTGCAATTCTTTTAAATAGTCATTCATTCTAATCTGAAGTTATTGTATCATAAGGTTTTGTATGTAGGGACAAGCTTTATCGTTTGGCGGCGATGTTCAGTGAAAGCTATCCTGGGAGAAGTAAATTCAGTTGCTATGCTTTAACTGGACATGTTCAAACCCTGGAAAAAGAAGATATTGAATTTTTCAATCCATCTTGGTTGTTAAATCTTTTGCAAAGGGAATTGTTTAGTTTTGGTCTATGTGACCAATGAAAATCATATTTCCACTCATCAATCATCATGAGGATTCTTAACTTCCCTTGTGCAGTAGAAAGGGAAACGTGGGAATATTACATATATGTGTGGAAATTGATATACAAACATTACAGCATGGTAGATGGACAGAACTATCATTTTTTATGTTTCCTATCGATAGATCAAGTACCAAGGCATGCATGAATATACGAGCATGAGCCATCCTACTGCAATTGTGGATGCATCGTGCCAAGTACAAAACTGCGTAGACACCAAAACCCTGTCGTAGTGGAAGTCTCCTGCTCTCCTACATGCCCTCCATGGTCAAACTCTCTTGAACCCAGTCGAGAACCTGAAAGATGTCCTGTTAACATTGGACTAAAATGCAACAATGCATAAAAGAATAGGGTATCTGCCCCTAATGATATTCCCTCTCTTATCCCCTTCATTGCATGTTGCTACACATGAACAAAAAGGAAAAAAGTAGGAGGCGCATTAAACATTTTCCATACTTGGCAGCTTACAATTAGCAGGAGAACAATTAGGGATAGAACATATTTTTCAAAGAGCACGAAAGGCATTAGTCTCATACAATTATGATTCATATAATGTCTAGAATCCAGTCAATGTGCACTCGCAAGTGACAAGAAATCTAGCCTATACTATAATCTGCAGAACCTTCCTAATTTGCAGTTTAAGAATGCATAAAAGCAAGGAGACACAACACAGACAATTATGTTATTCGTGGCCAAAAATATGAGCATCGTCACAACAATTCTCCAAATCAAGCAGCTAATGTTTAACCTGGTTTATATTTACAACATTGCACAATTTTCAAGAGAAAACGGGATCTTTACAGTTTTCTACTTGCAAAATAGAAGCATCTAATGATTTTGATTATGAAGTCCGGCCAAAAAAAGGAGGTTGCTGCATATGGTTGATGGTGATCCACCAGAAAATTCAGCTTTGCATTAATTAATATAGAATCAAGAATTTTAACTTATGAAAGAACAGAGGTTTACGTTCAGAAGATACCTGTCACATTACAGGATATTCAGAAAGCATGGCAGGTAAAGCACCCACTCAAGGAACTGATTTGTCGAGTTTTGCGGAACACCATGGCCTTGTGAGAAGTCCTAGCAACCTGGTGGGCTTGGTTTGCTAACGCTGAGCTCCTCATTTCATGTGCCCTCTTTTGAGCAAACCGAAGCTTTTTCATGATTTTATCCATGGATGATGATCTCTTTTTTTCAAGTTTCATCTGCAATGTAAAATTTCTAAATTAAGAGAACTGGAAGTTTGCATTGGAAACAATTAATTCATCCTAAACTTAGAGACAAATTTTTATTTTCAGTAAGCTTTTTGTTTGGTACAACTACCTAAACCCTCTGCAAGGTCAAAATTAGATGGTGGCATACTATAGAGATTTATTGTGTAAAAGGAGCTGCAATGTAAATGGTGAATATAAATACAATTGCAAGGACCACACTTTCGTTCTTGCTGTCATATAGAAGAAAATTACAGGAGGTGCTCAAATATTTGGTTACAGTAAAAGATATCCTCTCATTCTGGCTAGAAGTCTTATTCATAATTTTCAAAAATAAAATAAATAAATAAAACAAAGGATACTGGGAAAGAAACCTCTAGTTTCCTTATTGCAGCCTCAGCTTTCGCTTTCTGTAGGTTCTCCCAAGCAGTTATCTTGGCTTCTTCTCTATTAACCCTGAAATTCATACGAAGATAAGAAATCTTGTCTTTTGTTTCTTATTTGAACATATTCCCACACCTTTTTAAGGGTTAACAAAGGACATCAGCCATAATTGCACCAGCTACCTCCAGGCACATAAACCATACTACAAGACACGTATTTACATTTGTTATTTGAGATGCTGTGTGGAAGACCAAAATGCTGATGATTACAAATCAAAACAGACTGATTTTTCCTAGGAAAAATGAAGCTGTTAAGAAGAGCAGGTGAAAGCCAATGATTAATGTTTCTGCTTTAAACTTATTGACATATTAATAAGTTAAATCATATTGCGAATGTCCCCCGACATTTCTGTTTCTAATACCTGTAAAACATTTTCACCTTAAATCTTAAGGTTGTTCAGAGAGATGACAAGATATTGTAAACTATTCAGATGTAAATCTTTATGCATGGATCATTGTTTTTATGACCTAAGTGCTTGCTTAATCTGGGAGAAACAATGACAGACCACTTATTCCATGCTTATCCAATAATATAACAGAAAAGTCAATCTAATCTCTAGAACACCAGTGTCAGGCATGGGTCAACAGAAGGCACAGATGATAACTACCTCGAAATGCTCTTTACATCGTCTGTAATCTCCCAATCGGACAAATGAGCATCTTCTTCTTTCCTTTTCCAGTCATCAATATCTCCTAAAGCCTTTTTCATGAGACCATATTTATTCTTCTTGGACCATCTAGTCATGGTTACCCTTTCATCCACTTGAACATCCTTCACTTCCAGCTTGGAACCATGGACATTTTGTAACTCCACTATAGGTAGGGTAGAAGGTGGGGAGACAGTTAAAGAAGGAATCCTCTTTGGAGAAGAAGAGGCACTCCCCTGGGGACTCATCTGGGTTGCCATGTCTCTTCTTGATACATCTCGAGATATATCAGTTGCTGCATCCTTCAGCTCATCAAACTTTTCATCTGTATGTCATTTTTCAATGCAAAAGAGAGGTTAAAAATGCATTTAGGAATAATTATCCACACTTCAAGATTTTTAGCATTATTTAGATAAATCACAACAGAACTGTTTGATTTTAATGAAAGTTCAGGAAAACATGTGCCTTTCCAATTGTAAAAATGCAGATTTTGCTGTTACTACACACACACACACACACGTACACGTACACGTACATACTACGCGAATCACCTAAGCCATTCAAGTTCTAATAGATTAGATTACAAACCATCCGACTTCAGGTTTAAAAGCCAGAATAATAAACTCCAAAGCAAGAGAACAGAACCTTGAGGTCCAGCTATGGATGGCTGATTCACCAACTCAGAGCACCCATGCACACTAGCTGATCGACCCATGCAAGGCTCTACACTGGCAGTATACACTCCATCGCGATTTCCAGAACTTTGAATTGCCAACCGCTCTGCTGCAATAACCCCAGCCGAAAATGGAGAACCTGCCGTGAAATTCCCCATGCTTCCTCCTTCATACATGGGCATTGCAGGGGAATACAGTGAATAGTATGCAACTCCTGGAGGTCCAAGCGGTCCACTCTTGGATTTAGGCCTCCTTTGAGGAGGTGGAAATGGAGGCCTTGTGCCACCATCACCGGCAATTGGACTAAAAATCCACCTCTCTGCATCTTCCCACTTGGAAGGCAATGTCCTCCCATTATTGAAAGGTACAAATGCTGCATTCACATTCTTCCTGCCATTAATGGATTGCAATGGAACTCGCTCTGAACTCCAGCCCTTTTGCAATGAAACACCAGCATGCCAATAGTTTGGAGTGCCGGGACTTGGGAAGGTGCCAGATTTGCGAGATGGCATCGGGCTCTTCTTCGGGGCTCCTAATCGTGGAGAAGAAATAGTAGCATTATTAAAATCAAGAGAAGCAGGTCTTCGCCGATCTAATTTCCTTCCCACGGCCTCAGATCTGGATCTCCTCTCTTGACACTCTACGAAAACAACAACAAAATATCTTGACATTTTAGACATGTATATGACAAACCAGGAGATTGTGATACCATACCATACGAAGTGATTGAGTATACTATACCTTTGAGAGCTAATGAAAAGGAGTTTCTTGGAGAGTCCAAGAGCTGCTCCTGATTGTCGTCTTCTAAATCATCTTCGAGGATATCGTCCTTTTGAACTGCATAAAGTAGTATTGAAGGAATGTATTAGTATCAGACTAAACAGAGCCACCCAATTTTGAAATTGCTAGAAAGCTATCACTTTCAAAAATTTCCAACCTTTTCTGCTAATTTTTAGCACATTAAAAAAAAAAAAAAAAAACTTACCTTTAACTTTATCTGCTTTCCTAGAGGCACGACTGCGACCGTGCTTTAGTACAGTTGTAGTTTTGTCTGGGTTCGTCTTTGGATCTGGATCTGGACCACTTGAACTCTCGCGCTGATTTCCTGCCAAATTCTGCACCAAAAAGTTTCAGGAAAACACATTATTCACCAGACAGATTCTATGCGCAAATTCATAAAACTTCCAAAACCCTAGTCATCAAAACAAGCTTAGATTCCCTCCTCTGTAGTCAAATCCAAAGGTAAAAGTACCAAGTTTTAATCATCAAAACAAGCTTCGTAAGTTCTCTTGTTACTTACTTCACTTTGATACTTTCACGAAACTGATTGTGACTCTCCTATTCTATTCAAGTCCAAATTCAAAAATGCTGAGTCCTAGTCATCATTTCATAACAAGCCATAAGATCACACATTCTCATTCAATTATTAAATTATCTTTTATCACTATCTTTAGTCAAATCCATTGAATTTGAGCCTTGTCTTCTAAATAAATTTAAATTCAAAACCTAATTATAGACTTCAGAAAGAACCATATCATGTACAAGGTAAAAATATTAGACAGACACATCGCATTAATTACACGTGACACTGAATGCGAAAAAAGAAGAATGAACCAACGAAAACGTGAAATCACGTGAAATTACATCTTTGAAAGAACCGAGCAAGCAATGCCTCATGATTCCGGTGGATCGGAAGCAATGTGAACTTGGAGTAGCTCCTAGTAGCTCAATAGCAAATAACAACTAACAGTAAGTGTTAAGACAGTGAACTGATTACCAGAGAAAGTTCGGAGGAGAGAGAATCACGGTTTTGATCGTGGTCGTGAGCATCGGAAGTGAAGGAGCAGCGTTCGACACTAGCTGAAGCGGAAGAGAAGAGGCTGAAGTTTGACTCGAGAGTGAAAATAACCGAGTCAGGGCTCGGATCACGGCCTCGCAACGCCGCCGCCTTAAAGGCCTCTGGTGGTGGTGGTGGCGGCGGTGGTCTTCTTCGTAGACTAACTCCATTTCCGAAGTTCTTCTCTCTTACTCTTAGTCTGCTGGAACCAAGAGAGAGAAAGAGAGAGAAATGCATGGTACAAATTAATGGAGGTAGGAATGCAGGACCATATATGAGTGTTCTGTGTGGATATGAAGAGAACGGAGATTCATTCATGCATGTTGCCTTGTTGGTATGGTAATAATATGATTTTTTTTGTATTTATTTATTTTTTTTTTTTCGCATTGGGAGGTTTTATATAATATAATGTGAAATAATGGCATTGCATGTGAATGGAACTGGAAGAAGACAAACACTTCTGCTCTATTATTGATATTCAAAATCTTTTCATGCAGGAATCAAACATAATTACCTGTTTGATCTTCTTTTTTTTATTATTATTTTTTTAGCCCATATGTTCAAAGCCACAAGGCTCCAATGGAAGAATTAATTCATGTTAAAGTATTAAAGAGTTTTGCTGACGCAATAATTTTTTCATAAAATTTTTATATTTATAAAGTTAAAAACCATATGGGAAAAGAATATAAGTTTGGATTACCAGATTTTTATCCGTATGGTTTGTATATTAAATTTATATCTGTAATTTATTTATATTATATTTGTTTAGTTTAACATCTATTTAATTTAAATATATTTGTAATATATTATTTATGACAAATTAAATATAATCAAATAAAATAGTATTTATTATTTTTCTTCTCTTTTAAAATTTATAACTCTACTCTTTCTTTCTTTCTTTCTTTTTCTTTTTTTTCCCTACTTAGTAAAAAATCATGCCATTTATGTAATAACAGCAATACTTAGGTTTGATTTCCCTTTATTTTAAATATTTTTTTTATAGTCCTTATGTTCAAAGTGCTCCAGTGGAACAATTAATTCCTATAATTATATATGTAAAAAAGCAGGATCACGAGAAAAGACTTCATGGCAAGGGTAAACAATTAAAGCGATGATAGTTAATCAGTAGAGCAATGTTTTTTTTAGAGAATGCACCTCATGCCCACGCTACAACCCACAAGGCTAAAACACGATAAACTCTGCCTCAAACGGCCTTATCAAAGGGTTCTTAAGCCGATCCTTTTGGTATAATCTCTAAAGGAATCAGAGCTTTACTATCCAAGTATGGTGCCTCAATCTGTTTACCTATGCTATAAAACCTTATTGCATGATACAAAGTCCTACTAAGGTTTTAGAGCATGATTACCTTTATACTTTAAAAGGAAAATTAGTCGGACATGGCTAAGGAAAACTTACAAAAAGCTTTATTAAATACAGTGGAGGTAAGTTACAAGGATATTCTTACAGGACTAAAACACTTAGAAATTTCACTCACAAAATACTGAAATACTCTCTAATATTTTTTCTTGTATCTTAAGCCTTAACCCTGCTCGTCTTTAATAGAAAAATTTTTGTAGTATAAAACAGTAAAAATTGCTACAATGACCTACTGCTATTGTAAAACAGTAACATACTACTACAATAACCAACAAAGTTTCTACAATAACCTATGCTACAGTGCTGAACAATAACTCCCATGATTTCTTTTCTGCCTTTGTCATGTTTTCTTCCTCATTTTTCATGTCTGATTTCTCCTTTGTCTTTTTGGTTTTTCTTCTCCTATCTCCTTTCCTATTTGCATGTGCCTTTCTTTTGCCTTTTTTTTTTTGTGCCTTTCTTTGCCTTGAACCGTGCCTGTCTTTCTTTATTTCATTTAGTCATAAGATTGCAATGGAATAATTAATTCAAATAAAAGTGTTATAGAGTTTTGTTTACACAACAGTTATTATATAAAACTTTTATATTTAAGGAGTAAATAACTATACTTGGAAAAAAGAATAAAGAATTATAATTGCTTCATGAGTTCAAAGAATAACTATTGTTTGAAATTCATATTTTATTTTTCCTTTTCATATTTACATACTTTCGCCATGAGATCCTAATGTAGTATTATTATATTACTTATATATTATTAACAACTTATTAAATACAATCAAATAAAATAATATTTCTTGTTTCTCTATTTTATTCTTTGAAATTTATAATTCTACTCTTTCTTTCCTTTTTTTTTTTAGGTTAGAAACTTTCTTTTTCATTTCCATTATGCATTATCACGCCATTTATGTAATAATAATAAAACCTAAAAATACAAGGAAATGTAGGCACAGCATGGTTCCAAATAGGGATATAATTGGGTGGGTTGTTACAAGGTACCCAACTTGCCTGACCCGCTAAAAACTCTGTTGGATTATGGAACGAGTCTAGAAAGATTTTTGCGACCCTATAGGGTCACGAGTTAGGTTCGGATTATAATTATGACCCTATAAGGTCGACTCATTCAGCTAAGGTTACTAAAATAAAATATAATTTTATAACATCAAAACTTAAACATATATACATTTTTTATTATTTTTATAGCTTTATGATTGTAATTTTTTTTTTCAATTAAGAATGTCATACCTTTTTAGATTAAAAAGAGGTAATATTCGTACTTATGTATCTATGTCATTCATCGAGTAAAGTAAATTCTATTATGTTGTGTTACAAATTGATTGTCATACATCGAAAGTCAACTGTATAGCTTACTGACTTTTTTTTTATGTGTAGCTTTATCGTCAAATGAAAAGAAACTAAAACAAATGAGTAAAATGGAGAATATATTGTGAAGACAAGTAAAGAAATGATAAATGAAAAGAATGAAAAATGAAGGAAAAAAAAGAAAAGAAAAAAAGTGTAGAGACAAAATCAAGTCAATAAGGCGGGGGCGGGTCTAGACCATAACCTTTTAGGGGCGGGTTTGGATATTGCACATAAAATCCTATAGGGTCACATGTCAGGTTTGGCGTGACCTTATAGGGAATCGGGTCGAGCTCAAGTTTTATATGACCTATCCCAAACCCAGCCCAATTGCATCCTTAATTCCAAACCATTAACCACACTTGAATGCCGAATCACCCTTAAACCAGCCTAATATTTCTAAAATTGAAATTAGGTCCAAACCTGACTTGATGGATCCATATGTTTAGTTGGTTCATCAATTCTAGAACCATGGATCTATCCATTAAGTGCGTTATCCATCCATGATAAAATGTACTTTGATGAATACACCTACACTTTTGAATGTTACATATTACCTCTAAGAACTTTGATGAATTGGCAAGTAATCTTCAAATGTTTAAAATGACCACTTGAATTTTGATCTTAGTACCTAAACGCCACAAAAACTTATCAAAGTGTGCTTCAACACCCCTTAAGCTTTAATCTTTGTGTTCTCTTATTAAAATGAAAGATAAAATGTCTTTAATGTTACAAATTTATTAAAAGTTAGGGATTGTTGACAATATTTGAAAGTTTAAGAAGTATATCCTTGGTTAGGTCAAAGTTTATGGAGTTATTTACAATTGCTCGCATAAAATATAGTCAAATGATATGAAAGTTTATCTAACTTGGTTTATAGAGACTTCTAAACAAAATCTTTCTTTTTTTTAATAATTTTAGACTAACAGTATCTAGGTGTTGTTTTAGGTTAGGTCAAAATTGGGCCTATATCTACATATAGTTAATAATTATCTTACTTTTTTTAATCATGACAGGAGAACAATGGAATTACTAGGCTTTATTTATTCCTTATAACATGTTAATCACATGGGCTTACATAAAACACATAGCTACTAAGTTAGATAAAATATCATCAAATAATAAATAGCTATTCATTAGTTAGATCCTATCAATTGGAGGTCCATTCATAATCATATTCACTAGCCAAACATCACCTCTTCCCAATCCAAACATAGAATCAGAACCATGAAGCAAGACTTCAAAGGCAGGTCTCAAACCTACCAATTCCTTCAAGTAAGTCCTAAATCCAAGATCCATGCTACTTTCCTTTTAAGTTAAAATGTGAAAAATCAAAGGAAATAAATTTTAATTTTCAAATGAGATTAATTAAAACTCAAAATTTAAAAAAAAAATTGACCTAAGGGTCTAGTTATCAAACTCAACATTTTTTCATAAAATCGATGGAAACATACAAAATCATATAGAATTGGTAAAATCATAAAGTTGTAGAATCGTATACCTGAATCAATAATTTTACCTAAAGTCTTCATTTAAATGATTCTACATCCATTTTAATCAAGAAAAACTAATAAAATTACATGCTTGTAAAATCGTATAGTTGACTCTTGATTTTGACGACCATGTCAAGAGCATTATAGTCTTTATCTTACTTTCTTGAAGAATTATTTAGTACGTGCACTCGTTTATAGACAAACACAACCAACTTTAGTTGTAATATTAGTAATGTAGGACTACAAATTACTCTATAAGGTAAAAATGAAGATTGAAAGACAAAGCTAGTCTTATATTGTTGGGTAAATATCGTATTTAGTATTGAAACTTTTCTCATTTATGTAAGTATCTGAAATTTGAAAGTGTCAATTTATTTCCTACAAACTTTTTTAGATCATTTATAACATCAAGTGAAGTAGTTAATTACAAAAATAGATAAAGTTTAGATAGATAATTATAAAATTTTCCAAATATAAGCAAATTTTATATACAAAAATAACACTTTAAAGCTTCATTTATTGCCATGATCTAAAAAAAAAAAAAAAAGCTTCATGTATTACAAAATTAGGCAAAATTGAGTTATCAAATGTGACTATACCCTATAAAATTATGTATATTTTATTTTTTGCAGAAGTTTACATAAATCAAATCAACTTGTAAAGTACATTTATTTCTTGTGTGCTTAAATGTTGTGAATACCCGTAAACTCTTAGGTTATAGATCCAACTCATATGGGTCTATAACCAAGGAGATCCTAAATATATATTATATATATTTAGAAGACTTTGAAATCATGATATCCTAAGTATAGGACATATACTTAAAAGAAAACTTGAAAATAAGGAGTTTTTTGTACAAAACAATGGAGTTTTGTGTTGTAAACTGGTTGACAGGGGAAGCAAGGTCATCAGTTTAGTTGAAACAAATGCCAACCTTCAATTCAAGAATTTTTTTTCCGGAAGCAGCAGAAGTTCAAGGCCGACTTCAACACCGTCGGTGTAGGGAGATAAATCGTTGGCGCACAGGTCTACATGAATCACGACATTTTCAATGATGGCCTAAGCTACTAGCCTTCAATTTTTGTGAGCCAACCTTTGTTGTTTTGAGATAAATACTTCTTATTTGTCCCATGGTTCATATGAGACGAGTAAGAAGCCGTTCTTATAACCTACAAAGAGAAAGGCTTACTACTGTTGAAATCCACCGGTTGCAGTGAAGATATGAGAGATCCACTAGTGTTATCTAGTGAAGAATGATTATATATCCCATTATTTGTTAATAGTAGAGGAAATTTGTGCGGTGGTCCCATAGTTTTTCCCCAAATTTAGGTTTTCTACGTAAAATCTAGTGTCATTAATTTTAGTTTTCCATAATTTGTTTATTTTTATTTGTTTTCACATTGACAAGAGGAAAAAGGTTGAATCTTTTCCAACATAAACTTTTATTGATACTTTTTTCCTTTTTTCTTTCCCTCAAGACCCGACTAGACCTATCGGATTCCATGAGATCTAAGCTAGTAACTTAACATAAACCTATGGAACCATGCAAGTCCCTCTCAAGCTTGAACTTGCCAATCCAAGGGGTGTATGTTGGATTTGACCTCATCGGTGACAAATTAAGTAAGTACTATTTCAAACACAACCTCAAGTAATGTTTACCCCCAAACACTCTTAATATAACAACACCATGACATCGTTGGACTCTCTACCTTCACCTGTTAGACCTATTGCTTGCACCAAACCCGACTTAAACCAAAGCTAGACTTGCACCAGCCCCAGAACTTGCACTAAACTTTACACCATTGACTCGCATTCCATTAGCTTCTAAATGCGAGACTTGTAACCTTAAACTAGCCATAAGTCATTAGACTCACAAACCTTCAACCACTAGTAAACTACCCAATTCACAAGTTATGTTTGTGGTAAAATCGTGTTCTTTACTAACTCTCATTTGTGGTATATCATGTCATGATCAAGTCATATCCATGTTCAAGTCAAGTCGAGTCAAGGTTGTTTATCCTTTCCTTTAATTTAGCTCTATACAATGTCCACATTTACATAGTAGGATTTACCATCAAGAAATAAGAAAGGAAAGCAAAAGAAGCTTCCAATTTTATAATGCACTTATTTGTCGAATCATTTTTATTTGAAGGTAGTTGTACTCAACTTCTTCCTTCAATCTAGTTCTTGATTACCTTCTTGTATCATTCTCTTGGTGTTGCGGTAAGAATTTCAAAAAAAAAAAAAAAAAGCACGGACAGTATAATTTTAGTCCAACCAAAACACATAAAAAGCTAATATAGCTTATTTCACTCTTCATTAATACATTACATGTCTATAATGCATTACTGAAGGGAATGGACAATAAAGATTTCACAGGGAATAGAGGATAAAATCTATAAGTTTTTTCTTGACATATGGGCTATAAAGACCTTAGTCATCTAGACATATACTAATAGGTGCATACTTCTTATATGTAAGCAAAAATTATATATATATATATATATATAGCAGTATAGTAAAATTTAACTATGATACGATCATGAAATTAAACTATATACACAACCCATAATTAAAAAAAAATTGTCATCATACTTACTATCTTTGTAACTATCCTTAATTGAAACTTTTATGCATTTAAAGACTTTGCCAAAAAAAAATTTATAGATTGTCTATAACATATAGAAATGTAAATTTTTTTAGCTAAATGTATAAAAGATATAAGAATGCAGGAAAAAAAATACTAATAATGTCTTCGTCATCATCATTAACATCATCATCTTCTATGTTATTAAAAGAAACCTAGTTTCGGGTGTCCTATTAGAGGTAACTACGTAAGCAGGGTTTTCTGTCTTCCATCTGTTTCCTTTTTTAAAAAAATAATTTAGTTATTTAGATGATCACATAAATAAAAGAAAAAAATAGTATAGAAAATTTATTTAGAGCAGTTATATAAATGCATATAGTACTTCTTATTCCTTGATATGGAAGGGGAAAAAAAAAAGAGAGAGAGAAAGAAAGAAACCACTTATTTTTAAAACAATCTATATGTAATTAATTTACTTTTTCTTATTCGTAAGGGGGCCATTTGCCTTTTCTTTTCTGAGAGAACTAACTTGTTAGTTATTTAATGAATAAGATAAATAACCAAGGGAGATCTATTGAAATAGTTAATATAGTATTATAATTGTTTCAACCAGCTGTTGATAAAATCATATAAGTTGCTATTACATAATTAGATTGATTGATCGCCTACTAATAAAATTTAAATTATGTACCACATAGTACAAAAAATAATTTATTATTCCCGACATTTCACTGTGTACGAAGTGAGTTGATGAGGTTTGGAAAATTAGTCGGCAAAAGATTATATATTTAGGGTTGTTTGTTTCATTTTATTATGATCATTTTAATATTTTATTTTTATTTTTTAAATAAATATTTATTGAAAAATAGACACAAATAAAAAAAATGGATGTATCATATATATATATATATATATATATTTAATTAAAATCAGATGATCCGAACGGATACATTGTGATGTTGAGTTTGTAGGGAGAGGTGGAAAATAGAGGGCAACCAGTTATTTAATGGAGATGTGGAAAATTATTCAGTATTCATAAACAGACATATATATTGTTGATTTTATAATATTATATTAAAAAAATATATTTTACGTCTAAGATGTAAAAGTCTGTGCTCGCGATTCAATATTATTGTTGTTTGCATTTACTTAGTTGGTATGCGTGCTATTCTCTCACATGTATTTTACTTTTACCCAAAGTAACTTTTGCAAGTCTTTTTGACTGTTTCTCTTTAATCTAATATAAAATACTTTAGCCTGCATATATTATATATTTGATACGAAAACATTATGATTACAAGAAATGTAACTTGCAATTATGATGAATGTAAATTAAAATATAAAACACAATACGATCTTTTGGCCTTTTTAAAAAAAAAAAAAATTGAAATGGGAAACTTTGACCTTATCCTTCGGCATTTTTTTCAATTTTAATTTAATATAGTAAATCACTTTTTTTATTTTGTTGAAAGTGTTAAGACTTCATGTACGTGGCATTGGTGGTCTGACAATCATGTAGTTAATTAATGAGTTTTTTTTCTTTTTTAAGCCAACTATATAGCATACCAAGAATGTAGAGGGAAAAGCCAAACATGTTTATATGCAATTGAAGAACATTCTTCACGCTAATTCAATTTAATGATTTCATCTAATTATTATCAATGGCCTTAATCAAAGATCCCCCTTGAATCTTATTTCTGTCGATTACAAGTTTCTAGTTCTAGAGCATCCTAAGGTCTGTTAATATATATACACATATATATACATCTTCACACATTATACAGTGGGTCACTACAACTAGTAGATCATGTATAATGAGCATGTTGATCAATCCGAGAGGAGATTTCGATGTGACACGTGTATAGACATCATAGATAGAGGCATGGGAGGAGGAACAAGCAAACTCGATTTCTCAATAGACTCAATCAATCTTAACTTGCTCTTCATTTAATAAATGCTTTGATTTTTCGTGGAGATATTTCAATAGAATTTATGCGTTACACTCAATCTTAGCAACTTGCCAAATGACCCCAAATAAGAAAAGAAATCTCTTATTTATAAATATTAGAAGATGATACTAGCCATTGGATCATTCTCAATGATCTTTCGGTAGAAATTGGAGCCTTCTTTTCTTTAGTAGTGGGATGGGCTTGCAAATGACCTTGAAAAGAGCCTAGCTTTTATAATATAAAAGAAGTTTATTATTCTTTTTAAATAGTCTATTTTAATATAAAAGGGCTTAAGACTTATAGGACTGTGCAAAAAAACCGATGAAATCGAGAAACCGAACCGAAACCGTAAAACCAATCCGAAAAATATGGTTAACCGGTCTATTGGTTTCGGTTTAGAATTACGGTTTTTATTTTTTTCGGTTTTCAGTTTCGGTTTCGGTTTGTAACCACAAAAAACCAATGGTTAACGGTTAACCGTATTAGTATTTATAAATATATTATATATATAATTTACATATACAAATAATTATTTATATATATATGATTTTCATATACATATAATTTACCTATGTTAATATTCATTGAATTTCGATTAAAATACTATTGTCTTATAATTGATGGAGTTAATATGATAATTGATTTAGTTTGATTTTATTGATAATGATAAATTCAAAGGTTCGTTTTTCCCTTTTCCTTAATTTCATTTTTTTTTTTTTTAGCTCTAGTAATATATATAATAATTTAAAGAAAAATTTATGATAAAGGCTTAAAAAAAAAGTTTTTTGAAATTATCAATTTGATTTGTTGAAACCATTATGTTAAATGGTTAAAAACCAAAAACTGAATAAATTAACCGAATAAAACGGTTAACTGTTAAGGCGGTTAACCGTTTATAATGGACCAGTTAATGATCGGAATATTTTAAAACCAATAATTACGGTTATATTCAAAAAATAAGGTCACGGACCGGTTAACTGGTCCATGAACACCCCTAATTTTAATCCATATAAGCCTTATTGTAGTCAAACAAAGCTCAAATTAATTCAACAAGATATTTATGAAGTCCATTTTTCACATGTAAGAAAACCAAATAAGACTGAGAGCGAAATAAACCGATTCAGCAATCCCTATTTTAATCATACCAAGTCAAATCTTCATACGGTATCCCTTTATAGACCCGTAGACCCAATCTTCTAAGCCCTATCACCAACCCAAAATATTGATTCACGATATTAAATAGGCTAAAAGTCCAATTATCAAAATGAGTTTCTACACACATAGTCAACCAAATCTATATAAAGCAAAAGTATAGCCAATACTAATAATTTAATTTGACACCCAAAGAAAGAAAGAAAGAAAGTCAATAACATGGCAATATATGACTCACTATTATAAATCAAAACCCCATCAAATAGTCCAACCAATCTTAAGTCTCCAATTTTAGTTGGTAGGTAGGTTTATATTAATTATATTTTATTAGTATTTTTCTAATTTAAATTTGGTGTATTTCTTTTTTTTTTTTATAATGTACACTTAAAAACAATATCTTAAAATATCATGGTTTTAGTATATAAATAAATAATAATATATATTAACTCATGAAAAAAAGGTTAAAGAGATTATGGGTCTCATCTCATTCTAAGATGGGATTAATTAGATGACTATGTAATAGGTTTTTGTTTTAAATTTTTTGCACTCATAAATATAACCCTACCTTACATATCTTGTCTAACCTAAGATTGCTTTGTGATTATAATTGTTGTTCCTATTTCTAATATGGAATTAGATATAGGAAATGAAATTCGCTTTTTTTCCTTTTATTGTTCCATTTTGAAAATGGCAAAGGTATAAATCATTTTTAAGAAAACGTAAAAGCAGAAATCAAACATTGGATTAGTAAACCGGCTTCCGATAGTTGTTCAAAAGTTCAAATGCTAATGATTAGATCATAGGAGTAATTTCTATAAAGTAAATAGAAAAGAGAAAAAAGAAACATGAGTGGAGTGGACTAGTGAAGTTTGCTTCTTTTGAGGTACAAGATGGTCGCTGCTTGCTTTTTACTAGATTGGCTTGACCGGAAATTTGACTGAGGGGGAGGGTAAACTGATTAAAGGGCTAGTGACGGTAGGGCCTTTTAAGACTTATTATGTTGATTCAACTATTTGCTCGTGGGGGTAGCAGAGACATTTCCACTTCTGCTACGCTGTTTTATAATGAAAATATTTACGAAATTAATTTATTTAATTAAAAAATTAAATAAATGGAATTTGGGCAGCCTTGTTGCAAAGGAATAATAATTCGCCCTTTTAGTATATATAATAATGATAAATATCGTTATTGGGAAGTTAACTTGGATGTAAGGCTCGCTGGATCCTTATTGATTTGTTTGGGGACCGTGCGGAACCAAATCGAGCTGTCGAGATGGCGATTACTCGGTAACTACCTATGGGCCGCCTATTAAATTCTCTACGGCCTTCTTGAAAGTGCTTCAATCCCATTGGTCAATCTTAAGCATCAAAGTGATCATACCGCATAACTCCTTATCTTTTCACTCACAAGTTTCTCGTTTTATTAACTCTTATTCTCTCTTAAAGGCTCAGGAGTCTCAATTCTTTGTTGGTGGAATCTAAGTACCAACAATCCACTTGTTTCAATGGTTCATGCATAAGAATGAAATGGGATGGAAAACCAGCAAGATTTAAAATCTAAACATTCTATATATTGTTTTAATACCTAACTCGAAATTCAATAAAATTTTTAAATTAGACATAAAACTTACCTCAAAATTTATAAGGAATTATTTGTGGAAAAAATGTTGGATTGAAACCTATAATAACCGACATAGTTGCATCTTTTAGTGTGAGCACCGATAGTGGTGAAAGGGATTGTAGGATAAGAGATAGCAATAGATGTTGAGGCTATATGGATGAAATTGAGAGAGATTATAAGCTATGAACGGTTGAGTTCTTTTTAAATAATGAATAAGATCTTTTTATTTTATATTGAGTATTGTATGTATTATAAGCTTTAATATTAAATTATCTTATTATTTTACAATTTCATATTTGCCAACAAATTCTATATTTCTATTGATACTAACCCTTAACCATATAAGGTTTTAAAACCCATCCTAGAATCCTATAGAATAATTGTCAAGTTAATGAGTCGAACATAAAAGCTGTCTAATTATATACCTGTTTGTGTAAAAAGATCTATATGTTACTATACTTTAACAAGTGAAACCATTTCTCATGCTTCACGTATTACAAACTAACATGTGTCAGCTCAAAACATATTCGATAGAAATATGTTGGTCCATTTATAACAGCTAGAACTATGCAAATAGGGGCTATGTGGGGCAATTCGCCTTGCCCTGTTTCAACCTGCAAATTATGCAAGTTAGCCTGCTTTAACCCACATTATAATGTTGGTCAAAATTTTTGGCCTAATCCTTCCCAAGCAAGTTGGTGGGTTAAATAGGCTAGTCTACCAACTCGTTAAGATTTTCTCTTTTTTTCCTATCATAATGTTTTAATAAAATGATGCTATGTTATTTTTAACTAGAAATAAAAAAAAATCTTATTTTCACAATTTCCTATAGGTATTTGTCTTAATTTCATTAAACAACTAATTACTTAAACATATAACTTAGATAATAAAATATTAAAAACCATGTCAACTAATAATTTGTTACTACAAAAGTATTAATATCTCGTCATCATCCAAATAACAACTCAATTCACATATAAATTGAAAGTTTGAAACATAATTTTCATGTGATCTAACATTAGAAAAAATATGTATGCACTAGAGAATATATTTTGCTAGAAGAAGAATTAAATATTACGTAAAGAGTGTGTGTAAGTCTAGTGTTTTGTGTGTGTAATTTTGTCTCAAATGAATTATGTTTATAAGTGTATTGTGTTGTAAATGGTCATTAACGATAGAGGAGTGATAATATTGTGCATTCTTTGCAGAATTGTTGATGTTTTGTTTTGTATTAGTTAGTTTTTCTTGTGTTTTGGTAGTTATTTGCCAATAATTTTATTCTAAATAGTGTTAGGGTATCACTTCAACAGCCATCCAAAGTAAAGCAAAACTAGTAACAACAGGAGCATTTTAAGTATTATAGTGAAGTAATGCTAGCAATGGTTATCAAGCCACATTGCATCATTGACTAAGTATACAACAACTTCACAAACTACAAGCATAGGAAATGAAGCAGCCAATGACAATAAGGATGTTTCACTCAAATAATATCCCAACTTGTGCATGAGTTCATGAGCAATTTTAAAGGGGGAGAAATTTTACGTGACACATGTCAATTAGGGCTGCAAACGAGCCAAGCTATTCACGAGCTACTCAAGCTCGGCTTGTTTTAGGCCCTGCTCGGCTCGGTTCGTTTAGCTAAACGAGCCGAGCTCAAGCTCCATCTCAGGCTCATTTAGCTAAACGAGTTGAGCCTAAGCTTGTCCTCAAGCTCGCGAGCTGACTAGCGAACAGGCTCGTTAATGGGTCGCGAGTTAAGCTCATGAACGAGCTTGTTTAATATATATATATATATATATAATATTGATATTATATTGTTAATATAATGTTATTAATATATATTAATGTAATATTATATAAAATTATTTATAGTAATTCAATATTATAAAAATAATTGAAAAATAATTATATAAGTTAAACGAGCCTAAACGAGTCAAGCTAGGGCTTGAAAAAGCTTAACGGGCTTGAGCCTGAGCTTACATATTCCAGGCTCGTTAAAAGCCCAGCTCGGCTCGAGCCCGTTAAAAAAATAAACGAGCAGCCCGAGCCTGCAAAAGCCCGGCTCGGCCTTGCTCGTTTGCACTCCTAATGTCAATGAAGTTGTGCAATGATGTGATAATCGGCATAGACATAATCTATATTTCAATAGCAATAATAGTAGGTAGTGTTTGTGCAGTAATGTGAATAATGGCATGAACAATATATGTGCATGTGTTGTAATGTGTGTGTATTTGGTTATTCTATATTGGTCTTGTCATGTGTTAAGGTAAGTTATGTCAAATATGGTGCTTGAGGGAAGTTATTGTGCATTTATGGTATGTGTCAAACTAAGAGTAGAAATAAGGAAAGTCGTTGATCATAATAGCGACCATGTTCTCTATTTAATACTAAGAAATGTAATGGAAAAGGGAGTCTTATTATGCCAAAAAAAAAAAAACAAAGAAAGATTTTGTATATGAAGATATCATGGGCTCCTTCCATATAGATCATGGAGTTCTCTCTCTAGTTGAGTCATAACAAGAGATCATCATGTTCACTCTTAACAATTTTAAACAATCAATTGTAATCAATCTCATAACATTTGGTATTAAAGTCATCCTTTATGAATGAGTTAAAGATCTTAAAGATCTTATAGCAACAATTCATGGCTTTTTTAGCCATGTATAAGGAAGTCTAGGCTCAACTAGAACCCATCAGTAATAGATTATTGTGCAATTAGCATTCCTTTTGCGAAAAAACATGACGTCCATAATAGTTAGGGTTGACAAAGCAAAAATTGGAGAAAGTTTGAGTATAAATGCTATTAGCAGCAACTTTGGAGTTCAACATAAGCACTTCTTACTTGTGTCAAAAACATCCAAATTATAATTTCCAAAATGTAATGGTAATATGGATCTTTTGTCATGGCTAAAACGGTGTGAGTACTATTTTAAACACCAATGAATATCAAGCCATGGATGGCTACAATTTGCATCATTTTAAATGAAAAATGATGCTTAATTAAATTTTTTCAAATTGGAGTGCTACAAGCTAAATTTAAATTGGAATGAATTCAAAATGCTTTACAATTTATGTTATGGAGCACCCCTTTGCAAGTACAATCTAGGAGAACTATCCAAATTACACCAACTAAGCGCAATAAACAATTATTAACGTCACTTTAAGTAGTTGTCGGTCCAAACCATGATGTTGTCATCTCAGCAGGAAGTGTCCATCTTCACCAATGGATTAAAGGATTATTTTGTAGTAGAGGGCAAGTTACATCAACCCATAACACTTACAAAGACCATGATTCTCACCTATATTTACAATTATTGCAATACAGCACTGAACCATGAGGGAATCCAACAAGTGCATGTCTTGGTTCTACTATACAAACCTTGAAACTTCACCAACATGGACACTTTACATTAAAAAATTTTGCTACATGGCGATAGATGATTGTCAAAGTAAAGGGTTATGTTATAATTGCGGTGAACCTTTCTCACTTGACCACAAATGCAAAAAAGTTATTTTGGATAGAAGATGTGGAGAATTAAGGAAAAGAGCACTATCATCTTGAGGACACTGGTGAGGACTCATGAAGCAGGAATCAATCTTTGCATGCAAGGTCACTTGCAATTTCCAAAAGGGGGAATAATGTTATGTTCAAAGGAAGAAGACAAAGAGCAGACTTATGCCTATTTGATCTCAATGTGTCTATGTGTTGCATTTTCATGTTTGTGTTATGTCTTGCACGTATATATAATTATTTTATGTGTACAATTAATTTGTGTTGATGTTTATATTAAGGTTGGTAAGCACATGTGCTAAGGATATGTATTAATCAAGGGCTATAATAAAAACAATTTAGGACATGTGTTAGTCATGCAAATGTCAATTGCTTAAGAAGATATAATTAGGTTGTCTATAGTGTGCATGTTTATATGTGTTTAAAAATCATGGGAAAGTTAAATGTGTTTGTTGTGTGTAATAAATAGGAGAAAAATTAGGGACTTTGTAATTACTTTAGGTAACTACATTACTTATGTAATTCTATATATTTCAACCAAAGACATGAAATTTAAAAAAAAAATAGATTCTGCATCTAAAAAGATTTTAGGGTTCTCTCTTTGGTTGGGCCATTAAATAGAGATCAAGTTCTCTCTATAACAATTTTGAAAAATCAATTTTAATCAATCCTACAATAAACCCTCCTTAAGTCAAACTATAAATCGAACTATGATATAAAAGAATCAAAGTTGTCAATTTAGTGCAATGTATGGTGCATTGCAAGATTCACTGTGGATGGACTTGGTTAGAGATCCTACACGGAACAATTAGGTCTAGGTAGGGTTGGAGAGGGGTTGCAATATTTGGGATCTATTTGAATCAAGCTTTAGTCCATCGGAAGAGGTGAGATCACTTTTAGATGTAGAGTCTAGGGAAGTTATTGGGATAAATTTACAATTAGCTGTAAATTCTTAAATTTACAAAAAAAAAAAAAAAATTAATTGCATAATCCTCAAGCACATAGTGGAAATATATATATTGTGAAATAAATCGTGAATGCAAAAGGAAAAAAAATCATTGACCGCTATGGACAGTATAAATTGGAATCAATATTTTCCGAAAAAGCAATAAATTATTCGGTATTCATGGGCAGTTTTAGGGTCTTTTTGGTTCGTCATTTTGGTATCGTTTAGGCATCGTTTTGGTGCCAAACGGATATTGAACCAATACTAATATGATACCAATGAAAAACTGATCATAAACTAACCTAGCTAAACCGATACTGAACTAACACCGAACCGATAATGATAAAAAACTGAAAATCGAAAAGGCCTATCTTTATTTCCTTAGAGTCAGCATCATTAAATGCTCTTAACACTATATACTCAATGAACAACCAAAAAAAAGGAACAGGATCATTTATGGGCTATAATTTTAGGTTTTAACTTTGGTAATCACAATTCAAAGGACCAAACATCCAGGAAACAACTACATTAATGCATGCTGTCCGGTTAAGGCAAGTAATGAGGGGACATTTAGCATCATTTTGACATTTTGTACCCCGTTTGATTAATCTAATAGTTTTTTTTTATTCCTTTTTCTTTTTCTCTCCAATGAAAACAGCAATGGACAATCCCTCAGGCCTCAGCTAGTCAGCTATAGCCATGCCTGTGTGTCCCCATTAAAGGTGCCGACTAATGTGGGAGGTTGGCAAAAATGGAGGTAGAGGCACTTCGTTTGTATTATTGCATGATGATGATATGTTGTTTCGGTGAAGCTACTATGTCTATATTCCATACTAGGTAGAATGTAATAAATACATATATCTGAACCATATTAGGATGCATTTTTGGTCCGATATTTTTTCTAATGATTATTTGTCTTTTACTTTTGACATACCGGGATGCGAATATACAACCGACCGCAATACATGTACATATATATATACATATAATTAAGATTTTTAGTATGTTTATTTCTATTAAACGCCTATTTATATGAAAATTATTAGTAATATCCATCAGCTCACCCACATTCCTTAGTATTCTTTCCCTTTTTTATATATTTGTTTCCTTAAAAAATAATAATATATGTATTCGGTGAAAAATAAGGACCATTTTTTTTTTAATTTTGTCAATTATATAGATACAGTAAAGAAAAATTATGACAAACCAACCATTTGTAGTGATGTAATAGGTTTTGGGGTTTGAAGTGCTAATAGGTTGCTGAAAGTAGTTAGCTAAAGAAAAGAATTTTGTCACCAGAATTAAAAAAAAAAATATAAAAATACATATATTTCAAATAATGAAATTATTAACAGGGTGCCTCGCTACTTGCTAGCTATCATCGCCACATTGCCGAGAGGCATCATAAATGGGATTAGGCCACAAGGGAAAGTTTGCAAGTATACAAGTTCAATACCACATGCAATCTACACGAATGAATAAAAAAAAAAAAAGAAAAGTAAGGTACGAACACGCGGTACGTGGCACATGAGGCACAACACAACCATGCTAGGTGTGTGAAATTTGTGGGCCGGCGTGGCACGATAAGCAAGCACACAAGTTATAAATATTATTGAAATTAGTATTTTAAATAGGTATAAAATATATATTTAATATAATTTATTTTGTTTAATTATTACTGTAATATACTAATACCGACATTGAAGAATTTAATTTTTTTCTTTTTTTTTTTTGAATTGCAAATTATTTTTTATTTTAAATTCAATTATTTTGACATGTAAACCTATGAAAACAAATAAGATAATTGAATTAGTTTTTAGTGCTAAGTTATTTTATTATTATTATTTTTTTTTTTTTTGCTATCTATGCAAAGTTTATTTATTAAATATATTTTGAATAGTAAACTTACAGTTTATGATTTCTTATGTAAATTTTAAAATTAACACCGAATATTTTTCTAGTAATGAGGTATAAGGGTAGTTCTATATATTTATAAATTACATAAGTTCTAAATAAAAATTTAATCAATGAAATTATTAAATATTTTTAATTGCATTATTTAAATATTATATAGCTAATTGTAAATAAAAATTTACAAAATTTTACGTTTGCAAATCACACAGTGTATTAGTATTAGCAAAATTTGATCTTCATTATCAAAATATTTCAAAATCATGAATGCCAAAAAAAAAAAAAAGGAAACAAAATCAAACCCCTTGCCATCACAACCTAATATCCCCCAACCCCATCTAACTTATGAATTTGTGCTTGCACCTCTAAAGGTGACAAGGATGCCCCCTTCCCCTTTTTTCGTGCCATCCTCGAGTTACAATCTTTGAGCCACCAAAAGTGTAGGTCCCTATAACACCTGTTCTCACATCTGCTAAATCATTAAGACACATACATGCTTCCACAATTTCTTGTTTTGCATTTTGGTATGTGGATTAATGACTCGTCCACCTAAGTTGAAAACTGACTTATGAAACTGTTGAAGCCGGAGGTGTTAAAACACCATGTGTAACTAAGAAAAGTATCGGCATTGTGTGTATTCCTTCCACCAACCAAGAATATTGAAGTCATCCTCCCTCTCTTTTCTCTCTTCTTCCTCATGTTGTTGGACCTTGTAAATAAGTTGTCACTATAAATTTCTTGGCAATACAACTGCTCTCGACTTTCTATTCGATTTATTTGCTTCTATTGGAAAACCCCTCGGATGAGTGGCTATTGGTGCTAGTATACGTTGTTTGGGATGGTTGTGGAGCTACTTGATTACAACATTGATACACGTTTTTAAGTAAAATTGTTACTCCCTCAGCAAGGTTTTCAACATCTGTTTCAATAATCATTGATCCCAACATTTTTGTAAAATTCTTCAAGTTTTAGTCACACAGAACTTAAATCGTTGATCCACCATCGTCGCAACATGAAAGAGAGAGAGAAGGGGGACAAAGTATTCCTTGTTAGTAACTAAAAGCAAATGAAAGCAAAAAGTACTTATCAACTGTGCCTTGGATGTGCCACTTCCTTGAAAGTGAATTTGGCACGACCAAGGTGGAAACCACTAATCGTCATCTGCTTCTTAAGGTTAACATAGTCGACTTCTATCACGTGCATTCACAGCAGAAGTTTAGAACAAATAGATTTTTAATTACTCAGAAAAAGGAAAAAAAAAAAAGAAGTTTTCCTTTTTTTCTTTTAGGTAGGTTCGCAGAGAGAGCCCAAGAATTCTGTATTTGTTCAGTATGAAAAAAATATTCAAAAATCGATAACCAAATATTGACATTTTTTGAGAACTGATTTGAATTATGACCATTTTAGAAGAATAAATTTTCTATTTAGAAATAATGAAATTTTCGATTTCAAGAAGAATAATTTTCGGTTATGGAATTTGAAAACAAATTTTAGTTAAGGAATTTTAAAATTGGGCAGGCAATGCATGTGTGTGGTCTCATTTCCAAAACATCATGCTAAACACACTTATGCCATAGAAAGTCATAATCTAATAAAAACACAAGATTGAATTGTCAAATATCTTATGTGCGATAGAGTTCATAAGAGAAGGAAACTAATAGCTTCATCAAGCTATTTTCTCATAATCCCCCACAAATGGCTTCGCAAATAAAAAAGAAGAAAAAAATAAAAGTTTTGGGCAAAGAAAGAGATATATACTTAAGTATTAATATCTTTTGATTGAATTAATGCATAGTGAAGTAAGGCAATAACTCAGTTGACAAAGTGAATTACTCTTAAATTTCAAGAACTTGAGTTGAGGCTACCACAACACGTACTATTCTCTTGAATCTATTTGGTCTGCGATGTTTCAATCCAAGCACTTTTGATGCCCATGCACATACCTTGGGTTCTCATGAGTGCTCTAGAAAGACAATCTAAGTCTTCCATAGAAAGCAGCCAACCTTCACACTCAGGTAAGTGGTTTCATCAAGTCTATAATTTAGATTACCAAAACATATAGGCTATGAAACCATTAAGAGCCATTTAGACTCAACCTCTTCAAAACAACATCCATCATGTTCACTTGACCTACACCACTGCATATGGCTATGGATCAGTTGTAATTAAATCGTGAATCCATCAAATCCGTCTCATTAGGGCCACCCATATATAGGGCTATGGACTCATCTAACTTTGTTTAATTCATGGCTCTAAGCCCCATTCCCCTTGATGACTTAAAGACAAATTTCCTTGTTATACCTTTGGTGAGAGAGGATCTACCAAGTTCCTCTCAGTTCTTACATATTCTAGGGAAATCACTCCATTTTTTAGGAATTGTTTAACTGCACTGTGTCTTATCTGGCTATGTCTTCTCTTGCCATTATAGACACTATTCTTAGTAATTCCAATGGCTACTTGTGAATCATAGTGTATTGACATAAGTACAAAGGATTTCCCCTGCAATGGCATATCAACCAACAAACTTCTCAACCATTTATTAGAGATAACTTCATTTTTATTAGTAACCTAATTTGCATCACAATAACCTTCCATTACAACAGGAAATTTGGTAAAATGTAAACACCAATTCATAGTACCTTTAAGGTATTTGAGTAAACGATGACATGCATTCCAATGCTCGTTATTTGGATTGGACAATGAGTGTAACAACTTAATCTACTAACGGCATAGGCTATGTCAGGTCTTGTATAGTTCATAAGAAATGTAACACTTTCTATAATCTTAGCATATTCAAATTGTGAAACACTAAAGCCTTTATTTTTCTTAAGAGATATACTAGGATCATAAGGCATTTTGACATGCACCACATCAAAGAAATCAAACTTTTAAAACACTTTTTCTATGTAATGGGATTGGCAAAAGGAAATACCACTTTTTGTTTTCTTTGTTTTGACACCAAGAATCTCACTAGCTTCTTCTAGGTCTTTCATCTCAAATTGAGAAGATAAGAATAATTTCACCTTATTACAACATCTATATTGGTACCAAAACTAAGCATATCATCAGCATATAAGCAAATGATCACACAATTTGATCTAAAGGATTTAGAAAAAACACAAGAATCAGATGTATTCATAATATATTCATGTGTTACTAAAGTTTGGTCAAACTTTTCATACCATTTTTTAGGAGCTTGTTTCAAACCATAAAGGGATTTCTTAAGTTTACACATTTTACTTTCTTGACCAGCAATCACAAAACCCTCAGGTTGCTCCATGTATATTTCTTCCTCTAGATTACCACTTAAAAATGATGTTTTTACATCCATTTAGTGTATTATTAGGTTATAAACAGCAGCAAGGGCGACTAAAGTTCTAATGGTAGCTATTTTAGTCATAGAAGAGTAAGTCTCAAAATAGTTAATTCCTTTCTTTTGAGTATAACCTACAACTACCAATGTTGTCTTAAATTTTTCTATTGATCCATTTAGCCTTGTTTTCTTTCTAAAAATCCATTTGCACTTAATGGGCTTACATTATATAGGTAAATCAACCAAATCCCATGTATGATTTGTCATTATAGAGCCAACCTCACTTTTAATGGCTTCTTTCCAAAAACTAACATTTATGGGGGTCATTGTTTCTTCATATGTTTTAAGATCTTCAATCAAATAAGCAGATACTATGTCTTCATTTATTGTTTCAAAATAAAGTAGTGATAAAATCTAGTCCAAAACTCTTTTCTATTCATCGCCATTTGCTTCTTCTAAGATCATTCATAAATTCAGTTGAAGTAGAATCAACACACACAACAAGCACAAAAGCAGTATTAAATAGGCCAGCAACATTACTAATATCACTTTTCTTTAATGGAAAATTGTTTAAAAAATTTTGCATTTCTAGATTCACATATAGTATAGTCACTGATAAGTGTCTAAAGACCCTTATTATTCACATTGTTTCAATATGATATTATATAGATTTTATGTGAATTATTAAAGAAAATGATACTTATTGGGTTAAAATATCAATTTCAAGAATGAAGGAAGATGATGAGCATTATGAAGGTATTTAGATGAGTTAATGAAGAATTTGGGAAAGTGAAGATATACAACATATATGAACTTTCTACACAAACTGTATAGAACACTAATGTAGGAGAAAAAGCAACCAGCAATCATTTTTAAAGTACACAAGAAAGCTACATAGGCTATGTAGCATGCTTACATAGAGCCTGGAAGTTGATCAGAGGCATTTTACATTGTGCACAGGCACCCTGCACAACCATGCTTAGGTCGTGCAAACCTAGGATTCCATTGTTTCGCCTTTTTTACATCCTGCAAGGCCTTGAACACAGCCGTGTAGGATGGTCGTATAGAAGTCAAATTGGTCCTTTCTTATAAATAGCGCCCTTAGCTCTTTTTTTTTTTTTTTTATATTCCTTATTCTTTTTATAACCCCTAGAGAGAAAAATAGGTGCTTTGAAGAGGAAAAATGCTAGAGCTTATTGGAGATTGCAAGACTACATCTTTAAGGGTTATAACTATGTTTTCTATCAATTCTCCATGTTTTATCATTGTAATCATCTTTATATGGAAAAATAGATATTTATATACTAGATCTTGAGACTCTCGAACCCTAATATAGAGATTAGTTGCTTTTATTAATGGAAGTTCATGTTTCTTGAATCTATTCGTGTATTATAACTATTCTTGATTTAATATATGCGCAATATTAGATCATTGTTTGATTCTTATTGATTGAACTGATGGATTGATTGATAAGAGAGATCTAGCATGAATAGAGAAGTTTGAATGTGATTTTAGATATAAATTGTATAATCTTTTTTAGGAATCATGAACTTTAATGCAATTTTATATGAATTTAATGAAGAAAGAGATTTCCATTAGACATATAGAATTAGAATTCACTCATCTTGAAAAAGAGGCTGATGAATCTAGGGTTCTTGCAATTCAAGATCTTGAACAATCAATTAATGAATATCTTATAAGAAGTTTGAATAAGGCTAGTGATGAATCAAAATTAAGGGTATTATTTTGTGATTGATATTTATATCCGGAGGCATGAATATCTTAAATTTAGGGTTGATCAATTAGTTATATATTAATTATTATTACCATCATTCGGTCTAGATCAGTTAAATAGTAGATATAGGGTGAGTACTAGTAGTTATAGGTCTTGGTGGAACGACTCATGTGCCTCAATAATACTATAATTAATAGGTACACTTGCCTAACATTAGTCGCATAGTGAGAATAAGGTTTAAACTTAATTTGATTGATTGTGATAAAAAAATCCACATTGGTCACCCAAAGACATAAATATATATACAGCACTGTTTTGAGCATAGCCTATAAACATGCAATTAAAGGTTTTCAGTCCTATATTAGATTTTCTAAAGTCTAGTAATTTAACTTTTGATAAACACCCCTACACTTTTAAGTAATCTAAGTTAAATGCAAAACCTTTCCACATTTCATAAGGGGTTTTATCTAATTTTTTATGTGGAACCTTATTAAGGATATAACATGCTGACAAAATAGCTTCCCCTCACATATTATCAAACATACCAAAAATTAATAACATGACATTCATCATTTCCTTAAGTGTTTTATTTTTCCTTTCAGCTCTGCCATTTTGTTGCGATGTATAGGGAGCAATAGTCCTATCTGTAATTCCATTTGTTTCACAAAATTCTTTAAGAAACTGTATTCCATATTCTCCTCCTTCTTGGACCTAAGCCTTTTAATTTTCCTATCCAATTGATTTTCAACTTTTGCTTTATATTTTAAGAACATTTATGTAGCTTTATCCTTTGATTTTAGCAAATAAACTTTTGTATATCTTGAAAAATCATTAAGAAAGGTAATATAGTATCTTTTACCCCCTTTACTAACAGTGTTCTTAAAATCTGCTGGATCTGAATGTATTAATTTAAGCAATTAACTACTTTTAATTATGACAAGTTTGAAAGGTTTTTTGACAAATTTTGCTTCTATACGAATGTTGCATTTGGAGCTTTTATCATCATTCATTTTTTTTATCAATTGCAAATTTTTCAACCTTTTAATTGAGGCAAAATTCACGCATCCTAACCTACCATGCCATAAATCAATAGATTCAACAATATAAGTAGAAGCAAAAGCATTCACATTATCATCAAAAATGGTATTCATAACAAATAGTCCAATAGCTAAGTATGCTTTCCCTATAAATTCCCCATTTTTAGTGATAATAACCTTACCAGCTTCAAAAACAATATCCAAACCAACCTTATAAAGCAAATTACCTGAAACTAGGTTCCTACGCCAAAAAGCCGCATACAAAACATTGGTTAAGCTAAGGTCTTTCCAAATGTTAATTTGGTAAAAACTTTCCCTTCACCAAGTACTCCTACAGTTTTGGAGTTCCCTGTGTAGACATAGTCTCCATTTGCTCTTCAAAGCGGTGGAACAATTCCTTATTGGCATACAAGTGTCTAGAAGCCTTAGTGTCAATCACTCAATGAGTTCTGTTTTCCACTAGATTAACCTCCACTACCATAGCAGCAATAATGTCTTCCTTTCCAGTAAGGTTGGCTTAAAGTGCAGGTTAAAGAAAAGGTGCTAACTTCTAGATTGGATTATGTTGACTCTTCCTATGAAATCAATGATATGCTTTATGTCCAGTTTTGCCACAAACATAGCAAGTGACCTGCTTCCTTTGAATTTTGCCCTCATATTTCTGAAACTGTTTTTTCTATTTTCTGAATTTTCTTTCCTTTGATGTTAAACATGTCTCTAATGGCACTAGCAGACTCAACAAGATTACCTTTAACAAAAAAAGAAGGAGAGGAAAGTTGCTTATCTTTTAATTTGTTTGCATCTTCGATTCTCATGTGACCGATGAGCTCCTATAATGTCAAGTCCTTTTATTATGCTTAAGATAATTTTGTTATTACTTCAAGAGGATGGAAACTTTTCTAGCAACACATTTGCCTACAAGATTTCACACATTTTCATAGCTTCACTAATAACATCAGTTACAAAATTTTCATAATCATGCACTTGATCCATGATTGGCTTGTCATCAACCATCTAAAACTGCAGCTACTTTCTAATGGCATTTTTTTTTTCTTTCTTGCATCATTAGCTCCATATCTTGTTTCCAAGGTATCCTAAATGACCTTTGTAGATTTTTCGTTAATAAACAAATCAAACAAGGGGTTACTCATATGGTTCAAAAGGTGTCCTCTTACTATTTTGTTATCCTTATCAAACTTTTTCTACATTTTGTCCTGAGAAGCTTTGGTTATTTTAGTTGGGAGCGTGGTGAAAGGAGCAGTTGCCACATCGCTAGATTGTGCCTCTGATGTATACTCTGTAAAGAATATGTAGTCTACCTCTAAGTGCTCAAAGAAAATGAGCAATTTCTAAAACCAGCACTTGTAGTTAGTTCCATCCAAAAGGTCCAGCTTAGAGAGATCTAGGGGGGTCTTGTTGAAGGTAACTGACATTTTGCTTTCAAATTGTTAATAACTAAAGGTAAATCAAAGCAAAAAGTACTTTTTGATTATGCTGTGGATATGCCACTACCATGAAAGCGAATTCAGCACGATCAACATGCAAACCACCAATCACCGTCTAGTCCCCAAGGTTAACACGGTTAGCTTCTATCACGTGCATTTGTGGTAGAAGCTTGAAACAAACAGATTTTTAATTGCTTAGAAAAAGAAAAAACAAAACGAATTTTCCTTTTTTCATTGAGGTAGGTTCGCAAAGAGAGCTCAACAATTTTGTATTCGTTCAGTATAAAAAAATTCAAAAACTGATAACCAAATAGTGACAGTTTTTGAGAATTGATTTGAATTCTAATAGTTTTAGAAGAATAAATATTACATTTTAGAAATAATGAAAATTCTAGTTTCAAGAAGAATAATTTTCGATTATGGAATTCGAAAACAAATTTCAGTTAAAGAATTTTGAAAGTTATAATTCAAAAGATAAGAAATAAATAAATGGGACCCAGCCCAGCTGGGATCGGACCAAGCAGACAGCGCACATGCATGGTCTCATTTCCAAAACACCATACTTAACACTCTTAGGCCATATAAAGTTATACTCTAATAAAAATACAAGATTGAATTGTCAAATATCCCATGTGGGATAGAGTCCATAAGAGAAGGAAGCTATAAGATTTATCAAGCCATTTTCTCACATTCTCATAGTTTACTTACCTTCACAAACACGGTGGACGTAAGCCTGGTTTCATGCTGATACCCACTTAACATGCCCGATATGTCAACCAGATAGGGAGGTACCTAGTTCTTTGTACGATAATAAGGAGTAAAAGATGGGTGTATAGATAAAATGAGTATTGTAAGTAAAGCAGGAGTATTAGTGGCCATGTTGCCAAACAACAAGGCCATATTAATAGGAGATGTGGTCACTTGTATATAACATAGCCACATCACATGTCCATGTGCCCATGTTGTGAGATAACATGTTACGCCATTAACATGTCACAAGGTTTTTTCTTTTGGTTTGCCTAACTAACATGGCTACGTCAATAACTGACATAGCCATGTCAATTCTTAAAGTTCCTACATCAATTTAAATATATATATATATATAAAAGATAATTAACGTAGCCATGTTATCTTGGACCTAGTTACTTCCAAGTAGGAATGTGTAAAATAACTAATAAAACCAAAAAATCGAACCAAAATAAAAAAAACTAATCTGAAAAATGTGATTAATCGGTCCAACGATTTTGGTTTAAGGTTGGAATTTCTAACTATTTCAGTTTTCAGTTTCAATTTCGATTATAACCCATAGAAACCGATGGTTTTGATTAATCGATCCAAAATATATATATGTATAAATGTAGTATACAAATGTAATTAATATTTAAAAAATATAAATAGATTGAACATATATCTTAAATAAGTTTTTAATTAATGTCTTGTAATTTGGAATATGAGAGGACATAAAATTTTAATTTGTGTAATGTTGGTATTGAATTTTGAGCCTTATGAACTAAAATTAGGCTTATGTTCTTAATTTGTCGATTTTATTGCTATTTTATTTGTTGATTTTTAATTTTTGAATGTAATTATATTATTTGACTTGTTAATTTGTACTTTTTATATGCAATTATAAAATAAAAGGGTTTAATTTTTTTATGGTGATAACAAAAAATACAGTTAACCACAACTTTTGATTAATCATTATGTTGAATAGTTAAAAATCAAAAACGGGAAAAAGATGGTTAACCATTATTGTTTTGGATTAAGATTTAATAAACCGATCATTTTGGTTTGGTTAAAAAAAGAGGTGATGGATTGGTTAACCAAACTATGCTTACCCTTACGTCTAAGGTAGAAATGACCAAGTTCCCAACAAGGTTGCATTGGTTTAATCATTAAGCAAATATTGAGCAACAACATGCTCCTGCATCAAACAACGTGGGCATGTTGGTGCCTAATGTTCAAATAATTTAGTTGTTGAGACCAACGTGCGCACATTGGCTTGGAGCATGCCCATGATAGTCCTAACATCAAAATTCTTTTTGAACATGAGGCACCAACGCACCCATGTCTCTACATAATGTGAGCACATTGGTGCATAAATTTCGAACTTTTTTTTTACCTTTGGCAACCAACATGGGCATGTTGATGCTAAAGGTCATAAGCACTTGCATCTATATAAGTGGGAATTTGGGCGTCACCACACTCATATCTCACTTCTACATCTTTCTTACACTTTACAGGAAATATTCTCACAACATTTTCTTATTAAACTCCTCTAAAAACACTATAAAACCATGGAAGGTAGAGAATCTTCTCTTCATCATAGCTAAAAACACTCTAAATGTCACAAGAATGTCACTGTCTACCAACACCACCACCACTTAGTCTTCGTTACCATCATTATATTTACTTCCATCTTGACTCCATGAGGGTACGAATCTATATATCATACTCATTCCATTCGTTTTTATTCTATATAGCATCTGAATCTTTAAAAAAATAGAATTGTTCGAATAACAAATGTCTTTCACATCTAACTAGAGAAATTAATGGCTTTTAAAAATTTCTTCATGGTAGTTCCAAAATGAGGAGGGACTACGATTTTGCTTCACTAGATACTATCTATGACTTTATTGATGCTCTTTCTAGTACCGGTTTATTCACATAAGCCTAGCTTTTAAATAGGATATATTCTACTCTAAGTAGCAACGAATGAGATTATTGTTTCATAGCGAGATACTAATGAGGATCAATTTGTAATTAATCAAATGTCTTCTATACACCTGGAAAAATGCAACAAACACAGCAAATGGATTTAAACATTTTTCAAAGCTGGCAATATACCCATTAAAGACAGTGACATTACGGGCATGAAGAACAGCATGGAAGCATTAGATTTGCTTGTGCATCGGTACAAGGCCTGTGACGTTGATGTCAAGGTCGGCAGCCTATTTGGCTGGCCTTCATTCCCCTAAAAACGCAATTTTTATTTATTTTTGTATTTCCTTTTATTTTAATAGTTTAGCTTCTTAGGAAAGTTTGTATTTATTTATTTTTATTAGGAATCTATTAAATAGATTTGACTAGGATTTGGTAATTAATTTCTATTTTTGCCCTTATTTAGGTTTTTAGTATATAAAGGGCCTTTATTTTGTAAAAGAATCAGTTTTTGACATTTTATGAACCTTGTTCTTGAAATTTCTCTCAAAGTTACTCTCATCAATCCATTGTGTGATTGTGGCGAGTGTTTCTTGTTCTTATCAATCTATTTATAGATTGTGGCGAAGAACCTGTTCTTATCGATCATTGTGATCGTGGCTAACAAACCGTTATTACTAGATTGTGAGTCATATTAATTTAGGAATAATGTAGCTGTGCGACATATCCATTCTTCGATGCCATTCATATCACTTTATTTCATTGTTAAACCTATAAATAGAAAACACCAAAGCATAAATTCATTTGAGTTTATGAACCGCTGCATTCAATCGATCTCGGCACATCATAATTTTGGTATCAAAGCTTCAGATTACGACTAAGAGACGAGCAGAAGTGAAAAGTTTCAATCTTTTTTATCTGTAAGTACAAAAGTTCTAATCTTTAATGTTGGTTCGAGTTATTCCCAAGAAATTGGTGTTTGTTATTGGTTTGTGCTAAAATTAAAAAAAAAAAAAAATTGGGTTCCTGTCAAATTTGTCTGTGAAATTAGAGAATAGGGTTTATATTGGTGGTTTGGGAATCCTTGAAAATTGTGGAGATGTTGAATGATCGTGTGAGCACTGTTAGTAGAAGAGGGACCATAGGGGATCAATTATAATAATTGATTAATATGATGGCTACCATATCTGTTAGAATGGAATAGATAAAAGTGGGTCAACCACTTGCAGTTAATCTACAGATACCACCCTTGATTACAAATTTTGATGTTCAAGGGATAGGAAGTGTAAATTCTAAGAAGGTTGTTGACGATGAATGGAATTTAAAATGTAATAGGTGTTTAGGTAGAAGACATCTGGAATTCCAATGTCCAAATGGGTATACTGTGAAACTTGTTAATGGAGATCCTGTGATTGTTGAAGAATGTGAAATTGAAGAAAAAATGGAGCAGCTGAATAGTTTGGTCGATGATGAAAGTGGAGATGTTCTTGAAAAAATTCCAAGAGTCGATCTTTTGAAGACAGATGTTACAGGAGTGTCGAACCTGGTTTTCGATTTCCTTTAATCCGATTCGTACTAAACCCTAACTCATTCAATACGAATCCTCGACTAAGAATTAAAGGAAATTTTTAATTTTAAAAATATTATGGAGTCGCCACTCGACTAAAGTCGAGAAAAAAAGATAAACTAAAACCAATGGGTAGGTTGATTTTGATTTTGCTACTGATCTGCGAAAAAAATCGTTTTTGAAAACGAGAACCAGAAATTAACTTGAGTTCGGGGGTTAACCTATTAAAACCTAAACAGTTACCACTTTAACTTTCCATATTTAAATTGCTTTCTTTTAAACCCTAATTTCAAAATCTAAACTATTTATCAAATCTAATTAACTAAACATATGTCTAATATGCACAAAAATACTAATCAAATTCCATCGATAATCATATATAATCTAAAAACTCAAAATATTCAAATTAATCAAATCTTATCAAATTCTATCAATATTCACATATTCTAAACTAAACAAATCAAATAAATTCACAAAAATAATTTTTTACATATTTTAAGTCGCCCATTTAGGTGCCTATGTACCCGCTAATCGGGATCAGACCACACGTAGTTTTTATAGAAAAATTTAATTTGTTGGTTAATTTTAGGATTTTTCGAAATCTTTTCGCTTTAAGTTCATTAAGTTTGTTAATTTTATGAAAAAAATATATTTTTTTTAACATGAACCCTAAATCTATTAAGTTAGGTTTTAGCAATTTTATGGAAAATCGGATTTTTTTTAGGTGACAAAAATTTTAAACAAGAAATCATAATCACATATCATGCATATCAATTGATCATACATATTATCAAGAATAAAAATGTTATAAGGAATATCAATATTTAACAAGCTAATTTCAACAAAGCAATATCATGGCATAATCAAGATTTATATATCATTAAAATTACATTATGAAGGGTAAGATTTCAATGTGGTTTCATATATGGTGAAATCATAAAATTCAATCAAGGTCATCATAATAAGACAAAATCATGGCATAAAAAGAATATTAATGACTAATCATCATACATGATCACACAATTTAAATATTGTAAACCTAAAACTCAAAAAAAAATTCATATATTCCTCATGATTAAGGCATGATTATATTTATATTATCAATAACAAAATCTTAATGTAATTCTATGAACACATACCTAACATGATATATATCAAAAAATTCAATTTTATCACAAGAAAGCAAAATCATTACTATATTAATGCAAAAAGGACTATCAAGTTATGTTTTAACAATTTTATAAAAATTGACTTTCCTAAGTGATAAAAAGATTTTGAATAATAGATTAAAATTATATATCATGGCAATTGACAAGCACATTAATTAAATCAATATATCATCATATATAAAATTAATAAAAGATATCAATGTTAACAAGAAGAACTCATATCCAATAACATAGGTAAACTTCATACATGATATTAACATTATATCAAAGTTTCTAATTACATTGCATATTGATAATGAAATCAGGTTCTTTTAATAATTTCAAAATCATGGTATAAACAAACTTTAGCCAAATCAAGATTTTCATCAAGTTATCAATACAATTTTTATGTCAAATATTTGCAAGATCTCATTATTCAAAGTTTGACAAAATCATAATATTACAAAATGATATCACAAAGAAAAGGTGCAAGAATTATACACTATCATAGCAAGATTGATCATGGCAAAAAAAATAATAATAAACCCTAAATTTCAATTCAATATTTTTTAGAACAAGACAATTTCATTTATCGACAAGAAAAAAAAATTAATTATAATGACTATACTATCATGATTTAAACTAATACTAATTTTACATATTTTGAATTTTAAAAAAAAACACAACATATTCATAACAAATTTTGAAAATATAATCATATACTAATTATTTTCGTTTTTCTTATTCTTTAATTTCCTATTTTTAATATCATATATTATTATTATTATTATTATTATTATTATTATTATTATTATTATTATTATTATAAAAAATCAAGAACAGAGACGTACCTGTTCTGCAAAAGACGCGCTGGGAAAAAGAAATTCAAAAGCTTAAGCCGACGATTAACTCCGACGCACGCGTAGAAAAAGAGGAACGGCAACATAACAGCAGCGATGAACGATTGGTGCTCCGGTCGAGTCGGCCACCACGCACAGGAGGACAAAAACGGCCAAGGTTCCAGCGGCCAATAAAAAAAAAACAGTAGATTTCGATCAAGTCGGGTCTGGCAGCGATCGGAGTCTTTCCGTGCCAATTAACTCGAGCTTTGCTAAAAAACTTAAAATCGAAGTTTCTAAAAAGCTTCAAAAACCTAAATCATAAGAACGGGATTTCTTTGTGCTCTCTTTTTTTTTGTTTTTGTCTCCTCCTCTTTTTTCGTTTTTCTTTTCCTCTATTTATAAATCTAGGATTTCTTGTCTTATTTTGATTTTCATCCAAAAAAATCGGATTAAAACGGTTGTAAATTACATTAGCTGTCATTAACATTACAAAAATTAACAAACAACATGTTTTGAGCGAAAAAATTGGAGATTTGAGCTTTTTTCGGAAATGTAAAAACGAATTTTTTTCAAACTCCAAATCCGGATTTGAAATAGTTATAGTTTATGGAAACATGCAAATTATATATCAAAATGAAGTACTTCGTGTCTAGTTTCAAAATATGTATTTGTTTTGTAAAAAACGGGTTTGAAAACGGGTCGAAAATGGACTTGAAAATGCCCCATTGGGCGGCCGGAGGTAGGAGACGATGAACAGTAATTTTTTTTTTTTACAAATTTCGAAAGTACATTATACTATATTAATTATCCATAATACATCCATTGTATTTATTTCTATTAAATTGACTTATTTTTTTCTAATTTTCATTCCTAATTTTAACATTTATAATTTGCAAAAATTCAATTGATTTCATTATGTGTATACTAAGCTTAGTATTTATTTTGACAAAAAGAATGTCAAAATGAGGTGTCTATAGCTGCCCCTCTTTATGATGAGGTTTGTCAAAACCTTATCACAAAGATAAAGTAGACCTCATTTTGACTTTATTATTGGAATACCACTCTTGAGCGGTGAGCTTTTCATGTTCTGATATGCTCGTTGAATTGGGTTGCTTCTTGGGCTAACATTTGTCTTATATTTGATACAAGCGCGCTCTTTGAGCTGGCACCTGATTTGGATGAGCGCTCCTTGAGCTAGGATTTGATTTGGTTCAAACGCGCTTCTTGAGCTGGCATTTATCTTAGATTTGATACAAACGCGCTCCTTGAGCTGGCACTTGATTTGGATAGGTACTCATTGAGCTAGCCTTAGATTTGATACAAGCACGCTTCTTGAGCTGGCATTTGATTTGGATAGGCGTCCTTGAGCTAGCATATGATTTAGATTTGATACAAACTCGCTTCTTGAGCTGGCACTTGATTTGGATGGCGCTCTTTAAGCTGGCCTATGATTTGGTTCAAACGCGCTCCTTGAGCTGGCACCTGATTTGGATTGATACAAGCGCACTTCTTGAGCTGGCACTTGATTCGGATGGCGCTCCTTTAGCTGGCCTATGATTTGGTTCAAACGCGCTCCTTGAGCTGGCACCTGATTTGGATTTGATACAAGCGCACTTCTTGAGCTGGCACTTAATTCGGATGGTGCTCCTTGAGCTGGCCTATGATTTGGTTCAAACGCGCTTCTTGAGCTGGCATTTGATTTGGTTCAAGCGCGCTCCTTGAGCTGGCATTTGATTTGGTTATGCATTCCTTGAACTGGGTCTCATGTTCTGATCCCCAAATCTCATATCCTGAGATCTTGATTTCCTCATGCTTCGCATGGCTTCTAGAGCTAATTTCCTGAAAAACTTAATTCTAGCAATATATTCATTTTATTATCTCTTTTCTTTTTTTTTCAAAACTTACTAGATTCTTATGGAAGCTTCTAAACTTGTCAGACCACTTGGTGATGTCCGCTCATCACTAGGTTTATTTCGTCGGGCTAGAGCACATTCACAGTGGCTATCCTTTGAATTGAGTATCTCTGTTTGTCTTTTGATGGTAATTGGATTCTTTTGATGGTCTTGATGTCAGAACGATACAGGAAATGGTTCTTTGTATCTCCCTTACTTTGCAGCTTGAAGTTATCGACTTCTTATGCTATTCCCCTTAAATAGGCATTTCTTTTAAGCAAAGATCAAATCTCAAAGTATTAAAATGTTTTTATAACTTTATCAATTGCTCAAATCTCTCTCTCACGTACACTGTTTTAAAAATTTAGAGATATAAGGATGGAAGAAAACTTATCAAACAAAGTGGATGTTCAATGATTGATCTGATGATTGGGACCGCTAGAGATATCTTTTTGTCGATAGATAACAAAAATTAGATCACACATAGACAAAGTAGTCAACACATTTCTGAACTTGATAGAATTTTCATTAATTTCTCAAGAGTAGTACAACTTGACCGCATCAGAATTTACAGGGTCTTTCAAATCTGGACCATCCACTTAGTCAAAATTAGTGCACCACCAGGCAACACCCTCTTACTACATATGGTCCTTCGTAATTAGGAGTAAACTTTCCTCTAGGATCTTGAACATTCGGGAGTACTTTTCTCAAGACTAAGTCTCCTTCTTTGAAATTTCTCGGCGAACTTTCTTATTGAATGCTCGAGCGATTCTTTGCTGGTAAAGTGACCATGATATAGGCGGTCATCCTCCTTTCATCAATGAGATTTAACTGATCAATCCTATTTCTCACCATTCAGCTTCATTCAATTCAGTTTCTGCTAATATTCTGAGTGATGGAATTTCAACTTCAACTGGCAAAACAGCTTCTGTCCATAGACTAATGAATAGGGGTTGCCCCTGTTGATACTCTGATGGATGTTCGATAGGCCATGAGTGCAAAGGTAGCATCTCGTGCCAATCTTTGTAAGTGATAGCCATTTTCTCTATTATTTTCCTGATGTTCTTGTTGGCCGCTTCAACTGCCCCATTCATTTGAGGTCGATATGGGGTAGAGTTCCGATGTTTGATCCAAAATTTTGGCACAATTCAGACATTAATTTGTTGTTCAAATTGGTACCGTTGTCTGTAATGATTGTATCAGGGACTCCATATCTGGCTATGATATCTCTCTTGATGAACTTGACAACTACTCCTTTGGTAACATTAGCGTACGAGAATGCTTCAACCCATTTAGTAAAATAGTCGATCGCCACTAATATAAATCGGTGACCATTTGAGGCTTTTGGCGAAATTGGTCCTATCATGTCCATACCCCACATTGAGAAGGGCCAAGGTGAAGATAATGACTGCAATTCTTTGGAGGAGCATTCATCTTGTTGGAGTATATCTGGCACAAGTGGCAATGTCTCACGTGTTTAATACAATCTGATTCCATAGTTATCCAGAAGTAACCCATCCTCATAATCTTTTTAGCTAGCATATATCCATTCATGTGAGGTCCACATATCCCTTCATGGACTTCCTCATCAACATATCTGCTTCCGCCTCATCTACGCATCTCAAGAGAGTAGTATCAAATGATTTTTTGTATAATGTATTACCACTGAGCATGAAATGAACTGCTAAGCCTTAGTGTTCTTCGCTCCTTAGTTGAAGCATTTTCAGGGTATTTGCCATCTTGGAGGAATTCTTTGATATTAGCATACCAGGGATCTTTCCTTGGGACTTCCTCGGTATTCAAGCAAAATGCCGGTTCTTCCTCAATGCGAACCTTTAAGGGCTGGATCTCAACTCCATCAGTGATTTGAATCATAGATGCTAATGTGGCTAATGCATCCGCGAACTGGTTCTGGTTTCTTGGCATATAAGTGAATGATATTTCTTTGAATTTTGTGCCAATTCTAGTAAGTATTGATGATAAGGCACCAATTTTGCATCCTTCGTCTTGTATTCTCCTCGTGTTTGAAAGATGATGAGAGAGGAGTCTCCATATACTTCAAGATCATCTATTTCCATGTCAAGTGCCATCTTGAGGCCCATGATGCAAGCCTCGTATTCTGCCACATTATTAGTATAAGGGAAAGTCAATCTTGCTGAAGCGGGGTATTGTTTACCATCTGGTGATATTAAGACTGCCCCAATTCCACATCCGCATACATTAGCTGCTCCATCAAAGTATAACTTCCATTTAGGAGTGGACTGTTCTGATTCTTTATCTGAATCTGCCAGCAATATGCCTTCATCCGGGAATTGAGCTTCTCCATCATTCATATTATCTTCAACTGGGTTTTCAGCCAGTTGATCTACAAGCGCTTGGCCTTTAACTGAGTTTTGATTCACATAAGTGATATCAAATTCTGATAACAACATCTGCCATTTAGAAATTCTCCCAATTAGCCCTGGTTTCTGAGCCAGATACTTCAAAGGATCATGTTTCGTGTAAAGCTTAAATAATACAATGTATATTGTCTCAGTCTGTGCATGATCCACACCACGGCACAACAAGTTCTTTCCACTTCAGTATACTTCTGTTCTCCTTCAGTGAATTTCTTACTCAAATAGTAAATAGCCCGTTCTTTCCCATCTTCATCTTTCTGTCCAAGCATACCTCCCATTGATTCAGGAAGTACCGTCAAATATAGGAAAAGAGGGCGACCAGGTGTTGGTGCTACTAACACTGGTGGATTCATCAGATATTGCTTGATTTCATCAAATGCTTCTTGACAATCTTTATCCCAATCAATAGCTGCATTTTTCCTCAACAACTTGAATAGAGGGCGACATTTGTCGGTTAATTGAGATATAAACGAGCAATGTAATTCAAGCGTCCCAATATGCCCCTGACCTCTTTGATCGTCTTCGGGGGAGGTAATTCAAGTATGGCTTTAACTTTATCCGGGTCAACTTCTATTCCTTGTTGACTGACTACGAATCCCAACAACTTCCCTGAGGTCACCCCAAATGTACACTTTTCGGGATTCAACTTAAGATGGAATTTCGTAATCTATCAAATAATTTCCTCAATATTTCCACATGATCCTCATCTTCCTTAGACTTAGCAATCATATCATCTACATATACTTCGACTTCTTGATGCATCATGTCATGAAACAAGGTGACCATCGCCCTTTGATATGTTGCCCCGGCGTTTTTAAGGCCGAAAGGCATGACTTTGTAGCAGAATGTTCCCCAAGTAGTAATGAAGGTTGTCTTAGTTTTATCCTCTTCTGCCATTTTAATCTGATTATATCCCGAAAAGCCATCCATGAATGAAAATAGATGGTTTCTAGCCGTATTATCCACCAAGACATCTATGTGAGGTAAGGGGAAATTATCTTTGGGCGTGGCTTGGTTTAAATCGCGAAAGTCTACACAAACTCTAACCTTTCCATTCTTTTTAAGTACCGGAACCATTAGCCACCCATTCAGGATAATCGGATACCTCTATAAAACCGACTTCCAACAATTTCTTTACTTCTTCTTTAATCTTGAGCAAGATATCTGGTCTAAATCGTCTTAATTTTTGCTTCTTTGGTTTGATATCTGCTTTAGTTGGTAATTTATGAACCACTATAGAGGTATCCAAACCAGGCATATCTTCGTAGGACCATGCAAACACGTCTAAGTAATCAGTCAATAATCTTATCAATCTTTCTCGTTGCTCAGCGGATAAGGTGGTGCCTATTTTCAAATTTTTAGGCTCATCTTCAGTTCCAACATTCACTACTTCTGTAGGTTCACTGATCTCAATTCTACCTTGTTCATATTTTTGCCAACTTTTCTCTATCCCAGTGTGATCACTAATGTCATGTTCAACGACTAACTCATTAGGGTTAGAAATGATATCAGTATTTTCGTTATCTATCGACGCAAGATATCTCTTACTTTCACCATTATCATCAGATCTGAAAAAGGCAAGGCAAAGAAAGAGAAAAAGGAAGAAATGTGAGAGAAAAGAGAAAAGAGATGAAAGAAACAAAGAATCTTTATTAATGACTATGATTCATGGAGTACATTTGAGCAATTGATAAAAGAAACAAAACATAAAAACCCTTCATGAATTCAACCCTTACTCAAAGGTAACCCTAGAGTTATTAATGGGGATAGTGAACCAATTATTCAACTCCCGAACTGGACGGGAGCTGCAAGAAGGCTCCAGAACTGATGCAGTATCTGGTTTCTGGACATGAGCCGGTTGTGGGAATGTGACTTTGATATCTGGAGACTCAATAGGGGTATTATACCATTCTTCTCCTTTCTTCTTTCGGCTTTCTTTTTCATCTCTTCTATTTCAATCGGAGTAGGACATATCCCAGTCCAAATGTCCCTAAATGTCCCTCTTTTTGAATCATATTGGCTTCTTCAAAGATTTGTAAACCAAAGTCTTCAGATCCTTCTTCTCCAATATAGGGTATAGCCGTGTCTTTGAAGATAGCATGGTCTTGTTCTCCTAGGACCGTAACGATTTGTCCATTTGTTATAAACTTGACCATCTGATGCAGACTAGACGGTATTGCCCCAGCTGAGTGAATCCAAGGTCTTCCAAGTAACAAATTGAATGATCTTGGTATGTCTAGAACTTGGAACGGAATAGTAAAGTCTTGTGGGCCAATAGTAATTTCCAAGTCTATTTCTCCTGATATGCCTCTCTTGAATCCATCAAAGGCTCTAACAATAGTAGAACTGGACCAGAGATTAGATGTATCAATACCGAGTAAGTTCAAAGTAGCCAATGGACAAACATTCAAAGACGACCCATTGTCGATGAGGACTCGGGCTACAATCATTCCATTACATTTGGCCATTATGAATAGGGCTTTGTGTGTTGAGTGCCTTCTGCTCCCAACTCATCAGGTGAGAAAGAGATTTGGTCCAAAGCAAATACTGAATTTACTACATGTTCCATTGTTTCAGTAGCAACACCTTCGGGAACCTTGATTTGTTGGAGTATCTTAAAGAGAGCCTCCCGGTGTTTTTCAGAAGTCATTAACAAACCCATTAAGGATATTTGAGCCGGGACTTTAGCGAGTTGATCAATCTTCTATAATCACTTATCTTCATAATCTTGGTCAAGGTGTTTTCTCATCAGATTCCTCCTCCTTTTTCTTATCTTTTCTTAGTGGGAAGAATTCCTCTGCCAATGTTTTCTCTCTTTCGGGCTCTGAAGCTTTCCCAAGTTTTCCGACCATGGGCCTAGGAACTTGATTAACAGCTTGATAGTTGAACGGGGCGCTTTATAGTCTTTCGGTGCAATGGGCACATGGAATTGATACCTCATCGATTTCACCTCATATGGGGCTTCTTTCTGCTCTCCTTGACATTGGATAACTATCTTCTTTGGATTGGACTGGATCATTCCGATAAAAGGCTCGGTTCTTCAATCGTGATCATGTTGATCGTGGGCCCATGGTTTGGGAGAGGATTGGTGTTGACATTAGGGGTCGGGGTTTCAATGAAATCTAGTTGGACCAATTTAGCATCAATGAGGTCTTGAATCTTGTTCCGAAGCCTCCAACAATAGTCAGTAGAATGACCTATTTGCCCCAAATGATAATCGCATTTTTGCTCGGGGTTATAATATCTGGGTTTGTAGTCTTCTCTAGGTGTTTCAAAGGTGATCAGATTGTCAGCTCTAAGCCGGGCTAGAACTTGGCTAAGGGGTACGGGAATTTTGGTGAACTGTCTTCTGGGTCTATTGAATGGTTGGTTTTGGGATTGTGGTTGTTGTGACCGGGTGAAGGGTTGATTAGTGTTTGGGGTTTGTTGGTAGGTGTAGGATTGAGTAGGTTTAGTGTATGGGGTTGAGCTGACTACACAGTGGTATCCTTCCCTTTGTTATTGTTGGAGTACTTGAAATTTGTAGCCTTTTTCTCCACGTGGATCCTCCCGGTAATAATGGCACTTTCAATTCTACACCCGGCCAATACTATCTCAGAGAAATTAGCATAGTAGTGTCCAATGAGATGAGTAAAGAAGGTTCTTCTAAAGTATTGATGAAAGTGAATGTCAAATCTTTCTCCGGGATAGGGGTAGATACCATAGATGCCATTGATCTCCATCTTTGAGCATATTCCTTAAAGGACTCATCTTTCTTCTTCCTCATATTACTTAAATCCCACATAGAAGGGGCCACTTCAATATTGAACTTATATTGATTGTAGAAAGCCCTAGCCAATTTGTCCCAAGTATTAATCTCATCAAGATCCAAATGAGCATACCATGCTAAAGCTGGACCGGTAAGGCTATCCTGAAAAGTTTGGATCATGAATTGCTCATATTGAGTGTACCGGCTCATCTTCCTCACATAGAGCCTAGTATGCAACTTTGGACAACCAGTACCATCATACTTCTCAAAGTCGGGAATCTTGAACTTCTCAGGGAAAGCTCCCGCTTCGATTGTAGGAAAGCTTGTGATTCCAGTTTGATCAAATCCTTCCATTTTCTCAAAAACTTTGAGTTTCTCATTGAATTGAGAAAGAAGCCTTTTCTCCATTTCTTTTTTTGAGCCTCAATTTCCTTCTTAAACTCAGAAGAATCGTTTCGACAATGGCTAGTGGTTCATGATTAATTACTTGTTCCTCAATAGTTTGACCATCAGTTCCTTTCTTTACCCCAGAATGTCCTGCGGTAGTATCTTGAGGGGCCTTAAGGTTTTGCGTGAGAAGATTCATTTGTCGGCCATTCGAATACCATTTGTTCCAAAGTAGTGAGCCTTTGCTCGGACATCGCATTGGAATTACCAGAATTATTGTCGTTGTTGCTAGCCATTCTGGATTTAGACCTAGTGATGATCGGACTTCGAACCGGGTCTGACCGTTTAGGAGCTATCTTTTAGAAACTGTTTTCAAAAACAAAATTTCCATAGTTTAGTGAAGAAAATGTATATATATTATTATATGATTCTCAACAAAATGAGCAAACGGTTAGCGGTTAATATATACACAAAAACAAATAAACGGTAGCAAAGAATATACAAGAACATGTAGAGACAAGAATATATATATATGGAAAAGAAAAACGCATGCGCATGTAAATTGAGATGATGAAAACTTTGTAGCAAAAAACCATTTTATTTCATTAAAGCTGAATTTACTTAAGGAGTCAAATACATGACCTAAACAGAGAAAATTTTATCCTAAACCAAATGCCATTTCTTTATTCTACCTATTACAAAGAGATGTGTTACAACACGGTATATACATTTACATGGTACACTAAACTGAATACAAATACAAAAACGGGGTTACAAGGATTTTACAAGACACATTTACATAACGGATTATAAGGAAAAGTTAACTCCTATAAATTCAGCTTTTGTTTTGTAAAGCAATTTTGAAAAACATTTTGATTGGCTACAAAGCTTGATCATCATCTCCTTCATGTAGTGAATGCAAGAAGGGTGGGTTCTAAAGGTCCCCCAATTAATGGGCCATGGGCCACATTAACCGGAGTAGGAGGCTAATTCGTGTCTGGAATGGTGGGTAACCACAACACCCGAGACCTACTGGTGCCTCCTGTCCTAAGTTTACCTAAGGTGGCCTGGGTTTGACCACATCTAGCACACATTTTTTTTCAAAAATAAATATCCCCTCCCATAACTCTATATAGATAATATCTGCACATAAGCACACGGTTAGCACAAATATGTACAAATATACAAGATATTAGAAAAGAAAGCAATTTATATATGAAAAGCATAAAGTGGGTAGCCCTCTAAAAACGTCCCCAGTGGAGTCGCCAAGCTGTCGAGCCTGGTTTTCGATTTCCTTTAATCCGATTCGTACTAAACCCTAACCCATTCAATACGAATCCTCAACTAAGAATTAAAGGAAATTTTTAATTTTAAAAATATTATGGAGTCGCCACTCGACTAAAGTCGAGAAAAAAAAATAAACCAAAACCTATAGGTAGGTTGATTTTGATTTTGCTACTGATCTGCGAAAAAAATCGTTTTTTGAAAACGAGAACCAGAAATTAACTTGAGTTTGGGGGCTAACCTATTAAAACCTAAACAGTTACCACTTTAACTTTCCATATTTAAATTGCTTTCTTTTAAACCCTAATTTCAAAATCTAAACTATTTATCAAATCTAATTAACTAAACATAAGTCTAATATGCACAAAAATACTAATCAAATTCCATCGATAATCATATATAATCTAAAAACTCAAAATATTCAAATTAATCAAATCTTATCAAATTCTATTAATATTCACATATTCTAAACTAAACAAATCAAATAAATTCACAAAAATAATTTTTTACATATTTTAAGTTGTCCATTTAGGTGCCTACGTACTCGTTAATCGGGATCAGACCACACGTAGTTCTTTTAGAAAAATTTAATTTGTTGGTTAATTTTAGGATTTTTCGAAATCTTTTCGCTTTAAGTTCATTAAGTTTGTTAATTTTATGAAAAAAATATTTTTTTTTTAACATGAACCCTAAATCTATTAAATTAGGTTTTAGCAATTTTATGGAAAATCGGATTTTTTCTAGGTGACAAAAATTTTAAACAAGAAATCATAATCACATATCATGCATATCAATTGATCATACATATTATCAAGAATAAAAATGTTATAAGGAATATCAATATTTAACAAGCTAATTTCAACACAAGCAATCATGGCATAATCAAGATTTATATATCATTAAAATTACATTATGAAGGGTAAGATTTCAATGTGGTTTCATATATGGTGAAATCATAAAATTCAATCAAGGTCATCATAATAAGACAAAATCATGGCATAAAAAGAATATTAATGACTAATCATCATACATGATCACACAATTTTAAATATTGTAAACCTAAAACTAAAAAAAAAATTCATATATTCCTCATGATTAAGGCATGATTATATTTATATTATCAATAACAAATCTTAATGTAATTCTATGAACACATACCTAACATGATATATATCAAAAAATTCAATTTTATCACAAGAAAGCAAAATCATTACTATATTAATGCAAAAAGGACTATCAAGTTATGTTTTAACAATTTTATAAAAATTGACTTTCCTAAGTGATAAAAAGATTTTGAATAATAGATTAAAATTATATATCATGGCAATTGTCAAGCACATTAATTAAATCAATATATCATCATATATAAAATTAATAAAAGATATCAATGTTAACAAGAAGAACTCATATCCAATAACATAGGTAAACTTCATACATGATATTAACATTATATCAAAGTTTCTAATTACATTGCATATTGATAATGAAATCAGGTTCTTTTAATAATTTCAAAATCATGGTATAAACAAACTTTAGCCAAATCAAGATTTTCATCAAGTTATCAATACAATTTTTATGTCAAATATTTGCAAGATCTCATTATTCAAAGTTTGACAAAATCATAATATTACAAAACGATATCACAAAGAAAAGGTGCAAGAATTATACACTATCATAGCAAGATCGATCACGGCAAAAAAAAAAAATAAACCCTAAATTTCAATTCAATATTTTTTAGCACAAGACAATTTCATTTATGGACAAAAAAAAAAATAAATTATAATGACTATACTATCATGGTTTAAACTAATACTAATTTTACATATTTTGAATTTAAAAAAAAAAAACACAACATATTCATAACAAATTTTGAAAATATAATCATATACTAATTATTTTCGTTTTTCTTATTCTTTAATTTCCTATTTTTAATATCATATTATTATTATTATTATTATTATTATTATATTATTATTATTATTATTATTATTACTATTGAAATGAAAAAAAATCAAGAACAGGAGACGTACCTGTTCTGCAAAAGACGCGTTGGGAAAAAGAAATTCAAAAGCTGAGGCCGACGATCAACTCCGACGCGTGCGTAGAAAAAGAGGAACGGCAACGTAACAGCAGCGATGAACGATTGGTGACTCCGGTCAAGTCGACCACTGCACACAGGAGGACGAAAACGGCCAAGGTTCCAGCGGCCAATAAAAAAAAAACAGTAGATTCTGATCAAGTCGGGTCGGGCAGCGATCGGAGTCTTTCCGTGCCAATTAACTCGAGCTTTGCTAAAAAACTTAAAATCGAAGTTTCTAAAAAGCTTCAAAAACCTTAATCATAAGAATGGGATTTCTTTGTGCTCTCTTTTTTTTTGTTTTTGTCTCCTCTCTTTTTCGTTTTTCTTTTCCTCTATTTATAGATCTAGGATTTCTTGTCTTATTTTGATTTTCATCAGAAAAAATCAGATTAAAACGGTTGTAAATTGTATTAGCTGTCATTAACGTTACAAAAATTAACAAACAACACGTTTTGAGTGAAAAAATCAGAGATTTGAGCTTTTTTCGGAAATGTAAAAATGAATTTTTTCAAACTTCAAGTCCGGATTTGAAATAGTTATAGTTTATGAAAACATGCAAATTATATATCAAAATGAAGTACTCCGTGTCTACTTTCAAAATATGTATTTGTTTTGTAAAAAACGGGTCGAAAATGGACTTGAAAATGCTCCATCGAGCGGCCGGAGGTAGGAGACGATGAACAATAATTTTTTTTTTTAACAAATTTTGAAATTACATTATACTATATTAATTATCCATAATACATCCACTGTATTTATTTCTATTAAATTGACTTATTTTTTTCTAATTTTCATTCCTAATTTTAACATTTATAATTTGCAAAAATTTAATTGATTTCATTATGTGTATACTAAGTTTAGTATTTATTTTGACAAAAAGAATGTCAAAATGAGGTGTCTACAAGGAGATAAGCACTGTTACCTACAAGTTGAGACATATGTATGTGTACCTGAGGTAATTCCACTTCCAGTTGTGATAGGAACTCATGAGAATTCTAGGTATTTTTGTATTGGTTTTCCTATAGTCCATCCATTATATTCTGATATATTTATGGGATTACCAAGAGTTAAGAATTATTGTAATTCTATTGTTCCTATGAGATCATATGAAATGTTTATGGATATTCATTGGAACCCATTTGATGGATACATATATTGGAGGAGTGTTCTACTATTTTGTGGTGGTCTTGTAGATCAAATGGAGGTGTACGAAAGGTGTACACATGAGTCTAATACTCTTATGGAATGTTTTGATTTAGTAAAGAGGGAAAATTAACCATATCATCTTCATTCTTATTGGCTGTTAATGATGGATTCTTATCATGTTGATACATAAACTCATAATTTTGTTGATGGTTTGAAATATGGGCTATTTTTTTAGGAATCTTAGCAAGATAGCATGGCTTTATTGCATTTTATAATGGAATATTTGTTGCTGAAGATAACGAGTTTGATGTTGGTTGGGGTAAATATGTAATGATTAATATGGTTTGTCATACGGCATATGAAAGGCATGAAATTTGGCATTATTTCTTAAAACACAATTTTAGAGGAAACATTAGAGTTCCTGGAGTTGATGCTACACTGATATGGGAGCTTGTATTCAAGAGAGGATTTGCATATCATACACGGGAGTTTAGCTTCATTGGGAGATCTTGCTTAATCGTGTTTGAGATTTGCATATTTTTATTTGATCTAGGTGGATATATTTGCATCAAGATTTGAGCACAAATCTTCAATAAGGTCGGGAAGATGATGAGGATCAATTTGTGATTAATCAAATGTGTTCTACACACCCCGAAAAATGCAACAAACAAAGCAAATGTATTTAAACATTTTTCAAAGCTGGCAGTATACCCATTAAAGATAGTGGCATTATAGGCATAAAGAACAGCATGGAAGCATCGGATTTGCTTGTGCATCAGTGCAAGGTCGGCGGCATTGATGTCAAGGCCAGCAGCCTATTTGGCTGGCCTTCATTTCCCCAAAAATGCAATTTTTATTTATTTTTGTATTTCCTTTTATTTTAATAATTTGGCTTCTTAGGAAAGTTTGTATTTATTTATTTTTATTAGGAATCTATTAAATAGATTTGACTAAGATTTGATTAAATAGATTTGACTAGGATTTGGTAATTAATTTTCTATTTTTGCCCTTATCTTGTAAAGGAATCAGTTTTTGACATTTTATGAACCTTGTTCTTGAGATTTCTCTCAAAGTTACTCTTATCATTCCATTGTGTGATTGTGGCGAGTGTTTTTTGTTCTTATCAATCTGTTTATAGATTGTGGCGAACAAACCGTTCTTATCGATCATTGTGATTGTGGCGAAAAAACCTTTATTACTAAATTGTGAATCATATCAATTTAGGAATAGCGTAGCTTGAATCGTAGATGGTACGTCATATCCGTTCTTCGGTGCCGTTCATATCACTTTATTTCATTGTTAAACCTATAAATAGAAAACGCCAAAGCATAAATTCATTTGAGTTTATGATCCGCTGCATTCAATCAATCTTGGCACATCAGATACTTGACAAAAATCACACTTCATCACATATATGTTCAATACTACAATCGGCATCACATCGAATTACATCAACAACCTGCATAATAATTGGGATATGGGAGACGCTTTCCATCAAAGTTGTGGTACCCTAATGTGTCAAGGGGAAAGTTAATTTGACCACTTAAAATATATAAAATAGCAAGACCTCAATAGGGATATAAATGAACCGAGTCAAACGCAAACTATTCGAGTTAAGCTCAATGTTTACTCAAGCTTGAGTTTCATATGTTTAGCTCGATTAGATCACAAGCCTAATCAAGCTTGATTCAAGTATAAATGTCAATCAAATTCATATCAAGTGTAGGTATGAATATTATTAAAATTAAATTAAAAATATTTTTTAATAACTTAATCCTAAATGAGCTTAATTGAAACAAGGCTCAAGCTTAGCACTATACCGTCTTGATTTGACTTATTTGCAGCCCTAGACCTCACCATAGCAAGTAGGATATTATACTACATGATCACATACAATATTTTTCTATGGAATAATATAGATCATGTGTCTGGTGAAGACATCTTTCTCATAGATGCACTATTGTAGTGCACACTTTTAGATGTTGGTCGTTTGGTTGTGCAATGCTTTTGAAGCTCACATGGAAGAACATATGCTCATTTTGCATAACAAAGGCTCATCACCATCATTCTCACATTGTGGGGTTTCAACCTTTCCCAACAATGCATTATTAAAAGCAAAGCGAGCATTCGTGCATGCTAACATTGAAAAGAAGTTGAATTTTAGGTTTAATCATCAAACCAATCAATATTATAGGCATGATGATCAAGAATATCCCCAACAACAGCAAAGAGAGTGAGGTAGGGGAAAGCAAGAGCTGGACATTAAAGATTTTAGCTTGCCATGGCATCCAATGGAAGAGTAAGGGTAAGGGCATCCACAACCACAGCAACATTAACATGAATCCAGCGAATTTAATATACAATTGATAATGGAGTCCTTGGACCAAAATACTGCCTTACAAGATCACCAAGAGTCTCTTTATTCTCGTGTGGACCAAATTTCTAGAGATCAATAGGAGTATTTCTAGTGAATAGGATACCAACTGGGATGTCCATCTCCTCCATTGGGTATATTCCAATTTCCTAGCAACACTAGTGTTTTTTTTTTTTTCAAAATTGAATGTAACATATTTGTGTATTATTTAGTAAAATAATCAATTCAATTTCTCTTCTTCCATTTAGTTTTCATTAATATTAAATGTAAAACTTGATTATTATTTTTAAATCGTCACTTTTTAAGTGAATTTTCATATTTTAAAATCTGATAACCACAAAAAAAATATATGCGAGTCCAAAAAAACAAAACAATTCATATATACTATGTGAAACCAGGCCAAATTAAAGGCATGTGGCATAGCACACAAGCGTAAATCAGCCATGTATATGGGCACATGATGTGTAGTTACTAATGAGAGTCTAATGCACATGGTAATGTAAAGAATAGTTTCCAAAACAATTACGACATGTGATTTGTATGCTTTATATATGTTAAAATCTTATTAATATTTATATACCATTATTCAACAAATATATACATATATATATTACCCATGAACAGTCACATATTTTTATAAATTAAAAATGTTGACAATGTTTTGAAGAAAATAGGATAATGTACATATTGAAAAGGGACTGATGGAAGCGATAGTAAATGGGGTATTGCATATTATTACTAGATCTATGCAAGAGTCATCTACAATTTTATACTAAAGGATAACTTATTAAGGTTAAATTCAAATAGAGAATAAAACCTTTTAGTGGTTTAAATGAAGGTTGAGTGTGTAATCTTAACATATAAGGTACCCATCCCTATCTTATTCAACTTGATATGTCTTAAGTAGATATTAAATATCTCAAGGTAAGTTAAGAGTACAAGTTTTCTAAAACTTGCTCTCACAAGGTAAATTATGTAAGTGCAAGTTATGGATACCAGATCTTACCTTAGAATCTATACTATAATGTATATAAGATTTATGTTTCAATGTACCTAACATAAAAAATTATTATATATTGTTCATAGATAAAAATAATAACATTATATTATTTACCAATAAATATTTAAGATGAAGAAAGAAGAAAAGAGAAAAATTCAAAGGATAAATCGCTAGACGAAGAGTGACCTCTCACATTTTCCTTTTTTGTCCCCTCGTTTATTTCTTTTTTTTTTTTTTCCTTCCTTGCTTGGTAAGTAGTAAGTATCAAACTAAGTCTATTAAAACTATCTCTCTTCTCCACATTACCTATTATTTTCTTTATTTTCTTATGCCCACGTTACCTATTATTTTCTTTATTTTCTTATTCCCCTAATCTATGGGTTAAAGTTTTATTTGATATAACATAAACTTCAAATGATGAAGACAAGAAAAAAAATATTTTCTTAAGATCATAAGTTTTGTTAGTTTTACAAGTTTTGCATATGGAGGAACTTACAAGTTGTAAAATCATACACACACATTTATATACATATATCACTTTTGTTAATATCACATAAAGTTGAAATTCATGAAAAGATAAGAAAAACTTTATAGGTTACATAGGATATCCTATACCGGATATCCGATAAGTTTTATTAAGAATAGGTTCCTATGTATTTCTAAAGTGTCATAAGTAATCCAAAACTTGATAATCAATACTTTATAAGCAAGGGTATTGGTAGGTACTCATAACTCACCTACTTTACACCCGTTATCCCTAATTTAAATAGTATATAAACATTATATAAAATGGTATAAAATAGGATGGCATTTCTAAAAATATACAAGTGTGCGTCCTTATTTTATAATTTTCATCTTCTACTTAACTTGTAATGCCATCCTTTACTTGAACCACTTTATATGAGATCATTTTTTATTTGTTTCACTTTAGTGCTCATTCTCTATTTGAACTTGGTAGCTGAGGAAATTTATATAACATGTTTTCATCATCTAAGCACAAATTAACTAAATTATATAAACTAATTATTTGGATTAGTTACAAGATCTAGTAGATCAAAATTTTGGAATTACTTAGTGTTATATATGATTGCATTTCATTATGCTCTTTTTGATCCATTAGGTTTTATTGAACCCTGATTGAATTTACCTATTAACGATCCATTTACTTGGAAGTAATAGAGGAAGAATAGTATAACTATTCCTAAAATACACATTTTTGTCCTCGTTTAATTGCAAAATGGAATGATTAAAATTGCTTAATTGGTTTTTTTTTAATTCCCTCTCCAATAGGAATAAAAAATCAAACAACAAGACTATTAAATAACTTTTTATTTATTTAAAATAACAAAATAGAAGTGTAATTAGAGTTATAAACGAACAGGGATGCTCCCGAGCTACTAGAACCCAGATTGGTCTAGGCTCGCTCGACTCGAACTCAATTAGTATACGAGTCGAACTTTAACTTAAATTTAAGCTTATTTATCGAGATGAGCCAAGTCTGAACTTTGACTTAGGCTCGAGAGCTTTGACTTAGGCTCGAGAGCACGCTTATTTATGATCATGAATAGGCTCACAAATAGGGTCGTGAGCAATCTTATTAATAAGTTTCTTAGTAGATTTGTGAACTTTATATTTATATTATAACATATATCAATATATAATTAAAACAATCAAAACTAAATTCTATTTAACATTTATGTGTGTGTATATATATTTATTTATAGCAATTCTTAGACATTTTTTTAAGTGTGAAAAAAAAAAAGGAAAATGGGCTATCTGAATGAGTTAAGCTCAAACCTAAATTTCAAGCTCAATAAAAGCTCAGTAGATTTGATAAAATGCCCAACTTGGCTCAAACTCGATTTATAAACAAGCTGAGCCGAGTTTGAGAACTGGTTTTGTTAAATGAGCCAAGTTCGAACCTTCAAAAGTTTTGCTTGGCTCGGTTAGTTTGCAACCATATATATAATGGTATTTTTAATTCTATTTCCAAATTAGTATTGCAGTTAATAAAGTGAAGTAATGGTTATTATTATTATTATTATTATTATTATTATTAAGTAATTTAGTCACAATACTAATGTCTTTTATTCATTTAAAGAGTATGGACCTACGTTGCACAGACATAATATTCACAAAGAACCTTACATCTATAACTTTTTCCTAAAAATCCATATTATAACAGTGCGTAATTTTCCCATAAAAGAAATTAAACTGTTCTTATCATTATAGGACATGTTATGATAAATTTGATGATTCTGTACATATGTTTTAGCGCATTTAAATTAATACCTTCAAATTTTACTTTTTCAATTTTGAGCATGATGCATGTGGTATAATAAAGTGCCTCTTAAATCTGAAAAATAATAGTAAATAATCTCATAATTTAGTAACATTTTTTATAATCTTTTAAATGAGAGGCACCAAGTTTGATTTCCTCTTTCCTATTATAACTAAAAAAAGAATAGTGAAAAATAACCATCAAATATGTAAAAACTACATATTACCCCCAAAAAAATCTAAAAGCTACAAAAGAAAAAGGATTTATTAATGAAAATTATGAGGAATCCCGATAAAATGATCCTTAGGCGCAACTTTTTACTTGTAAAATATGTAATCCATTATTTAAAAAAAATTATTACTTAAATTCAATACATTTCCAGCATACCAATTGAAAATCAACGAAATTTGCACTTTACCATTATGGCTAACGAAAATGGGAAAGAAAAAAAAGGTAAATTTCACATTTTAAAATTTATGGGGCATAGCCAATAGCATTATGGCCTAGCGGGATCTCTCCTGATCTCTCAAGTAGGAAGTACTAAATTCAAATTCTCTTCCCACTATAATGGTAAAAAAAAAAAAAAAATTTACAAGGTATTGTATATAATGCATATAACACAATAAAGTGCCGCATGAATGTCAAAACATTATATGCCTCATAAATGTCATTAAAGAAAAAAAAAAGGAATTATATCAAATAAAATGGCGGATTACTCGGCCAAAGCGAGGCCGGGATGTGCTAATGCAATTTATTTTGATAATTGTAGTATGGATGATCTTAGTAGTTTGTTTAGGCAGATGGATGAACGTGATACTTTTTATAATTAATCAGCCATAAGCTAGTTCTGTTGCTTTTAGGAACTTGATGTGTATTTTGGACTCATTACTTTATATGAAATAAACTGGTTGTCCACCGGGGGTAAAAGACGAAGAAGAAATAAAATGAATCACTATTTGAAGTTTAGGTTTTCTTTATTTATTATTTTTTTAACTTTTACATCTCAAGTATGAAATGTTAAATGCCACATCCAATCTAATTTTTACTTGTCAAAAATTACTACCTACTTTGAGCATCTATACTTGCATTCTTCAACTAATGGCCCATGTCACCTTTTTAAAATATGATTGAGATAATAAATCTGATAAGTAAAAGTTCAATCGGGTATAAGATTTAGTAAACTTCAAATTTTGAATATAAAATTTGATAAATAAAAATTTGACTATAAATGAAAAAAAAAAATCAAGTGATTTTGAATTACTCTAGCAAGACTATTTATTGTGAGGAACCCTATTAAAATGATAATTAGATGCAATTATTTCACTTTGTAACTTCGTAAGTCCATATTTATTTTAAAAGTTGTATTTCTTTTTATTGTATAAATTTAATACCTTCCTATGATACCAATTAAAAAACACTAATTCAAATTCATAACGCCCTCGAATAATCTGTTTATGAGTTCAAAAATCAAGTCAATATCAGTATCATTAATACTAAAGATCCCATTTAAGATTTCTAAGTCCCATACTAATATATTGAAAAAAAAAATCTATATATTAACATTTATTCTAAGTACGTTCTTTCCCGATATAAAAGATCTAAATAAATTTAAAAAAAAAAATTGTAAGATCTTCGCATTAAAAGCTAGGTCACGACAGGACACTGTAACGTAATAGGATGGCCTAAAAGGGCATCTGCCCTTTTCCATTGGAAACCTATACAATATAGATCCTATGTATAAACTATAAAAATATGCCCATAGAATATAAAGACCAAGATTCACGTTCGCGTTACAATGGCGTGCCATGTGCATTAATAATTGGTTCGAAACGACTGTTGTTAATTTATATCTATATCTATTTTATGTTTATATTTAATAAATTTAATTTATTTATAAATAAATATTTTATTTTTACTTTTTTTTATAAACAATTTTTTAAAAAATAGGAGAGAATAGGCCGAAAACAAAAACACCCCTGACATCGATCCTGGTGAAAAATGAATTTGAGGGATTTACTCATCAAAGTGAGCGTGATATCAAAATCAAGCTCTCGAACTCGAAGAGAGCTGGGCTGCCCTTTTATGTCCACCAAAACCCAACGTGTCAGCACGACAGCCTGGACTTGGGGTCAGTCAAACCAATATGCGATCAAAGCGCAATCATCATTCTACACGCTTAAACCGAGCTATCGCAACACGAGGAGGAGCAGGAGGCAAAAAAAAAAAAAAAAAAAAAAGACAACTGTTAAAAAATATTCAATGTCAATGAGTCTAGACAAGACAAGTGATGGATAAGTACAAACAGCTACAATAACATACAATTTCTATCAAACCATTCATATGCTACAGTGTTATCGATATGCAAATTTTTACATATATATATTATTTTGTTTTGTGAATTGAACAATTTTGGAAATAAAAAAAGAAAAAGGTTATTATTGTTGAGAAATAGTAATATTTTTTTTTAAAAGAAAAAAAATTAAGAAATCATTATTCATTTTACATTACACAAAAATAAAAATAAATATTAGTTATAATATAATTTTTCATAACTATTTCTCAGTATTAAAAGTAGAATGATAAATGCATCTGGATAGACAAAACACAACTCTTTAACCATTCTTGTATTTTAATGTTAGACTTTGATGTTATTTTCTTTTCCATAAATTTTCAATCTCTCAAAGATCAACATCGATTAAGAAAAATAATATTAACCAAACTATACGAACTACTTTTACATATTAATTATTTAATGTTTTTGAACTTGAATTGTTGATCCAACTCACCTAGAATTGGTCTTAGAACTAAGTCAGTCCATGTGTAAGGCTCGTTTTTGGATTAACTGGACCAAACCTAATTGACCCGAACATGTCAAATAAGTCTAAATGCAACACTTTACGATAATTAAAAAAAATAAACTTATTGCTTTTGCCATGTAGCAAAACTATGACTAAGTGCAATTAAACTTAAAATATCACATTAATGACGGTGGAAAGACCTCTTGATTCGTGGGTTATTTCTCTTTTATAAAGGTAAAATCTATGTCAATTGTTGAAATAATCAATGTGAGACTCTTGTACAATTTTTAGCTTTAATATATAATTCCAAATTGCTTTATGTTAAACAAAATGTATATATATCCCTTTTATTTTTAACCTTTTTTCTTCCTTTATTTACTATTTATATTGTCAACTTTTAAATCATATAGGTAGCAACATATGTTATATTAATTTTAATAAATATTTAAATACTAATAGAATGCAACATATAATTTAATACATAAAACAAGACGTGGATAGAGAGGCGAATTAACCTATCAATTGAATCATGCAAAGGTAAGAGACATTACTATTACTTCAAGGATGCTTGGTGGTGCTTCAAATGTGGAGGTGCCCACCTTCTTAGCTTTCTTTGCTTTTATTGCCTATGGATAAAGTGACAAAGACACATCAACACAATGAAGATCCCTTTGATCACCATAAGATTAAACTAATTAGATTTTATTTATTTATTTTGAAACAACATCAACCAACCTTGATAACTTTTAAAATTTAAATTATAGCAACACCTTGGTTCCTCACAAAAACAAAAAAAAAAAAAAAAAAATGAAAGGAACCAATTTAGTTTAATTAAACAATATAATATATATATATTGATTAAGTAAAATAATAAAATTATAAGTTATATTAATTTCAGTAAATACTAAAATTTTAATACAATTCAACATATAACTTAATATAATTATATGTTTCTTATTTTTTTGAAATTAAGATATGAGCTATTTTATATTTTTTATTGACCCTAATTCTATAATTATCAGACCTATTTCAAACAAATATATATGACAAATCCATACAACATGTGGTTGTTATCCTCATCAAAGTAGGCAAGGGTTAAAGAGTTAAGAGTCGAGCATGTTATCCTCATCAAAGTAGGCAAGGGTTAAAGAGTTAATAGTCGAGCATGAGAGGGGCAAAAAAAAAAAAGAAAAAACCTTGTGTCATTGGTAGATGAATGACAATAGTTTATAGAAGGAGGGACCATCTCTCTATGGAGTATAAAGTATAGGTAAATGCTGTGTGTAATCAATTAATACTTACATATGCTAAAAAAATTATAAATCCTATAGATAATACTTGATTTACTATTTATTTTAAGTGTGTTTATTTCATATCAGTACCTGAATTCTTATCGGACTAGCCATAAACTGGTAAATATAACACACTTTTATTTTTAAAAAAAAAAAACACCTTTAACAAAATGACTAATGTTAACAACGAATTCCATAAAAGCATCCATCAAGAACTATAGATCTGTTTGTTTTGGCTTTTTTTCGGCAGATACAGACATTTTTTCAAACTTTTTGCTAAGAAATTATTTATCAAGAAATAGATATAGATAAAAAAATTGTTGACAATTCTCATCAAAAGATCAAATAGAACAAATATAGATAAAATTTAGATGCAAATCGGATATATTTACACATATCATTTTAAAAAAGATACAAATACAGACGAAAAATAGATAATACAAACAAACCCTATATATGCCAGATACTTGACGGAGTTAGTATTATTAAAAATAATTCATGTTAAAGAAAAACAAACAAATAAATAAGTAAAGATGAGATGGATATTCTTGATGTACAAAGGAACCTGTCAAATCAAACGTTGTACTCACAAGACATTAAGTTTTGCATCTATTGGACGGTGGCTTACCTTAACCAATCATCAGCAGCATGATTTAAGGCCATTGAATAGGTGGAGTCAGAGTTGTTGGTGTAGTATCCCTATCGCGTATTGGAGCTCTTGTTAGGCGAGCCTTCTTCATTAATCCTCTCTCTGTCCTTCTTCTCCGTCTGCCTTCACCTAATCAATGCCTTTTATGATGGATCAGTTAGAAGTAATAGGTATCTATCAAGTGCCTGACTTAAGTCCATTTATGGATAAATAGAATAGTATCCGCCTTTGTCTCGTCTTTTTTTAACATTTTTTTTATATTTATTTTTATTATTTTTAAATAAATATTTATCAAAAAATAGATATAAAAAAAAAAGTATTTTTACTCATAAACAAATCAAATACAAATAAAATAGAGATAAAATACAAATAAAAACGGTATCTTTCACGATTTATGCACATATGCATGAGAAATGACGATGACCCATGAATCTTGGGTAAATTTAATATGGCTACCTTACTATATCGTGGGGTTGGAGTTGGTTGATATATATTCATTCGAGAAATCCTTTTTTCTTTTTTACTTCCATTCACATTTCTTTTATATTTACATGAATTTATCTTATCATTAAATGTTTCGTCTACTAATACAATAAAGTAACTAAAAATCTAAAGAAAACAAACCCATGGCAGCTACTCCTCGTAGGGTGCATAATCCATGTCCTTAGGATAGTCTTAAACCAAGTGTACAAGCAATCATAATGGTCAACTTCATTCGGATGCACCTTCAAGAAAAAGAGCTTATAATGGCTAACTATGAGCCATGTACTAATACAGGATGGTAAATACTCTTCAACTTTAATGAATCTATAAATAATCCTTATTCTATTGTATTTTTGGTGTGGTGCCGTATGGATAGCCTTACACACTAATCTATACATGCTACATTGGCATAACTTGTAATCCTTGTCTACCGACTATAATCAAATATTTCCAATTTATTTATTAAAGATAAAATATTTATCAAATTCGTTAGTGGATTTCCTTAACATAGGCAAGTAGCAAACATATTAATTATGTACAAGGTAAAGGCTTTCAAAAGAATAATCTAATTCCACAACTTTTAGCTCTTTAACAATCATTTACAAAAACATTCATGTAGAATTTAAGATGAGTCAACTTGATTTTTAGGTATTATCCTATTAACTCAGCTAAAACCTTTACCCTTATCAAACTCTTTACTTAACAAAGATTTCTAACAAAAGTTTCATTGTTTAAGAGAAATTAAATGCAAAGTACTATCAAAATAAGGCAAATGTAATTAGGATAGTTGAAAATCTCGTTTGGCAATAGTTTGAAAAATCTTGAGCAAAAGGTCTAAAACTTACATAAATGAACTTTGTTCTAATGAGGGGGTTAGAATGTTCTCGATATAGGACTCCATACCTTTTATTGAAGGGTATGAAACTTTGAACAAATTACAAAGGTGGGAATTTTTTTACCCAAAAAAAAATGGCATACATGCTTCAAACTCTTTACAAGAGTTTAGACCTTCGTGAAAATTTTGCAATTTTGAAAATTTATCCTAGTAGAATCTTCTTCCCACATAAACTCAAATATATGCCATTTGTATAATCAAAACACTTTTAACTCACACTTCAACACTTCATCATTCACTTCAATTATAAAAAAGGAAAACCCAACCCTCAGTCAATATACAAGTCTCCTAAAACACATAGATAACAAAAGAAGCTAACTTGATAGCTTGAAACAACTTTCACTATAACATGCACGCTAGTGTAATTCTAGTCACAAATGCAAAACCTAAACCTTTGGCTATTAAGCATGCTGGTTGAACATTGCAACAACAACAAAATGTAGGAACTAGAAACTCCAAAACCTCTCAAAATTTAGGTTTTTTATTAATTAAGCTATTCATTGAGTATAATTTGAAGTGCTCTAGACAATAATGAGTCCGGATAGAATCCATGTATCTATCGCTCAAGAAACTATATATCACAAGTTATTTAATAAGACATAAAGAGATGCGAGATCATGGTTGTGGACTGTGGAGTTTAAGTTGTTTTGAAAAAATAAGCAAAACACTATTTTTGTGATGATAAAATCATGTATGCATCGACGAAGATATTGAACTGCAGTCATATGATTGCACACGTAATTGATGATTGCTCTTGATTATAGGGATCTTTTTCAAAGCTTCAAGTGACTCGACAAACATGGTTTGGTTTGTGGAAGGTTTTAATTAGTTTTAGCACTATCATTGCAAAGAGGATTCAGAGAAGCACACATAAAACCAAGGACCTTGGTGTGGAACTTAAATGAGAGAATCCAAAAATGCTAATTGTTTGAATAATTTATCATTGACTAATTTGATTTGGAGAAAATTCATTATTTAATTAAGGGGGTCCAAATGAATTGATTAATAGTTGTTTTGAACAGATTAAGTAACACCTAGAAACTGCAAGTTAATCCAATTTGACTAATAGGATGGATTTTCTTTAAAGATAAACTGGGCTAGACCATAAATGAGCCTAATTTTATAAAGGACGCTAAGCCCGTTTGGAAGAGCGGTAGAGGCCTTTTTCAGTAAGTCTTAATCCTTTATTTAGATGCACGTGAATACACGTGTGAAATTGGCAAAGCATTTGAGAGGTTGATGTGCTGTGTAATGTATGAAAAACTTTTTCAACTTTTACCACAATCAAAACGAAAGCTGTAAAAAATAGTGCAATAATTCGAAGAAGTCTTGAAAACTAATAGCTCTTTAATAGGCAAGTACATATGAAGCAAAGATGACAACCAATAATCAACTGTAGTGTTTAGCCATCACAAGATATGTATATGAAAAATGAGGAAATAATTCCCACTTTCTAAGTAGCTGTAATTGCCTTCTAACGTCACTTGCTCAAAGAAATTACTAATATCTGTAATCCCTTAAAATTATACGATAAATTTGCTAATTATGAAATTTTAATTACAAAAGACATTGAAATAATTCAGAAAACATTCCTTAAACAAAGACGATTGGCACCAATAGCATTATAGCTCATTCGCATTATAAGGGATACAAGATTCGAATCCCCCTCCCTAGTTGTAATTTAAAACAATAATGCATGTATGAATAATATCAACTCTCTTTATTCGGCGGAGATTTGAAAAAAGAGTGGCTCTTCTGATGGCAAAAAACGAAGGCAGCAATTAGGATGCATCGGTTGCTGCCTTTCATCTCCATAAAGCCTGTTGGTTAAAAGGTCATATATTTGGGTATATCCACAAAACGCAACTACCTTTTCGAACTTTTTTAACAGAGATATTGCAATCCATAAGCTGGAAAATTCCATTCCTCTTGAGATAACCAAAACAATAATAATAACAACAACAATTCTGGTCAGCAGACGAAACGAACAATTTTGATGATCCTTCTTCAGAACTTGGAAGAGTATGATACACAGCTAAGAAATTAGTTCTTTGCAACAGACGATTCCGAATTCCTAATCATTCACTGAAATCAATATTTTCTTAAATCAGGAGTTGCAGATGAGCTGTTCTTCGTTTGCAATTAGATAATCACTGAAAAGTTTTAATTTGTTCTTTAACTATGACATTATTGATGGAGCAAAGGAGCCAAACAAGCATTGATCGCAACTACTTAGGTCTTATAGGATCTATGATGGTGCTTAATGAAGTACATGGTTGACAAATGGAAAGCGGATAAGATAAACCAACTTGTAGAAATTGACAATAGCAAGAGAGTCCTCAAAGTTTATATCTCTTTTCTGTTTTGATTTACATGCAGGAGAAGCAAAATTTCATTCCACTGTCATGAAGAGATTGCAATTTTTCCATGAGAAACTGATTTGTAACATAAACATGGCAATATCAAAATAAAACAACATCCTTCATATATGCACAAATATAGCATGCCAAAGGTTTTCTGGAATGATAATAGACGACCTAGAACAGACTAGAGTTTTAAACCTTAGATGCTGTACTACTGTCACCATGTACTAACTTCAGTGTCCATGAAATAAGCAGTTATTGCCTTGAGTTTTCCATTCAGAAAGTTCTTCTCCACCTGAGTACCACAGATCATAATCACTCAGAATAAAGGAATAAAAGAAGAACATCGAGCCCTCTACATCTAAGTATGATATATGTAGAACTTCAAATTTCACCTACAGTACCCTGGCCAGCACACTACATTAAACACAGAGGATGAATGCAAACAAGAATAAATACTCTCTCAAAATGCAGACACCAAGTCGTGCAAGCAAGAATAAGTTTTAGAAAAAAAAACTATCAGTATATGCTGAGACCAAGTAATGCAATCTTCCCCATTTCCTAACACTTCTTTACTCAACTTAGGCTGGAACAGTTGGTCCGATAATGGAGCTATGAGCTTATGTTAGAATGTGATAAAAGCTTTTATTCTGCCCTAGGGAAGCCTCATTGCCCATTGGTGAGCCATCCTAAGCCACATATGCGACCAGGATCAATTCCTAAAGAGTGTGAGAGAAATAGGAGGAACTATGATCTTCCTACCCATTTGAAGAAAGATAAATAAATAAAAAAGCATTCTTATTGTCATATGACAGTTAAAAGTAGTTTGATAGACAACTAATTTAATTGTCAGAGTACCCAAGACGCCATAAAATTAAAAATAAATAAGATAAAATAACAAACTAAATTCTGATAACTAGATTTTTACCTCTAGAAACCAAGGAGGATGAACTGAGATAGCAAGCTCAGCTAATTGGTTGAGATCGACATTCTTTGGGAGAAACATAACAACTGTAGAAGCAATTTCCTTTGCCACTTTAAAGAGGAATTCACTGCCCAGACATGGCACAAAGGTGAGGAGGAAATCTAAGCCTTAAAAAGATACAAAATCAAAAGCTACAAAACCTTATACAGAAATTATCATAGGTCAGTCTTTTGCAGGTCATCAAATGACGTATTAAGAGATAAGACCAACCCATCATGCGGTTTAAGCATTGTCTTGATGTCATAAACCTTCACTTTGTTGTAATCAGGGCCACCCCAAGGGGGTGATAAGAAAACACTATCTGCCTGTAACAGAACAACCTAATGTCATATAATGATATAGAAAGTTTAATAGATTGTCCAAGCAATTATCTGACTTTTCCTTAAATTTTTTAAACAAACAGGAGGCTTCACTACCTTCAAATTCTTAGCCAAACAGAAGAAGTCCCCCTTCACAAAATCAATCCGGTCATCAACTTCATAAATGACAGCATTATGATGTGCATACTCAATCTTCTTTGGATCAATATCCACTGCAATCACATGCTTGCCACTAATGCAAGGTCAGCAGACAAAGGAATGAGTATGTACCAAAAAAAAAAAAAAACCAGCAGACAAAGGAATGAGAAGTTCAATTATGTTTGTGATTCTAAATCAGAATCGAAATTTTAAATAAGGTAACTGCAACTTATGGAAACACCCCGTGACACAACTATCTAGCAACTGAAGCCACCAAGTGGAAGAGCTGGAACCAAAAAATGAGACCAACAAAAGAGACAGATCTGATCATAGATATCGCTTTTGATCAATGACGCAATTTTTCTTATTTCGATCATCTTATTCTAATTTGTATTGTGCGTCTCTTATTTCTACTGTATTTCTATGATGCTTGTACGTTGTTCATGCCTTATGTATTTCTCTACAGAAAAGCAAAATTCCATCAAGGTCACTGATTGGTCATAAGATTCCACAAAAGCGGATGATCATAGCAAAAGATTGTTCAACTAGTAAGGGCTTAAAAACCATCGCAATCAGATTTTAAAGAAAATTGAATTCTGTAACCAAGGATCAAGAGATATAAAGGCCGGAATGGGTGTACACCATACAAGCCATTAAATCATTAAGAGACAAGCTTACAAAATCCAGCCACCCTCAAGTTTCTAGCATTTAGCAGCACATCTAGTTGTACAAGCCTTTCCCAAGTGATTAATATGATAAAATATAACGGCCATCCCAACTGAATAGTTCCTCAATCCTCGTGTGTTCTGAGTGAAGCAGAAGGTCTAGCAATATAATTAAAATATTTATTGGGAAAATCTCTCATTAAGCTGGCTGTGTTCATCCTAGATTATTCATCATCTTGACTAAATATGCCCCAGCCCAAATCTGAGTATAGAAATCTAATGTGCCAGGGAACAAAGAAAAATGAACATTGCCAGCACTTACCATTTTGCAAATTGAATAGCATTTCCACCAACTCCAGTAAAGCCATCAATAACAACCCCACTACCACAGCGAAGCGCATGATGTCTGGCAATAGGTTCTGGGGTGACAGAAAACCATCCTTCCGCATCCATTTGCACACCATTATCAAATTTAGAGAAGAGTATATAGCGCTGGCACCAATATTTGTCAATATTAGCAGAGTATCATCACCCATCTGAAAGTTTAGCTCTGCAAAGTGCAAATGCACATTAAGGATAGATTATATAAATCTACACAAAAACCATACTAATACTAAGTTTCTCCACAAGAAGAAAAACTTCAACATGCTGCTAAAGAGATTAGCATCTAATGCATATCAAGAAACATGCTTAACAAACCTCTGTCAATATCAAAGTACTTTCCATGTTGCCGCACTTTCCTCACTTTCTTTTTCCGTCTACTCACAATACCATACTGAGCACATAACTCACCCCCACGAACCTCACCTTGTGAATGCAATTCAATATTCTCAGAGACTATTTCAATAAGTGGATTAGACATGCTACAAAAAGAAAGAAATAAAAAGTTGAATCAGTTGATTTCAACAATATTTGGACTAAAAAGATCACAGAGTTTAAAGATGATGATCTCATTAAATTCTCCCTCGTGTCATCTAGTACAAGAATGACACCAACTTTAGATTAGCAGACAATGTCATAAGGAAAACTGGCTTCTCAAAGATAGAGGAAAGATTTGGACAGGACATGCACATTACAACAAAGCACATGGGCGAAAGACAATGAAGAAAAAATATGCATCCATAGGGCAAACATCATACCTGTCCAAGCTTTCATGAATTTCTGATGAGACCATTTTATCATCTTTACCAATATTCCCGATTTCATCAAGATTGTCAAGAGAACCTGGATGGCTGTTTTTAGTACATGAGGATGTACAAGATTCAGATGAGTCCACAGCTCGTCCTGTATTGAAGAAAAGCTCGTTTAGTGATTGACAAGATCTATAATCATCTGCAGCTTCCTCAAATGGGAAATTTCTTTGTACACCACAGGAATCTGGCATATTTGAGAGAAAACTAGAAACAGACAGGTTCGTGTCCATTTCATTTGACTCTGCAGGGATCCCAAGTGACTCAATTGTCCTCTCCATTGATTCTTCTTGCTCCAAACCCAGAGGTGGAAACCATGTAGAAACATTCGTAATCACATTGTAATAATAATTCCTTTGGTAGAAAGAGTCCCAATACACTCTCCAGTCTGCATCCCACTTATAATTACCATTCTCATCTTTTTGGACTACAGCATCATTGTTACTGCAAAACATCAAACCATCTCCCACATGATTTTCAGAGAAGAAGACTCTAAGCATCTCTCTTCAACATATTTCCTACGTTTTCTTCATTGTCATGATTGATACGGCTTCACTTGAATGAGAGGTTGGAGAAACATCAGGAGTAATGTCCTTCGTTTGAGTATTGACTACCAAGTCATCTTGAAATATGTCATGGCACAGCATCGAATTTATTCCAGTCATCTCCTCAGTGATGCCATTTTCGACTGCAGTCAAACCAGGTGATCCTTCTCCTTCGATTGAAGAGCAGCAGAAATTACCAGAATCTGCTGCAACATCAGAGCAAGATAATTCACTTTGGCCCAATTTTGACATGTGCCAACAAGAACCACTAGGACTATCATGAAAAACAGTAGGAGATACAACATCTCTGTCACTCACTTTGGAAGGTTCAGGTACTTGTCTTGCTTATAGAAGAATTTTTTGTGTGAGTATTCTTTTTCATTGCTTTAGCTTTTCCATTTTTCCTCTGCAAAAGCAGTTTAACCAAAATCTTAGTTGTAACAAAATGATATCAGGGCAAGGTGACCATTGAATGGAGATTAAGAATGACTTTAGGTATCATCCAACCTATGTGTTAACTTCTTGCACTTAAATGTGGCAGTGATTACATGGGGGGGTTAGTCCATCTTTCATATTACATTTTTGTGTGTGTGTGTTTTTTTGTTTTTGGGGGGGGGGGTTGTTGGGGGGTAAATAAGGCTTCCTCATTTTACCATTAACCCCTGATCTTATATGATTAAGTGAAGAAAGAAGGCTGCAAGGGGAGTCCAACCATATTGATTGATCCTGATGGTAACAGGATAACTGAAAGAAATGGAATAGGAAAAGGACCTGTGAAAAACAGTAGACACAATATAAGCGATTGTGTTACTTCATAGACACAGGTGCACATCAGACAACCTCCATAAATAGAATATTAGCTGATGCAGAAGCATTTACATGACCCTGCACAGGTGGTACCAACCTAGGGCAGTAACTTCCCAAAGCAAAAAATGATGAAGATTCAGACTACAGAGTGTAATTCTGTGTTGATAATCTCAACTATATAAAAAATATTAAGCCTATATATTGATATCTAAAAATTTTCACTTTTTCTCTCCTCAGGTTTCCTTTGTGGAGCTTTTTCTTCTGTCTTGTGGCTGAAATAAATGCAGATCAGATACTTCTAATCCTTCAAACATTTGAATTTGAAAGCGTTCTTGGTTAATTCCAAAATGAGCAAGGTGCCCTGTTTCAATACTTGAACCATTTTCCAGCTTCTTATAACTTTGGCATCTAGAATTTTTAATGAAATATTTTACTCAAAGTAGTTACTACAGAAAAGTTAAAAATGTGAAAAATTAATTACTTCACTTCAAATACAGTCAGATATGTGTCTCCATTTAGACAAATTGAAATTGGACCCTAGATCACAAAATAGGAAGACTCTGTATAAGGATGTAAGCGAACACATCAAAATTCAAACCAGCTCATATGAACTTGAAGTAAACTGGAGTGCAATCAAGTCAGCTAGGGGATACTCAAGCTTTCAAAGAATTTATTGAATCTGTTCAAGCTTGAGCTTCTAACAATCAATTTGATGTACTTGCTAACTGCCTCAAGCCTAAGTGGATCAGAGTCCAATATAATTTTTCTGTTAAGTGAGGCCGTTCCATGAGGATTTTAGGCTCAAGTAAAATTTTGAAAGAGCCTATACTAATAGATCAAAATTATCTAAGCTCACCAGTTGAATATGAATCGTGCTAAACTAGAGTTATGAAACTTTAGCTCAGGTCAGTTCTGCTCACAAAAATAGTGAATAAATTGATTCAACATACAAGTGATAAATTAAGCCAAATTAACTATATCAACATTACAACTAATACGTACCTGCTTGTTGGTTTGAAACGAAAGTGGAAGACCCAATGCATCCATTTGCTCAACAAGTTCCATGTCTTCCATCGATGGTCTGAATTCTAAAAACAACAAACAAAACCGACATTAAGAATTTAGCTCAACAGCTCCACACTCGATGGAGCACTCTATTTCACTAGATCAATCAGAATCGTAACACATGTAAACATAAACCAAATATGAAAAACCACTTGCCCAAGTCATCGGATACAAATTTTGCACCAGATTCGTCATTAACCCCATACGATCCCTGTATTTCCAACAAATTTGGTGCAGAATCAGAATCTAGGAACTAAAGCACATGCACCCACTAAACCAATTATAGACAATCTTGACCCGATAAGCAAAGATACGAACTGTGCTTAACAAGTAAGAGTAAAATTGCAAATAAATAGTAAATATGCAAACTTTATGCATCCAAAGAGCGCAAATACATTACGGAAACCAGGTACTTACGGCAGCTTCAATGGATGAAGGCGATTCTTCTCGTTTAAGGGTAGAGCCATCGTCCCTGTGAAATAGAAAGCAATTGCTTTGATTAGTTATGATCCTCAACTTGCCCTAATGTGTGAGTGTGTGTGAATGAGGGAGAGAGAGCGTATGTGTACCAGAGTTGGACTTGAGTGAGCTTGAAGAGAGGACCAAGAGCTCTGAGAGCAGCAGATGATTCTACTTCCTCCATCATGCAAGAGAGGAGAAACAGGGATTCCAAAATAAAAGGGCTTTTAGGGTTTAAGCAAGCGTGAAAACTTACCCACCATCAATTGTTGTTAAAGTTTGTTAGTTATTTTCTAAGAATTTCACATTAAAAGTATCCCCATTTTATAATTTCTGCAAATTAGTATTTCAATTTCAAATTTACATTTTTTTTATATCCATAAAAACACTAATATGAGGGAAAAAATAAAAGTAAAGACGTAAAAATATAAAATTTAAAAGTTTAAACACAAAATTATTATTCAAATAGATTAATTTAATCAACAAAAAAAATTAATTTAAATGTTTATCGTTCTGTTTTATGATAGATTTATCACTTAGAGGATTTTTTTTTTGTAATTTCTCTAAATTTTCATTTCCTAATCATTGCATATCCACCCTCATATACTTACTTCATGTGTATTTTTGCTTTTTTATAATTGATTCATTTGGACATGATAACTATTCATGTATTCATCGTTTTACGTAAAACTACTATTAAGATATTCACTTTAAGAAATAACAATTCATAATGAATTACGTAAAATAATGAATAGCAATTCATGCAAGCATAGTAAATGGGCTGGGCCAAGTACAGTATGCAAGGAACATGAAGAAGAAAGACAAAAATACAAGCATGTGCAAACCAGTAAGTGGCACAATCAGCATAATACAACACAAAAAGCATGCAAACTAACACACGAGCTTTTTTTTAAATAATAATATAAAAATTGTGATTTATATTTTTTAATTTACTATAAATTATATTTAAAACTATAATTTTTTTTGTTTTAATTAAATCTATTTTCTTTTTAAATAATATAATATCTTTAGTATATTTTACTTTTTTGAAATGAATTCAATTGTATTAGCATATTAACTTGAAATTTTTTTAGCAAATAAATAAGTAAAATTATTAAGTAATAATATAATAGTAATTAAATCATATTAAATGCTAAATTTGCTTAATTAATTTATTTAGAATAATTGTAAATAATTAAATAAATGAAATTGATAAATGCATTGGAATCAGTGAAAAACAAAATTTCATTAATAAGATTTTTTATTTTTTACAATTACAAGGAGATTGGGCAAAAAAAAGTCCTTAACACATATCCTCTACCTCGTATTTTACCATATCATCCTAAAATCCTTCGGCCTTACCCCACTATTATGACTATGCTTGTAGCTACAATTGCGACTCTAGTGGTGACAATGCCTCCTAATCTCAAGTCACTTTCCTTAGGCCACCAAAAGTGTAGGTCCACTGCTTCATGTTATCGACATCATACCATCTTTCAAGCACACACATGCTTTGACAATTTCCATTTTTAGTGAAGTAACAAATTATGTTTTATCATCATCTAAATTCTATTTATGTTAATTTGAATAATTAATTAATTAAAATTCCAAAAATTATTGAAAAAATCGCTCGCAACATAGCACACAGAGGCACACAAAACGACATGCAAATGAATGGTTGCAATATGGCATAGTATCGAATTGTCCATCAAAAGCTTATCTTAGACATTGTAAGGTATGTGATAAATATGGAAAAATTACACATTTATCTCTCGTAATTAACTTCATTCATCAACATTGAAGTGGCATTAATTAAGACCCATATTTTATTGGGCAACCAAGTCATGATGAATTCTAATGAGTTCTCGGCTCTCTTAATTTATCCCCGTTATAATTTTAAAGTAACCATGCTCTGCTATATCATGTGAAGGCCACAACTAGTAGATCATAGTAAATTCCTGATTTTTTTTTATACTTAACATAACTAAACAAGCATTAAAGCAGCATGAAGAGCAATCTCTTCAAGTCGAGCATGAAACTGGATCTATACCATGCAGCGACTTCAAATGGATGAAGTAGTTGACCTAAATTGAAAGTAATGTTGATGCTAGAGTTAAGTATTAAAGCCTATATTCACTCCAACTCTTAGTTGAAATAGACCGTGTGTGTAGAATAATAAAGAGTCAAGACTTGATAAAGTACGAATTAAAGGCTATTAGTTTTGATGATGATTCGATCTGCACTATTAGACCATAGTATATATTATGAACAAACAGGATTGGGACCAAGTTGCATAAGACAAGTCATGGATAATGACAAGTGGATGGCCCATGTCATTATTAATGTAGTCCATGTTCGTATTAGAAAAGAGCTCCCAGTTGCTCAACTTAAGGAAGTGATGGAGTTAAAGAGATGATATTCAAAGTGAAGCAACACTTAACAATTTAAACCACTTGTAAAAGAGTAGACCAAGTTGCCGAACCAATTAGATTCTCAGCTGCACACTACAATACCGACAGTTCAAACCAAAAGCCTACTCCATGTTATGCACAACACCAACCACTTGAACTATACTTTGTGCGAGAAACAATAACTAAGGTTAAGCTAAAGCACTCTATGGCATAGAGACACAACAACTATGGTTAAACTTTGCGTTAGCAATTTCAAACAAATTCAAGTCATGTATGCTACTTGAAGTGGGAGTTGTCGTGTTGAGAGATGAATGCTATAACTAGGGATGAAAACAAGTCAGGTTTTAGACAGATCATATAAACCCGAAAACTTGACCCATTAATCTATAGGGTTTACCAAACCCAACCCTATAACCTTGTAAAGTTTTCATGTTATATCCAAACCCATCATATAGGGTTTACTTTAGATCCAAGAACCCGACCCTATAACCATATACCCAAACCTTTTTGTGTTGTGCTTGCTTTAGTTATTTGATTGCTTATCCTAATATTGGTTATGAATTTTCTTTTGATCTCTTTTTGTGTATGAGCTCCTCACTTTAACTTCTTATTGTTAATTAATCAATCCTACTAAAATTGTATCTTTAGAAAGTTGTTGCATCTTATATTTGTTAGTGTTTTGATACCATCTAATTTTTCCATCCATTTCCTATTGTGAAATTTCATTTAAGATTACAATTATAGATTTATAGTTTTGTTCACCACTTCTCCACTAAAGATAGAAGTTTAAGGATGGTGGCTAACTAAGGAAATGCCTTTTTGATCTACTAGATGTTTTTCTAGCTATGAGGAAATGTACTTGTTGTAGAAGGCTAATATTTATATAATAAATATTTGGATTTGACTATTGGGCTAAGTGACAGGGCCTGAAGAGTCCAATCCATGTTATGGGATGACTTATGAGAGATTTGACTTGGTGAGCTTGGAGTAAGGATCGTTGGACCGGCCTGTATGCTTTCAACCTTTCTCAGAAAATCTCATGTACTTAAAAGAGGCTCTCATGGGCTTAAACTCAATGTAAGCCCATGGAAGGATCCATTAGCAGAAGAGCTCATCTGAGCCGTTGACACACCTTACGATCTAACGGATACTGTCAACAACCAAACTCTACAAATACCTCAGGAGTTCTCCTCATTTAACAAGATAAGAGAGATTTAGAGAAACGCCATCGTGCTGTCAGAGTATAATCATAGAGATCAAACATCAATCAAAACGAAGAACTCATTGCCTCTCTCTAAGAACTATGGGGTTGATGTTGCATAGCTCTTCCACATGTCATGCATGCGTTCAAGCTATCTAAGATTACTTACTCTTCCTCCCTGTCATCTCTCCATAAGTCATCCTTACGTGTCATTGCCAAGTATCTCTTCTAGAGTCACGTGTAGCGTGAGCCAAACTCTGCACGTACGTGATCGCTACAACCAGATCCACTCCGCAACATTTTTTTGGCGACTCCACTAGGGACATAAGTTGACAAGTTGACAATGGCACCCTTAAGAAGAAGACCAACCAACCCCAGTGATGGCACTAGCCAATAGTTTGACACCCACATTGAAGCTGGAGAACAAAACATGCCACTTGAAAATGTTAATCCTAACGATGACGCAGTGCAAGTAGTTGTACCTTATCACGCACAGCTTACGAGTGTAATGCAAGAGAATACCAAGATTATGAAGGAATTCATCACTATGATGGTTTCATTCCTTCCTACTACGGTTGCTTTGTTGCTGCACAACAAGGAACAACCTCATCAAATCCTGCCTCATTCCTGTACAGCCACGCGCTGCCAAAGCAACTCAACTACCTAATACATTAGGTAACTAATGTAAATGCCACCCAAGAAAATGATGAACAAATTCATACACCAGAACCAACTACGACAACGTGAGGCAATAAGTATAGGAATCCATCTTGGAGGTTCTTCATCCTCACCTGCTATCCCTCAAGCTGTGATAGATGAAGCAGCGTCTCAACCTAATCAGACACCTACTGTGCCTGTGGAGGCTGCAGCGTCTACTCCAAGGGGCTCTTTTGTCACTAAAGAGGATATTGACGTTTATCTGAAAAAAATACAGGCAAAATCAACTGTGGGAGTGTTGGATCTCAAACTCTCGTACATCCAGAGTATTGCTGCTAAACCATACCCTAAGGACTACATTAGTCCTAAGTTTGTGCTATTTAATGGCAAAAAAGGGAGCGCAAAAAGAGCATCTTTTAAAGTTTATTGAAACCTTAGAAGTCTATGGCTTGGATGATGACTTGAAATTAAAAGAATTCTCAAAATCTCTCACAAATAAGGCATACACTTGGTATGTCAACCTTCCTCCTGGATCATTAGATTCATGGGGAAGCATGTGCAAAATGTTCCTTGAAAAGTTCTTCTCCACTCAGGAGCGGGTCACTCTAACCGACATGGGATGCATTCGACAAAAGCCCAAAGAGGACTTGATGGACTATATTGAGCATTTCAGAGGACGCTTTCTTGATATCTAAGACATGTGTGATAAGAAAGAGCTAGTGAAAATATTTATTCAAGGAATGCTTACTGAGTATGCAGTGCACCTTGAGAACCTTTCGTTGGTTTCCTTTGCTGCTTTAGTTGAAAATGCACGAAAGACTAACAATTCTGTTACACGACAGTAAGGAGAAAACGAAAGATTTAACAAAAGGGTTTCATCTGTGAACTCAGGCTAGGGTGATAGCTCTAAGGGAGGGAAGAAGCTAAGAGACGAGAAGTCAGGAAACCCTGCATCATCATTATCTTACCTCTGCTCAATGGGTAAACTACATGCAATGCTGGACAAATGGTTACAGGATAGGAATATTAAACTCTAAGAGTTAACTTTACTATAGCGGAAGAAAAGAATAACCCCAAGTTTTGCAAATTTAACAAAACAATGGACCATCCCACTAAAGAATGTTGGACATTACAAAAGATATTCAATGAGAGAATGAAAAATGGGGAACTCATTATTGATAATAATGATGTCAAGAATAATCCGCTTCTTGCACATAACAATCAGCGTGGCACCACAAATGCCGTTACTCATGACCCTTCAACATAAGAAGCAAATGAAGTATCACCTGTCGAGACAAAAGAGGATGAAAGAAAATCAACTAAGGGTGAAGAGGTTGAATGTTCACCTGTTGTGACGGCACTGTTGAAATCTTCCAACTTTAGGAGTTTCTTTGATCTCCTAGGTTTTAATGAGAAAGCACGGCTTGTAGCAGCATATGCACTCATGCAAATATCTGAAGGCCAATATGTAGAGTGCAATGCAGCGCAGCCTACGAAAAGAGTGGTAGATACACACAAGAATGCAATCTTATTTTCTGATGCAGATAATTGTATAAAGAATCCGAATCATAATCGTCCTCTATATGTGGAGGGTTTGCTCGATGGCTACCTTGTAAGGAGAACATTCATAGATAATGTCTCTTCCATAAACATTATGCCATTGACTATGTTCAAAGCCGCTAATCTTGACATCAAACAGCTAGTCAAACAGCCCATATCTGTAGATGGTTTCAACCACTCTTCTACAGATACAATAGGGTATATCAATGTGAATCTCAAGATTAGGCCTTTCCAGGTTTCCACCACTTTCCATGTGATTGATGCGCCAGTCTCCTACTACTTACTCATTGGTCGGAAATGGCTGCATGATCATCATTTAATGTCTTCCACATGGCACCAATGCATCAAGGGTCATTAGAAAGGAAAGGACGAGTTCATCCCAGCCACCAGAAATCCTTTTGAATGCAATGAATCATACTTCATTGAATCAGCCTTCTTTGACGAATACGCTGAAGAAGGAGAAACAGCTATTGCGAGACCCACCGACACCCCATTCCTACGTAGCAAGAAGCCCAAAAGGATCAGCAGAAAAAAGAGGAAGACGCATGGCTGCTGTAGGGGCAAGAAGAAAATAAGACCAGCTGGAGAAATTGATGGTTTTATCAGGGAAGATGGACGGAAAGTATACCTTTTATGACGGTCTCGGGGGCCTGAGGAAGTTTGATCATCTTCTTCAGACCCCATACCATTTCAAGAAAACCAGCCCGCCCCTCCACAAATGCAAGATCAAATTAAGCCTCAAACCGAAGAAATAGAGGACTTGGATCTAGCGCGACTGGATAAGTCGCCACGGCCAATCTTCATAAGTAAAAGTCTTTGGTAAGAAATCAAAACACCTCTCATTGCACTACTAAAATAATATAGAGAAGTGTTTGCCTGGCCATATGAGGAGATGCCAGGACCCAATCCCAATCTCGTGATGCATAGATTAAACATTGCACCAGGGATCAAGCCTATAAAGCAAGGGTTATTGTAAACTTCGAAATCTAAAAATAGATGCTATCACTGCTCCTGTGAATTTTCAATACATCAAGAAGTTCCATATGTGAAACAGTATGTACTCACAGTCATATTGTTGAAATAAATAGCTCACGTCATACGAGCTTATGTTTTTTATATTACTCTTATAAATATTTTATGTTGCTGCAAAGTCAGAGATTCATCTCCTTAGTGCACATTTAACACATAATGCATGAATGCAGTAAATAAATTAAACATCATTGCTGCTTGGTAAGAGCATTGTCTCCTAAGCACGTGATGACATGCTTGCATGCTGACTGGTAGAAGACGTTGTCTCTTAGGTACATGATAATACAATTTCACACCTAAGTTGGTGAAAATGAATGTTTTAAATGCATTTGATTGACGGTTGAGTATTGGGAAATACCTTCTTAACCAACTAAACTGGGTTATTAGGGTAATAAGCCTATAAAGCATGTAATACTATCGTTGCTAGAAGAGCGATCAATCTATTGCCCTAATAATAATATTATTATTACTAGCAAGTGAGAGCACTGCTCCAATGCGCAACATAAAAGCCATATTAAGGCAATGAACCCATGACACATAATACTATTGCTGCTTAAAGCACAATCGATTTACTATTCTAAGTCATAATAATGCTGTTTCTTGCAAGCGAAAGTACTACTCCAATGCACGATATAAGAATCATATAGCCTTTTATTGTGATCGCTACTGCTAAGTGAACGCAATGCTTCCTAAGCGCAAGCGCACACTGCTGATGGCTTAACTCAAATTTTGACATTCACATATGTGTATATATATAAAGGAAAGATCAATCACTGCAATAAATTCAAATCATTTCATTCAAGTAAAAGGAACGTTGACATATAGTTCAAAATGGAAATAAGGTAACAAGCATGCCTAAGCTAAGGTTAGTTGTCCAAGCCTACTATAGAACGTAAGTCATCATCTCCTAAAGCGGCCTCCATCCTTGTCTTTGTTGCTGTAAGCTCTGCTTGAATTTCCAGTAACTTCACCACCAACTTGTCATGATGTCCCTTGGCATCCTTATAACTCAGCAATCTCTTGGCCTTGTCAGCAACAAGCCATAAGCTATTAATACTGAACTACAGCATACGAGCTCCTTTAATGCACTGGACAAGTTGCTTCAACTCTATTATTGATAAGAAGCTACAATGTTTGTCCATCAGCAGCATGACGTCACTAATCATCTTCACCATGGCAGTAGCTACCTCTGTCCCCAACATAGGAGAACTGGCACATAATTCCCTGTCCATGGCATTAAGGCTCTCCAAGAGTGCTATTAAATGAGACAACACAGCAAAGCCATGAAATCAAGCCATCTCCTCCAATGCAGCGTGATCCTTTGAAGTCGTTACTATGTCTTCACAAGACATGTCAACAACTGGGGGATGATGGAATTCAATAGATACATTGACATCAGGTGCACTTTTGCTTCCTTCATCAAGAGTATGCTCTTCATCTTTGTCACCGTAAATGCTTAAGTTAATAATGATAAGTGTTTTATAAGTGAAAAATCACTCTCTAAGTCTAAAGAAACATCGTCGCGACTCAATAAGATGACTTCCTTTTACAATTACTATTGTTGATAGTGCACGCTTTGTATAATATTCTTTGTACGTGATTTGTATACACAAGATGCTCATTGCATGAAAAGCTCAACATGTGCGGGTGTGCGTGGTGCTGGCTATGCGTGGGACTCACTGTGCATGAGGGTTGTGGCTGCACAAGGTGATTACTCTATGTAGAGGTTAACACTATGCAACCCTTATACGCGATCCTCTCCTTATGCAAAGTCAAGGACATTAATGCTTGAACTCTTCACTTGATGAAGTTACCCCAATATGACACTCTACGTCCTTCCCATGCAGCACTTCATGGATACAACATCGTAGTATGATATTTGTTGCATAGTAATTGCTTCATATGGTGCATACAACTTCATTATTAGTAAGTTATAGGAACAGATGCTCAAGAATAACACTAAATCTTGCCTGATGGTATCCCCGGAATTGGCACGCAATATGGGCTCGATTATTGGAAATTACCATCAATTGGTGGTGATACTCACAGCTCACAATCCTTGGCCTTCAATAGGGCGTATCATACTGAGTTCGCAATGCTTAGCCTTCAACAGGGCATGTCGCATTAAGTTCCCGATGCTTAGCCTTCAATAGGGAGTGTCGCACCGAGTTAGCGACGCTTAGCCTTCAATAGGAAGTACGCGATTCTGCATATACTCCAACTGGTTGGTGATGTTGTCTACCCAGTCGCTTCGTCCACATGGTGGATCCTTGAGAAAAGCTAACTGAGTATGGGAGAGTGGTAGTTCCTTTCTTTCATTTCGGAACCGCAGCACTGAGTTTGCTGCGACGACTTCTCTTTTAGTTGGATTTAGCTCTGACTCAATGAAATGATAGGAGTCATCATAACGCTTTGGGGTACAGGTATCTCTCTTCTTGATCTTCCTCCAAAATAAATCTTTAGAAATTGTTTGATCGACCCAATTGATGCGAGGAGATGGAATTAGAGGAGGTTGGCCATTTCGTAGTAATAAATCTTTTTGGTTAATGGTGTCTGTGATTCGAGATGCCATCTCCAAGAACTTTATAGCACTGAGTAAGCTATAAGCTTGATGGATGATAGATGGCTGTTGAGAAAAGCTACTTGATGGATGACATATGGCTGCTGAGAAAAGCTACTCGATGGTTGCAATGATTAACCCTCAGTCTCGGTAGAAGATGCATGGCTGTTGAGAAAAGCCACTTGATGATTGCTTCACCTGTTACTTGATAGTGTCTTGATGCCTACTAACAAGTAAATCCTGCGACAAAAGAAAATCAAATGCATAAGAAAGAAAGTTAATAATATGATTAATGATCTGTGTATTTGTTATATATAGACTAAGTGAAGAAGATTAATATGGGATCAAATTAATGATTTGGTGGACCAGATGATTGTGCTAACGTTTTGGAATAAAGTGGCAATAATACATAAGCAGTTTTGGAATCCAAACGGATGGACATTCATTACGGCATGTGATCAGCCCATCATAAAGGCATTAATTATTGATCAGTCCATCATAAAGGCATTTATTATATACATGAGAAAACAAATGGACATTCATTACGACTACAACAACAATTGCAAAGGATACAAGATATCCCTCTTTTATATGAAAAATCGAAGGAATTTGAGTCATCTCATTCCTACACCGGCAGTTACAAATTGAACACTAGTGGTTACAAATTCAACATTGGTGGTTACAAATTCAACACTGGTGATTACAAATTCAATACTGGTGGTTACACATTCAAAACTAGAGGTTACAAATGCAATACTCACGATGGATGCATTGGGCATGTATGCATTTATATATATATGTGTGTGTGTGTGGAAGAGTTGCAGTAAAGAAAATTATTGGTGAATATTAGGAAAAGTAAACAAAACTCTCATGGCTGTAGTAAGATATGCATGTCTTTATGTGTGCACTATTGAGACTCATATTATCTAAAAAAAAAAATCCAAAGCAAGTGGTCAACATATGAAGATTATGCATCATCTTGAGAATATGATTGGGTTGGATTCTTGTTTGTTATATCAAAAGAGATATGGTTAAATTATTGCAAATTCGATAAGGATAAACATATATTTGAAGGATACATTTGCAAATAAATTTGCATGGTGGTTCTCAGCTTATGCTCTTCGATACATTTGCAAATAAATTTAGTAGCTCGTGAGCGCACACAATTATGCTATGAGCTCATGCATTGAAACGACTCAAGTGAGACTCCTATGATACTAACATGCCAGTAAATAAAGTTCTCGGCTATATAAGCGCATTTAGCATCTATGCAGCTATCGTATAATCGTGTGTGTGCTAAGTTGTAGCTTAACTATCCTTGATGAATTATGTAATGACCAAAATACTTGAACTCCATCCAATGAATTTTGGTCAGGGGCAAAATGTAGAAGGTTAATATAATCATATAATAAATATCTGGATTTGACTCTTGGTTTATGTGACAGGGCTTGAAGAGTCCAGTCCATGTTATGGGATTACTTATGGGAGATTTGGCTTGGTGGGCTTGAAGTAAGGATCGTTGGGCCGACTTGTCTGCTCTCAACCTTTCTCAGAAAAGCTCATGCACTTAAAAGAGGCTCTTGTGGGCTTAAACTCAATATAAGCCCATGGAAGGATCCATTAACAGAAGAGCTCATCTGAGCAATTGACACACCTTACGATCTAACGGATGCTGTCAACAACCAAAATCTACAAATACCTTAGGTGTTCTCCTCATTTAACAAGATCAGAGAGATCCAGAGAAATGCCATTGTGCTGTCGGAGTATAATCACAGAGATCAAATAGGAATCAAAACGAAGAACTCTACCTGTCACGCGTGCATTCGAGCTATCCGATATTGCTTACTCTTCCTCCCTGTCATCTCTCCATAAAGTCATCCTTACGTGTCATTGCCAAGTATCTCTTCTGAAGTCACGTGTAGCGCGAACCAAACTTTGCACACATATGATCACTACAATCGGATCCACTCCACAATACTTGTATAATAAAAAAATCTGACTGGGTGAAAGTTCAATAGTGATATGATACTAGGTGTTTTGGCTGTTTGTATATTCTTTAGTTTTAAAATATGAGATGTGTGCCGAGTATGGATGAGATGAGACACAATAAATAACGAGTTAGGCTTTAGTGACTTCAGTTTTTATGAATTTGTTTTTTCTTTCCTTTCAAATTTTAGTACCAAATTGGATATTCGTCCATTATCTTATAGGATTCGAATCCAGCCCTATAACCCTATGGAGTTTTAGCTACATATACAAAACTGACCCTAAAACCCTATAGGATTCAATCTTATAGGGTTTTTAGTATATTGGACAGATTGGAAATCCTATAATTGCTAGCTTAGTTACATCCCTAGTTACAACTTGCCTTATACATAATAGTGGACGATAAAATATATAAATCATTCTAATAGAGATTGAAATAGAGCTTAAGAGCTAATTTGAGTGCCCAAGACCTATCTTTAGAAAGTCTAATGGCAGCTATTCTAAAAAATGATCCGAGTAATAGCCATGACAATAATATCCATCCTTTCTTTGAATTCCAAGGAACACTGGAATGTAAAAACAACGACTAACCTAAACTAAGCCATGAGCAACAAATCAAACAGAAATGCAAGCATACGTTAACATCAATTCTTTACCAAGCAACTCAAAGTTAGCTATCTCACTAACCTGCATTAAGAACTTAGAGATGATTAATAATTTGGTATAGGAAGTGCATACATTCGTCAAATGTTTAATGTTTGAAAATTTTCTTTTCCAATTCCATACGGATTGCCTTTCTTCCTTATAGGTCATGCTCTCCCATATATTGTACATATGATTTCACATCGAAGAAATTTCATTCATTCCTATCATGTCTCCAATAAATGTCTGCATAGAATACAAATATCCATAACTTGATACTCATCAGAACATGAAAATGACATCTTCTTTAATTCAACGATTAACATCTAAAGTCTTCACTTGCATACTTCCATGAACACAACACTAGTAACAAAACGAAAAAAAAAAAAAATACTAACTTACTTGTTAAAGGGTCTGTTTGTTTTGGCTTTTTTCCGGCAGATACAGACACTTTTTCAAACTTTTTTCTAAGAAATTATTTATCAAGAAATAGATATAGATAAAAAAAAAAGTTGACAGTTCTCATCAAAAGATCAAATAGAACAAATATAGATAAAATTTAGATGCAAATCAGATATATTTTGCACATATCATTTTAAAAAAGATACAGATACAGATGAAAAACAGACAATCCAAACAGACCCAAAAAGAGAAAGAAAGACATACATAGGTTATGTCACATTTGCAAAACCTTAAGTACATTGCACAACTATTTAGACTTCATTTAAATAATCACAACATTAACTTAATTGAACTCATAATATTTTACAAGTTTTATCTTACATGGATTTTTTATATTTACAAAACCAAAATATTAGCACTCAAAATATAGCTCAAGTAGGTAAGATAAATACAAAATATTAACCCACACATATTTGGTTGATAACAAAATATAGTCTTAGCATGTTAAATCATGGCTAAAGTCATCATAATATTGCCCATTATTTATAGATCTCCATCCGATGTTGATTCCTCTATTGTGCATTTTCCCAATAAGATGACTTTGGCGATCTTTGGGAAGACAGCCGAAAAACTTCTTACTGGCACAAAATTTTCTATGAGAAATTCATATGTAGTTAATAACATTTTTGTCCAGCTTCTCAAAACAGCTTATTTAAAGCAAATATGAAGTCTATTGTCCTTTATAATCTTATTTTAGACTTTAAATTATTGCAACATGTAAATACCTCATAATATAATTCAACTAGGTAAGATAAATACAAAATATTAACCTATACATATTTCGTTGATAACAAAATATGGTCTTAGCATGTTAAATCATGGCTAAAGTCATCCTAATGTTGCCCATTAGTTATAGATCTCCATCCGATGTTGATTTGTTTGTCGTGCGTTTTTCGAATAAGGTGACTTTGGCAATCTTTAGGAGGGCAGCTAAATAACTTCTTATTGGCACAAAATTTTCTATGAGAAATTCATACGTAGTTAATACATTGTTAACCAGCTCCTAAAAACGGCTTATTTAAAGTAAATATGAAGCCTATTGTCTTTTATAATCTCATTTAAACAATTGCAACATGTGGGTACTCATAATATAGTTCAAGTAGCTAAGATAAATACAAAATATTAACATTGATAACGAGATATGGTCTTTATCACGTTGAATCATGGCCAAAGTCATCTTAATGTTGCCCATTAGTTATAGATCTCCATCTGATGTTGATTCCTCTATTGTACATTTTTTGAAGAATATGACTTTTGCGATCTTTGGGAGGGTAGCCAAAAAACTCCTTACTCATGTAAAATTTTCTATGAGAAATTCATATGTTGTTTATAAAATTGTTGACTAGCTCCTTATAACTGCTTATTTTAAATAGATATGAAGCCTATTTTCTTCTATAATCTCATTTTGACTTTATAGCTTTAGCTATTATATCCATTACTAGGAGAATTTTTTCACCTTTTTTTATGGAATGCTTCATCCATAACTTAATGTTTTTCTTCTTTAACTATAACTAATTTTGAAGGCTTTATTTGAGTATTCAGTGTTAACACTTGACATGATTGTATTCTATTTAGGAGAGTTTATGAACCCGATGATGATGGTTCATCAGAATCATGGCATATGGTAGTGTAATGTGAATTGATTTTCAAGAACCATTTAATTTATGATAAATATCATATTTAATATCTCCTCATCTATTCAATTAATTATTTGAAATCTAAAAGTATCAATGTATTATTTATAGACTTTTCAAGGTCATTTATAATACTCATGTGATGTAGTTAATTGTAAAAATGAGGAACATTAATGTAGTCAATTGTAAAATTTGGCAAAACTTAGGTAGATACTTGGGAAGATTTATAAAGTTCAAGCACTAAATTAATACTTTTAAACTTCTAATTGTAAATTGCAAAAATTGGTAAACTTTAGGTATCAATTTTGAAGATTACTCTTAAATTTATTTTTGATTTTTTAAAACACTTACACTACTTTTTATAACATTCATAAACAAGTGTATTTCATTAGTAAGTAAACACTGTATAGCTTATGTATTGACATATTTCATGCAATTATTAATATCTCTATTAAAGTTTATTGAACCTTAGGTTTATCCTTAAGCATACATGAGATAAGACTCCATGCAAAAGCATTTGAATCATTGAAAAGATAAAACACTTCACATAAAATTAAGTTTGATGGTCTATAACCACCTATTCTTGATCTTCTCCTTATCAAAAGATCATTTTTTTTCCTAGTAAAGTTTCCACTACAACATTACCTATATTGATAAAGTGAAAGTTCTATCTTGCTTGTTCCCATAACCATTTGGTGATAAAAGGCATAAAGTAAGTACTCATCCAATAACTCTGTCTAAATGAAGATTTCTCTCTCTCTTGCTCTCTCTCTTGCATAATACTTTTAATATTTTCATGGGTGTCATTTTTCTTACCCATTTTCCTACTACTTCAACAAAAGCAAACTTAATATCTAGATTCCATTCACTTGACATGAATAGTCATCCATTTCTCATTCTACTTAAAGCTGTTATTGCGGTATGTACTTAAGTGGAATGATAATTCATAATGAATTGCTATTACATAAAATGATGGATAGCAATTCATATCATTGCACCTATGGATTGTTATCCAATGATTTATTTTATGACTTTATCACGAATACTTATCTTAAAAATATCACATATATAATTAGCTTCTTACTGTAATAAAGACAAGAGACATTATAGATATTTCATACTTTATTCCAATAATTACTTTTTTTATGTTTTTACACACAAGTGAACAATAAAAGCATACGTGACACATTTGCACAAGGAAAATAATATCTACAAAAACTTATTACCTTATAACAACTAAAGCAAACTTGATAAATTTTCCTATTTCTTCAACAAAATTATATAGCTAATCTCTCATGAAATATAATGCTCTCATAACAACATAAGCTAATATACTCAATTATCTATTTTATTTTTGGCCAAGTAATATTCTTAATTATCTATTATACGTAAATGTCACATTTTGTATTGCAATGTTGTTTTTCAAAATTCTTAAATCCATCATTAATTGTGGTTTTATCCTGTATATAGCCATGATATTTTGTTTTCATATTCAAAAGATCATGGCCGACTTTAGAAATAAGTTTTTAATTTAAATCAACACTTATTGGAATGTTATATGATATGTAGCAAGTTACAATTATGTTACATTGTGTTTAGAGATATAATGCTTCTTCGTAACTAATTATGTTATAATTAGCTGTCATTATTGGCTTGTATTGGAGTGGTAGTAAAGATACCTTATATCTTCCTAAGAGTTATTTATAAGAAGAAATCGTATGATTACCCACTCCCAAATAAAAATTACACAAATATAAACTACATGAAAATAATTATCAAATTACCGATGCTAGACCGCATATAACATATGTGATTCATATTTAGCTACACATGCATCGCAACTCGTATATGCGGTTGATGAACCAAAGATGGTTACAATCTTATTTTGATGAGAAAATATATTGCATAAATACTCAACAACTTAGTTAAGATGTATTTAATAAGCAAATTTTATTTTGATATGTTTAAGCTTTAATGTACATATATATGTTTGTATTTGTATGTGTGTTGTTCCCTACAAATTGTGAAAGAATAAATTGTTACAGTCTTGATCGCAGCCTTGATTGCGAACTTCATTGAGGGCTTGATTGGTTTAATCAATGTATAAATCCAAGGCACAGTAAATGGAACAAAACAAGATGTACAAACTTAGTCATGATTCATGTTAAGGGCTCAACAAGTTTAACTCCAAGACACTACAAGTTTAACTCCGACACTCGACAAGCACAGATTTGGTTGTGGGGTAAATTGAGGCGCGGCGAGTTTAAGGCTCGGCAAGTCCAAGGCGCGACAATTTAAAAAATAGTTGTTTCAGACTTTTAAATTCTATCGTTAGAGGTTATTTTAAGGGTAAACAATTATGATTTTGAAGCTGATATATATATATATATATATAATGCTTTAGGGTGATTTTTAAGGAGAGAGAAGAGAATAGAGCTTAACTTATATATATCATATAAAAATACTCTCTCTTTTGTGTTTGTTTTTGTCAAATGAATAGTATCATTCGTGAGATTAGTGAGCTAATATAGCAGCTATTCACGTATTTGTTTGTGAGCATTCTAATGACTTTCTCATGTGTTGAGGCACCTGTATGAAGTCCTACATGTTGGGTGGGCATTGGGTGAAGTTCTCATTATGAGACATTGTGTGAAGTCCTCTGTGTCGAGGTAATCGGAAGTCCTTTTTGCGAGGCAATTGTTTTGATTCAATGAATTCCATGAAGCCCTCATTGAGTGAGACAAATTGTGAACCATAGAGACTAGGAGGTTGGCCAAAATCCATGTTAAATCTAGTGTAATCTTCTTCTTCCCTTATCTCTTTATTATTATTGTCATAATTATACATAAAAAGATAAAAGAGATAATAGTTGGTTAAGCAAGTTTAAAATCGGTTTAAAAACCTGCATCATAGCTTCCGCTTCTACAATATATTATGTAATCAAGCCTAATGATGCATGGCTGTTCAACAACGATTCATATTAAACATATACGAATCGCACTTATAAGATGCGATTTAGTACTATATCATTTTTGCTAAATCACATCTTATACAAGCAATTCACTAAAAAAAGTGAATTGTATTTTCTATATGCAATTTTGCATTGGTATTTTGATGATTATTTTTGTGTAACTTTCCTTTTAAAAGTTAATAGACCCTTGTTTCACTTTTTTATAAAGTACAATATGGTGCAAAGTCTTCAAACCAGAGAAAGAATACACTCATATTTTATGTTCATGATGCAAATGAAATTACTATATTTGATTTTTTTATATTAAACAAAGAGAAAAAATTAATAAAGAATTTTATAATGTACTTGATTAAGGGCATCTTCCTTTTCCATAAAGGAGGGAAAAAAAAAAGATCATCAAACTTTAGGGATGATTTTGGTTTTAGGGAGCCAAATGTTCGATATTGCAAAAGTTATATATACTGACTTTTATTTTTCTCTTTTTGAGGGAATTTTGGTGACCTCACTAAACTTCCATTTTCTTCACTTGTTTTTTCTCTAACTTTAAAGGGAAAGGGAATTATAATAAAGGTGGAAATGATTCTTTTTATTCCTATGAATTTATCCCATTCTTTATTAAAGTATTTAAACACAAGCTATTGTTCCATTTTTTCAATAGTCATAAGTTTGAATTCGTAGAGATGAAGACAATTATTGGGCTTGAACTTATACATTGCACAGCAAAACAAAACATAATCAATGGTGCATCAAAAAATTGTTTGATGTAGTTACACTGAAGTTTAAGTTAGTTTTCATCCAAAGGTGTAGAAGCTAGTATATCTATAGAGTACTAAAGTGATGTTACCATATAGATGGTGCACAACAAAGGTATATATAATAGGCAAATCCTAAGCGATTGTGTGTACTGGAGAATCATGGAATGTGGTGGTTGGCAATGTTTGTTAGGGATGTAGGGCAAAGCCATCAATCATGTTTAATTGTACCTTCCAATATAATTGGTAGATTTAGGAAGAATGTGCCGGGTGATCTCAACTGACTATGGTATTCAGCTAGTTAATTGGCCAAGACAAGGGAGTCGAGATTCCCATAAGGATTTGAAAATGTGCTAGAGTGGGTCGGGCCTAGGCTTAGTAGGTTGGCTTATTTAATAATGGGTTAGAATGGCTTGAAAGGCTTGTGTTCTATATTTACCATCAATACCATCATTACTTTGTCTCATCAAATTTCATCATTCCAAACACAGTATAAAGCGATACTTTTGCTTCAAACAAATTTTTCTAAATAAAAGCTACTGTTAGTATATTATATTTACCTTTTAAGTTGTTAATAGAGTTACTTAAAGTACCATGTTAAATCTTAAACAACCTTTTCTCTTATAGATAAAAACTCTCTAATTTATTATTTAGTTACTTTATAGAGAGTCACTTAAGGAACTGAGTTGCTTGACATATTGAGCCGTAGTAAGCAAACTTGCAATGTTTTATGTATTTTTACGCTCTATTAAAAGCTATTATTAATTATTATGAAATTAAAAATATTTGATAATTATTTATACATAATTAAAAAATGATAAAATTTTAAACATTTTTTAAAAAGCAAGCACAACCAATATATTCTTAATATGGATTAAAAGTCTCTATGGAAAAAGATAAAATATTATAACCTCTTAAAGTCATATTTAAAAACCAAACCATAACCTAATCGCATAATCTCTTTGGTAAGAAATATTATATTTAAATCCCCTTTCCGTTGTAGTTGGCATAAAAGAAAAAAAAGGAAAAAGTCATGTTAAAAAAAATTACATGACCATGTATTGACAAAAACATCCATGGATATTTTTTTCAAGGAAATTATGACACTAAAATTTAATAAATAAAAATGATTAAAAGGGTAATTTAAAGCAACTGCTTGAAATTTGGGAAATAACCCTAATTTTGTCTGGTGCGAGCAAACAGAAGCAGAACGGCTAGTCTACTGACTCTAGTCTACACAGCGAAGAAGTGAGAGAGAGGAGCGAAGCTCGAAAAATGGATGACGAGATAGAAGAAGGCATGGTGATCGACGAAGACCTCAATCTTCGTCACAAGGAAACCGATGAGAGAAAACCTGAAAAATCTCCATACGAGATGCTCAAAGAGAGCAAGACCTCATTGGAGCAAATCGTATCTCAAATGCTCTCTATGAAGAAACAAAAACAACGCCTTTCCAAATCTCAGCTCTCTGAATTCGTCACTCAGACTTTCATACACTTCGTCACTCTCCGTCAGGTCCTTTAATTTTTAAATTCCTTTTAAATTCGACAACATGATGTACACATATCCGTTTCTGTTTCAATTTCCAGTGGTTTCTGGTTCCTAGGGTTAGGGTTTGTAGTTTCTGGTGAGCTGTGATGTAGTGTTAATTTGTGATCTGGAAGAGGTAATTTTCGATGACTGTTTTATTTTAGTTTGTGTACTGTACTTTTATGTTTAAGAAGAAGAGAATTGTGTGTGAAATGCACGAAGATGAACTTGGGAGTAGTGAGAAAGGAGAAATCGTTGATTAAAAAGCGAGGATGGATGATGGAAATTTGCTGGGAAATTTCTTTATGGATTGTTTCTTTGCGGATGGTGTAGACATGGATGAAAGGAACTGCTCTGATTTCCAAAAACATAATGGTGATGGAACAATCGGTTGTTTCTGTCATTGAGAGGAAAGAATTAACTTGTGCATGTAAAAATCGATTGTGTTCTTGCCGTAGCATTCTGCTGTAGAATGTAGATAAGCTTAAAATCAGCACACACCAATGATTCTTTCTGCTGTATTATTGAAAGACTTGGCATCATAGATAATCATGATACCAGTCTGCCTAGATTCATATGCCAGCACATTGGATTTGTTAATTACTGCAGAGCTGACAAACTTATTGTTGGTAAAATCTATGTTCGTTCATGTCCTATATAGGTCTACCCATTGTAGGTTGTAAATTAGAAACTCGACATCTAGTAAATGATTGCTTAGAACTTTTATGCATGATGGAAGATTAAAAAATCGGTTTCCTGATTAATTTTACGAACTGTTGCACTTAGAGACACTCCCATTAACTTAATTGGTATGGTGGTTTCTTGAAATGGATTCAGCAAAAATGAAAGTGAGCGAAAGGATTTGTTGTCACTAGCATTGGTGATGAAAGTGGAAGTATTTGCACTGCATCATTTGATATATCGTGGTAAACAAAAACATTTTCCTTGTCCATGTTTTACAGGCAAACCGTTCAATCTTGTTGGAAGAAGACCGTGTTAAAGCAGAAACAGAGCGTACAAAGGCCCCAGTGGACTTCACAACCCTTCAACTACACAATTTGATGTATGAGAAAAGCCATTATGTAAAAGCTATAAAAGCATGCAAGGACTTTAAGTCCAAATATCCTGATATTGAACTTGTGCCCGAGGAAGAATTTTTCCGTGATGCACCGGACAACATCAAAGGCTCAATAACTCCAAATGACTCGCACAATCTCATGCTAAGGAGGCTGAATTTTGAGCTTTTCCAAGTGAGTAATGCCATTGCTTTTTCTAATGTGTCAAAACTCAGGTGCACTATTCATCTGTTCAAGCTCCATCTAATCCCTTTTCGCATCCATTATTGTGAAATCACATTTTTTTTTCATTTGGTTCTTTATGAAACTTGCTGATCAATCACCAGTAATAACAAAGATATTGATGATAAAGTTAGATTTACTGCGTCATCAATTTCTGCATATGCTGATTGAATTGAAACCCCAAATTCATTTGCATATCCCCTCCTCTACTTCTTCCTTGCACCCCCACTCCAAAAAAAAAAAAAAGGAGGAATTTTAATGAACAATCGAACCCCAAATTTACTGGTGTGAACTGATGGAATTTTGAGTGTGAGAAGATTTTCTCCTACTCAGGCTATTGATGACTTTTAAATGGAGATTGACTACATTTTTCTTACAATTATTAAAATTGTCTGACATGTCTGGTTTAAATCTTAGATAACCCTCTTGTATCTCTACCAAGAAAGAGAATGTTAATAGATCAATTTGAAATTCTTCCTTTCTTACCTATTGTGGAATTCTAGTTTGGGCTCGTTAGAGAGAACCCAACGATCTCATGAATTAGATAATTAATTTTGGGAAATAAGTCTGCCTTTCTTTATTCCATTTCTGCTAAATACCTTGTACAAGGTGGTTACATGACAGTTACTCCCTATTTTCTCTTTCTATCACAATAAGACAACACATTAGACACTTCACCCTAACATGACACTTGGCTTATTACACTTAATACTATCATTTGCATGTCCTACACAACATCAACATTACAATTACAACCGCAATCCACATACAAACAGAATAATAAACATACAAACATTACTATTAATATATCACTAATTCAGTTTCTTCCCTTTCTTTGTTGGCGTCTGTAAACATGCTTAAAAGGGGTGACCTCCTGATTTCTTTTTGTAACATTACTCCTCCCTTAAGAAAGCGCATGACGTCATGTGCGAAATCAGGATAGTGTTGAGTAATCTCTTGTGTGGTTCCCATGAAGCATCCGCTGGGGAATAATTTTGCCAATGGATAAGCACCTGTGGTCGGGAATGGTTGTTGCGGATATCAAGTATCGCCCGTGATTTTGGAATTACAAAGCCCTGCTGCATGATGGGTACAACTGGTTGAGATGTATCCTTGCCCTCAAACCTTTTCAAGCAAGAGACATGAAATACAGGATGTATTTTCATGTTTCGAGGATAGCTGCAATTGATAGGCCACTGTACCAATTCTGGATTGAATCTTGAAAGGTCCAAAGAATTTTGGAGCTAGTTTTTGGTTGCGCCGTTGTGCTACGGTGACTTGCCGATAAGGTTGCAACTTCAAAAGCACCCAGTCCCCTTCTTGAAAATGGATCTCTCTATGCTTCTTATCATATTGGATTTTCATTTTTTCTTGAGCTTGAAGTAATTTGAGGCGTAGATCCTTCCAAACGAGATCCCTATCCATTAATTCCCACACGAGCCTTGCCTGAACAATAGTCAAGGAGTCTAGGAGGAGTTCTTCCATATACAATCTCAAAGGGTGTAGCTTTAAGGGCTGTATGAAAACTTGTATTGTAGCAGTACTCAGCCCAAGCTATCCAATCCACCCATTCTTTAATTGTTTACTGGTAAAACATCTTAAGTACATCTCAATAGTGCGGTTAACCACTTCGGTTTGTTTGTCACTTTGAGGATGATATGCGGAAGAAAAATTCAGTTTGGTGCCACAAAGTTGAAATATCTCTTATCAAAATGCACTGGTAAAGGTAACATCCCTATCACTTACTATGGATTCGGGAATTCCATGTAGTTTGACAATGTTATAAAAAAAAAATCCTTGCAATCGATACAGCAATGTATGGATGTGCAAGTGGGATGAAATGTGCATATTTGGACAATCTATCAACAACCACCAATAATAATGTTTTACCGTGAGAATTTGGTAGGCCTTCGATGAAGTCCATGGAAATATCAGACCATGTTTGTGAGGGAATATTGAGAGGTTGTAATAAGCCTGCTGGTAGAAGGTGCCGCACCTTGTGTCTTTGACAGATGGAACAAGATTAGACAAAATCTTGAACTTGACGCTTCATTCCATGCCAAAAAAAATCATGTGATATCCTATATAAAGTTTTATGATATCCTTCATGATGAATGGAATGGATCGCATCAATAATTGTGGAACAAAGGCTGGATTTGTCATCCACATATACTCTGTCCTGATAAAAAATCAGTCCATCCTCAACTTCCCATTTCTCTCCTTTCTCCCCCTTTTTGATCTGCAATTTCAACTCTTGTGAAGTGTATGAGTGCTGGATTTTGTCTCTAATAAGATCAAAGAGATGCAAAATGGGAGCATAAATAGCACAGAAATTTGCCTGGTCCTCCACTCGACGGGAAAGAGCATCGGCCCCCAAGTTCTTGCGTCCGGCCCTATATTCAATGGTGAAGTCGAATCCCAATAGTTTGCTAATCCAATGCTGTTGAGGAGAAGTAGTGACCCTTTGTTCCAACAAAAATTTCAAGCTATAATGATCCATTCTTACAATAAACTTCCTTCCCCACAAATAAGCTCTCCAATGCCGTACTGCTTTGACCAACCCAATTAACTCCCGCTTATAAGCTGCCAATTTCATGTGTTGTTGCGCAAAAGGCCTACTGAAAAATGAAATTGGCTTGCCCTCTTGTTGCAATACATCTCCGACCCTCCTTCCGGAGAATCACATTCGACTATAAATTCGAACGAAAAATTGGGTAAAGCCAACACAGGTGTTTGTGTCATATTCTTCTTCAGTTCCTCAAATGCAGATTCCGCCTCTTTAGTCCAAATAAAATTATTTTTGCAAAGCATGTTGGTCAGCGGCTATGCAATCTTCCCATAATTTTGAACAAATCGACAGTAATAACTGGTTAAACCTAAGAATCCTCTTAATGCAGTGATCGACATTGGTTTAAGCCAACCTGTCATTGCTTCCACTTTTTCGGGATCAGCTTGGACTCCCTTTTCAGAAATAAGGTGTCCTAGATACGACACTTGCTGTTGTGCAAACGTGCATTTGGATTTCTTGAGAAACAGTCGGTGGTCTTGAAGTATTTCAAATACTTTTTAAAGGTGTTGCACATGTTCAATCCAAGTCTTACTATATATTAGAATATTGTCAAAAAAAAACCAAAACAGATTTCCTTAACAGGCCCTTAAAAACCTTATTCATCAAAGCTTGAAATGTGGATGAGGCATTTGTGAGCCCAAAAGGCATCACAAGAAATTCAAAATGCCCGTGGTGTGTTCAGAATGCGGTTTTTCCAACATCCTCCTCATGCATGCGAACTTGATGTTACCCCGAACAAAGATCCAATTTTGAAAAATAACATGCTCCATGCAACTCTTCCAGTAGTTCTTCAATAACTGGAATAGGGAATTTATCCTTTACCATGTGATCATTGAGAGCCCTGTAATCCATGCAAAACCACCATGTCTTCTCTGCCTTAAGAACAAGCAGTACGGGTGATGAATATGGTGATTGACTGGTACGAATGATTCCCTTACTCAACATGTCTTCACACTGCCTCTCAATCTTGTCCTTTTGCTGATGTGGATATCTATATGGCCGTACAACCATGGGAGAAGTACCTGGTTGCTATCTGATGTGATGGTCACACCCCCTAGATGGAGGTAGCCCTGTTGACTAATGAATTGGTTGATCGTATTCCATCAACAGAACCTGCAATGCTTTCTGCTGCTCTACTTCATTGATTGCAGCCAGTAATTGATTTGATTTTCCATCGGATATACCTTCCAGAATGATTGGTGAGTCGTTAATTTTGAATTTCATACGCATAGCACAGAAATTCCAATTGATATTCCCAATGTCATCAGCCAATTAACTCCCAATACCACATCCACTCCCCCAAGAGTTGGGGTATATAGGTTGACCACAAATTGATTTCCAGCCACTCCTATCGCCACATCTAGGCAAACTCCATTGCTATAAATGTATTCTCCATTGGCCGCCATGATCTTCATATTTGCCTTCCTCGTCACCAGTAAGGATAATCTCTCCACGATCTCATTATCCACAAAGCAGTGGGTACTTCCAGAATCAACCAACACCAACACTCTTTTGACTCCTTGTAATTTCATGGTGCGTGCTCGACCAACACCAACCATAGCATTTAATGACACTCCAATCTCCTCATCAATATTCTGTGGTTGCATTTCTTCTTCAAATTGGTCGCATCCATCTTCAGCCTCCAGCCAAAACAACTTTTTACACTTATGACCAATCGTAAACCTCTCATCACAATTATAACATAATCTCTGTCTTTTTCATACATTTGAAGGAAGGCTTGAAATTGTTGCTGTAGTAGTTTGATTTCCTCTGTCATGTCTGGCTCTGATACCAAAATGTTAGAGGATCGATTTGAAATTCTTCCTTTCTTACCTATTGTGGAATTCTAGTGTGGGTTCGTTAGGGACAACGCAACGATCTCATGAATTAGATAATTAATTTTGGGAAATAAGTCTGTCCTTTCTTTATTCCATTTCTGCTAAATACCTTGTACAAGGTGGTTACATGACAGTTGCTCTCTATTTTCTCTTTCTATCACAATAAGACAACACATTAGACACTTCACCTTAACATGCCACTTGGCTTATTACACTTAATACTATCATTTGCATGTCCTGCACAACATCAACATTACAATTACAACCGTAATCCACATACAAAAAGAATAATAAACATACAAACATTACTATTAATATATCACTAATTCAGTTTCTTCCCTTTCTTTGTTGGCGTCTGTAAACATGCTTAAAAGGAGTGACCTCCTGATTTCTATTTGTAATAGAGAATATGCTCTAGAATAAAATGCATGCTTAATGTTTTTTTTTTTGTTTTAGTTTGTTGATTAATCATGTTATCGTCCCCAACCAACCACTCCTATCATCATTAACATAGGAACTGGGTGTGGAAGAAAAGGGGGATTTATTTATTTATTTATTTTTTTTCCTTTTCCTGATGCACTTTATTTATAAAAACAGCGCAAAGAACTTTGCAAATTTCGTGAGCAACTAGAAGAACGCAAAAAGAGCCTCATGGATACAATTGCAAATCGTAAAAAGTTCTTATCGAGTCTTCCTTCACACCTAAAATCTCTTAAGAAAGCATCCCTCCCTGTTCAGAACCAATTAGGGATCATGCACACAAAGAAAATGAAGCAGCATCATTCTGCAGAGTTGCTCCCACCTCCACTCTATGTGATTTATTCTCAATTAGTGGCACAAAAGGAAGCGTTTGAAGAGAACATTGAGGTGGAGATAGTCGGAAGTATGAAAGATGCTCAAGCCTTTGTGCGTCAGCAAGCAAATAAAGACTCTGGTATTCCACAACTTATCTAGATTTATAACATATTTATATTGAGGAAAGTCTTTGCTGAAGTGACATGATAAAAGCATATTGTCGCATTAACCATATTTGTTTGATAAATTACAAATCTCTGACTTGCTAAAGCTTTTAATGTATTTGTTCTTGATTCTTGTACATTGTTTGGAAATATCTGAATCAACTTCATAGAATCTTTAAGATATCAGCTTAATTGCACTGCTTAATCCTCTCCATTATATTGGAGAATTTTTTAGTTTTAATGAGGCAACTGCTACAACATTTATGACAGATACCACCTTCTAATCTCCTTTTCACAATCTCTCACCCCAACTATGTCTGAAGTTCAATTACCCAAATAAAAAGGAGGAGGAGAGAGGAGGGGGGGGGGGGGGAGGAGGTGGAGAGTGGGGAGTGTGTATCAATCTCGTGGAGATACTCCACAATGACCAGGTGTTAAGCTTCCAAATGGGACTTTTGATTGAAAGAATGGTTTTAATTAAGTTTGATTGTACAGATCCTTGTAAATGTCATTCTTTCATACCCCTTCAGCAGGAATCATTCATCAACATACTCAAATGCTGGGATATAATTGAATTGGTTTATTTTTATAGGCATGTCCTCCAATTTGGATAGTTCTCGAGTGGAGGAGGATGCTATTGATGAAGAAGATGATGGCCAAAGAAGGAGAAAGCGGCCGAAAAGGTTTCCAGTCAAAGAGAATCTTGAGCAAGCTGGATATTATCAAGTTCATCCACTGAAGGTTGTTGTCCATATATATGATGATGAAGAGTGTGATCCAAAGTCGAGAAAGCTCCTCTCATTGAAGTTTGAATATATGTTAAAATTAAATGTTGTTTGTGCTTGTATGGAAGGTTCCCATGAAAGGGAAGAGGACAACATTTTGTGCAACTTATTCCCTAATGACACAGGTGTCGAGCTTCCTCACCAGGTACAATGTAATGTTCATATTGGGAAGTTCCTGACTAGTTACCTGATGTTTTGTATTCTAACAATCCTTACAATGATAGTGGCTTTTGTGATTCAGCCTGCCAAGCTGGCTGTTGGTGACACCCTCATGTTTGATGAGAGGAGAGCATCACGCCCATATAGGTGGGCCCAACATCTGGCAGGAATTGATTTTTTACCAGAAGCTCCACCATTGCTTAGTGCTCAATCATCTGATGAAATGAATACGAGTGAGATTGTTGCATGTGGCCTGTCAGAATATCGCCTACAGAACCGTGTACCAACCATTCTGCAGAGACTTCGTTCTCGGAAGAAGGCGCAGATAGCTCTTGTGTGAGTCATTGTGTACACAACTAGAGTCTTGGAGTATATAGAGAGGATAATCCATTTGATAGGATATTCATTCAGAATGTCTAATTTCTGAAGGACTGTTTTAATTGTTGAAAAGACCTTTGGAAGAACTTCCATTGCCATAATTTGTGGGATATGATACTTGGGGTTGGAATACTTGCTTGCTTGGATCTTTTTGTCTTCTGTTTGAAGACCTGCTTCTGCTTGTGACATTTGCTAAGTTTTTTCTGTTCTAAATCTTTCATAGTTGTATTGAAATTTCTTTTAAAAATCTGGAATATTTTGGTTGGCCTACAGGGAACAGCTCGATTCACTTGCATTGCTTAAATGGCCTGGGTTAACTAATAAAGGTGTTCCATGGGCCTCGCATTCTCCTGCATGCAGTTTGCACAGTTGGTCACTCCTAGGGTCCTCAGCCGGTGCAGTTTCTTCTCCAGTTGTAGATACAGAATCTGTCAAGGAGCCCATAGATGCTGCTCCTACTGGATTGCCTGGTAATTCAAGAAATGGGATAGAGAGTGCAAGGGAAGATGGGGAACTTCCAGTGTTGATTCCTCCTGCATCTGTTGCATCTGATGTTAGAGTTACTCCAAAATCTAGTGTTGAGCACTCCAGGCAGCTGACTCTAATTTCAAAAAGCATATCCCCACTTCATAAGGTGAAATCACTAAGTTTCAGAAGAAAAGAGGAAGAAGAGATTTTGCTAGACACTGATAGTGACAGGGAGGAAGCTGCTCCTATTGACCTGGCAGCAGAAAATGTAGCTGCATCACAAAACTATCAGGCAGATAAGTCATGGGTGAACTTTGGTGCCAGAGAATTTTGTCTTATTTTAGCTAGGACAAGAGAAGAAGAAAAAAGGAGTATGACACTAGAGGCAAAGGTAGTCTGCATGCCTTTTTATCTGGTTATTTTTCAAACTTTGAATTGTTTCTTAAATTTTTGAAGTACTTGATCTCTATGTCTCTGCTGGGGGTATCGTTGATTGTTTCTCACTTGCGATATGTAATAGTTTTCCGGTAATCATTTACTTTCTTGGGCCAAAACTCGTCATTTTAGTTTGAGATGAGCAAAGCAATCTCCTATATTCAATTCATAAAAAATAAGAAGTTTCACATTGTTCTTGTCAACACTGCAAAGAAAGCTCAACATTTTCTGCAGACAATCACTGGGATTCTGCTGGTATGTTGCCTATTTATTTGAGTGCTGCTAAGACGTAATTTTCTTCAATGGCAGATCAAAATATTTATCGAGTATCCACTGAGGCCTCCCCTTTTCTCACTGAGTCTTTCTGCTCAATCTTCTGGAGAAAATTGTGGTTCAGGTGAAGATTCTAGTTGGTATAATGAACTCCGAGCCATGGAAGCAGAGGTATGCATCTATATCTGGTGAGACTGCTCTTTGTTTTCTTTTCAGTGCATTGTACCTTGCAGATGGGAAATGCCTTAGGTAAAATGTGTCTGAAATAATCTTCTCATTGGAGGATTTATCCTCCTGAGTATATTCAGATGGATAGACACAAAATCTGCTATTCTGTGTACCTGCATTGCAATATTAGCTCTTGATATTGTTGATATTCTCTTCAAGCTTTTTCTGCCTAGTTGCCAATATCCGTATGCTTGCTTACTCCATGTTTGAAAGATTGTGTAATTTTAATTTTAGTTAGCTTTTTTACTTTGAAACAACCATGTTGATTTTCCTGCAGAGATCTGCTTTAGACATTTCCTTTTGCACCTTGCAGATCAATCTTCACATTCTAAAAATGTTGCCATTTGATGAGGAAAACTACACTCTAGCCCATCAAGTGCACTGCCTTGCAATGTTATTTGATTACTACATGGATGAAGCTTCTGGAACTGCTGAAAAAAGAGAGGATACGTCAGTTGTTGATGTTGGTTTATGTAAACCTGTAACTGGTAGGCTCCTTGATAGACTATACAGGGGACGGGACCGTAGGAAGATCATTACATGGAAGGCAATGAAATAGATTACATGCTAACCTAATAAAGGTGTTATTCGATGAGAAATTGGCATGGAGATCACTGCATCTTTTGAGTAATTTCTTGGTTAGGGGATGCATATGGAGTTGTTTACTCATGATAAAATCTCGTTAGTATTCATCTAAAGAGTTGACCATCCTCAGCTAGGTACAAGTTCACTTGAAGAGGCCGAACTATGAGAATTCATGGGTGCGGTCAAGGGACAAGGGCAGTACTTGTCCTTGCTAGTTCAGCGAGGTCTGTTGTACAATTACAGCAGCTGAGCTTTTCTTTGTTGGTTATGCCAATAGCCAGCTGTTGGATTTTGATATCCGTTCTCAGAAATATTGTTTAGACCGAATGACCTGTCATTCATTTAGCGGCACGTGTAACTGAACTTAGACGAAAACAGGTCGGGTTATATGTCAAATATACGTTTTTTCTTATAACTTGTTAACTGTCTCGATTGTCGTGTAGCTGGCATGAGTCCTTTTGTTTTATTTATTTATTTTTTTTTTCCTTGATAAGCTTGGGGACCTATTCGGGTCAAGTGATTTATCTACTATACTTATTACTATTTTAACTTACAATTTATAATTTTTATACATTACTACCATATTTACTATCTACCATACCTAAGATCTAGCACATTTATAGTTTTATGTAAAATTTAATGATGAGTTTTGCATCTTCTCTATAACTGATTTGATCTAAGTTTAACTCGTGAGTTTGCATTCAGAAGGAGGTAGGCGTATGATTAATTTATTCGGGTAAAATGCAAAACCTGTGATTGTTCTGATGTTTGTAGGGGTCCAGGAGCATGCGCGGGAGGGCAAATAAAAAAGAAAAAAAAAAAGTGCAGACGGCGGATGCCATCGCCAGATGTCACCCAGCTTTGTTGTAATATATCTCATCATAAAACAACTGGAGTTGAAGATTACTCAGCGAGAACAAAGCACCTGCGCTGGGGCATTTCAATGATACTTCTAAAGAAACATTCTATGATTGGTGAATCAGTAGTCGTACGACCTTTTATTTCGAAATGGCTCTTATAGATAAAATTTGACATAATAAAGGTGCAGGGGAGTACAAATGCTTTTGAAAGATGCGAATGGAGAAATGGCTGGCTAATTTTCAACAATTTAGATATATTGGGCTCCGGTATGTTAAAATGGGACATAAGGTGGATCCTGTTTTATGCATGTGAAAGAATTAGCCGAGGGGGGTTAGCAGGTGATTATATCGCATAGGATATTTATTCATATCCTATCGGGTATGTGGTATTCATATTTTGTAGAATTTATATATTAATGTATATAGGGTACAAGTTTTTAGACACTCAATATTCATCATATAAAAGTTGTTTAAATGATATTCATATATCAAAAATAGTAATTCAATAATTATTTGTTGATAAATGCTTTGGAAAAATATAAAGAGAGAGTCCAAATTCATCATGTGAAAACTCTAAACAGTTAATCTAAAATGGCATCTTCCATTTTTTTCCCCTTTCTTCTTCCTCATTTCTATCCTATTTGCATTTTCACTCTTTTCCTTTTATTCTTTCCTATTTAATAGTAGTCAATACTAACTTACCCTACTGAAAAGCAATGTTGTCAGAATGAAATCATATGGAGGAAGAGATTGCAAGGTTGGAAAAATTGGTCATGTTGTGCAAGTACATGCCATATGTGACACGGTTGGTGATCTTAGTGTATTAGGTAGCATTTAGTGGATGAAATAGGCTTCATTTGACTTGACATGTAGAATTGGGAATAACATCCAATGCACGAGTTGAAGTTTGTGCAAGTGTAATAGGTTGTTTGAAGATTTTTGTAATGAATCAATTGAAATGAAGTGTTATAAGGAAATTATGTGAATGGAGGGGTTCTTATCAATCTAAAATCTTATTTTTTTATTTGATTACAATTCCTGTTTGGGTGTTGAATTTAAATTGAAATTCCATCTCAAAGAGAAGGATTATATAGCTGTTATTTGCTCTTTATAAAAGTAAAGCAATTGCCAAATAAGTATGGCAAAATAAAAGCACATTCATATATGAATTCTTCTTTCATTACTGCAATTCAAAGTTACCAAAACAGGATTTAAATGTCAGAACTTCATAAGCACACTCAATTATAGAATGGTGTCAAATATTAGTTGCCATTTCTGATATAGTTCATGTCCGATTCAGCTAACCTTAAAAAACAAAAGACAAAAAAAAAAAAAAAAACTCTATGCTATAGAAAATTGAAAAAAAAATCTCATATAATGGTAAACTCATAATTCCTTGCATCATTCAACTGAAAAACCAAAAAGGGAAAAAAAAAAACTCCCCTCCATTTGATACTAAAAGATTACAATACATCCTGTAATGGTTGTAAACCCTTAAAGTTTTATGATCGGTTAAGCTTAAACACTAATTGGAAGGTCAATCAAAAGCCCTAAAGTCAACAAAACCCTAGTTAGATGTAACAAGGTTAAGTGCGGCAATCCCACGTTCGCAACCCTAAGTAAGTTAATAAGATATTAGTGTGTAGAATAGTTTGTAATAATATAAGAAAGCTTAAAAATATCAAATTAGTAAAACAACAAATTGTTTTGGAACCAAATGGATACAGTTTTCGAAAAACGTATCTCGGTTTGGAATAGTAAAAATATTCTGGATATAGCATTAGACTCGTAAAAATATAAAGTTTTCAAAAATATCAGTTTTATAATTTTTCGGTAAGTAAAAATATCAGATATTGCATTTATACGCGTATTTTCTTACTACGGTACTTTATTAGTTACATCTACTTTACATTACACTATTTATTACTATTCTATACTATTCATTTATCTCTACTTTTTCTAATACCTACTCTTACACTCTATACACTTATTGTCTTTACTTTTTATCTTTCCCATAACTTTATATCACATCTGCCTTACATATTATTGCTTTTATTTCACAAAATACAAAAAAATTACATCTTCCTCTCTCCTCTTCCTTCATGGCCTACGCTCCCCCTCTCTATTTCGCTCATATATTTTTCTTTTTCAATTATTTTTTTAATCATACAAATTCACTCCTCATTTTCCTATAAATACCCTTCTTCTCTTTCATTTCTTTCACACTTCATCTACTCACAAATTCACTACCAAAACTCTACAAAATTCTCTCTCAAAACTCTCTCCAAATATACTCTTAAAACCCTCCCAAAATAATCTCAAACTTCTTCCTACATACACAAAACCCATTCAAACATACTACTCCAAATCCTCTTTAGGTCAAAACTTCTTTCCATATTTCTTTCTACCATGTCATTTAACTTTACATGATCATGGTGTGAGTTTTCTAAACTTAATGTCATGGAAGCTACACTATGTTAATGTATTGTTCTTATTCATGAATATCTATTTATATATTTTTATGTTGTTATTTTACCTTGCTCATATTATTGTTGTTATTATATCTAACTAAATATAATTATGTATCTATATATATATATATATATTCTTTAGAGCATATAAGCTCACTTGTAATTTATTTACTTTCATGAAAAGCAATTTATTTACTTTCTTTCTTTGCAATTTATTTATTTCATGTTGTTTTAAGACTAGTCTCTAGTCTTAGAGTTGTCTTCATCAAGTCAAAATAATTTTCTTTTCTTTTTGGGACTAGTCTATTTCTTAGTTCCGGGAGCCTTGAAGAGGCTAAGACTCCCAATACTTGATTTTATTTATTATTCATTATATTACATTTGCTTGCTATTATTCTCATAATCATGCATATAAAGATTGTTGTCTAAACTCTAAAGTTTCAAATATGCTTTTTGCAAAAAGGAGATTTTATCACCTAAGAATGGTTCTATATGAAATTTAGAAGTTATGATTTAATAAAATAAATCTATTATTTTCAAAACTTTAGGAAGAACTCACTATAATTTTGAAGCTACCTTTGTTTTGAAAAGTTTTTTTTTTAATCATTTCTATATTAAATTGTTTTCCAAAAGAAGATGGCTTTTGATACTGAAATGTTTTCCATAAAAATATAATATAAAGGAAACCCATAAAAAGGGAAATGAGAGTATTCAAACCAAGATTTTCCAAGTAATGGTCAAAGAAAAATTATATATAAAACTAATAGGAAAAGTGACACTAATATTGAAAGCTTCGAAAAAGAAAAATAGAGAAATTTATTTTTTATTAAAAAGTCATTAAGGAAAATTGTAAGATAAACATAAAATATTCGTTGAAAACAAAAGAATCAAAATATTCATTTTTAAGGATTTACAAAAAGGATTTCTTGTAAACTATGGTTTTCTAAATTTTTAACCAGCATTGATTTTACTAAAAAAATTTGGTTGGACAACAAACACTTGAGCATGAATGAAATATGAGCTATATATATCTATAAAAAGGAATTTCTCAACTATATAGATAACTAAGTATTTATCAAAGCAGTTTTTGGATGATTTGATGTTTAAAACAAATGCTTTTGGGATGGGAAAATTCATGGTGAATCTGATCGCTACTTTTTCGGAGCTCAAATGACCTAGCTTAATGAAAATAGTTTTAGAAATGGATAGATCTTTTCGAATAGGTAGAAATCGATATATTATATACGCAATTCCGAGTTAAAATGACTAAGTTATGACCATTTTAAGTTAGAATTATCTTATACACGAACTTTGACGTTCTTATGACATAGTTTTGTCAAATTTCAAGAAAGTTATCAAGAAATACTTATTTTGGGTATTTTTCTTGACTAAGTGATTCCGAGGAAGAATACCTATATCCTGATGATTATTTCGACTAAGTGGATAGTTTGATCGACTCATCCATTTAGAAAAAGTATCGCCATGGCAACATGAGTTTATTTCCTTAATTACTTTACTTGATTGTGCCTATAGTTTAGTTGCACTAGAATTAAGGAAAGACAAATTGATATGTATGTAAAAGTTTTGAAAGAATTCTAAGAATATCAATGTGGGAATTGATTGTAAGTAATCGTTTGTTTTAATATAGAACTTGATATGTCTGAGACTTTATGATTACCTCAAAATTGATAATAATGATGCTATGATATTTTAAATAAATTGATTCATGCATACGACGAAGTGAGTCACATTGCATGGGGTTATTATCCTTGGGTGAAAAGGATAGTAGCACGGTCGAAAGCAATACTTGACGGCTATGATCGAAAGCGATTGCTTGGCGACTTGGAATTAAACAAATGCTTAGAGGTAATCCGAAAGCATGGCTCACCCCGAGTAGACTTAATATGCCTGGTGGTAATGATCGAAAGCATAACTTAACTAAAACTACTCGTTTTGAGATTACTTATCAACAAACTCCGAATTGAGGGCATAAATCCATTCAACATGTAGTTCCCGGAAAACTATATGCCTTGCTTGCTCACGTGTATGTTGCATTTCACTTGAATGCTTAAATAACTTGTTTGAATCTACACAAGAATTTGCTTATGGAAATAATTGTCATTAAGTCTATTAGCTTATACCCCTATGAATATCTTTTGCAGTTTAGCTATTTGTGGTTGAGGCCACGTGGACCCTGCAGCTAGTTTTTTATTTTTGGTTAAGGAATTTTTTTTAGATGAAGTTTAGCATTAGTTTAGATGTAGACTTCATAGAAAATTTCTTGTAATAGATTATAGCTATTTTGGTGGGGGAATGCCCCTAAGACTTGTAATACAATTATTATGAATGAATGAATATTATGATTTCCTTTTCTTAATTTGTTATTGTATCTTCTTAAGTTTCATATTTCAAAGTATGGTCCTCTAAATTTGTGAGAGCACGCCTTACACTTAATATCGAAGTTTTTGGGAATGACTAAGGTTATCATGCTTAAGCTTTAATATTGAGTGTGGCAGACTATTACGTTTATGGTACCTTTTAGGTTGTGATAGTTTAAGTTGGTATCAGAGCCAGGGTTAAGAATCTAGAAATCATAATTATAAAATTAGACTTAAGAAGAAATAAATTAGAATAGAATTAAGAAAGACCTAGATAAGATAGAATGGCTAGAATAAGTTTTTTTGACTTTTCTCTTTTTTGCATAGATTATCTTAGACGAGGCTCGTCTATAGGCTAAAAGTTTTAGAAAAGGAACATTCGAAGCTTTGGAAAATTACCGTCTAAAACTTAGGGTGTTATATGAAGAGTTTCCTTTGGCTCGAAAACCTAAGACCATCCAGGAAATGTTTGATTTAGAGGAAGAGATTATTGACCTTAGAATGGAAAGGAGTAGTGGAAACCATCCATAACTATCCCTTAGGAAGAAATGGTTTGAGCTAGAAATAATCTATGCTGTAGAACGGATCGCTGCAATAGCTAAGGATCGACCAATGCTGAGAGAGGCGACATTTGTTCTTAGGAATAAAGGGACCGAACCTTTCTAGATTTTCGAACTTGGAAACCGATTGGATCGATGTTTGTATATGCACAAGATAATTTGACATATCACATAGAGTGGATTAGGGATGAAATCAACGAAGCTTTCCATTGGCACGGGGTTTACCAAGAAGTATTACAACCACCAACGCTCGTATCCACTCAACCACCAATTTTCACGGGTGTTCAACTAGGAAGGAATAAAATTTTACGTTTGAGCAGGAATGAGACTATGATAAGAGAAGAAGAGATGAGAGAAGCAAATGTAGAGTCTGAGGAAGATTCAGATAAAGGTCTAGAAGACAAACAAGAACGAGAGATAGAAGACCAGACTGCTCCTGGAGATGATGAACCTTGGAATAGCGAGGACCCAGCAGAAATCATCCGCTATCTGGAAGAGCAACAGGCTCGGAGAAGACAAGAGCTGAATCCAACCATGGACATGGATGGTACACCACTAACTATGAATGAGAATGCTAGCGAGGAAGCTGGAATGAATGTTGCTTGGAAGACTATTCATGATATAGTGCCGGATCTGGTTGAAGTCGAATTGGCTGGCATACATGAGAGGTTAAGCGAAGCAGCAAGAAAAAGAAAGAAGTATTTTCAATAGTTCATGAGGAAAAGGAACCCTGGATCGTCTATTAGGAAACCTAGAGACGCACCTGAAGAGTAAGAGAAGTAAGAAATAAAGGAAGGAAGAAAGAACCCCAGCATATCCCTTTAGTCCAGCTAGAATTTTGTAATCAAGGACTAGAACGATGAATTTAGTTTATCTTTTTTGCTTTTGAAAAGGTGTTCTTGTTGTTTTTCTGTGTGATTGTTGTTATTGACTTCGTTATTATTTCAATTTCAATGTAAGGGTCTTGCACCCGCTGTTTTAATCTTTTAATGAAATTATGTTTTATTTATGATTTCAAACTTACCTAGATCTAAATTTTATTCCTTATTTAAATAGCTTTTTTTTTGCATGTAAGTTTTCGTAATTTCCGCAAAGTTTTCGTCAAAGATTTAACTAAGATATTAGGAAAAATAATCAACATAACTTAGAGAATTTAAAACAGCTGCGGTAGAAGAGGACGCAGGACGGAACAAAGTGCTTCTAACCCAAGTGTTGGAAGCAATTAGGCAGAACATACCTGCACCTATGCCTGCACCTGAACCTGTACTAGCACCAGCGCCAGTACCAACTTCGCCTCAACAACAAGCATAAGCTGAAGCATCGGTACATAGGAGCATGCACTCCCAAACTGCATCGCTACCTCTACCCCCACTGCTAAGCCCGTACAAGAGCTCGTTACCTAAGTTTATAAGAAGCAACCGTTATTTTGAAGGAGCTTTCGGTAAGCCAGATGAGGCTGAAGACTGGTTTGTTCAAATTGAGAGATCTTTTGATGCATTTGAGGTCCCGCATCACTTACAAATGAAATATGAGACATACGTGCTTTGCTTGAATGCTAGAGTATGGTGGGAATCAAAGAGAAGAGAATTAATGACCCTAATCACCTGGGAAATGTTCAGATATGGGTTCTTGGAAACTTATTTCCTGGGGAGTCTGTGAGTGAAGTACAGTGCAGATTTCCTACATATTGCTCAGAAAGGAAGGACCATTGAGCAATATGAGATAGAGTTTAGTAGAATGCTGCAATATGCTCCCGAATCCTATAAATACAGTGAGGAGTTGAAAAGACAAGTCTTTCTGCATGGATTAGATGAAGACTTGAGAGTGAAGCTGGAGGAATTTGACATCAGGAACTACTGAGAATTGGTAGAAAGAGCTAGAGTTATGGAAGGAGCTAAGAAAAGGATGGGAAGGAAAGAAAAACTTTAATCTTTCGAAGGAGGTTTCAGGTGGATCCAGTTTCACACCCCCACAAAAGAGATTCAAGTTCTGCAACAACTATAGGGGCAATGTCAATAGTGGGAATCCCGTACCTAAAACCGTCAATTGCTGGAAGTGCAATGGGGCACACTACCACAAGAAGTGCCCACAGTTGTTTGGAAAGTGTTTCTTCTGTGGAGACGCTAATCATAAGATGCTGGAATGTCTGAAGAAGGCAAACAATACTTGTTATGTCTGCAAGCAAGTGAGGCATTTAGCCAATGAATGTCCACAGAGAAGGAATGTTTTGATGAGATCTTCCGGAGGAGCTGTTCCTATAAGGACTGGGAATGGAAATGGAAGTGGAAGTGGAAGCAAGCTGTGATCTACTGCTTCAAGATTCAGAGTCTATAACATGGAAGGACAATAGATAAATGAGGAGATGAATGAGGAAGAAGGAGACTTGGCTGCCTTGGAATATAGTGAAAGCTACAGCTGTGACTTAGTAACCGGTAAGCCTTGAATCTTTTCGTTGTTTATTCTTTGTTCTTACAATACATGAGTTTAAAGATTCATGGATAAATTTAATGCTTATTCTCCTTGTAATGAAAACTCCTTGCTAAACTAAATGCTTATTCTCTCATAAAGCATGCAATCCTCATAATACAAAAGCCAATATTTAAACAAGCTAAAAATTCAAAAAACCAATCAGAAATTTAAGAAGTCGTTCAAATGCATTAAATCTAGACAACCTAAAGGAAATGGGAGTTTTTCATAGCAATCCAATGAAAAAATAGACCAAGTTATCTTTACACATTAGCCTAGTTGTAAGCCCCTAGATTTTTCGATAATATAAGCAAACCCTAAGAACCGAAAGTCAAACCGAAACCCTAAAGTTAACCTAGTATTATGTTTAGTCTAGTGAATCTAGATCCGGCAATCCCGTGGTTTTAAACCTTAGATAACGAAATTAAGATAATTGTGGAATATGGTTCGTAATAATATAAGAACGCTTAAAAATATTAGATTCATAATTTTCTAGTGTCTTTCGAATCCGAACGGGATCAGTTTTCAAAAACCATGCTCGGTGTACCGGACAGTGAAAATATTCCGACAATACCATTAGACTTGTAAAAATATAAGGATTTCAAAAATATCAGTTTTAAAATTTTTCGGTAACTAAAAATGTCAGATATAGCTTAATTACGCATATTTTCTTTACTACTGGTATTTTAATTGTCTAGTTTACTATTCACCTATCTCTACTTTTTCTTATACTCTATTCTTACGCACTACCATACCTATACCTTACAATTTACTTTTCCTATACAACTTTAATCATATCACACTTTACATATTACTTCTTTTTATTATAAAACAACAAATTTAATCAATTTCTCTCCCCTATTCCCCATGTTGCCATCCATCCACTCTCTCTCATCACTCTCAATTTGTTTTTTTTTTAATTTATTTAATTACATCTAATTTCCACTCAAAAACTCTATAAATACCCCATTCCTCCTTCATTCTTTCACACAACTCATTTCCTACTAAAACTCTACCAAAATTACTCCATAAAATCCCTCTCTCAAAATCTCTCTCAAGTTCTCTCTTCCCTCCATAAAGCCAATTCCTACATAATACTACAATCCATTCTTTTCCTCTTCAACAAACACATAAACCTTAGGTAAAAATTTATCTTATTCACTCATCATGTTCATTTAACTTAACATGAGCTTAGTGTATGTTTCTTAAAGAAGCAACAATATGTTCATGTTTTCTTTTTGTTCATGTCTTCTATTATGTTGTTATTATGTTGTTATTATTATTGTTATTATTATTTTTTCTAAGCTAACTTCTATATATTATTATGTATATTATGTATATATATATATTTCTTTAGAGCATATAAGCTCACTCGTTATTTATTTATTTCTATGCTTTGCAATTTATTTATTTGCTTGTTTTATGCAAATTATTAAGACTAGTCTTTCTTGTTTAGACTTGTCCATATCAAGTTAAGACAATTTTCTTTCTTTTTTTTTTTCCTTTCTTTTTGGGACTAGTCTATTCTTAGTCCCGGGATACCTTGATGAAGCTAAGGTTCTCAATACTTGACTTTACTTTTATGCTCTTATTATAATTATCTTATTATGTTGTTTTTATTATATTTCTCATAGTTGCATATTCTCATTCATGCATGAACATGTTGATATTGTCTTAACTATAATGAAAAGGAGTTTTCTTAAGTAATAAATATAGGAAATCTCTTTAAAAATAATTTTTTCACATAAAAAAATATTTTTCCATAAAGACTTAAAGTTTTATCTTAACAAATATTTTCTAAAGTTAGATAAGTTTAGCTTAAGTTTTAGTAATAATACTATATGGATTTTATCAATGAATACATAAAATAAAGTTATCACAAACTCTCTTTTCAAACCAATAAAATAAGAAAGTTTCTTTAAATTTAATTCTTTGTTTAAACAAAAGTTTTTTTAAACTCATATGTAAAGCTTTCATCAACATACTAAGGTTTAGATAAGTTTTACAAAATTATCAAAGAATAACCTTTCTAAGGATAAGCTTTACTTAGGAAATAAAAATAATAAATAACTTATAAGATCATTGATATTATTCTTGGGATCAAACTTTAGAGAAACTTTAGAACACATAACCAAGAAATATTTAGAAAAACTACATTTTTCAACCACTAGAAATAAAGTTGTAGGAATCATAAAAGACTAAAATTACTTTTTGAAAATTTAATTATTCTTAACATTAAGAAATGGAGTTAAAAGAAGGAAATACTAACTTATAAAATTTTCCCAACAAAACTCAAAAGGAGATTTTCAAGTCTTAGCTTTTCTCACTTTTAAGACACATTGTTTTGCAAAATCATTGTTGAGACAACACCACTAAATTCATGCATATAGTTTGACTCTATATATATATATATTCAAAGGATTTTTCAAACATACAAAATATCTATATTTTTGTATAAGAGCCCTTGAATGAAGAAAAGTTTGAAAACTCTAGTTTTGAAATCTTGAATTTTTGTAACAAATCTGTATGATACTATTTCGAGGCTCAAATGACTTCTTTTGATAAAAATAATCTAGGAATGGATAGATCTTTTCAAGTAGGTAGAAATCGGTATATAATATGTGAAATTCCAAGTTAAAATAAGCAAGTTATGGTCATTTTAAGTTGTAATTTCCATTCATAAGATTTTTGATGAATCCAATAAGATATAATTAGAGATTTTGAATAGATTTTGGATGAGATACTCATTTCGGGTATTTCTTTTGTTTAGGTGTCGAGGACCAAGATCTTCTCTTCCTTGACGATTACTTCGACTCATAGAAGATCGCTATGGATGAATGAGTTTCCTTTACGTTTATGTATTCGTGCATATGCTTATAGAATAGAGCACTAGATGTTAGGAAAAGATAAAATTGATATGCATGTGAGATATCTTGGGAATTATGTTTGTGAATTTCTATGTGCAATCAATAAACGATAAGTATATCGGAACTCGATCTTGATTGATATAATTGTATCTATGAATGTATTGCTATGTGTGCAATTATTGCTTGATTGCTTTAAATGATTTAATGTCATATTGGAATCCCTATATAATAAATTGCTCATGCATGTTACTTAGAATATCATTTCGAAATTTTGCTACTACTCCTCAGCGTGGGACCGGAAAGGTAAGCTGCTTAGCTACATTTTGAGGATTTAGGACGTTCAGAGAATACAACCTTAAGTTGTAGCCGGGCTGGATTGATCGCTTTAGGTAAGGAAAGCCCGGGGACTAGTAGTACGGTTTGTTGGAACCCCAAAATGCGTGCAACTTTTAAGGAGGTTGTTTGAGGTCCAGTTCAAATAATTCCCTAACCACCGATGGAGGGGTAAATCCATCATACATATGAAACCGGATAGTCGTATGTACTGTTTGATCATATAGTTGTTGCATTTCATATGCTTGTTTAATGAATTTGGTTGAATACTTGTTATGAGTACTTTTGCGTAAGGAATATCTCACTAAGCTAGTTATGTTTATACCCCTATAGGCTTTTGATGTTGCAGGATCATTATTTTGCACCCAAGACCATCTTGATCATCCGGGTAGAATCTTTATTTTGGGAAGCTTTTGGAGGAACTCTATTTTGAATTCTTAGAGTAAATTTCTTCTAAAATCTTCTAGCTTTAGTTATTTATCTTAGTAAGACCATGTTGTTAGGGAAATTATCAGGGAATGCCCCTTAGAAGTTATAAGATTTTATATTTCAATGAAATATATTAAGTGTTATTTTGCATGTTCCGCTACCGATATCTTAAATGCATTACTTCACCAGTTTCCCTTTGATGTGAATGTACGCCTTGTACCGATATAGAAGCTTTCGAGTGACTGAGGTAGTCATTCTTAAGTTTTAATATTGTGTACGGCGGGCTATCACGTTTAAGGTACCCGTTGGGGCGTGACACTAGTAGCACAATTGGGTGTTATGCTTTACAAAAGACACTCCTATTTACACGCTTTAGAGTATAATAGGTTGTTGTTCTTTACAAAAGGCAACCTTATTTACATGCCTTATAGCATAATTGGGTGATGTTCTTTACAAAAGGCACCACAAAATCAACACACCCCGATTTATATACATATTGCCAAACCTCCCTAAAAAACAAAAGGAAAAAAGAAATCCTTTAGCATCAAATGCTGTCTACTTCTTTTGACGACTCTCCTTTGTGGGGCTTCATCTGCATAGTCCTCGTCATTAGATTCTTCCAAATCAATGAAGCTTGGATTGGTTGTTTTTTATGATAGATGTTTGTCATCATTATTCTACCACTCTTTTCACGTGGCACTAATTTCTCCGCTACTTTCTTCTTTTGACCTTGCTGTGTTGCTCTTGATGTGACCCTGTTAACTGCTCTTAGTAAACCTCAAACATTGCGTCAACATCTATATGGAAACCTTTGTGGTATAAGAGCCTTTGTTTGCAAGGAATGCCTTTTTCTTCTTTCTTGTAGCTAGAACGTCATCATCATCATCATCATCAGACAAAAAATGCACCTCAACTACCTCCTCCTCCTCATAAGAGTTTGAATTATGCTTTGGACTACCTTCTATTTCAATAAAGTTCTATTACTTTGTCTAGAAGTATGCTCTAAAAAAAGATGGCTACTGCCACTCCCTTTCATAATTGTAACCATCATGTTGTAGGAGCTTCTTTCCCAGCTAAATAAACCATCTGCAATACTTTTGCTAGGGATTAAGAAAAATAGCTTCTCGATCTTAACAAAATAAAAATCTCTTAGAAAACGAAAGAGAGTCTCCCTGCTGATGTTGTCAAGAACAGCCGTACAACATATTTTCTTACCACCGGTGTATTGCCTACTACCACCTTCCCCTTCAAAGTACCCATGAACACGTACCATAAGTTTAACCTTGCATGTTAAAAAAAAAAAAAGCACCTTAGACCATGGTGAAGTATTACCATCTGCTCTCATCATGTGCAATGGATAACTAGCAACATCCACCCTACTAAAAGACAACTACAAGCTTCATCGCACATGAATTCCTAAATGACTAAGATGAAAAGGGTATTTTCTTGTGTGATATACTACACGGTCGTACACAAGCATAAGCAATATCAGTACAAAAAAGATGACGTATTCTTAGCACTATCTAGGTGTGTGTTGTAAACCCGGTACTCTCAGTAGTTAAGTAAATCCCAGGAGTTGAAAAGCGAAACCCTAATCCAGTCTCGTTTGAGCCTAATGAGAGAAGCTTAGGAACCCTAAATCTGGCTTTCCTTCGGTTGCATAATAAAAGAAGTTTTATAAAGTATGAAAATGAATTATTGTTTTAAAGTATATTTTATACCTTAGGAAGTTTTAAATTCGGAATTTTTCAATTCCGGGCCTTCCCGACTCAATTATGGAAAAACGTGGTCTGGGACCACAAACTCAGAAAAATATTCCGGAATATTCATTAGAACCGAAATTTTATAAGGATTCCAAAAATATCAATTTTATAATTTTCCGGGCTATAAAAATTATAGTTATAGCCTTTTCCCGTGTTTTTGTTACAACAGTAAAGTAGATGTCTTGTCTAATATTTACAAGTACAACCTACACTACACACTACCCATACCCTATTCTTACATCCTTACAACTACTCATTACAATTTTCTTTTCCAAGAAATTTTGTTTCCTAATTAATTAATACAATTATTATTTTATTACATAAAAAACAAATTTTGTCAAAATTCAAACTCTCTCTCTCACTCACCCCCTCATGGTCGGCGCCCCACTCCCCATTTCCCCCTCATTTTTGCTTATTTTCACTCATTTTATTTAATTAAAACCCTAATCCAACTAATATATAGGCTCATATTCTCTCTCTCTCCTCATTTCTGACTTCTTTAAATTTTTACAAAGTTGAAAACCCTCTCTTTTCTTCTCTAGTTGTGCCGTGACCCCCTCCTCCTCTCACACTCACACACACAACTTATTTCCTCTTCTTTTCATCTGCAATCTTCATTTAGGTGATGATTCTAAACCTTGTTCCTACATTATCTTGTAATGGCAAAGCTATTCTTGTTTGTTTTTCACATTTAATCCCAATGAGCATATGCTAGGGACATGAAAACACTTATACAAGAATATCAAGCCATCACAAGAAGTGGATCTAGTGTTTAAAAGAGTTTTTGTTGAGATATTATCTTGTTCATGCATGTAAAGTAGAGATCTAGCATAGAAATTTATGTGCATGCCATGAAACTCATGAATCATGCATTATATTTGGTAGATCTAGTGTTTAGACATTCATACCTTCATTATATTTATGTTCATATGGTTATTTTGATTTTCATGCATTGATGATCATAAAAATGTAACCTTGCCTATGTATAGATATGTTAGATGGTAGATCTTCATGTATAGAAGGCAAGAAATTTGAAAAAGAAAAGATTTTGTTAGAAATGCCTAGTTGAAAATTCGGATGATTTTGCAACCCTATTTTAAAAACCACTAAAACCACTTTAAAACCCATATTTTCCATGAAAAATGGAAGGTATATGTAATAGATACCCTTAAGGAATGATTTTCATAAGTTTAGATGAGTTTAAGCATGAGTAAAATGTAAAACAAGTAGTGGAGTTGGAATGAAAAATCTTGAGATCGTGATTAGTTTGTTAAATTCGTATTTTGGAATAATGCCTACATAAACACCTAGCATCCAAGCTTAAATTGCATGTTTTATGAGTTAAATGAAGTCGTTAGGCAATAGATATAATAAAGCTTCAATTTTTGATGCATTAAACAAGTTTCCCATAGGGAAATTGCAAGAAAAGGAAATTTCCAAATTCAGATTTTTGTGAAAAGTTTGTTTAAAAACATATTTACAAAGTGAAAAATGTGAATTTTTATGCATAAATGGAGGCCTTGGATAGTATAGATGATAAAGACTTGTTTTTAATTAGATAACAAGTAAATTCTAGGAATAGAATCCTAAAATACTAGCAGATGCAAAATTTGGAAAGAATGGATCTTAGGAAATGGCTAATGTGAAGTCTTGTAATGATTAGGAGTTCTTAAGAGTTCATTATCAAAAATCATCAAGATCATACATATGTTGAACTCATTACATGACAACATACTAGGAATTCATTCCTATACCATCTATACATGAATCATCAACTAGGAAAATTTTTTTTTTTTTTACCAAATGCGAAACAATTCTTCAGAAAAGGGAAAGTTACGGAACAGATATGATCCTACTGTTCCGCGAGCTTAAAATTTTCAAAACTTGAAAAAAATATTAGAAATAGATAGATCTTTCGAAGTAGATAGAGATCGATATAAAATTTGTGAAATTCGAGTTAAAATGACCAAGTTATGGCCGTTTTAAGTTGGAACTTCCACAAATAGCGAGAATTCCGATTTTGTGTAGTTTAGATACATAATTTGAATTAGTTTAGTGATGAGATTCTTATTAGGTTGTTCTTATTTGGCAGGTGATCCCGAGCACAACGATATCCTACCACCCGACTACTATTATTAAAAGACCGACATACCATGGCAGAGTGAGTAATACTTCGCTCTCAATTATTGCTTGTGATTGTAGTGATAGTGGCATTAGTTGCTTAGGCAAAGATAAAATGATTACGCATGATGGGTATATGGGAATTATATACTTGTTTGTATTTGATATGTGAAGTTGAACTTAAGGAATATCGAAACCGGGTGCTAACTGCTGCTTATTTAGCTAGAATTCATATTGATTGTCTGCGAATAATTGTTGGTCATCTAAAAGAATTGGATTAATCTATATTAGACCTCAATTATAATTGGACTCATTCATATCACGACGGGGATGGAGCATTAGCATTGGTTGGTCTTTCGTGACCCACAAAACGAATATGTTGGTTAATCGTGATCCATAAAACGAAATTGTTGGTTAATCGTGATCCATAAAACGAATTATTGTTCAGTTGACCGTGAGCTTAAACGGCGTCGTACCGCAGGATTCGTTAATCTGCTAACCCGGGATGGAGAGCGCAAGTCCATTCACATATGATTTTTGGCTGATCACATGTTTGTTGAACTCATTTGCTTGATGCATACCATTTATTTAAATAATCACTTGCTTGATTGATTTGTCTTAATTGTGATATGGAAGTTTTCACTTACTAAGCTAGTTAGCTTACGCCCCTATAGTTTTTACTTGTTGCAGCACGAATTCATTTGGCTTAGGCCGAGGCAAGCCACAGCTCAGATACCGGAGATAGGAGTTTCCCTTAGAAGTTTACTTCGATTTTGTTTAGACTTCCGTTGGAAACTAAAAGACTCTGGATGACTGTAATGGACTTAATATTATTTTGCGGGGGAATACTCCTTAGACTTTTGTAAAGTATATATATGTGTTTTGGTTTATTATCTATGGCTAATGAATGCCACATTAAACTTCTTAACTTCATTGATTGAGTATTCTATTGTCGTAAAGGGACGCTTTACATCTATACAAGACTCCCGAAGGGCTTGGTTAGGGATTCGAGAGTCTTATATAATATGTGGCGGGCTGTTACGTTTAGGATACCCTATGGGGCGTGACATGTGTGTTATTGTTGGTTTCTCTCAAATGATGATTTTGATGATAACAAAAAAGGATTAAATGATTTTTTACATATTTGATTAAGTGTGCAGTATAAGAATTATATTAGAAAGAATATTCGAAGGTTCTTTAATGGAATGCAAGTCTTTTTTAAACTATCAGAAGGAACGTCAAAATGTTAGTATACAAGAACAACATCACATGTATTTCAACTCAGATTTAATTTTTGAAGGACTAGCTCCAATGTTGAGTATAATTTGGGTAATATACTCACTGTGTTCCACAAAGTTGGTTCAATATCCACAGGGATTTAATTTTGAATTAATGATCAAATTTTTGGAAGCTCATAACGACATTTTTGAAGAAGGACTATTCAAGCTTGGAAATTTAATTTACAACGAATTACATTCGAGGAGAAAGTTAGTGTGCATAATATGAAGTAATTACAAAATATGTTTCAGATTTTTAAGAAGTGTGTCCAAGGAATTTTGAAGTTCGAAAATCATGAAGAATTTGAATGTAGCATGGACAATACCAGACAAAGGATTGGGTTAACAACGAATGTTTTCAAATTCGAAATTCAAGATCAAGATAAACATACAAGTTGTTAGATAGTTAGGATTATTCTTTGAAGTAGAAATTTCAAGATTACTTCAATAAATCAAAATTCAAATTAAACGGACTACAAGATAAACACGAGCTGATATGTTCGAAAGATTTTAGATAAACACAAGTGGATTCCACGCGTAAGATCTGGAACGAAGTTATCCATCTCCTCTTCTAGCCGTTGGAGTAAATAAGATTAAAAAGAGAAAAATAAGACAGAGAACAACAACAATTGTGAGAAAAACAAAAGAAGCAAACAGTGATCAAAGCATTCTTATTGTGCAAATACTGTCATATTTTTCTAGTGTTCCTTTTTGAATGAAATATTTGAGGAAACTTACTTTTTATTCCTCTGATTTGATTTTACACAATTAGTGTGAGTTTGAGAGTTACAAGTAGGCTCAGTAGATTGATTGCTTAGGAGAATCAAGTTGAGTGAATTGTAGTCAAAGAATATTGGCAAGAACTTCTTGTAACTTTGTTGATTTGATTGGATAGTGGAACACAACCGATGTGGAATACCGAAACCCTGACTTGGAGTTGGAAGAGAGGATTGACGCTCAAGGAGGAACCTCTATAATTCGCTTTGCACTTTCTACTCTCTTATCTTTCTTTAAATTCATGCATTGCTCTTTATTTTTATATTTGTGATATATGCTCATAAGGTTGATCAGAAAGTAGCTTATTTATATTTTCTTGATCAAAGAGTTAGTCAGAAGGTTTTTGGAAGCAAAAAGTTTTGAAATAACTTTTGATTTTTCGTGAGCTTAAGCAAATCATTTTAATTCGAATATTTGTTTAAAGTTTTTATTTGTTAAGTTTTTTGTTTTAAAAAAGTTTCAAATCATTTTAATTGAATAATCAAGTGTTGTGAAATTTGTTTAAAATTTTTAAAAAGTAAATTTTTATAACTAATTCACCCCCCTCTTGGTTATCTTTTCGAGACCAACAGTTATCATTGCTAAAGGATGAAATATCAAAACATATGGGAATTATAGAAATAATAAACTATTCAAAAAGTTACCTTCCACTTGCATTAGCATCCTGAGATATCATTTTCAAAATTTAAATATATTTTGACTGGTCGTTGAGTGTGATGGAGCACATGGTGTTGTCGTCTTTTAGATACTACTGTCATCTTCTTTGACAATGTGGGTTTCACTTCCGTTAGGGTTTCAACAGGTAGAGGGTGTTATGGTATTTGCTCAATGGGTTTTACTTGGGTAAGATTCAAAGTTTCAAACTTTCCTTTAGATTTAGGGTTAATCAGACAATTTCTAGGGTTTTATTGTGTATGATTTTCCCTTAGCCCTTCATGTTTTCTTTCTGTCTTAGTTGCTGATGTATGAATTTCTCACTCTTCGTATCTTATTTTCATTTAAATATTTCTATAATTTCTCCCTACTTTAGTTAAGTTTTCATGCCTGTTTTTACCATAACCATGGTAGCACGATTTTTTAATTATTTTTAAGCTGAAATGTCCAACATTAATTGTGTTCACTATGCATTCAAATTTTATAGACACATGTAATGCTCATATTGACTGTCTGAGCCACATAGACAAATAGACTTAACGGAGTTAATTAGGGCACCGTTTGTAGCCATGAAAAGTTAGAATAGGTAGTAAATTGAACATTTAGAAGTTCAGGCAACTAATTGCATTATCCTATAAAGTTGAGGTACCAAATTTGACATTTTTCCTTTTTAATATTATAGGCTTTGTTATAGGTTTTACAAATATTTTACTATAGGTTTTATAAATTTTGCATATAAAAGAACTTGTAATTATACATCATTTTTAATATCACATAAATTTAATATTTATGGAAAAATAGGAAAAACCTATAGGTTTTGCATGGTATCTTGTATATTGCTTATATGGTAAAGGTTACAAAATGCTATAAAGTAGGTTTTGGATGGAAAATTTGGGAACTTGTACCTTGGTTATGGTTTTTGTTTTGTTGTGTTTAAAAAGTGATTTGTGAAATTCAAAGCTCAAATTCACTGATCATTGACCGAGTTTTTCAAATTTATAAATATTTTCTAAATCAACAACTAGTCTCATAAGGCAAGCACACCCATCAAATGTAGCATAGTAAATGATTTGGGTTGGTCCCAAGGGAATGATTGGCATCTAGTATACTCTCAATTCCATTAATTGTCTAGCCAAAGAAAGAGTTTAGAAAGGACATAAAGGTAAAATAAGCTATACTAAGTTAGAAATATTAACAAGTGTTTAATGGGCAAAATAAGAAGTAAGCTTGTAACTTCTATGAAAAAGATAGCTTAGGGTTACTTCACCAATTTCTTATCAGAGTGATTTCTTAAGGACAATAACTTTTTTAAAATTGTTCGAAATGGTGTGTTTATACCGTTGGATTCTCTAAATTAAACTAAAGCTTCTCTTGAAATCAGTAGTTCTAGATCTAGCTAAAACCAGTAATATGAAGTTTTAATTCGATCCGCATAAAGAATAAAAATCCATTGTTTTAAAAAGACATCTCAATGAAATTTTCAAACAAGTGGCAGAAAGTCTTCACCCATTATTCAGCAAGAGGTAGTTAGGCTCGACTCCATTAGCAACCATAAAACTATTCAATTGAATGATCTCTCGATCTATTTAATTGAAATCAATCGTGGATCTAAAAGAATGCACCATTTCTTTATAAACCACAAATTAATTTCAAGTTACTAATTACAACTACCCAATCAAATTTACTTGAAAGCGCATTTGAAATCAGACTAAATCAGGGATTCGTAATCCCTAAGCTGTAGGAGTTTATTTCTTCATGAATTTATCAAAATAAGCACAAATAAGAAGAAATAAAACAAGTCCAAAAGATGAATCAATTAATTGCCCATAAATTGATAGAAAATTACAAACAATGGTTTGAATTGGTTTTACCTAGGAAATAAAGGAAATATTCAAGTAAAAAGAAATAGAAATTCTTTTACCCAAAAAATCCTTTAGAAGTCTACTCTACGTTAATACTGATTTACACTGTTGGTACATACTTTATAATGCACGCTTGCACGTTTATTTATAAACTACTAGGTACAGAAAGCATGTCCATCTTTATTTGACACGTGGCAGATTCAACAAATCCTCTCTAACAGAATTTGGTAACTTTTGACGCGTGCATATGATCTATGAAAACACTTATTGAGGGTCGTGTGCTTTATTGGTCGAGGCTTGTATTTAGCAAGATCAGACTCGACTTCAGGAAATTCTTAAGTAAACTGTGCGTTTTTGTCCATTGCTCTATTGAGCGTCAAATTGAGAGAGTTGAGGGTCAAATTGTTGAGGCTCGAGAAAATTTTGTTGAGGGATTGGTCTGGCAACATAATTGTTGAGGGTCAAGTTTTGAGGCTCGACAATATATTTTCTTATAATGATGCTCGATCGCTTCGATTGAAGTCAAAGGTTAGGTCGAGGGCTCGTATTTGAGGCTCGATAGATCAATTTTTGCTGTCTTCTTTCTCTGTTTTGGCCTCGACTATGTCTTTACAGGGCTCGACTTCTGTATTTTTACTTTAATTGTTGTTTTTGCTCCAAATCTGCATAAACACTTGTTTACAGCTTAATTGGTTTTAAAACAACATTACTTATCAATAGCATGATTTTTGCAGGATTTTATCAGAAATTCTTACCAAATTAAGCTCAAAATCCTATGAAAAATATAGAGTAAAAATGACTTATCATACCTTATAAAGTAAGATTCAAATAGGTTCTCATTCCTTATTAGGCCTTATACATACTCAACCCTAAATTGAAGTAATGTATGCTTTCTATCTTTTTTCCCTTTCTGTTCATGTAATAACATATAAAACCATTTAAAATCTTTAAAACTAATGTAGTTTGGTTCCGCTTGAAACATAGTTACTTGACTCTAACTTGTTAACTCCACTTGTGACAATCTTGGGAAATGGTTTAGTGGATACCTCCTTCTTCAATAATCACCATGCCCTTCACTTCTCGAAAATTAGACTCAGGAGTTGCCTTACACATGACTATGTAAGGAATTGATTTGTTGAGTAATTTTTTTAAGTCCTCGGTAAAGAGCAAAACTGTGTAGCCAGATCAATTCTGTGAGAGAGCCATTGATGCGCATGTGCCGATCATATCAAATTCTAAATTTATAAACTAGATCAAATCTGCGATCTAAGCTAGCAAATGTGCCTATCTATTGTGGCATAGATTTTAGGGTGTCGTCTATAGGGATCTCAAAAACAAGTATTGGTATTGGCAATTTTCTACTATTTAGTTTGAATCTAGAAGTGAAAAATATGATTCGACTACTAAATAACTAAACTAGCAACCCTAAGATCAATCAAGTTTACTTTCAAAATATGAATTCAGTCCCAAGACATACCCTACCTTACCTTGATCCACCCTAAACCTTAAAATTTTTATGATAGTGAATTGATCAATGAATTATTTATGCTTGGCATTGCAAATATCATTTAGAAAATCAATTACTCTCTCTCGAAATAATTAATTCTTAACCCTACATGAGATAGTGGAGACCTTTTCCTCACTAATCATCACATAAGATTGCATGAAAGTACATGATCCTTTAATAATAATTAAATCCTTGTAGTAGAAAAATTGAAATTTCCCTACCTCTAGGTGAAATAAGCAATTTCTCTATTAATGAAGATCTGTCTCATTAGATAAAACATCTTCTAATCTAATAAGAATCATACATGCAACTAATTTATGCATAAATTAATCACAAGATAATGAAATCGCATGAATATATACAAAGGCATGAACATATCATTAATCAAAAAGCAATTCAATTCACATGGTTTAGGCTTTTACAAGGTGCAGGGTATGAAGAATCTACTCCTCCATAAGATTTACAATAAGAATAATAGGTCTAGAAGAGATAAAAGAAATTATGATGTAGAGATAAAACTTTTGTAGATATCTTGTGATCTCAAATTAATGCTGAAGCAAATTTCTCCTTGAAGTTCTTCATGTTTTCTTTTGTAATTTCTCTCTTAGGGCTTAGAAAAAATGATCTCAAAACTTCCAAAGAAAGAAAACAAGACGCTATTTATAGTTTTCTACTGAACCAAGGTTAGCATGGGAGTCTACATTAGAGCTGTGCAAAAAAACCGACTGAATCGTGAATTGAACTGGACTAGACCGATTCGAATAGAATTTTTGGTTATTTTTTGAAATGTTAGTTTGCGATTTGGTTCGATGAAAAACAAACAGTTCACAGTTTGGTTCGGGATCCTGAATTGAACATATGTTTCGAACTAAACCGAACGTTTTATATATTATTAAAAAATTAAATATATTATTTTTACTCTTAATTGTTTCATTATAAAAATTAATTGTTTTTAAAATTTATGACTCATATATGTATCATTAATGAGAATAAAATTAGATTTGTCATATTATGTTTTAATTGTTATGTTGTCTACAAATACAATAGTTTTTAGATTTTAGCCTCTAGTATTCTAACTCCTAAATATTTTTTTCTCTTTTTCTTACTAATTAATCTACTTCTATTATTTAGTTACTTATTGATTTATATAATTGATAATATGTTAGTTAGAAGTATACAACGAATTAAATTTTGTATCTTATATTATGATAAAGTCTAGTATACCATTATAGTTCAAGATAATTCAAAAAGATGAGACTAGTCATAATTATAATTTTATAATGGATGAAATTCTTTCTTCCTATAAGTTTTATATGTTATTTGGTAAATGATTAATTTCAAGTATTTTTGTTTATGTTTTCATCAGTGATAAGAAATATATAATGGAAGTTTTTTATAGAACATATTTTTTATTTTATGAATAAAAATGATTTAAACCACAAATCAAACTGTATCGAACTATTTTTTTCTGTTAAAAAAAAGCTATGAACCGAACATATGGTTAGGTTCGAATTAAAAGAAAAATCGAACCATAAAATATGGTGTGGTTCGATTCGAGGAGCAAACTAAATCAAACCACACCATCCATGCACGTCTCTAATCTGCATAGCCATACTCGGGACGGGGCTAAAGTTAGAGCCTTCAATTTCTACCTCTTGTAAACCCCGGTATTCTCAGTAGTTAAGAAAACCCTGGGAGTTGAGAAGCGAAACCCTAATCCGATCCATTTAAGTTTAATGAGAGAAGACTTAGAAACCTAAATTCGGCTTTCCTTTGGTTTCATAATAAAAGAAGTTTTATAAAGTAAATGAATATGAATTATTTTTCTAAAGTATATTTTAGACCTTCGAAAGTTTTAAATTCGGGAATTTTTAAATTCCGGGCCTTCCCGAGCTCAATTACGGAAAAGCGTGCCCCGGGACCACGAACTCAGAAAAATGTTCTAGAATATTCATTAGAACCGTAATTTTATAAGGATTCCAAAAATATCAATTTTATAATTTTCGGGCTATAAAAATTACAGTTATAGCCTTTTCCCGTGTTTTCTTTACAACCAGTAAAGTAGATGTTTTGTCTACTATTCACAAGTACAACCTACACTACACACTACCCATACCCTACTCTTACATCCTTACAACTACTTATTATAATTTTCTTTTTCAAGAAATTTTGTTTCCTAAATAATTATTACATTTATTACATTATAATTACATAAATTACAAATTATCAAATTTCAACACACACACACACTCCCCCCCTCCCATGGCCGGCGCCCTCCCCCCATTTTTCCCTCTCATTTGTTTTATTTTTGCTATTTTTATTCAATTAAAACCCTAATGCATCTAATATATAAGCTCATATTCTCTCTCTCTCCTCATTTTTCACTTGTTCAAATTTTTACCAAAGTAAAAACCCTCCCCTCTCTCCCTCTAGTGTGCCGTGACTCCCTCCCCCTCTCACACTCACACACACAACTCATTTCCTCTTCTTTTCTACTCCAAATCCCTATTGGTATGATGATTTCAAGCTTTATTCCCAAATCTTGTAATGGCAAGACTTTTCTTGTGTGTTTTTCACATTTAATCCCAATGAGCATATGCTAGGGACATGAAAACACTTATACAAGAATATCAAGCCATCACAAGAAGTGGATATAGAGATTAAATGAGTTTTTGTTGAGATATTATCTTGTTCATGCATGTAAAGTAGAGATCTAGCATAGAAATTTATGTTCATGCCATGAAACTCATGAATTATGCATGATATTTGGTAGATCTAGTGTTTAGACATTCACATCTTCATCTACATTTATGTTCATATGATTATTTTGATTTTCATGCATTGATGATCATAAAAATGTAGCCTTGCCTATGTATAGATATATTAGATGGTAGATCTTCATGCATAGAAGACAAGAAACTTGAAAAAGAAAATATTTTGTTAGAAATGCTTAGTTGAAAATTCAGATGATTTTGGAACCCTACTTTAAAGACCACCAAAACACTTTAAAACTCATATTTTTCCTAAAAAATGGAAGGTATATGTAATAGATGCCCTTAAGGAATGATTTTCATAAGCTTAGATGAGTTTAGGCATGAGAAAAATGTAAAACAAGTAGTGGAGTTAGAATGAAAAATATTGAAATAGTGATTAATAGCCAAATTCGTATTTTAGGATGATGCCTACAGAAACACTTAGTATCCAAGCTTAGATGGCATGTTTTATGAGTCAAATGGAGTCCTTAGATAATAGATATAATGAAGCTTCAATTTTTGATGCATTAAACAAGTTTTCTCATAAAGAAAATGCAAGAAAAGGAAATTTCCAAAATTCGGATTTTTGTGAAAAGCTTGTTTAAAAACATATTGCCAAATGGAAAATGTGATTTCTATGCATAAATGAAGGTCATGATTAGTATAGATATTGAGAACTCATTTTTATTTAGATGGCAAGTAAATTCCAAGAATAAAATCATAAAAACCCTAGGGAATGTAAAGTTGGAAAGAATAGCTTTTCATAAGAGATCATTATGGAGTTCTTAATAATTAGGAGCTCATAAGAGTCCATCATCAAAGATCATCAAAACCATGCATATATTGAGCTCATTACATGATATTCATATTAGGAATTCATTCATATACCATCTATACATGAATCATCAACTAGGAACATTTTTATCATATGCGAAACAATTTTTTGGAATCGGAAAAGTTACGGAACAGATCTGATCCTACTTTTCCGTGACCTCCATGTTTTCAAAACTTGAAAATAATATTAGAATCGGATAGATCTTTGAAGTAGGTAGAAATCGATATAAAATTTGCGAAATTCTGAGTTAAAATGACCAAGTTATTGCCGTTTTAAGTCGGAGCTTCCGCAAATAGCGAGAATTCCGATTTTGTGTAGTTTAGATGTATAGCTTAAATTAGTTTAGTGATGAGATTCTTATTAGGTTATTCTTATTTGGTAGGTGATCCCGAGCAAGACGATACATTACTACCCGATTACTATTACTAAAAGACCAGCAAACCATGGCCGAGTGAGTACTACTTCCACTCTCAATTGTTGCTTGTGATTGTATTGATAGTGGCATTAGTTGTTTAGGCAAAGATAAAACTTGAGATACATGATGGGGTATATGGGAATTATATACTTGTCTGCTATTGATATGTGAAGTTGAACTTAAGGAATATCGAAACCGGGTGTCAAACTGCTGATTGTTTAGTTAGAATTTATATTGATTGTCTGCGAATAATTGTTGGACACTTAAAAGAATTGGAATAATCCATATTGGACTCAATTATAATTGGACTCATTCATATCACGACGGGATGGAGCATTAGCATTGGTTGGTTTTTCGTGATCCATAAAACGAATATATGTTGGTTAATCGTGATCCATAAAACGAAATTGTTGGTTAATCGTGATCCATAAAACGAATTATTATTCAGTTGATCGTGAGCTTAAACGGCGTCGTACCGCAGGATTCGTTAATCTGCTAACCCGGGATGGAGGACGCAAGTCCATCCACATATGATTTCCGATTGGTCTTATGTTTGTTGAACTCATTTGTCTGATGTATACCATTTGCTTGAATAATCACTTATTTGAATGAATTGTCTTAATTGTGATATGGAAGTTCTTACTCACTAAGCTAGTTAGCTTACGCCCCCATAGTTTTTACTTGTTGCAGCACGAGTTCATTTGGCTTAGGCCGAGGCAAGCCACAGCTCAGGTACCGGAGATAGGAGTTTCCCTTAGAAGTTTACTTCGATTTCGTTTAGACTTCCGTTGGAAACTAAAGGACTCTGGATGACTGTAATGGATTTGATATTATTTTGCGGGGAATGCCCCTTAGACTTTTGTAATGTATATATATGTGTTTTGGTTTATTATCTATGGCTAGTGAATGCCACATTAAACTTATTAACTCCATTGATTGAGTATTCTATTGTCGTAAGGGGACGCTTTACAACTATACAAGACTCCCGAAGGGCTCGGATAGGGATTTCGAGAGTCTTATATAGTATGTGGCGGGCTGTTACGTTTAGGATACCCTATGGGGCGTGACACCTCTAATGCTTGCGGATTTCTTCCTTGCCATTCTACCCCTGGCTGTGCTGAAGGAGGAGTTGAAAATTAAAAACCTACTAACTTGTTCCTTGCCTCTAGCATGGCTATGCACAAGGTAGGGCTGAAAACAAAAACTTTTCTTCTCGTACAAAATAGATCCAAACTTGTTTAATTTGCCTTGATTTCTCTTGAATCATCATAAAAACTTCCAAATATGCTCCTAAAGCCTTGAAATGAATATTTTACAAATAAGTATCCTTTTTTTCATCAAATCACAAAGATTACATAACAAATATGTTTGAATAAACACAAGGAATAAGGGTCTCAACACTTATCAACCATAAAGTATACCATCTAGGAGGAAAATATTTGCGTCCAATAGGAAATTGACAAAGTAGTTAGATTAAAAAGAGATCATGGAGGTAAGAAGGATAAAGCACTTAGTTAATATTCAACTTGGCCAATTGAAATACTCGAATTCCATTCCATTCCTTCATGGGATTAAAAAGTTGGGGGTGGGGGGGAGGAAGGGTAGGGAGGGGTTGACGATAAGCATTTGTTTACACATACACAATAGTTTACCCCCTTAACTAAACCACTAGGAAATATCTTCTTCGATATCTACAATAGGAATCTATTTCCAAATCCCTAGAAGATGAGGAGTAATCCTAGCTAGTGCAATAATGACAAGTATTGCAATTACCATCATAACCATGGCCATAACACAAATAAATGCTACCAGTTAAAGCATGCCATTTAAGATGCTGCTATTTAAGAAATATATCTTGGATCTAAGCAATAATATTGAAAAGAAAACTTGATGTCGTAAGGCCTAACAAGAATTTGAAGAGGATGATAACTAGATCGATAAAACCAAGCTCCCAATGGTGTCATCAACAACATTGAAAAGGCCATGTGTTGTGAATAGCTTAACATTGGTGGCAAAAGGTCAATAGGTTATGTACCTCAAAACTAAAGAACACAAGGTAGATAACTCTATATCCTTTATCAAGAAAGATTTGAAGGGAATTCAAATTCTCTTTTAGGATTCTTTAATCATTTCAACTTGTGTGGTTAACTTCCAAGGTTAAAAAAAAAGTGATGATACATACAAATAGCAAAACAAATATCCTTTTTAATAAGGCTTTCGAACAAATAGCCCTGAAATTTTAGAAGACTTTGATGCCATATGGCCGCTACTTGTTGTGCTTCAAAAACTAACTCGTGTGACCTAGATGAATTATAACACTTCTATGCAGTTTGGGGATGATGATAATGTTGTTACTATGATGTAAAATTCTTAGTTGTGGAAGGCTAGTCGACATACAACTTAATGCTCATTCAATTGAGTCAATCATCATTTGGGATGATCACAAATGATCACCTATCCTATACACTTAAGGGTAAAATTTCCACGTGATTGAAGCTTGTAAAGGAGACTAGAAATTATATAGAGAGCTATATTTACAGGCGCTAGCATGAGACAAGTATATTACATAAAGTTTAAGATTAAAAGGAAACTCGAACATAAGGGAGATCCATTCATAGAAACAAAAGAAATTTAATCAGCAATCGATTCGAGCAAACTCGAATCAGATCCTCTTTGCCCACTGACTTGAGGGATTAGATTGTTCAATTCTTGCGTAGCAAGATTTATGTCTTTGCTTGGTTCCCTTCACACATGTTAGGTATATCTCTTGTGGTAATCACCTATTGGTATTGATCCTAATGTTAAGCCATTCACACCTAAAAGAAGGCACTTTATGCCTAAGTGGCAGGCTAACATCGAATAGAAAGTTCAAAAATTGCTAAAAGCGGGGTTCATGCATGAAGAGAATACCTAATTTGGTTAGCTAATGTAGTGCTTATTGAGAAGTTTAGGGAAGTGCAAATGTGTGGTGATTATATTGATCTCAACAAAACGTACCTTAAATATCGCTTTCCTCTCCCTAAAATCCATTAATTGATCGACTCTACACCTGCCATGCCCCTACAAGGTTCATAGATGTCTTTTGAAGCTACAACGAAATTAAAATGGAATCGAAAGATGAGGTCCATACCTTGTTCGTCACTACTTTGGTATGTGCTACAATAGGGCCATGATATTCGACCTTGAAAATGCTAGTGCAGTGTAACAAAGGATGGTGACAAAAATCTTCAAACCATAGCTTGAGAGAAACATGGAAGTATATGCGCATGATATGGTTGTGAAGAGCCAAATGCTTGATAACAATCTTAGTAACCTAAAAGAAACATTTTGAGCAACTAAGATACTGCAAGATGAGGCTCAACCCCTTAAAGAGTGTGTTCATAGTTGTATGGAGAAAATTCCTTTCGTATTTGATTGCTTAACGGAGAATCAAAGCTAATCTAAATAAGATATGACTGTGCTTCATATGCAATCACCCAAGTCAGTTAAAGATGTGTAAAGGCTTATAAGAAGGATAGTCAGCCTTAACAGATTCGTATTCAAAAGTGTTGATTGTTGTATTGAATTTTACGAAATTTTGAATAATCCCATTAACTTTTAGTGGTTAGCTCTTTCCTTTGTCCCTGTTCGAGTGGAAGGAAGGAAACATTGGCCAGTGTACTATGTTAGTGACATTCTTTATAGACCGAAGGCGAGATACAGTAAAGTGGAGAAGTTCACCCTTGTGGTAGTCATTTCTGATTGATGCTTCAAACCTTACTTCGAGGCCTACTAAGTGTGATAACCCTAATGGATTAACTGTTTCGAAGCATTCTCTATAAGCCGAATGCATCAGAATGGATGATGAAGTACATGATAGAACTCGGTACATTTGGTATCTAATATGGACCACACAATGCTGTTATGACGCCAGATTAGGTAGATTTTATTATTAGATACACCAAAGAAGTGAATACCATAAAGTGGAAATATAAACCAAAATGGACATTCTATGATGATAAACCCTCCACTCAAGGTGATGGTAGGGGGAAGAGGAGACTAGGACTTATAAGGCACTTTTAGTGTGAAAATTTGCTACGCGCTTAAGTTGGCATTTATTGCCAGCAACTATGAAGCAGAATATAAGATTCTTGTTACGGTGTTGAAGTTGGCAAAGGACCATGGAGCTAAAAGGTTGAAAATCAACTCGAATCGCCAACTTGTGGTCCAACAAGTGACTGATGAATACAAAACAAAGGGTGATGTGATGTAAGGCCCCAGATTTACCCCTATATTTAAAATAGGCAAACCCAGTTCCCAACCACATATAATCTGCAGTATTATATGTAAGGTTGTAATCCAGGATCAATTTGTATAGTTATTTGCCTCAATGTCTTATAAGAATAAACTTTATTACTAATAGTATATACGGCCATACATACATACATATACATACATACATACATACATACATTACAAATAAGGCTCGTAAACAAGCCATTTACAAAATACATCAAAAGATAACAAAATTCCTATTAACTAATACATAAGTTTTCAAAGCATATATGTACATGCAACTGTTCTATTACATAAGGGTTCCATCAACGTCAAGGTCGTCTCTACTCCTCCCAATCATCTAAGAATTCCTCAAAATCCGATCCAAATCCCATACTTGTATAGAATTCGTCATCTATACCTGAAAAGGATAAAATATGAGCCAGAGGCCTAGTACACAAGTAACAAAAACAAATGCGTAATGGCTCGCACGATCTTAAACTATAATGCAATGTGACAATCATTCATTTATTAGATAATCTTTAATTAGTCAAATATCACTGGAGTATTCAAACTCCGAACAATAAGGATATTTGGGGGCTCTGAGTAACGATCACGAAGCTCAGGGGTTGATATAAGCAGCTCGGATACTTATATCTCCTAGATGATATATCCATAAAAGAGAAAATAACTTCATCTGGGGTTAACAGCCATTACACAACTTCCCTTATCTTAGTCCATAACATCACTTAGTCCAACTGTTCCCATAAACATTTGAACTAAATCATATTATTTCATTCTAAGCTTAAACAAACGTTACATCGATACCATTTTCCCATTAGTTACCCACCATACCACTTAGGAAAGTCTTATCAAAAGACAGGGGTGGCAAGCACCTAATCTACCGTGCCCCCAATCTGAGCAAGGTGCTACTCCCCGAACCGGATACCGATCTACCATCTAGGCTAGATACGGATTTAAATAGCGTAAGAGACATCCAATTCAAACAAAGGTTTAAGTTTTTCTATATTAAAATTTATTAAAGATATGCCTATCCTAAGCAAAGAACAAACACGTCACTGCGTACCTGTACTAGCTCGAGAATCAATGGGAATAACCGAAAGGGGATCACTCACTATAAAAAGAAGTAATTACAAACTCACACTTAGTTCTAGTATATATATTCATCAAATCTCAAGTATAATCATCCAAAGAAATTCAAATAAATCATTACAACATCATCACATAGTATTTAGAGATCATATATTATCATACAATACTCAACAAATACTTAAATGATCATTTATCAAGCTTGGGAGAACTTTTAACAACCAATAATAAGTTTTAAACTTTGTTTGAAAAGTATATCAGTTGAAAAGAACTAAAATTTAAGCATTGTTACTTTTAAAATTTGTGAAAACTTAAAACATTAAAGTTATAGATCTCTTTTTAAGCTTTCAATGCAATTTGAACCACCTCAATCGGATATCGGATGAAAAAGTTATGACTAATTTACAAAACAGCATCGCAACAGGGAAAAATATTTGAGAGCGAAACGCCCTAGCAAACGGGGCCGTTTGGGAGACTATTTGCACTTAGGGAAAATGAAATTTTGATCTAAGACCACAACACCCTTGCAAACGGGGCCGTTTGCTCCAAACACCCACCCCTTCCCCCCCCCCCCCCAATTGGGGCCGTTTGCAGGTGTTTGACAGTTTTACAAAATTTTTTCAAACTTTAACACTTTTAACTTCAACCAAAACACTTTCTTAGCTCTCTATAACTTGATATATGAACTCCACATCATCTATTATACATTTCCAACTCATTAAACAACATCATTTCACTTTAATCTCCTTCCCCAATCAACACAACTTTCAATAAGCTCAACTCCACTTTACCTTTACTACACCACTCATACATCATTCCATTTTCATTCTCACACTTCAACTACTACACATGCATATATTATACTTCATTTGGTAGACCAAACCTTCATCAACACATCACAACACATATATACATATCAAATTCACATTTAACAAACTCTACACTATGAAACTTGCATCAAATGTAACTCAAACTTACCTCAAATCTTTGGGCTTGGTTTTCAAGGCTTTAGAATGATATTTTGGTGGCCAACTTGCAAGAATTTGGATGTGCACTTTGGTCTTGAAGTTGGGTGGCTTTGGAGAGAAATTAATGGGTTTTGTGCTTGTTTGGAAGGCTGTTTTGAGGGTGGTCTGATTTTGGACGAAAATTGGGTTATTTTTGGCTTAATGTTTATCCAAAAATTGACTTATAAGGCAGCCCACAAAAGTCATAAAGTAGCTTTTAATTAAAGTAATTAATGTTATTAATTTAAGTAAAATAAAAGCATTTACTTAGCTTTTGGTTTCTAAAAAAAAAATCTGCTACACTATATTTGAAATATATATATATATATCTAATATTACTCATTCCATATACAACATCAATATGTAAATTAATATTAAGTATTTATTATACTGATGCAGGCATAATTATTCTACACTACTCAAATATATACATTTTATTTATCTATTTTAATAAGCAACTATAATCACTTATATATATAATATGATATTGGGAACAAAAGCATGGCTATTACATGTGATGATTAAGTATTGTGAAGAAATTAACCTCAAAATTCATTTTTGGAGTGTCCATAAGATTCCAAAACCAAGAATTAAGAAGCAATTAAAATTTTTAAATTTGCATCAACAAGCATCCTCAATTTTGACCTATCAATAGTAAGATCTTTATTGAGTTTCTCCTAAAGAGAAGCATTAACCAATAGAGGCTAGAAATCATGGAGATTTAGCTATAGTCTTTAAGACCTATTGGATGGACCCCATATTAGGCTATCTTAAGCATGGGACTATTCTCGCCAATTAAGTAGAAGCCAAGAAGTTAATGGACAACATTTACAACTATACCATGGCTGATGACCTATTGTATAGACGATATGACAACTTATCACCACTTTGATGCCTTCACCGTGAAGAGAGTTTAAAAGTTCTTAAGGAATTGCACTCTAACAAATGCAATAACCTTATTAAAGTGCAACACTTCATGTCAAAGCCCTTCGTCTTAGGTATTATTGGCTAGTAAAGAAGTAGGATACTATTGAGATAGTGCGAAGATGCCTTGAATATTAGAGGCACACACCTCTCACTCACGCTCTAAGCAATTAGTTGCACTTGCTTGCTAGATTGTAGCTATTTGCTCAGTGACGGCTCGACATACTTGTTCCTTTCCCTATGGTGACTAGTTAATGCTAATATGTTATTGTTGGAGTAGATTATTTCATTTAGTGGATGGAGTTAGAGGCGAAGTTAGTTGCTAAGATCACATAGAAGAATGTGGAGTCATTCTTGTTGAACCACATCATTACTTGATTTGGAGTTCCTTACATCTTTTTCATAAATAATAGAACTAGATTTGATAGTTAAAAATTCAGATAATTTTCCCTGGATTACCACTTCAAGCTAATTTACACAGTGGTAGCATAACCCAAAAATAGACAAATGGAAGCCATTAATAAGACCATCTTTAATAGTTTAAAGAAGAAAATTGGTGTGACCAAGGGGAATTAGGTAAATGAGCTTCTAAACATTCTATAAGGCTATTGCACTACCTCTTGCACTTCAAGTGGAGAAATGATGTATCGGCTTGCTTTTGGTATTGACGTCATCTACCTAATTGAATTTGAGTTCCCTAACTTGCACACTCAAGACCTTGATATTATAGTAAACTAGACTAAACTCAAGGCCAATTTGAACACTATTGAGAAGATCTGATACTTAGCCAGGATAAGGTCGAATGCTTATTAGCTTCGAATAGCAAGATATTATGACAAAGGTCTTTCAACTTAGCAACCTTATAGGTATTAGGTCAGTTGCCTGTCAGAGCACACGAAGGACAAGGGAAATTAACATTGTATTGGGGACTAGAGTATACTGACTCGAAAGGTTAGATGGTCAACCTATCCCCCTCATATAGAATATAAGTAATCTTAGGAAGTATTTTGTACGATATGATTCATAGAAATGTTGAAATTACAATGATTTTTATTATTAATGAAATTATTGTCCTTTTCATCATTTCTCATCCTTGCAGTTATGTAATACATAAATGAATCTCATGTAATCACTAAGACTTATCTGGCTGAGCACATCAGCTCACACTTAGTCAAGTTATAACCTTGACTAACCTACCAAACTCTTTATCTTAAGCCAGTTAAGCTTATTGACATAAACGTCCAAGCAATTATCCATCATATTTTTAACACTAAGTTGTTCAATGTGTGTTCGGTAAGCTTATGAATATACGAACATCTAAGCAACTCCCGTTTATAATTTTTAGCATCAATCTTTTCAGTTGGTGCTCGGTAAACTTGCTATTATATAAATATCTGGGCAACTCACTTTTATATTTTTTTTCACACCAAGCTTAGTTTATGTTAAATAAGCTTATGGATATGGGCACATCCAAGCGATACCCCTTATATCCTTAACACCAAGCTTTTTAGCTTATGCCAAGTAACCTTATTGATATTAAAACATTTATGGGACTCACATCAAACTTGAAAATGTTAAGGTTAGGTAACCTCAAAAACTTAGGTGATAGCATCAAGCCTAAACATTAGGGTAACCCCTCATGTTAGGTAAAATATGCCAACAGATCCTTAGTCTCTTTCTGGACCTTAGTGCTTGACTTGTTGTAGAGTCAATTGATTAAGATGCCATCGAAGTTAATACTCTTGCCTATATGTTCATCTTTTGAGAGTTCACCTCTTGCACAGCTTCCCTACTTTTTTTCCTATTGCTTGCTTCACTCGGCTTAGCTAGATTAGGATGAGACTCTAAGTTTCTACTATTAAGGGGATACTTATAAACCATGGGGTAGCCTTTTTAGCAACATCGTTAGTTGGATTAGTCTTACGCAGCTCGATTGGCTCAATAGTCTCTACTCTTTGATTGGTAGGGGTCCGACCTTCTGCGTTGGCCTCAATCTCCCTTAGCTTTCCTCCTCCTCCTCTTCGTCCTCCTGTACCTCTTACTTGACAGCTTCCAAGACTTCATAGTAAAATACCTAACCCATGGAGGAACATTAGCATGAACTCTTAATCTCTATAACCACAAATTTGATGGCTCCTTTGGTGATCTTCACCATTTCTAGATCATAGTTAGAACTAGCTTTAAACTCATCCATAACCTTCTTTATAAAAGAGTCGGAATGCTCCTTCCATCCTTCAATTTGTTGATGAGGGCAACATGATCATTGCACTCTAGCTTTTACATCTTAAGCTACTCTTTCAACTTTGGTATTTGACAACTAAGTTGTTTCTCAAGATCAGTAGTAACCCACTTCGTCTCTTCAACAGCCCCAATAGTTTATATAACTTCCTTCTTCAATCATTCCAACTCTTTCACTTTATGGCTAAAATTGGTTTGCAAATTCTAAAGTTGGAATCAAACATTGAAGGGTTTTGCATCATTTTTCTTTGCTTGTGCAATTTTTGCCAGCAAGTCTTTCTACACCTCCTTTAATGAGTGCTCAATCTCTTTTTTTTTTTTCGATGCTTTTTGTGGTTCAATAGAGCCTCAAGTCTTTTTTCCCTTCTACATCCAATAAAAAAAATTATTTATTCATTTGATTAATGGTAATAACTAATGATTCACACTATTATAAGAAATTAAAATGACTATGGAAAACACATATAAACTCAACACCCATTAACCCCTGCTCAATTTCCTCAGTCTTCCAATCCATTTGGTCATATAGTTTTCGAGCTCTTCTCAAGAAACCCCTAATATGTTATAGACAACAATAAACCTCAGGCTTCAAGAATGAATGTGTTTGAAAGGAAGCGAATAGTTCAAAATTTACCTCATGGCAATCCTTGTGTGTGATGTTATTCACTTAGATACCTTCAGTCCTTGAAGACACAATCAATTTTTCCCTTTCATCTAAGGGTTCAATAGGCTCCTATAAGTGTAGGAGTAGGCACCATTATTATCGGGCTTAAATCCTTGTGATGGTTTAGGAAATCATCCATATTTGTAACATTTGCATTGTCCGATCGACTGAGAAATTCCTAATAATTGCAAGATCCCTACCGGTCTTCTGTTTAAACCCTATGAAAGACTCGAACATAGAGGCAATTTAACGATTAAATTTAGATTTTTACTTGACTTGGGCTCATAAGCTAACTTAGTCTTCATGTTCCATGCCCTTTCTTATTGTTGACCATGGGATTAGGTTCAATAGGCCTAGACTCGATCGGCTAATCCTTGATTTTGACCAAAAGTAGATTAGTCCAAACAACAGCCGAGTTCTTCTTTCTTTTAATTGTTTCTTCTCACTTTTAGGAGCCTTTGACTCCTTCGGATCATCCTAGGAAATAAGCTTCATGAGGTCAATCAACTGACTAGTTTTTCTACCACAAAAAAAAAAAAAACAATAATTAGCATGACAACAAAAAGCTAAATGATCAAGTTCGTGTTGAGTTCAAGCCAAGAGGGTGCCCTATTGCCCAACATTTTAAATGTTAACCTCCTTTTTAGTAGCTCAACTTGGTATGATGGGAAGACCGGGTAGTACCTTAGACTTCACTTTCCGTCACTAGAAAGTACTCTCTTTTTAAAATATAGAGATTTTTCTCCTTGTACAATTTCATTGCCTTTATTTGCTATGGAAACTAACACTCTATTTCCTCCTTCACTCCTTATGTTGTTTGATCTGTTCAACAATTTCTTCATTGTTTTGGAGTTGATTGATTTTGATCATATAGGTTTACCCATTTTGTCTAGAAACCAAAGTCTTTATTAGAGTCAATAGCAACAAATTCTGTTTTTAGTTTTTTATGGTTGAACTATGATCGTCAAACATTCTATACTTATGAAGTTAAGATAAGCTTATCCATCCTTTATCCTCTTTATGTTGAAAGAATAACAAACTAATCGATGAGTGGGCCTTAAAGTAGACTCTCATGGAGTGCCTTAAAAAGAAAAATCAACAACAACCGAGAATTTAGATGAAATTGACTTAGGGATACCTTAAAATGGTTTAAGCGGTCTTCTTCAAACTCTAAAAGGGGTGCTTTTAGACTAAATTTCAAATGAAAGCAAAATTGATTTCTATAAATGAGAGGGACCCTATCCTCATGACTAGGTTGACAAATATGAAATGCAAGAGGAGTTTTCTTGAAGAAGTGCTTTATAATCCCTTAGATTTTTTTTTATCATGAATTCAATAATTAGAAATTAAAATTCATAAATATATAATAGAAAATAGATATTTAGTTAGTAAGCATGAAATTGTACATAGAATTTTTCTTGATTATGTCCTATAATAGGGTAAGTAATTTTCCCAGCTAATAAAATATACCAATTATTATCAAAGACAAGATTATATGTAAAAAGATAATAACTCATTAAGTAAAACATCAAACCTAAAAAAAAAAAATCAAGAGAAATATAAGATGATTAATTTTAGAGTCTATTGGTTGGTAAAGAGAATTTTTGAGATAAATCGCTAGAGATGAAATATACGCGATGTAGCCAATAACATATGAAAATCTACAAATTTGGAGCTCAAATAAAAATTCTTAATTCGTAGTTATGAAATTTAGAATTTTTTTTGAGTCTGTTCAATAATAATATCATAATTTGACTTATCACGCCTAGAAATTTTAATCGCATAAGAGAAAACTTTAAAAATATTCAATCGTGTATACTTTAAATTTAAAATTTAAAATTGAAATTTATCTAAAAAAATATAGAACTCTTAGAAATAATTTAAATGTTGTTTTCTTAAAGTAACTAATAGTTTATATGCGCATTACTCAATATTCAACACAATAGCTTAGATATCGTCTTGTATTTATCAAGAACTTTCAGTATTATATCACATGTAATATTTTCCTTCTTTTACATTCAAGAACCATCCAATATCTTCAAGAGAGAGGGATGATGCCCCTTGACTTCTTGGGGGAGTGAAAATGTCACTTTCAAATCTTATCTTCATCCCATCTCTAGTTACCGAAAGCGACCTCTCCTCTAATAAGCATTAATGAGTGATTTGATGCAAAACAAACTTGGTTCTTCTTCCCATTTCTACCGTGATCTTCATGTATGAAGGGAGAAGAAAGTCATCAAATGATCTTATCTTCACAATCATTGAGGAATCTTTATGATTAGATGATATAAGCCCTATGCGAGCTCCATTGTCTTGACTTAGCCCCCATAAACTCATGTGTGTTCACACTAATTTGGGGACCACATTTTTTTTTCCTATTTTTCCTTTTTAATCATGAATCCCATGCATATGCCCAAACATATATCTAATTTTCATCTAGTCAAATTAAATTCTCCTATTTGAGTCAAGTAATGAAGCAAAGACAAATAGAGGTATCATTGTCCATGAAAAACCCTAGAATTGCTATGGATCTACATGAATTTAACAACAAACATCAACATCATCCAAATTCTCAATATCTTCTCATTGATTCTTTTTATGGACTAAAAAACAAATATGAAAATACACTAGGAATACTAAAGAGGTGTTTGGGGGGGGGGGGGGGGGGTGTGGGTGTGTGAATTGAGTATTTGCCCTAAAAGCCCAAATAATTATTTTAAATTTAACATATCAAAATAATATAATTTGTAGCGGATAGATAACAACATATATAATGCGTAAATTAAAAAGATAGGGATAGAGAAAATCAAGCCAATATTTTAGCGTGGAGTTTCACCCTCTTCTTGCTCTCCATGGTCCACCAAATGCATCAATCGTGGTCTTCACCACCACTTGTATTAATTTCAGAAATTAGCTCAAGATGAGCAATTACACCACTCAGGAAATAAAATAATTCCTCTTTCTCTAAATGCTCTTAAACGAATAGCAATAAATAAGAATGGAGCACTAGAATGTATTTTTCTCTCTCTTTTTGATTTGCAAAATTTATATACAAGAGTACAAGAAAAATAAATATTTTTTTGATCATAATTAAGAGTTCGTTAATGATTTTAGCACTTCGTTCTCTCTCTTATTTTTGATCTTCCAACGACTGAATATTTATAGCCTTTAAAAATTCAAAAGTTAGTTAGAGACAACGTCTATAAGCTGCTAAGCATTTAATATGCTTCAACGGCTTTTTTCCTTTCCACATAAGATCCAATATTTAAGATGTTATGCCTTAAAAGACTCATTGCGCCTCACGTGTCACATCCTAACTTTGCCCTTGACAGTCTTCTCATACGCGCACTTCTTTGAGCCTCAAATTTGAACAGTCGTGCCTTAATTTTTAATATTTTGAGCCTCAACCACCACTATATTATCTTTAGCTTTGTTGAGACTTGGGTTTGAATTGGTCGTGCCTCAACTCTTTAGCACATCGAGCCTTCGACAAGTCTATTTTCTTCTTTGACTTTTCACACTTTGAACTCAAACTTGTCGCACCTTGATCACTTGACTTGTTTAGGCCTCAACCACCGGTTCTTCATTTTTGAGCTTGTTGAGCCTTGGCTTTAGCTTTGTTACATCTTGAACACTTGATTTGGCTTGCCCTTGACAACTACTGTTTCTGTTAAAACCTATAGAAAACTCTACAAAGACGCATGGAAAGCACATATATATATTTGATTAATTAAGTATAGTTTACAACAATTAAATAGTTAATTGTGCATTGTATTATCTTATCAAAATTTATATTGAACATCCAAGTTTAACAAAATCAAAACCCTAGAATTCTCCTAGTGCCGTGGCACTTAAACGTTAAAGCAAACATACACACATCAACATCCACTTATATCAATATCATCATAAAGTGAAAGCATAAAAGAAGAAATGGCCATTTGTCTTCAAACTTCTAAAGGATCCCCTATTGCCTTGAACCCCCTCCATAAAAGAACAAACCAACGTCAACATCAACACTTTCTTAAACTTCTTTAAATCAAAAACATGAAAGAAACATCAAACCCAAACCATTACCCCCTTGTGCCATGAGCCCCATTTTTTTCAATATAAATATCAACATCAATCACCTTGTCTTTCATGCATGAAAACTATAACAAAAACTCTAAAGAAAAACTATAGCTATATTACTTAAATCACTTCTTAAAAACACTACGAATAATTCATGTGATTCCTACTACAAGAATCGGGTATCTTAGGTAAGAAATTATCTCAATTAAGTTAGTTTATCCAAAGAACTAAACTCATCCATTCCTATTCTTCATGTTAGGGTTTCAGTCACCTCTATAAGAAGGTAATATCAATTTTAAACTACACTAAACCTAGGTATTCTCTACCCTACTCCTTGTTTATAACATGTTCAAGTATAGATTTCAATAGAGCCTAAGTTATTCCTTTGTTTTTAGGCACTACAAGTTTTTGTCCTTCGCTTAAACTTAGGGAAATTTATCTCAAACAAGGTTACTCCTATCCTACACTAAGTATATGGCATGATTACGAAACAATATCATGAAAAACTAATAAGAATGTATTAAGTTCTACCTATATATGATTCGGCCCTATAGTAGGAGCAATTCATATAGGCCATGTATTTTTATTCATGAAACTTAGATTATCTTGAGTAATACCATCTTAGAGTATGATCCATGAAGTTGTATTAATCATTTAATCACAATATGAACACTTATACCCTATAATGGAAGTTTCGCCCATGTATAAGTGTGATCATGTTCAATGATCTATCCAAGTAATTTAAATCATGAATAATATGTATTAATGTGTAGAAATGAAATTGAAAAGAGAAATAAAGCTTAGAAAACCCTAGGACTCTATGATGAAGCTTTCGATCCTATAAGGGTATTTTAAGAAATTCATACTTGAATATGGCAAAGATACATATTTAACCTACTTAGAATATAAAAAGATGGAATATGTGACTAAACTTTAGTATATGATCACATATGGAAGTATAGGTTATGGTTCATATAAAAAATTAAGGTTTAGAATTACAACTTAATACAGTCAAAATATTAAATGAATAGACGATGATTTAACTTTGGCATCTGGTAATTGAATTCAATAACATACTCCTATAAACCTATATATATGTCTCGGCATATGTATATAAGCTAAGGTTTTTAACACTAGATTTAGATAATTCAAGCCCATATTAACTTATATGGTGATATATGTTGTGATTGAGAAATTAAACTTAAGAAACACTCTAGAAAACATAATCATGGGTTTCGCCAATTATAAGATTATAAGGATATAAAGTGTAGATTAATATAAATCATAGAAATATTAGTTAATATGGTCAAATTTACTAAAGATGCATATTTAAAATAAGATCATGAGAAGCATAATGAAAATAGATATAAATATATATGCATCAGCTAAAAAAATAGAGTAATGAATTAAATTGATTTTAATCTCTAAAACTTGATAAAATATATATAAAATAAGGAATTAACTTGAAATGAGAATTAAAGATACAAAACAAGAACAATATGCATCGCAATGATACCTTTTAAATACTAGTGTAACATAAGGAAAAATATATGCAATGAACGATTAAAATAGATAATGAAAAACAATGTTTAATAAGCTTTCTAATGTCTATTCATATGCTAGAATCGGAGTTAAAATGAGTAAAATAGACTTAGTTTAAAATTGCATGGTTAAAACTAATATTTAGGATCATTTAGAGCACTTTTCCTAAGAAAAGTGAGTTTGGGAGCAACTTAGGATTTATGAGCTCTAAAACATATATCTAAATGATGAAATCATATTAGGAATAAGAGAACTCGAATTTAGGACACAAAAGCACAGTAGGATTTAAGATGTAAATATTAATGTAGTAATGAGTATCTATTATCTCATTTCTTAGGAGACATAGATCAATCGTTGGAATTTCCTGAGGATTATTATGATTAGTGAGTAAATATGGATAGGTGGGTAACCTTGATTTATCACATTTTATGTACTTGTAGTATAATGGCATTTGAAATGATATATACAATGAAATTGTTATGCATATGGGGTTTAGGTTTATATATGCTAATTGGTGTATGTTTGGTTGCCAAAAGTATGATGTTGAAAGTGATAACTGCTTTGCATGATAAATAATGTATGAAGCATGCTAAAGCGAGTTTGTAAATTGTATGGTCACTTATGAACTTGACTAAATATTAATTGACCATATAATAGACCTATAACGCATTGCACGATTTGCATCATGACATTAAGGCATGGTAGTCCCACTATGTATTAGCATTTTAGTTCTCTAGTATACACTTGGTTTTTCTAGATGAAAAGTTCCTAAATCTCTGTAAGGTTACCTTTGTTTTGTTTAGTTCCACGAAAACTAAGTAGGCACTTGAAGGAATGTCACCCTGTGGTATCGGCATGAAATAGCTAATACTTAATGGTGTTTCTAAGTTCCAAAATTAAAAATGAAATGCTTTAAAACGATTTGTGAGAAAGAATGGTACCCATTTTCTTCTAAGTCGCTCTTGAGTGCAGTGGATCATTGTACTTGGTTTCTTCAACCCCGATGAGAGGGCGTAAATCTCCATTCTGTTTAGATTCTAGTTATCTAAGCTTGCACTTGTGCATATGATTGAATGTGGCATTGTGTGTGTTTGCTAATATACTTGTTTGATGATTTTCTGACATGTGGAATGATCTGGTTATCTTACAGAGTTGTGATTTTTACATTCTTATAGATCTTCTAGGGTACTTCTCTAACCATGGTTAGTTTTATCATGGAGCTATGCAACAGTATGCATCTTAAATCTAGTAGGGATCGGGAAAGGAATCGAAGATTATAAATTTTAGTAGTAAATTACAGTCTAGTTTATGCTCTCATTTTATTTGAGAACTTGGTCTATGATATTAAAAGACTAGACTGTGTTGTAATATTTAATATGTAGTGTAGTTGTTATGCAACTTATTTGTATGCATCACTCTTTATCATCCCGTCGAAGTCACATTCCATGGTGAGGCTTGATTGAATTGTGCACTTGTGTTTCTCTTTCATGACCCACTTTATGAACTTGTGGAATATGTAGGGCATTGGTTTGTTACATAGTGTCATGATACAACTAGGGTAGCCTTAGCGGGTGTCGTTATCGACTATTGGCTTTAATTCGGTTTCCTCAACTTAGCTAATACGATTGTTCATTGTAGGACCTATATGATTCGGTGAAGGCAGTCATAAGCATCAACAAGATCTTCTTTATCCTCATTGCCATCTCTATATAGATCTCAAGGAAGGGACTCGATAAAGGAGTATATATCTACCTCCCTATAGATTAATTAACTTGAAAATCTACTCATAATCTTTGTTGTCATCTCCTCTACCCTAGCATCTAGACCTTTACTGGTGTTGTTAAGGGGGAAAGGGAAAGGGAAAGGGAAAGGGAAAGGGGGGGGGGGGGGGGGGGGGGGGGGGGGGCGAAGGGGTTTGGACGACGTTTGAAATTAATGGAAAGAAGAGAAATCATAAGTAAATAGTAAAAAAAAGAGTAAAGTTTGGAAGAGACAAATGAATTTAGGAAGATTTGGGTGATGATTTGATAGTTACAGAGAGTTGGGATTGACACCATCTCCTAGTTGTTAGATTCTTGCATGCCAAATCCAACGGCCAAAGATCTCTGACATGATGCGATGCATGACAGATGTGTATGAACATGGCATGCAAATAACCAATTCATGCTTAGACGCATGCCATCTATTAACATTTCAATAGATGTATTTTCGATCAGAATCCTTGACATGATAAGAACTAATGCAATGCCATAAGAACTGCTTAGCTATTACTTGCAATTTGTCTCTATGAAAAATCCAATACTCCATGCTTTGTTTAGTCCTTGAAATATTTGGCTCTATAGTTAAGCCAAATGCAAGTTAATTGTCTCTAAGGACTCGAGCTCCCATTCAAGTACATTGAGCTTAGGTTATCTGCACTAAGGCATACATTCACTATCAGCCAATTGCTTCATGAGTATCCCCATCTCGAATAGCTTGATGCCTAACTTGAGAAGCCTTTTTTGAAACTTACTTTATTTGCTTACTTCTCATCTAAAGAGTAAAGGGGAATATTTTTTATGGGTAAATTTAGACTTAGGGCTCCTTGAGCCTAACTAGACCTGACTACAACATGGGCCGATCAAATGGCCTATAAACTGACCTTATGGGTAAATTTAGACTTAGGACTCCTCAAGCCCTACCTTACTTAACTACAGCATGGGCCGACCTAATGGCCCACAAATCAAACTTTGAGCCATAAGCCAAATTAACTAATGAAGTACTTAGTTTGCTTGGATATGATCATCCCGCTTTAGTTGCTTGGTGTAGACTTGTCAAGCTTACTTTTGGTAATCTTAGGAAGGGGCTTAGTAGCTTGACACCCAATTCTTTAATAATTGCCATGCACTCCTTGAACTCCATGACAAACATCCACTTCCTGTAAATGCCTATTGCCATTTTTCTATAAATATCCCTTGAGACGTCAATCACAGATCATTTGGTAAGACTTAGCTTGAAACTCTATCACTTTACTTACCAATCTTCTATGATCTAATGACTTGACATCATAGTGGCTGCATTAGACAACCTTGCGATACCCATTAATCCCTTTTTGGTTTGCAAGTCAATAATAGATAAGCTCAAATCCAATCTTCTCTGCCAACATAATTAAGGCAACAGTAATATTTATTCTTGAAATACTGTTAATTAACATGGAATAAATTATACTCAAAGGTATTAACATCTGGAGGTAAATTTATTTAATGCACCAACATTTCAAGTAATTAAAAGAGAAATCAAAGTTTCTTTAAGCAATCAAATGAAGTATTACTGGTTCGTAGAGTTTAGTTAAGGTATCATTGTGTAGATTAATTTTTAATTAGTTTTTCTTAATTTTTTTAAATGAACAATTATAGATACCTTATTCAACTGACTTTTTAAAATGTTGATTTATTTTTTTAATCACTTGAAATATTGATATTTTAAATAAATTTATCCTCATTGATTCTTTTTTTTTTTAATTATTTAAAATATTAATACTTTAAATGAACTTATTTTAAATTATTAATAATTTGTTATGTAATTTACCTTAGTTGATATGGACTTTCATCGGATTATCTCTTTACCTTGAGTCCAGTCAGTAGGGATGTAATCGGGTCGACTATTATCGGGTTTCCGACCCACCCAATCCAGTAAAAACCCTATAGGGTATTAGGATCGGGTTTGGATATGGAAGAAAAACCCTATAAGGTTATCGGATTGGGTTCGGGTTTTTTAAAATACCCGATGGATACCTGTCCCAAATACCCGACCCAATAAATAGATATATATATATATATATATTTTCAGCCAATGATATTTGCAAACTCAAAAGTCAAAACTCAAAAGGAAGTGGAATCCTAGCCACACAGTAGTACAACACACCCTCATTTCCCCTTCCCAGTTCCCTTCCCTTCCCCTTCCTTTCCCAGACCACAATCTACAAATCCCATACCACAGTTCCCAAATGGCTAGACCCCATATCTCAGATTCTCAGTTCCCTTCCCTTCCCCTTCCCAGACCACAGTTCCGAGACGGCTAGATCCTAGATCTCAGTTGCCAAACCACAGACTACAGACCACAAACCACAGATCACAGACCGCAGTTCACAAACCTCATATCTTAGTTCCTAGACCGCAGACCATAGTCCCTAGATCCCAGATCTCAATCTCAGATCCCAGATCCCAAATCCAACTCTAGATGCTGCACGTTCTCGTCATCGTCGTCATCGTTCGCCGTATGCCTTCACCATTGTTGAAGCTCGAAGTTAGCAAACACAAGGTAAGAAATCTCTCTCTCTCTCTCTCCGCTGCGTACTGTCACCATTGTTTCTTCGTGGGAAGGTATTTCTTATGCGATGTTGTGCACATATTTAGTTGTCAAAGATGGAGTGAGTGTCATTGAAAAAGAAATAGAGAGGATTCGTGACAGTGTCTTATATTGGATAGCAACACCATCACGAGTGGAAAAATTTGGAGAGCCGTGTAAGCACCCGATGTGCCTTTTGTTAGGAAGCTTTCCTTAGATTGTAAGACAAGGTGGAATTCCACCTATGACATGTTAGTTACTGCAATTGAATATAAGGAAGTTTTCTATAGAGTTCAGTTTATCGCTAAAAACTATAAGTGTCTTCCCACTGAGGAAGATTGGGAGTTAGTAGGTGAGATTTGCAAGAAGTTGTCCATATTTTATGGAGTTACCAATCTGTTCTCTGGTTTGCAATACCTAATAGCAAACTATTATTTTGAAAGGGTTTATGAAATTAGGGAAGCCTTGCTTGAATGGAAGGGCTCACTTGATTTGAATATTAGTTTGCTGGCTGATAAGATGTTTGTAAAATTTGAGAAATATTAGAGTGATGTGCACACAATTATGGCTATATGTATTGTTCTAGATCCACGCTTCAAGTTCAAGCTGTGGATTTTATGCTTTCTAGTGTGTATGGTGATCGTGCTTCCATGGAGAAAGAAAGAGTCAAGAACACTTTGTATGAATTACTTCAGAATACCAACACAGGAGCAATTCTCGTGATAATAAGAGTATTGGTATGGGCAGTAGCTCTTTTCTGCCTATAGGTGATGTTGATGATGGTTTGAAGAGAGAAACAAAATTGAGACAATTCATGAAGACCTATGTCACCACCATTGATGACAACCGAATAAAGACAGAGCTGGACCACTACCTACATGAAACTTTGCTACCCTTAAGTGATGGTGATGATAATTTTGATATCCTTTTATGGTGGAAACAGAGTGGAGCCAAATACCCCACATTACAAGCTGTAGCTAGGGACTTATTAGCTATACCAGTTTCTATAGTTGCTTCCGAGTCAGCATTTAACACTAGTGGATGGGTAATTACCTCACACAGAAGCCGGCTCAAGCCAGCTACAATAGAGGCATTAATGTGTACTCAAAGCTGGTTATCAAATGGAATAATAGGTGACTTCTTTAAATCATGTTATACTTAACTTTCTTTATTATTCCCATACTTATTTTATTTAGCATTTACATCCTTTTGTAGGTGATGACATAGATATATGTAAGCTAGAAGATGAGCTTGAGAGGTTAGATATCAATGATGATGATGTTATGGATGATTAAAGCCAAGTAAGTGTTAGTATTTTTCACTTTGTCTATCTTTGTGTTTTCACTATTAGTATTATACATGTCATTCATAGTATAATAATTTACCGGTATGCCTTTAAATTTCTAATTCATATATTCTCCTTGTAGGTCACAGGGCATTTGTGTGAAGAGATGTTAAAGGGCAATGAGAGGAAGAAGACATGGAAGAGCTCCAAGAACCAAGATTTTTTTCTTTTATGTTTATTAAACTACTGAAGGATTTTACAACTTGTTATTAAAATTTGGTTTAAGTGATGTACTTATGTTTGCATGAGACTTGTTATATGTTTGCATGAGAATTGTTATGCTCATTAAGTGTTTCAATTTATATGTCTCTTGATTCATTACACAATTTGAAAATAATTTGAAACACTTAATTAAGATTATTATTTCATTGGTTAAAAATTGTTGAATCTATTGAAAAAGGAAAACAAAAAAACGGGTGGGGTTCGGGTGAATAAACGGACGGGTAATCGGGTTAATAAACCGGATGAGTATTGAGGTTTTAGGGTAAACCCTGTAGGATGGGTTTGGATTTAGAGGGAAAATCCTATAGGGTTATAGGGCCGGGTCTAGTATGTTATAGAGGGTAGCAGGTCTTAGATTCATACGACCCACATGAAACCCGATCCGATTGCATCCCTACGCACCACCATCAGGAAAAAGATTATCAACATTTATAATGCGGAGAAAGAGAAATTGCGAAGCAAATTTAAAGGGCTTAATACACGGGTTGTAGTAACAATGGATTTGTGGACATCGAATAAAAAAAGGGGATATATGACAGTGACAACACATTTTGTTTATAGTAATTGGATGCTCCGGAGCCGACTCCTAAAGTAAGATTTTGTAAAATTTTCATTCTTAATTGGAATGCTAAGAATTGTTTCTAATAACATTTTCCTTGCAGCTTTCTATATGCGCCAGCTCCACACACAAATGAAGCAATTACAGATTGCCTATTCAATTCATTGATGGCATGGGGTTTGGATAGGAAATTATCTACAGTCACGTAGATAATTGTTTGACAAATGATGCCATGATGACAACTTTACAATTGAAGCTACGAAAGGAGGATCTGCTTCTTCGTGGGAAGGTACTTCATATGCGATGTTGTGTACATATTTAGTTGTCAAAGATGGAGTGAGTGTCATTGAAAAAGCAATAGAGAGGATTCGTGGCAGTGTCTTATATTGGATAGCAACACCATCATGAGTGGAAAAATTTGGAGAGCCGTGTAAGCACCCCGATGTGCCTTTTATTAGGAAGCTTTCCTTAGATTGTAAGACAAGGTGGAATTCCACCTATGACATGTTAGTTACTGCAATTGAATATAAGGAAGTTTTCTATAGAGTTCAGTTTATCGCTAAAAACTATAAGTGTCTTCCCACTGAGGAAGATTGGGAGTTAGCAAGTGAGATTTGCAAGAAGTTGTCCATATTTTATGAAGTTACCAATCTGTTCTCTGGTTCGCAATACTCAATAGCAAACTATTATTTTGAAAGGGTTTATGAAATTAGGGAAGCCTTGCTTGAATGGAAGGGCTCACTTGATTTGAATATTAGTTTGCTGGCTGATAAGATGTTTGTAAAATTTGAGAAATATTGGAGTGATGTGCACACAATTATGGCTATATGTACTGTTCTAGATCCACGCTTCAAATTCAAAGCTGTGGATTTTATGCTTTCTAGTGTGTATGGTGATCGTGCTTCCATGGAGAAAGAAAGAGTCAAGAACACTTTGTATGAATTACTTCAGGAATACCAACACAGGAGCAATTCTCGTGATAATAAGAGTATTGGTATGGGCAGTAGCTCTTTTCTGCCTATAAGTGATGTTGATGATGGTTTGAAGAGAGAAACAAAATTGAGGCAACTCATGAAGACCTGTGTCACCACCATTGATGACAACCGAATAAAGACAGAGCTGGATCACTACCTACATGAAACTTTGCTACCCTTAAGTGGTGGTGATGATAATTTTGATATCCTTTTATGGTGGAAATAGAGTGGAGCCAAATACCCCACATTACAAGCTGTATCTAGGGACTTATTAGCTATACCAGTTTCTATAGTTGCTTCCGAGTCAGCATTTAACACTAGTGGACGGGTAATTACCTCACACAGAAGTCGGCTCAAGCCAGCTACAATAGAGGCATTAATGTGTACTCAAAGCTGGTTATCAAATGGAATAATAGGCGAATTCTTTAAATCATGTTATACTTAACTTTCTTTATTATTCCCATACTTATTTTATTTAGCATTTACATCCTTTTGTAGGTGATGATATAGATATATGTAAGCTAGAAGATGAGCTTGAGAGGTTAGATATCAATGATGATGATGTTATGGATGATTAAAGCCAAGTAAGTGTTAGTATTTTTCACTTTGTCTATCTTTGTGTTTTCACTATTAGTATTATACATGTCATTCATAGTATAATAATTTACCGGTATGCCTTTAAATTTCTAATTCATATATTCTCCTTGTAGGTCACAGGGTATTTGTGTGAAGAGATGTTAAAAGGGCAAGGAGAGGAAGAAGACATGGAGGAGCTCCAAGAACCAAGATGTTTTTCTTTTATGTTTATTAAACTACTTAAGGATTTTACAACTTGTTATTAAAATTTGGTTTAAGTGATGTACTTATGTTTGCATGAGACTTGTTATATGTTTGCATGAGAATTGTTATGCTCATTAAGTGTTTCAATTTATATGTCTCTTGATTCATTACACAATTTGAAAATAATTTGAAACACTTAATTAAGATTATTATTTCATTGGCTAAAAATTGTTGAATCTATTGAAAAGGAAAACAAAAAAACGAGGCGGGTTCGGGTGAATAAACTGGCGGGTAATCGGGTTAATAAATCAGGCGGGTATTCGGGCGGGTCTCGGGTTTTAGGGCAAACCCTGTAAGGTGGGTTTGGATTTAAAGGGAAAACCCTATAGGGTTATAGGGCCGGGTTTGGTATGTTATAGAGGATAGCGGGTTCGAGTTTCGATTCATACGACTCACCTGAAACCTGATCCGGTTGCATCCCTAGTCCTGTGCTTGCTGTTCTAGATAAACACCCATGCCTGTGAGGTCTGTGGACCATCATTACTATCAGTAGCCCCAACATGGAATGGACATCCAATTTAAGAAAACAAATAAAAATTCAAATGTGCGCCATTTTTCATTCATCATTTTGCACAAGAGTAAATATTGGCGGGGTATGACTGTCAGTTCATAAACTAAGCTATCAAAATTTAATCGACTATAAAACTTCAAAATAAATATTAACTATTATTTATAACGTTAAAACTATTTTAAATTTTCTTCAAATTTTCTAATGATTGAACTTCATGGACCATGTTGTTCCATTTGGTGGTTCATGAGACATGCTATTTCTACCCTATTAATAACAACGCTATGGTTATTTTAACTTCATCAACTTCTTTTTGAATCATTTCAGCGTTAAGATAAATAATATTTCAAAAAATAGTAAAGTAAAGATTTCTTACTAATAAAGACCAATTAACTTTTTTAAAAGCATCAATAATGGAGATTTCCAACTAGCAAATGAAAGTGATCAATTTTTCAAAAAGCAAATCCATCGAGAGATAGTATAGAGACTGTTCAAGTATAAAAGAACCAAAGATATCAAGTTCCTTTGTAACATTTCTTAACCTCCTTTGTAATCTATCTTGTGTCAACATCCTTCTACTAATATTCAAATATTGTTCCGTCAAAAAATTATAACTTATTTTATCAGTTTAAATCTTTCCTTTTTAATAAATTTAGTTTGATTATTTTGTCTTTTATTTTAGTTTTTACATGCTACTTCCACCATTTATGATAGTGCTGAAGTTAGGGGTGCTTTTGGTTTATTAGTTTGATATCGGCTTGACATATGACATCTACTTCAAATTTATTCAATAAATTATTTGTTAAAAATAGATTCAGAAAAAATAAATATATTTTCTCATTAATAAATCTTATAAATCAAATACAGATAAGATACATGTGTAAATCAAATACAAATAAGATACATGTGTAAATCAAATACAAATAAGATACAAATGAAAAATAATCTATCAAACACATATACTCAATTCCTAATCATTCGAGCATCAAATGTGGTTAATCTTATGAGATCAAGTTTTTGCATTTTGATCCATAATCTTAGTGCTATTCCATTTGATTACTGTGGTTGTATACTTCAAAGTCATGTGCCAGACACAAAATCATGCGATGCATGCGTGACCACTACTAATAAGGACCCTACATCTACAAATACAAGAATATAGCTTGTTTAATGATGGTACTGCAAATATTAAAATTTCATCCACTCCTCTTCGAATCATTTGACTTTTGAGCATCAAATATGGTCAATCTTATGGATAAGTTTTCAGCTTTCCATCCGTAATCCAAAATGTTTGAAAAGCTGTTTGACTTTGATGGTTTTCTGTGATCTTTTTTGAAATAAAGCATAGAAAAGATATCGAACGTTTGTCAATGATCGTTTCAACGATGATGTAAAGGCATGACTTGAAAATTTGATGACTTAAAATTTGATTTAAAAGATAACAAATAGATGCATATTCATATTAAAACCCTTAGAAACTAGTGATATGACTACCAATTTTTCAGTGCAATACATCATATTCAATTCCCCATCCTCAATTGTTATAACATATTATAATTGGGGGCAAAAAAGATCAAACTTAAGAATATATTCATAATGTATTGATCTATTAGAGACATTTTTTGTGCCCTTGCTTTTTCCTAAGTGTTTAATCAATGTTGAAAGTGTAAAAAACTTTAGATTAATGTTCGAAAGGGTATTTGAATTTTGACAAAATATATAATTAGGTATCTTAATTTTAAAATTGATTAATTTAGTATCTACAAAAAACTTTTCGTTCATGTCAATAGTATCTCCATTAAATTGGCCAATAACATTATTCTACATCGTGTTTTGAACAAATATGACATAATTATTATTAACATACATGAATTCATTAAGATATTAGATTGATTAATGATAATCTAGTGCTATTTCATTTGATTACTCATGTTGTATTTAAAATAAAAGAATATAGCTTGTTTTAATTTAAGATATGTTTGGTTCGTCTTATTCTGGTTGTTTTTATATTTTATTTTTGTTGTTTTCAAACAGATTGTTTTACAAATGAAAAATAGACATTTATACTCATAAATAAATCAAACAGACTTGATACAAATAAGATACATATAAGATATAAATGCAGATTAGATATGAATAAGATATAGATAAAAATTAGATAATCCAAACAGAGCTACCGTGAAGGGATTAGTTATTAATGATAGTACTGTAAAGATTAGAATTCATCGACTACTCTTTGAATCATTTGACTTTTTGAGCATCAAATATTGTCAATTTCAGGATAACTGTCACACCCCAAACAGTACCCTAAACGTAATAGTCCACGATACTTAACATTAAAGCTTAAGTATGATAACTTTAGTCATTCCCATAAGCTTCGATATTAGGTGTAAGACATGCTCTCACAATTTTAGAGGACCATGCTTTGAAATATGAAGCTTAAGATACAATAACAAATTAAGAAAGCAAAATCATAATATTCATTCATTCATCATTCATTAATATTGTCTTACAAGTCTTAGGAGCATTCCCCCACCAAAAATATGCTAAAGTTTATTAGAAGAAATTTTTCTATGAAGTCTACATTGAAGCTATAGATAAACTTCATCTAAAATTCCTTATCCAAAAAGGAAAATACCTGCCTGTAAGGTCCACGTGACTTCAACCACAAATACCTAAACTGCAAGAGATATCTATAGGGATATAAGCTAATAGGCTTAGTGAGAATTATTTCCATAAGTAAATACTTGAGTAGCAAAATTCAAACAAGTTATTTAAGCATTCAAGTGAAATGCAACATATACGTAAGCAAACAAGGCAAATAGTTTTCCAGGAACTATATGTTGAATGGATTTATGCCCTCCATTTGGGGTTTGGTGATAATAAGTAATCTCAAAACGAGTTGTCTTAGTTAAGTTATACTTTCGATCATTACCACCAAGTATATTATGTCTACTCGTGTTGAGCCATGCTTTCGGATTACTGCCAAGCATTGTTTTAAATTCCTTGTCGCCAAGCATTGCTTTCGACCGTGTTACTATCCTTTCACTCAAGGATAATAACCCCATGCAATGTGACTCACTACGTGGCATACATGAATCAATTTGTTTAAGATATCATATCATCATTATTGTCAATTTGATCATAGAATTTCAGACATATATAATTCTATACCAAGACAAGCAATTCTTGCCTCGATAGTCTTAGTGTTCTTTCATACAACTTTACGTACATAACATTCTGTCTTTCCTTAATTCTAATGCATCTATATTACAAGCACAGTCAAGTACACAAGTTAAGGAAATAAACTCACATTGTCATGACGATACTTCTTCTAAAAGGAAGAGTTGATCAAACAATCCACTTAGTCAAAATAGTCCTCCGGATATAAATATTCTTTCTCGAGATCACCTAGTCAAGAAAAATACCTATAATGAGTATTTCTTGATAACTCTCATGAAATTTCACAAAACTATATCATAAGAATGTCAAAATTCGTGTAAGAGACAATTCGAATTTAAAATGGCCATATCTTGTCATTTTAATTCGAAATTATACATATAATATACCGTTTTCTATCTATTTGAAAAGATCTATCCATTTCTAAAACTATTTTCATTAAACTAGGTCATCTGAGCTCTAGAACATTGGCAATTAGATTCACCATGAAATTTCCCAACCCAAAAGCATTTGTTTCAATCATCAAATCATCTAAAAATTGCTTTGATAAATACTTAATTATCTATATAGTTGATAAATTCCTTTTTATAGATGTATAGCTCATATTTCATTTATGTTCAAGGATTTGTTGTCCAAATAAAATTCTTTAGTAAAAAACAATGTTAGTTAGAAGTTTGGAAAAATCATAATGTATAAGAAATCCTTTTGTAAATCTTAAAAATTTGATTCTTTTGTTTTCAAAAACTATTTTATGTTTATCTTACTATTTTCCTTGGTGAATTTTCCAAAAAATGAATTTCTATAATTTTCCTTTTTGAAATTTTTAACATTAGTGTCACTTATTTTATGTATTTCCTTTAACTATTATTTTGATCTTAGTTTGAAAACTTATATTTCCTTTTCATGGGGTTTCCTTTATATTATGTTTTTAAGGAAAACATTTTAGTAACAAGAATCATCTTTCTTCTTATTTTTAGAAAGCAACCTATTACTACTATAGTTATGGTTTTAGAAAATCCTTTCAAAATAATAGTATTTCCAAAATTATAATGAGTTCTTCCTAAAACTTTGAGAAAAATGGATTCCTTTTATTAATTTTAAAATTTCTAAATTTCTTTTAGAACCCTCCTTTGGTGACAAAAATCTCTTTTGTAAAAAGCATAGTTTAAACTTGGTGGTTTAGATAACAGTCTTTATTTTGCACGAATATGAGAATAATAACAAGCAAAATTATAACAACAAATTAATAAGAAAAATAATATAAGTCAAGTATTGAGAGTCTTAGCTTTGAATCAAGGCTCTCGGACTAAGAAAATGGACTATTCCCGAAAAAAAAAAAAAGAAAATTGTTTTGACTTGATGAGGACAAGTCTAAGACTAGAAAAACTAGTCTTAAAATATCATAGAAGTAAATAATTTGCATTGCATGAAAATAAATAAATAACAAGTGAGCTTATATGCTCTAAAGAATTTATATAGATACATAAATATATTTAATTAGATATAATTAAGAAGTTAGCATAATAAAAACAATAATATGTACAAAACATAATAACAACAATAAAAATATAGAAATGGATATTCATGAACAAGAATAATATATTAACATATTGTAGCTTCCATAATAATAAGTTTAGGAAACTCACACCATGGTCATGTAAAGTTACATGACATGGTAGTAAAAATATGGAAAGAAGTTTTCTTACCTAAAGAAAAAATGGAGTAGTATGTTTGAATGAGTTTTGTGTATGTAGAAGAAGAAAGCTTGGGAGTATTTTGGGAGAGTTTTGGAGAGAGCGTTTGGAGAGAGTTTTAAGAGGAGAATTTTGGAGAGTTTTGATAGTGAGTTTGTGGGTAGATGAAGTGTGAAAGAAATGAAAGAGGAGGGGGGTATTTATAGGAAAATGAGGAGTGAAATTGTGTGATTAAAATAATTGGAAAAAGAAAAAAAAATATATGAGTGGAAAGAGAGGGGGGCACCAGCCATCAAGTGAGAGAGGGAGAGAGATTGTATTTTTTTGTATTTTTGTTAATTGTAATAATATGTAAGATCGATATGATATAAAGTTATGGGAAAAATAAAAAGAAGAAAAATAGATATTTCGAGTGTAAGAGTAGGTGGTAGAAAAAGTAGAGATAGATGAATAGTGTAGAATAGTAATGAATAGTATAATGTAAAGTACATGTGGCTAATAAAGTACTGATAGTAAGAAAATACGCGTATAAATGTGATATATGATATTTTTAGTTACCAAAAAATTATAAAATTGATATTTTTGAAAACCTTATATTTTTACGAGTTTAACGGTACATCTGGAATATTTTTATTATTTCGATCCCTGGCACATTTTTTTGAAAACTGTATCCGCTCGGGTTCAAAATGAATTGCGATTTGATTAATATGATATTTTTAAGCTTTCTTACGTTATTACAAACTATTTTACATACTAATTTCTTACTTACTCTCTTAAGGTTACGAACACGGGATTGCCAGACTTAAACTGTTACATCTAACTAGGGTTTTGTTGACTTTAAGGTTTTCGATTGACCTTCTAATTAGAGTTTAAGCTTAATCGGTTGTAAAACTTTGGGGGTTTACAATAAGTCCTCGACTTTCGATCCATAATCTAAAATGTTTGAAAAGCTGTTTGAATTTGGTGGTTTTTCTGTGATCTTTTTTGAAATAAAGCATGGAAAAGATATCGAAGGTTTATAAATGATTTAATATATTTTATTTCAACGAAATGATCGAGTAATGATGTAAAAGCATGACTTGAAAATTTGGCGAATTACATTTTGGTTTCAAAGATAACAAAATAGATGCATATTGAAATTAAAAGCCTCACATACTAGTGATATAACTACCAATTTTTCAATGCACTACATCATATTCAATTCCCCTTCCTCAATCATTATAGCATATTATAATTGGAAAAAAAAAAATCAAACATAAGATTATATTTATGTTGGAATGTGTTGTTAAAATTTATTGTTATTTAATACTTAGAGTAGGTAACTACTTTGACTATGCATTGGGTAGATACTAATTACCATATCATATGTATATATACTATAACTCCCTTTGTATTTTAAGTGTGTAGTAAATATTATGTTTCTTATCTTTCTTCATGGTATCAAAGCATCAAATGATCCCTTTGCGATAAAAATAAAGTAGAGAGAGAGAGAGAGAGAGAGAGAGAAGAGAGGTCACTATGACTAAATCACTGAAGGAAAGCCAAAAGATGATGATGATGCCTCATCATGTTGCTAAGTTGTAGATGGAAGATTCAACACTTATTACTGATCAATTTCGTCCAAGTAGTATATTTGAACCCACTAGAAAGGTGACCGCAAAATGAAAACGGTGGTGTGACCACTATTACCAACCTAACCATACGGAGGAGACGTGTTGGTAACTTCATGGCAACCCAGATTTTCTAAAATCAAAGTGCTGGAGAAATAAAGAAAACCAACTTGCTGAATTAGTCAGCTATAGTCAACCCCACAAAAAATTTTACTCATGATAAGATCATTCCCCTATGGTAGATCTTGGATCAAACTTGATTGAATCTTAGTAAGTTAAATGGATACGCTATTACTATTATGGCTCAAATAAGTACACATTTGACTCTTCCTCAAAGTTTAGGGTATGAAAATTGGATTATTGACACGAGAGCATCTGATCATATGCTTAAATCACTACTTATGTTTGATATTCTATCTAAGCATGGTGAATTAGGAAAAATCTTTGTTGCTAATAGAGATAATGTTATAGTACAAGGGAAAGGAACGGTCCGTCTGGAAAATTTAAAACTATTTGATGCCCTTTATGTTCCTGAGCTTAAGTATAATTTGTTGTCAGTAAGTAAGCTGACAAAGGATATGAAGTGTAAAGTAATTTTCTCTCCAACATGTTGTTTTATGCAGGACCAATCTTTGGGGAGGATGATTGGCAATGCTAAGGGAATCAATGGTCTATACTATTTTTTCTGGAGAAAAACCTAAATTTAAGCTACAGACGGATCCAAGTCCTTTGTGTCGATGTCCAGTGAGCCCGATGTTATGTTATTGCATAGACGTCTCGGTCATCCTAGTTTTTCATACTTAAATCTTTTTTACCCTAACTTATTTAAGAATAAAAAGGTGGATGGGCTTATTTGTGAATGTTGTATAATGGAAAAAATGTCAAGATCTCTACATCGTGTTAAATAGGGATGTAAGCAGGTTGGGTTTTGGGTGGGTCATATGAACCCAAACCCAAACCTGCTACACTATAGGATATACTAAACCCGACCTTATAATCCTGTAGGGTTTTCCTTCTATATCCAAACCTATCCTATAGGGTTTACTCTAAAACCGCCACCCGCCGATTAACCACCTGATTATCGATCCGATTACCCACCCAACCATTCGCCTGATTATTAACCTGGACCCACCTCGCTTGTTGTTTTTCTTTTCAATAGATTTAGCAAACTAAAGTCAATAAAATAATAGTATAATAATATAGCAATTCACCTTCTCTTTGCCAATCCATTTTTAAATTTAGTTTGTTACTATGTTTACATTTAGTAAACGTATTTACATTATAGTTTTTTTTACTAGGACTAACGAGTTAGGTATCCATTCGGATTTTAGTAGTATTTGAACTTGATTTTATTACCTTACAAGGTTTTTTACCATATCTAAAACCGACTCTATTATTCTATAGGGTTGAACCCTATAGGATTTTTATTGGATTGGACGGGTTAGAAACCCATTAATGGCTGACCCGGTTGCATCCATAATGTTAAACCATACAAACTATCGAAACCTTTCTATTTGATTCACAGTGATGTTTGGGGACTGTCTCGAACTTTGACTTACAATGGGTATAAGTGGTTTGTTACGTTTATTGATAACCATTCATGGGTTTGCTGGGTGTTTCTCTTGAAAGAAAAATCAAATGCCTTCCATGTGTTCAAACAATTTCATAAACTTATGATGAATGTTTTCAATGAAAACATTCAAATACTTCATACTGACAATGCTAAGGAGTATTTCTCAAGTGAATTTGGACGTTATCTTAATGAGAATGGTATTGTACACTAAAGCTCATGTCCTATACTCCTTAGCAAAATGGTATTGTTGAACGGAAGAACAGACATCTCCTAGAAATTGCAAGAGCCATGATGTTCTCTAATTTTGTTCCTAACATTTTTTGAGATGATGCAGTGTTAACTGCTACTTATCTTGCCAATCGTTTTCCTTCAAAGGTCTATAGTTTTAAGACTCCTCTAAGTGTTCTTCTCGATACATATCCTACATGCTCATTGTTGAATTCCTTATCAACAAAAGTGTTTGGCTGTACTATGTTCTTCCTAAACAATACTCTAAATAAACATAAACTCGAATCCTGAGCTATTAAAGGGATGTTCATTGGTTATTTTCCATCACAAAAGGGGTATAGATGTTACCATTCACCCACAAAACATGTCTATGTCACTATGGACACTTATTTCTTAGAAAAGCAACCATATTTTAATTCAACTAATCAGAGGGACCTAGAAATACAATAAGAACAACATGATTTACCCCTATTTCTTGACCCTATTTAATTCAACTTTGCTGGTTTTATTTCTAAACCTGAGTTGTCACTGCCAAGTACTTTTAAGCTATCGAATTCATCACCTAACAACACTGATCAGCCGCCCAACTCAACCATGATCATACCTATCATTTAGATGAGGATCAAATTCTTGAAACCTCCATATCATAATCCATTCAAGAAAAGGATGAAATCAAAGTTTATAAAAGGAGATAAAAAATTTCCAAGCATAGCCAATCATCAAACCTAACCTCTGGTCTAGTCAATTGACGAGGTTTAGGGTCAACATGAACCACAAGAGAAGAATGATCAATCAAATGAGGAGGAAAAGGGTCAGCATGAGCCACAAGAGAAGGATGATCTTGATTTGCCTATAGCTTTGAGAAAAGAGAGACAAGCTTGTGCTAAATAGCCTATCTCAAATTATGTAACATTTTCAAAGTTATCTCCAAAGAACAGAGCTTGCCTAGCTCATGCTAACAATGAGATTATTCCTAGGAACATTGATGAGGCTTGAAGAGATCCGGGATGGAAGGAAGTAGTCCTGGAAGAAATGAAAACCCTATACCAAAACAATACTTGAGGATTGGTTAACTTGCTTTCGGGTAAGAAAACTGTTGGAAGCAAATGGGTATTCAATATCAATTACAAACTTGATGGGAGTGTTGAACGCTATAAGACATGATTAGTTGCACAAGGATACACATAGACATATGGAATTGACTACAAAGAGACATTTTCTCTGGTTGCAAAATTGAATTCCATTAAAGTAATATTATCTCTTGCAGCAAATTTAGATTATCCATTACATCATTTAGACGTAAAAAATGCTTTTTTAAATGGGGAATAAGAAGAGGAAATTTACACGCAAATTCCACCTGGTTTTCAATTTGATAAAGACAAAAGAAAGGTATGCAAGTTAAAGAAATTCTTGTTGGTTTAAGCGATCTCCAAGAGCCTGATTTACAAAGTTTAGTAACACTTTGTTTAAACTAAGATACAAAAAAAGACAAGTTGAGCATACCTGTTTTCCAAACAAGGAAATTCTGGACTCAAGTCAATTTTAATAATGTATGTGGATGGTATAATCATCACATGTAATGGAGATAAGCAAGTTGAAGAACAAAATTAGAGAAGAGTTTGGCACAAAGGAGTTTAGGGGGTTGAATTTTTTTTAGGAATGGAAGGTACCCAGAACTAGAAGGGAATTTTTATTAGTAAAATGAAATACATACTTGATTTACTAAAAGAAACATATAAGTTAGCATACAAGCCTGTGACTACTCTTTTACCACAAAATCAGAAAAGTTATGCTCCAATAGATGATATTCTAGTTGACAAACGCCAATATCAAAGGTTAACAAGAAGGCTGATCTATTTATTTTTGTTTAGACCTGATTAGGCTCAATTTATTAGTATGGTTAGTTTGGCAATGCACTCTCCTACTAAACATCATATGGATGGAGTAAACCACATTTGAGGTATCTAAAAGGTACTCCAAGAAAGTGATTATTTATTAGAAAGACATAAAATAAAGATATTGAAGTCTTTATTGATGCTGATTGGGTAGGTGATATATCTTATGGAAGATCCATAACTAGATATTGTATCATAGTCTGGGATAATCTTGTAACTTGGAGAAGTAAAAAGCAAGATAGTAGCCAAAAGTAATGCAAAAGCTAAGTACAGAGAATTGCTCAAGGAATTTATGAAGCTATTTGGCTCAAAGACCTTTACACAACTTGGTAATGGAGGTTAAGGATACTCATCTATATAGTAATAGTAAGTCAGCCTTAAATATTTTGAAAAATCCTACATAACATGATCGCATGAAACATGTGTGTGATTCGATCGATATTTTATTAAATCTGAGATCGAAGATGGAGGAATAAAATTACATCATGTGCCCTCTCGAGATCAAGTTGCAAATATTCTTAAAATGCCAATATCAAGTAGTCTCTTTATAGAAATTATATGCAAGCTAGAAATGATAGATATCAATTCTTTAACTTGATGAGCGGTGTTAGAATGTGTTGTAAAATTTATTATTGTTTAATTTTTAGAGTAGATAACTACTTTTACCATGCAGTAGGTGGATACTACTTACCACTCATATGTATACATGTTGTACCCTCTTTGTATTTTAAGTGTAGAAAATACTATGTTTCTTATCTTTCTTCAATTTATAATGTACCGATCCATTAATGACATTTTTTTTGTGCTCTTGCTTTTTGTTAAGTGTTTAATCAATGTTGGAAGTGTAATAACTTCAAATTAATATTTTGAACGATATCTGAATTTTAGCATAACATACCATTAGATTCTTGGACTTTAAAATTTAATCAATTAATATCCCAAAAACTTTTTATACACAATACATGCTTTTTTAACCAATATAACATAATTACTATTAACATACATAAAAAATTCTTTTAGATATTGATTGATCATTTACAAAATTCAAATATCCAATTTTATTTTACCAAAGTTTAGATAATGATATACCCAAAAACTTTTAGTCCCTTAAAAAAAGCCATGAGTCATTCATTAAGTGCTTATCTTTCCTTACCTACTGCACCACATTAAAAAGAGGAGGGAGGGAAATATGTATAAATAATACAGCAAAGTCTACACATGGTAAAAGCAACCTTCACACCACTTGTGAAACAAAAATCACTGATGTTATATGACCACTAGCTACTATGGATTAAAATCCAAGCTCAGGCGCTTTGCTCTGCTTTCCTTCTCTTCCAGGGCAGGACAGAGAGAAGCAAAGTTCAGGCATAGGTAATGGATGAATAGATAATTAAAGGGTATATGCTACGAAACGGTAAAGCTCTCATCTTCTTGATCTACAATAGGAGGCAAGTGTACCCTACATATGTACAGCCATCTACCATATGTTTCTAAACACAAAATCGGAGTTCCTCATCCAATTTACCATGGACCAGTCTGTGTTCGCCTCAAGCATCGCTTCTTTGCCCCTCTTTGAATATTAATCATCTCCATTGCCTGTTAAATCAATTAGATACAGATAAGACGAGGAAAATCATGTTTCTGAAATGCAGTAGCAACATCAAGCAGTATCTAAGTAAAACCGAATAATGGCGATACCACGAAGCATGAACTTCCCTTTCAGCTGAGGAAGATGGTGTCAGTGTTAAAACTTACAATTTTTACCACTCTTGAATCCAGAATATGTAGCAAGGTTCCTTTTTCAAAGGGCAGACTTGCTTTATGTAGCTTTATTACCTTGAAAGCTAAGGGGGTTTTTTAGGTAATGGTTGTAAAGAAGTATTGCTAGTGTAAAAGACTTGAAAATGGGGGCACCACTTTCGTGTGCATCGTTTTATTTCTGTCTTAAGATGAAGTGACAATACTTGGAACCTCCAACTAGTATAGATGGGAGATCCAAGAAAAGTAAAAGGTTTTCCTTGATCAGACGTTTCAGTTTAAAGATAGTGGGGTTTTGATAGGAATCAAATGACTTTAAGATGCAAGAATCTTCTCTTTCTATAAAGGATATATGTCTCTGCACTTTATGTTTGAGGTGCAGGAAATTCACTTTTCATCGGAGCTGCTATGACTTGTCAGAATGTCGTTTTTCTTTTGTAGATGAGCCCGCACGTGGATCTCATTTGCTATAGACGTAAAATAGAGATGCAACAAATTTTTACTTTCCAAAGAGTGAAAAATAATTAAACCCCAGATAAACAGATGGTAGTTGGTTCTGGTCATAGATTGTAGACAGTGGCTCATGTACAAGATAAAATGACATTGTCGTACTAGACAGGCAATAAACAGATACAACAGCAAAAGATGGATAAACTTCTTCAAGTGTGTAGAGATGCATTAGGTCTTAGTGAAGTTCCATTCTATAACAAAGATCAAGCTAATTAGATATGATAAGAGATCTTGGTAATGATGGAAGGAAAGCATAATGCTTTACCTGATTTTTCTGTTCTTCCATCATCTCAGCCTGCAGAAATTAAAGTAGAGTCAGTAATCAAACTCTACCAGTTGGCTATTATATCACGCGTATGCACATACAAAGATGGACAGATACCTGCTTCTTTTGTAGTCGTTCATTTTCCTCTTTCAACTTGGAAACTTCAGCTTCCAATTCCATGGTGTAAGCCTGGTGAAGATGAGAAGAAACGATTCGATTACACTTCAAACACATTTACCAATTAACCAATGTTTTTATTCATTACTCAAGGAATGTGCGTCTTTCCCTCCTAATATAGACCCCAAAGTGCAAAATATATTCTGACATTACCTTATCAATGTTGCTAAATGAACCAATTTTTTCTGCTTTGGGATTTATGGACTCTTATACAGTAGCTATAATGACTTCCCAAAGTTGAGCATTCATAAATAATTCTGGACCAAGTTTGAGCTTTATTTAAATCAAACATGCCATTGTTGTTTCCAACATGGACATAAACATTCTAATGGTTACATGGCCAACCCTATATATCTTCTGCAAACTTTAATATGTATTTGAGTTGTAGTGCAAACACAAAATTCTTCATGATTTAAGTTTTGATACATCAAACAAGAAGACGATTGATAGAACTACTCAAAAGTGTGTGAGGGACAATAAAATGACCTAAAAGCATAAACACAAGGATTTGACAGCATACATGCTACCACTACTGCTCAGGTCTCACAAACTTAAGGATTGTTAAATTTTTTCCTAAATCATACTTAGATAGAGTCTAGGAATATCTACTTCATGTTTTCTGTAAGCCAACAGGACAAACTAGTTGCAGTAAAAAAGACATACCAATATCTATTGATATGCCATGATACAGATCGAAAATAGATGATCGAATTCATAATTCACCTGCTTACGGGCACGTGATCTCGCTGCTGATTCTCTATTCTTTATCATCCTTCTCTGCCTCCTTTCAATGACCTTCTCCACAGCACCACCGCATTTTCTACCCCTAATGCCACTGTTAAACACATAAGGCACTGGTGACACAGAGGAGTTATCCCCATTACTTCTTATCCCGTCAGACGAGACGGGTTAGCAGGTGATCCAGTCCCAACACCAACTGCTCCAGCCCCTAAGCCAACCATTCCCATCCCTCCACCCTGCAAAGCACCCGGAATCAAATTGTTATTCATGACTTGATCCGTAAGTCCCATAATTCCACCTCTAATTCCTGGACTACCAAGCTGAGCCCCGGTTGGTGATGGCAACTGAGATGCAAAAGGCATAGCAGGTTGCTTGGGAAGGATCTGCTGCTGATGCTGATGCTGCTGCTGCTGGTGATGCTGCTGCTGCTGCTGCTGCTGCTGCTGTGGCTGTGCTACCGACCGCTGATTGGATCTAACCCCATTGACGGTCAATGGCAAGGTTGAACTTTGAATAGGATCATTACTCTCACCCTCGAAATTCCTTAATCCCATCAAATTCACGTTCTTTCCCATCTGCTGAAATCCTACACCTAATGGACTATTATTGTTATTCACTCCTTGTACTAATCCACCAAACCACCCCCCATTACCAGGCTTTACGTTAAAAGGTATGTCTTCCCTTACAACACCAGCTCTCACTAGAAACTCCTCCAAAGTTATCTCACCTAAAGTCTGTTGCCTCTGGGTCACGCCTGTATTCCCACCACCAACACCTCCATCCTTTCCTCCCCCCAAATCCTTTGCAATGTCCTTCCAGACCTCTTCAACCGTCTTATGGCTCAACGTTCTTGGCAACGTCAATGATCCCTGTCGCTGCAAATAATTACCACCACATCCACCACCATTAACGCAACCGCTATTTCCCTCTTGCACCATCCCAGCACCAGCTGAAGCAGCTATAGTTTGACTCTCCTCAGCAGTCCAAATGTTCTTTAGCAGCTCATCCATGTTCATGGACCCAAAATCCTTTCCAGCCCCCCCAATTGTGTTCTGAAACTCATCAAATGTCAATGAATAAACTGAAGGTTGCCGGGTCAATGGACCACCGTTTCCCGGGAGCCGGTTATTCACCTGCTGTGACGGATCCGTCCCAAAGTTGCTGAAATTAAAATTACTCCCCATTTTCTTCGTCTTCAAATCTAAATGAAACAGTTTTACATCCAAAAAATCGACAATCTTTCTCAATATCCAACCAAACTCAAAACACCATGTTCATCCAAAAATAAAATAAAATAAAAAATTTTTCCAAGCTGAAGCCACCTAAAAACAAGAATACAACTCCTACACGCAATCTTATCCCCAAAAAATGGGCTAACTCCAATTTTTGACTTAACGTTATTTATTTCGTCTTAAGCTAAGAAGAAATACCCAACACGCAAGATTCACTATTTAACTAAAGACATACCATTTCAACCACTAGATTCACTCCAAAAGCCTCAAAATCTAAACCAACATTGCATTAGCCCATAATTCAGAACAGCTCAGTAAACAAGTCAAAATTATTCTGCACCAAAAGACTCAAAATGCAAGATTGAATTTTGATGAACTTAATCCTCTTATAAGTATCAAAACTAGCATACCCAAGAATGCAAAACAAAACAAAAATACATATATAAAAAAGAGAATTGTGAACTTCAGAGAATCAGAACAAATTCAGCTTGAGCTAATCACCTTTATCTTTATCTTCTTTCTTTTCCCCCCTGTATTAGGTGTGTGCAGTAACTCTGCTACTATCTCTCTCTCTCTCTCTCTATATATGAGGATTTCACACACTGTTGAGTTTTTGGCACTTTATATTATAGTTTTACCAAATGAGGATATTGTGCTTTTGGGGATTGCTATTTCCTTATTTAATGTTGTGTAGAGAGTTTATATCTATGCATCCCTAGTGGGTTATGTTCTGTTATGTTTTTGCCTTCGGTTCTATTGGAATTTGTAGACCAGACATGCAGCTGTTGTTTGGTAGCTATTTCTTCTTCTCCCCCTTTCCTTAGATCCCATTTATTGTGCCATGTGTCCGAATTGTATTTCCTTTTAAGACATGAAAATATTAAATAGACCAATAGTTTGTTTTTTCTTATTTTTAATTTAAATCTTTAATTAAATACTGTTTTTTTTTCCCCAAAGCATCTGATACTCTTATAGTAGAAAGAGTATTAATTCTTTTGCTTTATAATTAGAGTTAATTCTTTAAAAAAAATACATTTTATAAAGAACAATAATTTTTCTAGCGAGTAAAAAAAGTAAGAATCTTTAATCTATTACATATTATATGAAACAGATATTTCTAATAACAAATTTTTTTCTTATAAAACAAACAAGATAATAACTATTTTATAGTAATAAAAATAATATACTAATTCTATTTTTGTTAATCAAAACAATCAAGTAACCAACTGACTCGTATTACAGGCTTTCCTATTTTTATAAAATAATCCGTTGAAACAAATAAATTTGGATTCTTTTTCTTTTTACTAGCATGACTTCTTAAGGTAATTTCTTTATTGGTAGCGCGGTGATGCTTAAAAAAAGGCAATAAAATCCATTTTCCAGATTTTATGGGTTTGTATGTAAGGATAATGATGACCTAAAACTGTAAAACCTAGTAAAATAAAAGCTAAATGATAAAAGTAAATGGTTTCAAATAAATTTTTATTAAGAGTTTGATATTAAAAAAAACGAAAATACGAAAAAAAATGGCTTAAAGTTTAGATGCAGGATTTTCTATTATATTTTATTTTATCATTTGGCTAAATTCTAATAAGAGAATGGCTAGAATTGTATGGCCTCATATTATCATTTTTTGTTTTATATAAAAAAGTGATACCATATATAAATAGAAATTAAATGGAATTGTTTTATATATTTTAAATGTATAATAATATGTGATTTAAAAAAAAATCAATAATACCACTTTAAAAACCTAAAAGAGAAAAAGAAAGAATATCATTTGGAGAAATAAAAAACTCTATTAATCGTGCTATTTTTAAGGAGAATCTAGCAAGATTAAAAATAAAAGAATAATAAAATAATAAGGAATTGAGAAATACTCGTATATATATTGTCTCATTTTTATTTTTTTTATATGATTTTCAAACTCTGATTAAGAACTGAAGGATGTTTCATGTCACAAAACCTAATTGATCATTTAAATGGATCAAGCAATGTACATACTTTATTACTAATCATGTTTTATTTATTTATTTATTTTTGCAAGCGTAACATATATAATATTATTAGTGTAACAAAAAAAAAAAAGTATATAATATTATTATTTATGTGATATAAATACATCAATAAGCTATCTCACACATACTTCATTACTAATTTTCAAATCTATATGTAGCACTTTACATTATGGCATTTTAAATTTTAGTGTTCCCTTTAATTTATAAAGGTTTTTCAATTAAATGCTTTAATTTCTTTTCTTTTTATAGTATAAGTCATTAATATATAAAAAAAGAGCTATATAGGACTTACTAAAAATGAAAAATGGGTTTAATGGGTTAATTATTTTATAATATTTCTATATTAAATAATTTAAACATTTTTATTCAGAATTACCCATAATTTTTTTTTTTACGTGTAATATTAGCACGGATGAATGCGTAGCCAATGGGCAAGTTTTAACAAAAAAGTTCTTGTCCAAAAAAAAAAACACAATATTATTTGTAATAATTTAAAGCGGGGCCAAAGTGGCGTTACATTCGTGGACCAATCATCATGGGGTAGGAGAGACTTTGATTTGATGTGAGGCTAAACCAATGGGATAACAAAAGGTGGGGCAATCATGGCCCTCCACGTTCTACGGATTTTTACGGTCTGGATTGAGCGATCGGAGATGGATGGCATAAGGGCGTTAGATGGAGATAGGGAGTAAAAGTGCGCTAGGAGTGCACTGCGCACATCCATGCGCGTGGGTCCCACTTGAAAACTCCAAAAAGGATGCCCAAAAAAAAAAAAAAAAAACGGAATCAAATGTGATCCCATGATTCCTACTCTAATTTCCCGACCGAGGTACAGCCGGCGGCTTCGGAAGTATCCTGTATGTCGCCGCTGTGTTTATTGATTAGATTAGAGATAATAATTGGGTTGGGCTTCAAATATATTATATGAATTTGGAACCCCAAGTTTTTATAGCACATCTCATATGAGGGATGTAGATGAAGACATAGATTAAAAATGGAGATTATTTCATATTTAATTATTAATTAAAAAAATTATATAAATATAATTTGAATAAAAATAATTATATATTATCATTATTATATTGCATGCTGAATATATAATATAAAACTTTTTTGTATATCATGTGTACATACGATACATTTATAATTATTTAACGTGTATTAAATGTAGGTAATGTTGAATATATGATATAAGATTTTTTTTTGTGTATACCATGTTTACATACGATACATCTATAATTATTTAGTGTGTATCATATGACCACATGCGATATAAATTTAAATTTATATTATATATTGGTTATGCGATATACCTATTTTCAAAAGTTTACCAACGTACATTGCTATATTACATGTTAAAAATACGATACTTATGCAAATCATTGTATCGCATATTCAATATGCATACAGTAATGGTAATTTTATAATTTTTTATAATTTGTCTTTTTGTAATCTTTTTCCTCAAAAATGGTAGATATGTTTTTTACTATTAAAGATAGGTTAATTTTAAGAATATCTTTATTTTTTTAAATTTAATTATAAAATATATCGGGTCGAGTATCCATAAGATTTTTTTTATAGAATCCAAACTCAACCCTAACACCCTCTAGGATTTATAGTGAATAAGATAGTTTGAAAACTCTATAATGACTGGCCCGGTTGCATCCTTAGATTGAATACCTTGGTAATTGCTCAATTGCCTTTGGTCTACTAATTGCTCGACATAAGTAGCTAGATCGGTTTTGTCTCTAAACAGTAGAGAAGTGAGCTTGCCTCATGATCTCTATAACTACCTTCAATCGTTCACTCGCCTACCACGACCATAACCATCAGGTCAATCACCTATAAATGTCGATCTACCTCTTTGAAGATAAATAATGCCATGCTTAGCCACTCTCTCTCATTTGAATTACAAGCTTACTATGGCAAATTCCAACTTAAGCATTGGAATGGCTACGCTGAGCCCATGCTTGGCACACCAGTAAATGGTTTCTTGTTTTGTAAGCCTAATATTTAGCTTTGATCCAAGCTTAGATTCTTGAAGTCCAACTCTACAGAAACAATCAAATGACAGTATCTAAAATTTGAAGTGATCAATTTAATATCTCAATTAAAGTTTTTATGGCTATTTGACTTCTTACTAGCACCATTTATTTTATTTCCTGACATGAAAAAAAAAAAAACAACCTATCAATACTAAATAATGTTAAAAGCATTACTAAGAATTCAATGATACACTGCATTTTCTATATAAGCAAACATAATAAATTTTGTTAAGGAGGTAGTGAAAATAGTTACAAAAAGTTTGATTGGGTATTAAATTGACAATTTTAAAATTTAGGTGCTAAGTTAAATTTTTGTAGAAAGTTTATGTATCAAATTTGACCTTTATCCTTTTATTAATGGTGCATAGTAAGTTCGAACTTTGAATAGTTATTGCTATTATCACTGTTAATGCTATTTCATATTTCTCTTTAGCTTAATTATATTATCAGTTAGATCAAGTCATAGTTTGATTTTTTAAAGAAAATCTTTACTATGAGCTTCTTGTATGAGAATTTAAGCCAAGCAATCCCATTAATGTTGGTATGAAAAACCTACAGTAGAGTTACTTAATCAAGTAACTCAAATAGTAAATTACTTACACGTTTTTTTTTTCTGTTTTAATTGATAGAATGTGATTTATAGTAAGTAAAAAAGTTTTTTAAAAAAATATTAAGTAACTCAATTAGAAGAAAGCATGGATGAAGACGAGACTTCCTTTGAATTACTTACACATTTTTCTTTTTAATTTTAATTGGTGGAATGTGATTTACTGTCAGTAAAAAAGTTTTTTTAAAAAAATATTAAGTGACTCTATTAGAGGAACTCATGGATAAAATAGAGACTTCCTTTGCTTGAATGACATCGTGAAAAAAATCTTAAATACTCAAGAATAGAGATAACATTATGCACAATTACTCTCTCTTATTCTATGTTACGTTTTGGTCATATATGATATGAAAACTTAAATAGTATAGTACAAGTAATATTTAATAGTATAATTTTTTTTGAACCATATTTGATATACATAATAATTAACATAGATTCTTGTGTTGTCTAGTGTAACATGTTAAAGACTTAAAGTATAACACAAAATATTATACTTTTACAATTCTGCTCTCGCATTGTTCCATATTTATTTAATTAATTTTATGTATTATTCATAAAGAAGGAGATATGTAAAAGGAAAAAAAAAAAACGTGAAATCACACAAATATTTTGGAGTTTTTTTTTAATTTCTTGCTAAATTATCTTATTTATCATATGATTTTCATTTTTATACGTTAGGATACGTGGGACGAATTTTTTAATTTATGTCCTGTATCCTGAAACTTCTTATACCCTATACTCAGACCCATTGCAAAAAACCAATAAAAGATAAAAGTTTTAGTTCAGTTTCCATAAGATTTGGAGAAGCTAACACTGAGTTCTGCATTAAGTTGTGAAACTTCTTATCATAATGAATTTTTACCAAACGAGATGAAGCTAACTCAGTACATTACCATGTTTTAATTTGTGTGGCAGTTGTTTGGTGGCAGTCGACCTTCTTTTTCTTCCCCCTGTTTAGAGCTTGGATGTCGTGCCATGTGTCTCAATGGGTTTTGTTGTAAGACTGGAGATATTTTTTGACCCCCATAGGTAGTTTTTTATTGCATATATCATATATATTATGTCAACTTTCCATTTTAATTTGGAAAAACCGTTGAAATAATAAGGTTGGATCTCTATCCTTTTGCTGCATCGCTCCTTAACGGTTTTTTTTTTTTTTTTTTTTTGAGTAATATAGAGATGCGGATAGCATAAAGGCTGGAGATTATTTTATGATATGTTAAAATGTTATATTAATGCAAATTTTTATATAATATTTTTAACATGTAATATAACGATGATAATTTTATAATTTTTTCTCAAAAATTATAGACATATTTTTCACCTCTAAAGACTATCTTAAATTGCTATTTTTTCCGAAATGACAGCGTATTAACAGATGTCTTAAAGTTTTAAGACAGGTAAAATTTAAATAATATTAAGCTAACTCATTGCATTAAGAGCTTGACATATATGGAAAAATAGATATGAAAAAAAAATATATAGAACCGATTTGCTTATAATATATAGTAAAATTCTAATCAAGGAATATTAGTTGAATGGTCTTACAATTAGAATACCTATATATATAATGTATCTCCGTGTTATAAAATGAAAAGTCTCACATTTGCTATCTACTCTTTTAAAAATCTGTTTCATATTTAATTTTAAAAATTAGCTATATCTATAAAAAAAAATGTATTTCATAGAATTAGTTATTGCAAAATTTTTCTAAAGATAACCATCATTCATTACCCCTGCAATTTCACCTTTCTCATTTTTATTCACATTATCTTAACAAGCAAATATCACATCATTTTGTGTGTGCAAAAATAAAATAAAAATGGATAATATTACCCATAATATACAAAGTTACTAAATCAAACTGCTCCCTTTATCGATTAGACATAAAAGAGAAATAATTACATAATCAATCAATGAAAATTAATGCTCTTCAGAGAAGTTGATTCCTTTAGGTTCACAATTGTTGACATTGGTGAGTATAGGCGAGTGGAGTTTAGAGGTTAGAGAGAGCCTGACGAAGAGAAATATCCTAGATAGGAGAGATGTGGAATTGAGACGTATAGTGGAATGTGAATAGAAAATAGAGAGAGGAAGGGGGGGGGGGGGTGGGGGGTGTGTGGGAGGAAGAGAGAGAGAGAGAGAGTTAAGGCAAATCTTTGACCCTTATTTGAATATGAAATAATGTGATAGAATACTAGTTCAAAAACTAGAAAAATAAATTCTCTTGTTTACAATGGCAAAAAAAATCTCTTGTTTACTATTATTTTCAACTAGAATCTAGCAAAAACTGAAAAAATAATAATGGGATTGTCTAATTCCCTTTCTTACTATTTTCTCCAAGTCATGCAAGTATCATCTCTACATCACCACTTTGAGGTTATATATAGTGCAAAACTAGCATAACACTCATGTGTCTACTTCTATCGGATGCCTATATCTATTAACCTAAGGCTTGAAGATTGACATTATAAAAAAACCTTAACTGTGGTCACTAAGTTGTTGAGAAATAATAAATGATGCTTACTGGAATTTTCACAAAAATGAATAGTTCTAGGCAATAAAACTTTAGAAAGTGCATAAAACTAATAATGCAAGAATCATCAATTAGCATAATACATTTATTTGATAAAATGAAATCATCATGTTGTTCATTATTATCATCATTATCATCATGTCATAACAAGAGAACTAGCCTTGCATTTTTGTAGCTTATAGTACCTTTTTTTTGTAGTTTATAGACCTTTTTTATATCTTGCAGGCATTTCATAAGCAACAAGTCTTTTGATATACAAGAATCTTCTAATG